>JAKSZT010004015.1:9986062-10246034 GCA_026826555.1 Tolypeutes matacus
TATATTATATTATATTATATTATATTATATTATATTATATTATATTATATTATATTATATTATATTATATTATATTATATTATATTATATTATATTATATTATATTATATTATATTATTAATGGGTGGTGGGATATCCAGGAAACTCTATTTTACAAGCTTTTTCATAGCAGCAAACCCAGAGCTAACTATTTAAGCAATTAGGACCACAACTCCTGAAAACTACATTAGCACAGTGCTTTCCTCAAAGGCGTCAAACCACAAATCTGACTGGTAAATATTTATTTAAAAATAAATTTAAAAGCTAATTTGTATAATGCAATCTTGAAATTAAATATTTTATACATTGCTTCCTTTGTGGCTTTGTTTTGACTTCTAGCTTAGATTATATGCTTTTTTGAATCTTATAACATATTTATTATATCCGTCCCAAGAATTTGGTAGGATATTTACCAAGGCAAATGCTCACAAAATGCCCATTGTTTGGGAAAATGAACATAAAACAAACCAAATATGCAATAGAAAGCTAATGATTAAATCCTAATTCCCTTTGATTTCATCTTGAATGGACCCTAGAAATTTAAAATAGAAAGGAAGGATTTTGCCTAACTAGATTATAAGGGTCTGTAGTACTCCACTCATTCATGTATTAATTCTTCCAACCACACGTAATTCATCAAATATCCTTTGTGCTGATGCTGAAAAGGAAAGAGGAAAACTTACAATGCTTGTCTTCAAACAGCTTCTAGTCCGTAGGCATACTTTGAGGTTGATGGTTAAAAATATCAGAAGACAACTTCCAATTGGGCTGTCTTAAAAAGGTTAGTTAGTAGTTCATCCATTTCTGCCAATTTGCATCCATGCTCCTTATCCCAAATGTATCCATTGCTGAAACTTAGGAGAAGGTCTTTGGGATCTACATATCACTTGATCAGGATTCTGCAATCATCCTTAACTGATGCTCCAGGCACCAACCAGACTGCATCTCAATTACAAATTAAATTTAAATGTAAGTTCATTTGTCCAAGGTGACATCGTTTTGACTCAAAGCAAGAAACTCCATTTCATATACAAAAGGGAGAGGATGTCCATATGCAGGTTTTCTCTAAATGGTCATAAAAACACATTAAAAATATGAAAAAAGAAATCCAGTGGTAAATTGGCCTCCTTTATTTTGATAGTGTGTTTCTTTGGAAGTAGGAAGAATTTGCAAGTGGTTACACGCTGCTCTGGTTGTTTTCTAAAGTTCTTAGCAACTTTTTGCTTTTATGCATTTTTCTTTCCAGTTGATTTAAATGATGTGTGTTTGTTTGTGTGTATGTGTGCAGGGAGGTGTGTGTGAGGGGTCCACACAAGTAAAAGCTGCATTTTAGAGGAAGGATGAGGATCTTAGGGGCTCTCCCAGGGTAGTTGAAATAATGTTAAAGAAAAGCAGAATCGTTCTAGGGAGCGCCTAAGTGTGAAAGATGATATTAACATGAGAATCATAAAAATAGATTTAAAAATTGCCATTGGGGTGCTAAAAGCACAGAGAGGCGTGATGGAGAATTAAGAAGCACAAGGAAACTTAGATTTCAGAAACTGAATTCAGAGTGGAAGGGAAATGCAAGAAATGATTTTGCCAGAGGCTGCTGAGAATATGAATTGGAACAGCAGGGGGAGCTATGGGATCGCAGTTGTCAAGTCCCAGTTTTTAATATGAAGTTACAGATTTATGGTTCTAGCAAGTAGAATGTGTTAGTGATCCTTACTTTTGTAATAAACAACCCAGCTACAGCCACTGCGATGAGTTTTAATGATCTGTATCCTCTACAGACGCCAAAAGCATAATCAGTACATAGCCTGCTTTGGCTGGACATCATTTGCTTTAGGTACTGGTTTGAATGAATTTACCCTCAGGCCAGTGTTTTTTCTCAGAAATTTATCGGTGTGGATTTTGAAAGAAGTCATCCATACCTTTGGTTAGTAGAGAGAAGAAATGCAAACATATAAGAACAAAATGAGCAAAGTATTGAGTAGAAAGCAGAGGAAAATTTCTAAATAGCAAAGATTTATGTAGTCCTTTATGAAAGGATTTTTTTTAACTCTTTCAGTTGGCAATGACTTGAAAGACAAAGAATGGGTGAATGTGTATTTATCAACTCTTCCACAATAACCTGCCCCACGTTTGTTTCCCTCCCATCTCCCATAAACAAACAGCACTAGGCTCCCCAAACCCTTTCCCCAAAGGCACACCTTCTGAACAATTGAGGCTATCTCCTGCGAGTAACTTGGTGTTTTATTCCCATCTATATTCTTTTAAAAATGGCCAGATTAGGCACAGTGAACTACACTTTTGTCTCCTCCAATCTTCATGGTTTAAAACCCCTTGGGCACCAAGAACTCTGCCCATCTTTTACTTGAAGCTACTAAAACATTGCTAAGTAGTAGGCTCCCAGTTTGCCTTAGAATGGCTAGAAGGAGTAGAAACCCTTAGGAATATCATGCCTTAGACGCATCTCCCAAATGAACTAACCCTAAAGGGAAAAGGATTATTGTAACTCAGGGTACATATCAAAGACAAACAAAGATTATTTTAACTGGTTTTGGTAGAAAAAAATTTAATTATCTTCAGGATGCTAAGAGCAAAAAAACAAATAACTGGAAAAACAAATAGAAATATTCCCCAGCAAGGGCTTATTTAATATTTATTAATGGGGTGAAAAATAGGACTAAACTTGAATGACTATTGCTACATGTATAAGCTGACATGACAAACTTGACTGTTCTTTAGTTTTACCGGCTGCTATGGCAAATACCACATAATGCTTGACTTAAACAATTGTAATTTATTGCATCATGGTTTTGAGGTGAAGTGAAGTCTAAAATCCAGGCATCAGCAAGGCCATGCTCTCTCCCTAAATTCTGTAACATTCTGGCACCAGCTGCCCCTGGATCCTTGGAGTTCTCTTTGTATCTCTCCTTCCCATGACGTGGTGATGTCCTCTCTGTTCTCTTCCTGGTTTCTGCAGACTTCTGGCTCCTTCAGGAAGCTTTTATTCTATAAAGTTTCCAGTAATCCAATTTAAGATCCATTCTCATTCAGTTGGGCCACACCTTCACTAAAAATAACATCTTCAAGAGGCCCTATTTACAATGTGTTCACATCCACAGGGACTTGGATTAAGATTAAGAACAGGTCTATATTGGAGTACTTAATTCAACCTGCCACAACTGTCAAAGCATCAAATTTTTTGCGTGTGTAAATGCATTATAATTGTACCATGTGATATAAGAAAGTTTTCCGGAAGCTGAAAGTTACAGATTTGCATTCTGGTGTATACGATACATCGGTAATACAGTGTAGGCTAATTATTTTACTCTCTCTGGTACTTTCCTTCCTTGTTTTTAAAACTGAATAGATAATAATATGTTCAGAATTATCGGGAGATAAATGTGGAGCCAGAGGACAGAGTAGGGACATCATAAATGTTAATTTACTTACCTTCTTTTCTTTCACTTCAAGTACTCAGCCTCTTCCTCTCACCATAAACTAATTCATACTTGAAGGGCACAAAAACCTGCTGATTTGTTATTTTGTACAGTGATAATATGGTACTTTCAGGCATTGTCACAATAATGATTTATCCTGAAATGTTGCATAGAAGTCAGGATAATAGATTTTTCAAGAAGCAAAAGAAAAAAGACCAATTTTCAGTTCTTTTCCATGTCACCAAACACACCTAGCTTACTGAACAGTTTATTTATTCAAAAACTATTTATTGAGCAGGTAAAACTCTTAGCACAGTATTTGGTGCATGGTCATTTATTTGTTCTTTCATTCAGCAAGCATGGATTGTATGATTTCTACATGACGAATACTGTGCTGGACATAGGCCATGTTCTAATGAACTTAGCCTAGTCATGGAAATAGATATTATGAATCAAATAACCATACAAATGTAGAACGACAAGCATGACAAGGAAAGTGAAAAGAGAATTAAATGTGTTACAGAAGTAATATATTTTGACCTAATCAGAAATAGCAGAGTAAATTTTCTTAGTGAAGACTGATAAGAAACCAAACGATGTCGGGAATTAACTATGTAAAGAGGGTAAATAATAGTGTTATAGGTAAAAGGAAAAGAATGTATAAAGGCCCAATGGCAGAAAGGGGCATGGCTTATAAGAAGGATTTTTCTTTTTTCTTAAATCATGGCTAGAGCAGGAAAAGCAAAGGTATCCTGAAGCTGGAGAGGTAGGTAGGGGCTAGATGATGCAGAATCATACCAGTGAGGTTAACAAGTTTTACTTTTAACCTAAGAGCAATGTAATGCCACTAAGTGTTTTTCAGCAAGAGAACGCAATGCTCAAATCTGACTGTGGAAAGATCATTCTTGTAATTTAGTTGGAACAGCTTAGTAATAGATTTAAGGAAACCAATTCTGGAGGCTACTGGAGTAGGTCAAGTGAGTAGCTTGGACCAGAAAGAAAGATTTTTGGAAGGTGAGATCCACAAGATTGCACATGACTTATTAAGGAAAAAAATGTAAAGCAAGTGACTCTAAGGTTTCTGATTTGCCCAACCAGATGGATGATAATGCCATTTTCCAAGAAAGAAACACTGGAAGGGGACTAGTTTTGAGGAAGGATGACCATAGGTTGGGCCATGTTGAATATGATTTGTCATTGAGACATCCAAAGGTGATGTCACATCAGCAATTGGTAAGAAGATCTGGGCTAAGAAGAGAGTTTTAGACTAGAACTATTAATTTAGGAATCACATTTAAGTAGAGGTGAAAATTAAAGCAACAAATCTGACTGCTTTCAGGATTAAGTACAGAGAGAAAAAGATCCAAGGATTACTACATAGGAGAAACATTAAATATTGACAACTAATATGTTTATTTTAATGACATTTTACAAAAATATGAATTAAAATCCTGAGTTGACTTAAACTTAGATTATGAAAATTTGAATTTTTGCAAGTGAATCAATAAATGGACTAAAATTTCTCTTTCAACTTTTGACCTTTCCAACTTGTCCCAAGTCTTGAGTTAAATTACCACAAATCAATTTATTCTACCCATATTTATCAAATGTCCTCTCTGTGTCAGGCAAGGGCAATACAGGAATAAATAAGGAAGGCTTCCAACCTGTTCCCGGAAGATGTAACAAGATAGTACACAAGTAAATGTGTAAGAACAGAGCAGGAAAAGCATGGGACTACATGTGTTAGGGAAACTACAGTTAGATAAAATATGGATGTAATCATGTGATATTCTAGTGGCATATGGCATAAGGGATCAGAGAAGACTTTTAGGAGAAATGGTATTTAAGCAGAACCTTGAAGAGCGAATAAAAGATAGCCAAGCAAAGAGGAGAAAGGAAGGTTTCCAAGAACATAGAAGAGAATATTCAAAGGTCCAGAGTCAAGAGCATGATGCTTTCTTGGAATAAAAGGATTTCATATGACTAGAATAGGTAGAGTGTTTCATTCCAGGAAGCGTATGGATGTTAAATCATAAATGTCCAAACCAAGTCTTGCTTTGTCTCTATTAAATGGTTGGTAAGGAGATTCCTGCCATATCTATACTAGGAGAAAATTCATAAAATGAAAATATAAACACCTTTATAATGATACTATATTCCTATAAGCTTTGCGTATTGTCAAGGGGAAAAAACAGACCTTGGGAATGAAGAATTTACTTTTAATATTCATGTAATATCTTAAATAGCACATTATATATAAGTTGGTATATCAAAAATACCATCTAACTATTCAGCAATGTGCTTTTCTTCTTTTGAGCTGCAACTCTGTTAGAGAATTTGTTGATTCATACTTGTAAATTGAGCACTTCCTCCCCAAAATGAGGTTTTGAAATCTTACTAGTGATAAGGACAGGCGCATGCCAGGACATCTTAACATAACTTAAACTGTGCTTCCTGCGCAAAGTCCTGTACTTCTTCTATCTCAGCCTGGTCCCATGAAAAACACAAGCCATCATCTGATTGGGAGAGTGATTGATGATGAAAGTTCAGTTGAGAAGATATTTAGCTATCTAAAGTGCAAATAGTACTTGGGAACAGTTGTGCTTAACTTAATTCTTTCTTTTATTTTGATCAGGCATAATTTAAACCAGATTCCTCAAACACATAACATTTTTCCCTCCCAAGCAGACATCAGAAATGTTTCCCTATCAGTTGTAAACTTCCCCAAACTAAGGTTTTTAGCATTTATAATTAAATAACCTTGTTATTTGTGTGAGTCATTAAGATAAATACTCTAAAAGGAAATAAAATGGTTGGGGAAAAAAAAAAATATATATATATATATATATATATACACACACACACACACACACATATATATATAGGCTAGTTCCATTGCTGATTTTCCCCTTCCCTAAAATTAAATGAATTCTTCATTCACTATTATAAACTAAATATTTCCTTTGAGTCCAATTAGCATTGCTGAAAGAAAAAGCAAATCAAGGCTCTGTTCAGCATGCATCAATGTAATGGAAAATCAGGTCTTTTATTCTAGCTTTAATAACTGTAGCTTGATTAGAGGCAAAGAAAAGGCTATGAAGGGAGAAGGGGAAAGGAGAAGAACTGCCAAATTAGTTCTATAAGAATTCTCAACCTGTCAGCTCTCTGGCTCACTATTCAAATGCTAATTGAGCCTTTTGGTAAACAGAATGGGTAATCATGGAAGACAAAAACAGACACAGAAAACAAATGAAATATCATACCTTATCCAAAGCAGCATGGCATTTTTCTGATAAGCTTTGGAAGACTTAAAATTTTAAGTCCTTGGGTCTTATTTTTTTTTTCCCCTGGAAAGATTACAATTAATATAATAAAATAAATATTACATAATCAAATAAAAAATGACAAAGAACCATTTTGTTTCAACAATGAAACCAGTCATGTTATAATTAGATAAGAGGATTTATATTCACAGCTATAAACATGAAAGTAGACCATGAGACTGGATAAAGGCAAGTTTTTAATTCTTAAAAATTAATTACATGGCATTATTCTTATCAGTACACAGAATGCATTAATTATACAATTAATAAAAAGATGAAAGGGATTTTTTTTTTTTTTTTTTTTTTTTTTTTTGGCAAGTGTAATGCACATGGGGGCATTTGGTTTTATACCCAGAATGTCCTCAGGCATTTCCATAATCTTCTTACTAGGCAATGTCAAGACCCTAAACCAGTTAGTAGGAATATTGCGTGGAGTGGGTCTTTATGTTAGTGCTTAGACACATTTTGGAAAGGTTGTGGATTTCCTTGTAATTGGGATCTAAGGTGTAGTAGGTTTAATTTGAGGTCTTCTTTAAAAGAACAGCAGGAAAACGTATTGTCAGCAAACTGTAATAGCTGGTAAGAAGTGGCAGCTTGCTTGTTCACAATGGGCTTCCTTAAGGATGGAAAGCGATTATCTTACTACAACAGTTATTTCTCTGAGTGCTTCCATCATGCGCATAGCACGGAAGATGCCTTGTGTGTGCTACCACTTTATCCTTGAAAACATTTTAAAGCTAGAAATAGCATTCATGGAAGAAAAATTGTGGTAGTGAAAAGACAGCTGCCTGTCGCCTGTCGGGAGCAGAGCCACAGGCCAAATCCATTCTAGCAAACTCCAAAGGACTCTCCCTTGCTGTCTTGCAATTGTATTTTATCAACTATTACTTGGAGTAAATGGGCTATAGGCCAAGACTTAGGAAATATGTTTTTGTTATATACAAATTGTTGATGTAACGTACAACAGGACAGCACAGTGATTTTGTAACGGTATTTGGTTTTACTGATCTGACAGCAATAATTTATGTGGGGACAAACAAGCTGCAACTTCTGACCCAAGAAGGTATCACTCAGCTGCTTTCAGAGGATATTGGGAACACTTGCAAATAACTCAGAAACAGTCTTCAAATATAAAGCCCCAGATATTTACAGTTTTAGAACAAAACTTGGGAGAGATATCTAGACTAATAACAATGGCTACTTTGTTGTTTGCAGTAGGGAAGGGAAAAGTCCTAAAGATAGAAAACAATGTCTTACCATCAGTGTTGGTTTCTTGGAGTAACAGGGTAGATGCCTGTTACCCTAACCCTCACTACCTCCACCAATTCTTTGATTTGGATACTTAATGTTTCATCAATAGCATAAAGTGATATGAAAATGTGACTTTGAGCCCCTCCGCATTAAAGTGTATACTCTGAGATCCCCATATAATATAGAAACTGTGTAGCTACCACTCATCTCCATTGCAAATTGCTATACTCTGTCAGTCTTTTCCCTTTGTCTAGTCCACACATGCAAGCCTGCATGCACGTGCACACATACATGCAAATACCACACATACATTCTTGCCTTTTTTATAGCCTGCCATCTTGTTGTTTTCTGCTTTTCTATCTCTAGGCATATCTACTTCCCAAGGTTAATGATGAGGCATCTTGGAATAGTGGTGTTTGTTTAGGTTAAGGTAATGTTTTAAACATCTCTCTGTGTGTGGCACTCTGATTTCTTCTAAAACAAAACCTATATGCAATCTGAACCTGAGTTCAATATTAACACCTTGGACAGATTTCTGCAGTATTTTGTTTGTTTGTCTGTGGGCTTTTTGTTTTGTTTTATTTTGTTTTGTTGTCATCTTGTCCTGGCTGAAAAATTATGCATGAGATGAGAGCTGGCAAACATGAGAATTAGTTTGATAAGTTCAAGCTTTGAAAATCACATTTCTCCAAGCCTTACTATCAAACTGCTGTGCTGTGTCATCTTGTACTTCCTAAGTGCCCTCAATTTCTGGCAAATGGAATAAAGTAACTGGGTATTTAGCCACAGTTTATTTATGATTCCTTTGGAATTATAAATGTGGGATTTAGTCATATGCATTTATGAGGAAGTTTTATGTTCTTATGGGAGTAATTAGCAAAAATTTCCCCTACATATCAGGACTCTGCTACTTAACAGGGATGCATTTGTTCATAGTACCTAACAGAGAAGCTCTATATTTTCCCAATGGTTGTCTCAGAGTTTATGTAAAAGGGGATTGTGGTTGTCATTAGGACACATGATAGATTTGCACAGTCTCACCCTATTTGAAAGTGGGTGAATGGGTTGTGACTTGCTTTGACCAATGACAGGTGAGCAGAAGAGATGTGTTGCTTTCTGAATAAAGTTTTAAGATCCAGTGATCAAGTCACCATATTCCCTCTTCCCTACCAAGAAAATAGTGGAAGCACCTGTCAAGACAGAGTGTTCCCAACCTTGATCCTTGGTAATGTCATCACTTCTCAGCCTTTTGGCTATGATCAAGTGTATGGTTAACAGAGCACCCTACTGACTCTCATTGAAAATAAGAAAGAAGCATCATTTTGTTGGGCTATACCACTGAGATTAGGGACTGTTTGTTTCCACAGCATAAGCCCAGACTATCCTGACTGATACAGCATCAAAAGACAACCTTGTACTAGAATAATTCCCAAATTCTTAGTGATCTTTGAAGAGTTTTGTGGATTTTGGGAACACAACCCATATCCTCACATCTTCAGCACAGGCTTAAAAAAAAAAGGTGAGATTTTACTAGTACCAGGTATTGTGCTAAAAGTTTCACCAGATTATTTTATTTAATCTCGCAAGAAGCAGGGTTGAAATTAAACTCTTTAATGGCTGACTTCTCTGAGTTATACATATTAGTTCCTCAGTATTTAGTTAAGAGTTTTTTTTAAGGAGTATGAATTTATTTTTAAGAATAAAAGAAATAAACACCATCACTCTTTGTGCATAACCACTTAATGTTGCCATTTTTGACAGTCCTGAAGATAGCATTTGAAACTACTGCTATTTGGGAAAGCGTATCTAAAAAGACTATTAGCAAAGGGAAGAATCAACCCTTATTAGGGGTTCAGAGTCGTGTTCTGAAAAGACAAAACAATTGTTCAATATGCTTTTTAAAAATCATTATGGAAATTTGTTTCCCTTGCTTCATAGAATATGTTTTGAGAGCTAAAATCATCCTATCATATTTGGACAACTAGAAGTAGTTACCACTTAAGGATCAATTGGTTGTTTCTTTTGAAAACTGTCTGTTCTATTTAATAATCATAGCTTCCAATTCTAACATAAGCTCTCATTTTGGCACATCTTCTGGATTTGAATTGGCATCATAGATGTATGTAACTATTCAATTTTATGTGTGTATGTGTGTGTGCATGTGTGTGTAAAACATACAGGTTTATTTGCTTGCTTCAAGAAAATTTTCATTCTAAATCTAAATTTTCAAACAACAAATTAGAGTCATTATTCAGGAAATTATTAACATTATGCATCATTGCCAGGATATTATAAAATATGTATCCCTGTGGGTATAAGCAATTGAAGAAAACCTCTAAAGCTCTTTTTCTCTCTCTTTTATAAACACATACACATATATAGATAGCTCAAGGGCAAAATACATTGGAGGTTGATTTCCCAGATTCATTCTATGTATTGGAAAAATGCCCTTCCCAGTAACTCGGAATGAATTGAGGAAGCATTTCATCATGAGAAGATAGGCTGGTATGGGAGCAGATTAATATAAAGTATTTCATCTAGATTGCTGATCCGATCCAGATAAAGCTTAGTAACTTTGATTTTTGCTATTCAAACTGCAGAAAATTTTAGACTTACTCTTTCACGATTCTTCTGAATAAAGAGTTTATGAATGTTGTTTTGGTGACTCCATTGTATCCACCTATACATTACTTATTAAAAATTTCCATTTATAATTGTTTTTGCCAACATATGATAACATGCCAAAGAGATTGAAGAATACCTATGGAAATATGAAGGACATAGATAGCTCTTTATATTCTTCTGCTTTTTCCCCTCTCTAAACTCACCTAAGACCATTTTGCCAAATGCACCCTATCCTTCACGCAATCCAGAGACATTTGGCAACAATCCGAGCTTGCCATTTTCCTTAGCACATGCAATTCCTTTTACTAGAAATATCCTTCCTTCTCTGCTATGCACAGCTATTTCCTAGTGATCCTATGAAGTCTAAGTACTCCATTAACAACTGTCCTTTCCAGGAACACTTCTTGGACTCTTCCCATGTAGATTAGAATACCCTTTTCTAATTTCTTTGCATGCCGGGCTTATCTCCTCCTACCACATTATTTTGTAATCATTAGTTTACATATTTTCAAGCATCTGTAAGGCAAGGATCTTGTCTTCAACCTTTTATTCACAGTATCTGCAAATACAGGCACTCAGTAATAGTCTGTGGAATGAATAAATCCATGGCTGCTGATACATTACTGAAATATTTTAATTGGCAATTCATTAGCTGTGGTAAGACCATGTGGACACACAATGGTCACATCAGGCTAGAAGGCAACACAATAAATACATATACCCCAAACTCCTAAGTAAATTTACTACAATCATTCAGTAAATGAAATGTTTTCACGTGCTTTTATTTTTTCTAAAAAGGAGAACGTTGGTGAAAAAATATAAAACTGAAAATTACAGAGACTAATCTTAGAAAATCCCACAAATCAATCACCATAATTAATAACTGGTCAAGTTTTTGTTTTTTTTTTTTTCATATTTGTTTTATCTTCAATTTCTTTTCAAAGCAAAATAAAAGCCCTTAGTCATAAGCATCTTAGCTTACTTCTTTGTTACTTCTGTCCCAGAACGCTCAATCTACTTCTCCAGCCTTTAGCACAAAGCCAGTTACATTTTTTGCAGAGCCCTTGCTGGGGGTAGGAAAGTCAATATCCCCTTCCTGTGGACCTGTTGCCCTAACCCATGGCAGAGAGGTGACCCCTATGGGATTTGAATCTCCATGCCCAGATGCATTTAGTACCTAGACCAGGGGTGAGTGAGAAGGCCCCCTCCAATCTTCCCACCAATTGCACTGTGGTGCTGCCTGCCCAGGGCAGAGACAACTGCCACTTTGCCCTGCCTGAGACACTATGGGGCATATGCCTGGCCTGCCCAGGCCTCCCCTGAGGACAGAGAGCAATGGAAAAATATGGCCCCTCACTCCTACCCCACCAATGTGACCAGGTTGCCACAGTGGTCATGAGGTGGTAGATGGGGAGGCCAGGCAGGGCCTGGATGCTAGGGGCCAAGGAGTGGGTAGCCAACAATCTGTCCCAGGGAGACACATAACCAGAGGCCCCAACCCAGGCTTATATTCCATTGTCCCCTCAGACTTCACATATAAAACATAATTTCCACTGAAATTGTATAGAATTTCAAGACAGTGGCCACAGAGCATCAAACCCTAAGTGTGGGCTTTCCTGAGTGCAGGCCAATGGAGCCAACCCTGTTCTGGAATATGAGTTTATTAATTACCCTCCTCCCTTTCTTTCTTTAAGTACATAATTTTTTGAAGGAGGTACTACTGCTGCTCCTATTTCACAGATGACAAAACTGAAGCACCAAAAGATTAATTAATTTGCCCAGGTCATAGAGTTAGCAAGTGGTGCATCCAGATTTCAATTCAGGAAATGTATATCTAGAGCAGGGGGTTTTAACAAGGGGTCCATGAGCTTGAATTGAAATCTAAAAACATTATTCTTGTGGGAATGTGTTAATGTGGGTATGATATATTTATTAAATAATGCACAATATAGTATGAACTTAAGAAGGGATCCATGGTTTTCACCTGACTGGCAAAAGGGTCCATGGAACAAAAAAGGTTAAGAACCCCTGCCCTAGAGTGCCTGCTTTTGACTTCTATGTTATCCTGCTCCTCAAAAAGGTTATCACTGGCCTTCTAATTGATGAACCCAGTGGTCTCTTTTCATGTTACAGCTTCTTACTCTCGAGACTTCATTTAACACTGTTGAGCACGTCTTCCTTTCTGAAACATTTGTTCTCTGCCTTCTAGGGTAGCATTCTTTCCTGATTCACCATCTACTCTAATCCTTTATTTAACTTCCATCTCTTCTTGATTGTTTCCACAAACATTAGTGTTGTTAGTGAGTCTTTTCTCAGTCCTCTATTCTTTCTGCTCTACAAGATTTACCTGAATGTACTCTTGGACAATAGCCACTCTCTGACCTGAGGTCCCCTAACAGATTCTTTGGATTAAAGCACTCATATTCATCCTTTCTGTTAATTTTGCCAAGACCCTCTTGATGACCTATGACCAGTTGACTACAATCTGTGTCCTCTGTCTCAACTGGCACTTTTTCTCCCACCTAGTTGAGCTGTTGACTTATCAAGTTAGTTGAGTTTATTCCCAAACATGTTTATGTCTGTTGGCCTTTTAATGATCAATATCCTTAAATTTCTGATTCAACCAACATTTAAGTTTGCTTTAGTCCTGAACTTCTTTTCCCATCAAATTATGAATTTCCTTATTTTTTTCTGTGTGTTATATGTGTGTATTGCATATTGGATCAGAGTTTCTTACTTATATTAATTCTCCGCTTTCACCATTAACTTCTAGAGCAGGAACTAAAATTTTGAACATCTTCATACCTCTAATGCATAGAGTTCAGAATCTCTCATATACTAGGAATTTAATAAACATTTTATGACTAAATGAAGAAAATTAGAACTTGACCTTTCTTAGATATTATGATGGTTAATTTTATGAGTTAACTTGGCTAGGTTATGGTGTCCAGTTGCTTGGTCAAGCAAGCACTGGCCTGATAGTTACTGTTTGGGTATTTTCATGGATTGAAATCATTAGTCAGTTGATTACATGGATGACTGATTACATCTACAATTAACAAGAAGATTGCCTTCATGTATGAGAGAAGCCTCCTCATCCTTAAAGGGAAAACTGATGATTTCAGCAGTCAGAAAGGAAAATTTCTGTCTCTACTTCTGTCAGCCAACTTCTAGGGAATTCATCCTCACCTTCATAGAAGCTCCCAACTTGCGGCTTCTTCTGGGGAATTCAACCTCACCTGTACTGAGTTTCCAACTTGCAGCCTGCCCTACAGAATTAGGACTTGCCAATACCCACAGTCACATGAGCCAATTCCTATAATCCCTTAATATTGACATATCTATATGCATCTATCCTGCCAGTTCTATTTCTCTGGAGAACCCTAATACAGATATTTAAAAGGTTATTTAAATGTACAGTTATTGGAATCAATCCTAAGCCAAGTCAGTCATTTTATTAATAAAACTTTAAAAATATAACTTAAAAAAGACAAAAGTGGAAATCATAGTAAGAGAGTATAGGTTACAACTACAGTGGTTCTGGCACTTGATTTAAGTTCAGAGTAGACCCCTGAACCCTTAGGGCAAGTCAGCTATTCTAAAAAAAATGAATCTTTATTTACAGAGAGGAAGAACTAGCACATCAAAATGGGAAATGATTCTCATTGTAATGGAAGAATTTCAGTAAATATTAGTGCTGTTATAAATTAGATAACATGGGACAGAAGTTGCCAGCAGATTTGATCTTAGACAAAATTTTAAGTAGACGAAGTTCATCCTTACAACCTCTTTTTTTTTTTTTTAATCTACTTGGACAAGTTTCCAGTCCTTCTTATTACCTTTTATTATCCAGTTTCTTTTAAGCACCTGTGTCTCTTCTGAGTCTTTCTATTTCCTTGTCTAGACATTTTTCCTTCTTTGCCTCCCTAGCAGACACTGTGATGACATGAAAAGAGGCATCAGCTTTGGAGTTTAAAAAATTAAATTGTAGATCTTTCAGCTATTAGTTTTGGCATCTTGAGCAAGTTACTCTATACATCTATTTCCTCACCTGAAAAATATGAATGATAATGCTATCTACCTCATTTGAGTATTTGGCCTGACTAAAGCAGAGAGCATAAAGTAAGCATTCAAATATCGGATATTACTACACCTGGGTGTGTGACCTTGGGAACACTGGTCCTCTGTGAAATGAGGATGACATTCTCCACCTCACAGGGTTTCATTGATGTTAAATGAAATAACATAAGTTAAGTGCCTAGCACAGAGTCTAGCATATGTTAAAATGGATAATGAGTAATTGTCTGAAAGTATATTTCTTCAATTTTCCAAAACGTTCACTACTAAAGGATTATTGTCTTCTAATAAATTTACCAAGTGAATTAAGTGATAACATTTCTCATACATATCTGGAACAACGGTGGAATGAAAGGCAAAAACAGGAACACTTTTAATATTACTGTGATTAATTTGTAAGCATGGATCAAAAAAGGAAAAGGTTTGAGGACTGAGTGCCAGGGAATCAGGAGCAATCAACAGAGGAGATGAAAAAGGAAATGCCAGTGCAGTAGTAGCATGTAGTGCTTTGGAAGGCAAGTAAAGAAACTGTTTGAAGAAGTAGAGAATTATCAACTATATTAAGTTCTGCCACATGGTCAAAACACACAAGATGCTAATTTACTTTCTAGTATCTGATAGATTTCCTTGCTCCCTATTCATTATTTTGCATCAGGGTAAAGTGGTGAAATGCTTATTCTCCTTTTCAGAGACCTGGGCATATTCGATGTTAATACAAGTCACATAAGGCAGGGTTTTCAACAGCCTTATATGTGCTTACATGTCCACTTGTCTTTTCCTTTGGCCTCATTTCTTTCATTTCCCTCTAGACAAGATACTGCCAGTTTTTTTTTCCATTTTAGCCAATTACAATATATGGTCAAAGCAGGTTTTAAAGCTGTCCTCAATCCCATCACTCATTGCAAATGAAAGTTTTACACCAAAATTGCAGGTTTGGCTAAACACTAAAGAGCAGCCTATCTCATTGGGCTCCTCATAAATGGAAACTTGTCAACCTGTGCAGAAATAGTTCATTTGAAAGTTTCAAGGTGTTGATAAACACTATCAAAACTACATGAACTTCAAACTTGATCTGAGTTCCAGGTTTTTAGACAGAAAACTGTTAATACAATGATGCTTCTAACACTGTTCACCACTTAGCACTCACTAATTTCATGCTTTTAGAAGCTAGATTGCTAAGCCTTTCTTAGCAAAATGAACAAAGCTTTCAAATGTATGGGTAGCACACAGTAGCAAGGAAGCTGGCTTTTTCTGAGTTTCCTGTTTATATAAACACAAGAAATTAAATTTGTCACACAGGAGTATTTTGTGTGTATTCTAAATTGCATTATGTTTTTGCAATTGATTTCATGACTTCCAAAATGTGTGGGAAAATAGTGCCTTGTACATCAAGGGCTAATTTAGTTTATTACATGCAAACCATTCATAAAACTTAAAGCTGAAAGGAACTTTAATTTTGTTGTTGATTACCACTAACTCGTCCTTATAAATCTTCCTCTCAGATAGAATTATCCTGTGATTATGGGTCATGAGACCATTCATCTGGTCTTACTTATTCTGTGCTAACTTTTTTTGGTATATATTATCATGTAGGCAAAATTACTCCAATTACTTTGACATTTCCTTCTAGCCTATTTTTTGAGATTTCTTTTTCCATAATTTTTAAATACCAAATTTGATGTTTGTATATTTGTTCTAAGTTCAGTTTTTGAGATGTAAAGTATACAAGAATTGTTAAATTGTATTTTAGGGATCTTCTGTTTGAAAATGCACAGGAAAAAAACGCAGTGGTTAAGTATACAGACTCTAAAGCCAGACCGCCTAGTTTTAAATCTCTGATCTGCTCCTTACCTGCTTTGAGACCCTTGGTAAATTACTTAACAGATCTGTTTCTTTGTTTCTCATGGGTAAAATGAGATGAATAAAAGCATCCATTTTACAGCATCTTTAGGAGGATTACACTAATTAATATCTATAAAGCACTCGAAAGAGCATGGCATAGGGTAAGTGCTATATAAGTGTTTGAAAATTAAAGGAGATTATTTAATTAATTTCTGATGTGGAATTTACTACATCTCTATCTTGTAGATACTTACATCTAACTCAATCTCAAAACCTAGGGAAAAGTAACATTTCTTTATTAGTGCTACCCTTGGTTGTGATAATGAGTCATAAATATTCATGATCAAATTCTGCCTGTTCCTTTAAATCCATATGTGTCTTTCTGATTGATACTAGGGACTATTAAAGTGAAAAAACAAAACAAAAGAAAAAGATTTAAGAATGTGGTTAAAGGGAAGATCAAGGACAATGTTAAGTACTGTAAAAGAACAATAACCCAAAAAGGCACATTAAAAATTAATAACTTCAAATTGATTGTCTAGACTACTCTATACAAAGATATTGAGTATTTTGGTTTTTGAAATAGTGAAATATTATAACAAATTATACTATAAATTAAATCCTTAAAGAAACACAAAATTATTAAAATAAACAAAAAATTACTTATTAAATGTCAAATAAAATCATAATATGCTTATAACTGGGCTTGGCTGATTTATAATGCAATAGTCTTGAAACATAAAAATTTTTCTTAAAATTCAAAGGAAGAAATATTGGATGAAATAATTAAACCAAGTTAATCTAGTTTCTTGTTTGTCAAGGACTCCCAGATTTTTTTTGCTCTCTTCCTTCCATTGGTGGTACAAGGGTGAGATTCAATCATAGGGTCCTCCTCTAGCAAGAATATAAGACTTTGGATGTTGAGTACTAACCTCACAACTAGCATTCTTTTGCTTTCCTTTCCTAATATCTAAATTATATTTTATCTAGAATTTTATATCTATTTTTTGAGCATCCAAAATACTATTAAAAAAACAAACAAACCATGTGTTCAGGGATAGAGAGAAATATAGTAAAACAAGAACCTGAACTTTATTAAACACATGCAACAAGATAACTAATGTGAGACTGGACCATTTTGACTGCATTTTGCTTTCTCTAGAAATTATGCCCACCCTACCCCTACTTTCCAGAGTGGTTGAAATCAAATGAACTAACATTTGTGGAAAGTTTTGTAAAATACAGGAGACTATAAAATATCGGTCACTTAGAGAAAGACTCATCTCATATCTGTTCCTAGAAAAAGCACATGGACCATCTCTTCCTTGGCCAACTCAAAGAAAATGGCCTCCCATTACCTTGAGTACATTGAGTTTGACCTGTACTATCCAAAGGAATGCACGTGTCTGGAACATGTTCTTTAGTACTAGTTAAATGCCATGAGGTAAGTCTCCCCTTTTGAAAACCCCTCTGAGCCGCCACACGGTGGAGACAAGACACACATAGTGTTATATGCACCTCGAGATTCCTGAAGAACATGTGCTATGTGTTTGTCATCTACTCAGAAAAGCACTTCTGAAGAGCCCTTTAATGAGTTTCCTAGAGAAAATCTGAAGGAATCCTAATGCAACTAATCATTTCCTACCTTCCCACTGAACCTCTTATTAATTAACATGTTAATGCTCTGTTTGATTTCCTAAATTTAGTTTGAGAGACAGTAAAACAGCTATTTTCAAATTAAATTAAATTGAGTTGTGAGAAGATTTTCAACCGATATAGGGCTTTCGGTACTATACTAATTCTAGTACTCATTAAGATAAAAAAAAAATCAATGAGCTTGAAATGAAAGTGTTGATATTATTGTAGGCTAAATCTACTTCTGAATAACTTACTTCTTCCATGACTACGCTTTATCATGTATGTGACATTAGAGAAAGCAAATTTCAGTGCTTAAAGACAGAGAAAATTTTCCTCAGTTACCATAAATGTCAACAAAGTATCTGTTTCAGGAATTAGCATAGTCATAAAACTTAAAAATTAAGACTTTTTCCTAGTACAGTAGACATCGTTGCTGTTAATGGGCTGCAATAATCCTTTCGTTTTCAATGGTGTGCTGCTCTCAGTTCACTGTGCAGATTTAAGGTATAATTAATTATCTTTTATCTTCCTCTAGGGCTTTTATTTCTAGCAAAAGGGATTTGTTTAGAGTTCTACTCTAAAGGATTCTAATGGGAAATGGCATATAAGATAGCCCCTAAGACCAGAGCTATTGTACCATTATGGAATAAATGGTCATCACTTATTCCTCTTCAATAAGCAATTTTTATATATCTTTATTTATAGTGATTTGGATTTTCTAAATCTTTTTGCTTGCTCATTTTATGTTGAACTGCAACATATTCACTGGTGTTTGTAATTAGCCATTCTTAAATTAACATGCATTAAGGTCAGGTTGACAGCTGTATTCCACCAATAGAAATTAAGTATGGCTGTACCAGAAAATTTTCCAGTCAATGTTTGCCCTTGGTGATGCAAGTGTGTCATAGGACAGTGCTTCTCATACACTGATGTGCAGACAAATCACCTGGAAATCTTGTTTGTGTGCATATTCTGATTCAATAGGCCTGGGATAGGTAGGACCTGAGCTAATGCATTTCTAGCAAGCTCCCAAGTGATGCTCATGATTCTGGCCCACAGACCACACTCTGAGTCCCAAGGGTTTAGAGGACATTGATAAGTCAACAGTAAAGGTGGCAAGATGTCTTTGATAATGCAAATACAGCTTTTCTGGAAAGCAGAGTCTGCTGCTGAAAAACATTATTTTCAGCAGGACCAAAGTGCTGTAGTCTAACAAAACTGAAATCTTTCTATCTTTTTCCACCTTCTAAAAGCAAGACATATTGTTAGGTATCTCTCTTTAGCACTTTTCATTGTTTTCTCTATTTTAACATTTTCACTTTCCTTTGCCATTTGAAATAATCAAGGCACCATGGCGATTCTTTCTATTCCATTGTGACAGTAATTAAAATGTGTGTGTGTTCTTCATCCACTTTGAGAATCTTATGAAAGTAAGCATAGACAAATAGACTCCAGATGGGGGCAAAACCTGTTGTATCTGAGAGACAGCAGTCATGATTAGTCAATTTCTCCTAAAGTGCAATAATAGTTCTTAGGATCCCTCTAGAAGTAAATAGCTTAACAACTAATTGTTATGTCTCTGTTCAGAATATCTTTCCATCAAACCCTTTGTGCCAAGTATTCAATAAGAGATTTAGTTAATATCATTAAATTAACACAACTGGGAAAGTAACGCTTTCAGAGGGCTTTCTCCCTTTCCCTAAAACCTTCTATTCCAAATTGTGCATTTTAGTTCAGGGCAGTGGTTCTCCAGCCTTAGAATGCATTAGAGTCACCCGGGAAGCTTGTTAAAAGACAGGTTGCTGTGCCCTACCTTCAGAGTTTCTGATTCAGTAGGGCTGGATGGGCCCCAGAGTTTGCATTTCTAACAGTTTTCCAGTGAGGCTGCTGCTGCTGGACTGTGACCCACGCTTTGAGAACTATTAATTTAAGGAAACATGTTCCCCTTTTGTAAGCTTAACAAAGATGGCTTAACCAACTGTGAGGATCTTATGTCAAAAGGAGAACTGTGAGGAGCCCAGTGTTGGACTAAACTTTTGACACAGAAGGTATAGGAGCCTCAGAATTTGAATCTCTGGATAACTGTCAAGGAGCACTGGCTTTTCTGTGTCCCACCTAGGGAAAGAGATCCTTCCAGTCTCAGATTAAAGGGCTTTTGACCAAGGAATCCTCAAAGCCAGGCCAGGTCCCCTTGTGCTCTCACAGCTCCCTGTAATCGACTATCATGGTGATAATTGCAATTGCAATTACAGGATTATTTGTGAAGTTATTTGTTATTTGCCTGTTCTTTATGTGATTTTGATTTTTTGAAGTGTATAATTATCTTTCCTGACTACTACTATATATTTCAAAATCTAGCAAGGATCTAGCATATAGTAGATGCTCGTTATCTGCCAAAATGAATAGTGAGAGAAATGTTACAATTCTCATATTTATACAGAGACTGTAAGCTTGAAGGGCTTTCATTCAGAGACGGTATTCTCTTGCATTCACAGGAGCTAGTTTTTATTGATTATGACATCCTTGCATGCTGAACTCAGATTCGGCCAAGAATTATTTTTAATACAGGCAGCTTCTCCCAGTTGTCATATATGGCATTTGAGATGAAATCTAATTGCCATTTCTACAATGAACTCTATTCAGAATGGCCTTCTCTTTGTTCACCCACTATTCCCCGAATCTTTGCTTCTACCTTTGTTCGTGCTATTTCATTTATCTGAAATGGCTACTCTCCTCCAAACACACTCCATTTGTTGAAAACCTATTAATTCCTTAAGTCCTATCTTGAGCACCATCTTTTCTATGAAGCCTTTTTAAATCCCCTTAATTAGATGAAATCTCTGATGACTCTACCTTACAACATAGTAATTCTTCTGCTTGCTTTTACTTCCTTACTGAAATGGTCCTTCTTAAAGACAGAGAGCACTTATTCATCTTTATAACTCTTACAATTTCTCCTACCATAAGTTCAGTCATTAACAAACATGTATCGATCCCAGAATCATGAGCTGAGGGCTGAGGGTATAAAGATGAATGAGTCCTAGCATCTGTCCTCAACGAGGTCACAGTTTTCTAGGGCATAAAACAAACATGTAAAGATTTCATTGCAGAAGAATACACTATTATTATATGCTATACTAACGGCATTTACAAGATACAGCAATGAGATGAAGAAAGAAATGAAAGAAATGATTATTTCTGTGTGGGCAGGTATAAAGAGACTACAGTGGTGAACGACAAGGAAGCAAGAGGCTTAACAGATAAGTAGAATTTCCAGGTGTGAAATCTATGTGGTAGGTTTATCAAACCTAGTTGAATTGATCCTAACCCAGCTCATAAAATTGAATCTGGTTAAAAAAAAAAAACTACTTATTTCTTATTTCCCTTTAGTTTTCTAAATATGTGTGGAATGAAGTTTTCACTGATCCCCTACCTGAAGTTTCCTACCATCAGCTGCTTCTGTACAGTACAAAGCAGTACAAAACTCAATCCACCCACCCCTTGTCCTTACTTGTTAACCATTTCTTGGGCCCACCCTGGTTGCCTTGCACCCCCTAATAGTAACATTATTTCCAGTAGGAAGTACCATAATGGGCCATATCAGAGAGATATTTGGACCCCATAAGGTAGCCACACTCTCTACCAACGTATATAATTTCATCTGTTGAGGAAACATACTAAGAACCCAAATCCAGTTTGCTGCTATAGGAAAGGAAGAGTGCTGAAAACAGCAATTCTCAGGCAGAGATTAAGTCAGTGTTACCAGAATCACCAGGAGGGATTTCATCAAGTGGTCCAAGGCTAACACCGCCTGCCTCTTTCAAAAATACCTCCCAACCTCCAGCTGAAAGGTACTGCTCCTAAAGCATCAGATGTTTTGGAAAGCCGTGAATGCAGCTTGATAGACTTAAATGTGAGGACTGAACTTTATATGAATGCTCAGGGAAAGATAGCTGTCATCCACTCGGAAGGAATCAAAGGTGGTTTTCATCAAATGGAAAGTATTTGGTAAAGTAATCAGGCACTAAGAGATGGCAATTCCGTGCAAATGTGAAGTTACTGTAAGATCTCTTTAGCTGAAAGTTTCTCAAACTTTAAGGTGTTTCACACTTCCCCAGGGACCTTGATGAAAAGAAAAAAAAAAAAAATAGATGGTTGGGCCCTACTCCTAGAGACTGGGTTCAGAATGTTTGAGTGTGACACTAGGAATTTGCAGATTTAATGAGCATCATAGTGGATAATGCTGTAAGTGGCTCAAAGACCACATTTTATTAGGCAAATTATTTTGGATCTTGTAGGGTTAACCTGGAAACAAAGCCAACTGTATAACTTTTTTCCTACCACATTTTTTTCTATGTTAAAGACGGAAAGGACATGTAAAGAGATTAAAATCTCTCCCTTTTGCCAAGAGGCCTTACCTCAACTCTCTTCTCTGCTAGCTTTTTCTACAAAGAGATTGGGGGAAGGGGGGAGGTAGGGGGTAAATGTCCCTCCTCCTCCATGCCAAGTGATAAGCAATTTTAGAATTCCATTTCTTTTTCTTTTACTGGTCTCTCATGTCATTACAGTTTACTTAGGCAGAAAGAACTGAAGCCAGTGCCTGCCATTCCCCCAACAGATTGTTGAGGTTTTAGTATCATTTTTTATCTGCTATACAAAAGGAGGCTTCCTTATCTCCCTTCTTGCTCACCATAGCTCTATGCAGAAGGTGCAGTTGTCCTCACTTTACGGATGAGAACACAAGATGAAAAGTTAAGGAACTTGCAAAGATCACACAGCAAATGGAAGCCAGGATTCAAACTCAGATGTCTAATTCTATAAGCCGATTCATTTTTACATCGGACTGTCGATATTTCGCTTCATGCTGTTGGGCTATGCACATTGTATGAATGATTAGTTTGTATGTTACCAGTTTAATTACAAAAGTGAAACTATGTCCTTCCCATGTATCTTTCCGTCTCACTCCTTCCTCAGGTCGGAGTCTGTAATCATGTTCACTGACTCTAGGCTTCTTGCCTCTGTGGTTTGCTTTCCCTTTGACAACCCTTTTTTCCCCTCTTGGTTTAAGATTCTTTATCATCTATCTTTGATCTAGCTACCGATTCTTTCTTCTCCAGTGTCTCTTCCCAGCAGTCCCCTGACTTTATTATTCAGGATTTTAGACCTTCCTTTCTCTTTCAGCTTTCAGCTTTGGGCTTTTCTCTTACCCTTCCTTCCTCTGTGGTGGTCATATGCCCATGCTGTTTCTTTCATTTCGTTTTCTTTTTCATTTGCAACCACATGTACTGTTCTGTTTCCTATTATTCTAGATTTCATCCTACCATCTTAATCTTTACTAATATGCTGGAAAGATTGTCCCTCCCTAGTAATTTTGGTAATGGTCTTTTAACTATGAGGAAGAGAGGAAGTATTGGCATCTTTATTATTAATTTGATTGATCACTTAGGTGGCTTTTCAGTCTTTTGTATGGTGCTTTATTTACTCAAATCTATAAGTATCTTATTTGTGGCCTAACTAAAATTAACTGCCGAGTTTTTATATAACTGCCATCAAGGCTCAAATTTATAGTAAGAGATAGGATAATACACTCACATCTGAAACCGGAAGACCTTATTAGTGACAAAAAGTAACATTTCCAGAAAATAGCTTCTAGAAAACAGGCTAGTTGCCAGCCATTTCAAGTTAGTTTATTTTTCCACTGTAAAGAATTTTCATAATAATTACTAAATCTAATTTTAAAAATCAACCCCTTCTCTATCAGGTCCATAATTCATTACAAGAACAGATATTGAGCTCTGTCCTTGAAATACTTTTCCTGTCATCATATAACGTGTGTAGGTGAGATAGAGAAAAGACTAATTTTTTTTTTCTTTAACCACAGTTCATCTCTCCACTCATGCAGTGCTCTTAGTTTCATTTTTCTTTTCTATTTAGGAGAAACTGAAAGCAAAAGAGCTTCCGAAACAGAGGAATCATGACAGGGAGAACTAGAAATGCAATGCACTCAAGCAACACAAGGTGTCACTTTTAGATAGGCCAGCATTATGGGGAGGGCTACATCTGCATTGTGCATAAAATAACCTGTGGAGGCGAAAAGGGCCAAGGAGATTTATTGAAGCTTCAGAGGCATGTACGGGAACCAACAACCTTGGTTTTGTTTTCAATATCTGCAAGAGTATTTTGAAAAGTATCCACCACCTGGAGTGATTCTTCTGTACCTGTATCAGCTCACACAAACACTGCCCCTGAAATAACTGCATGTTGTTCCCACTTTCTGGATGGCACAGAACTAAAAATTGAGCTTATTCACACTGCCTAGCATGTATTTCTCTGCTTCCTTATTTCTGCTCCCATTAGGTGACTTCCAAACTCTTATTTGTTTGATCTGTTACAATAATAACACCTGATCTGTTACAATAATCACCTGATCTCTTACAATAATCACTGCCTCTCTTTTTCTGTTCTTGTCCAATTAATCCTTTTTACACATTGCTCCCAGGTTGACCCTCTTGAGGTAGTTCTGGTCCCAATGCTCATATGTCCTCCAGGGGCAGGTTTAACACTGTATAATGGTTTTCTATTACTGCTGTGACAAATTACCACAATCTTAGTCCCGTAAAAACAGCACAGATTTATTATTTTACAGTTCTGTAGACCAGATGTCTGACAATGATCTCACTAGGCTAAAATCAAGGTGTAGGCAGGGCTGTGTCTTCCCAAAGGCCCTAAGTGGGAATCTGTTTCCTCGCCCAGCTTCTAGTGGCCACTCGCTTTGCTTGCCTAGTGGACTTCCACCAGCAGTTGGAGCTGAGTCCTTCTCACACATCCATCTCTCTTGCTCTCTGTTGTCACATGTTGCTCTAATTCTTTTAAAAACATATTATTACATTGTGATCACTCAGATATTCTGGAATCATCTCCCTCATAAGGTTGACTAATTAGCAACTTTAATTCCATCTTGCAACCTGAATTTCCCTTTCCCATATTACAGGCTACGGGGAGTAGAGCATGGACATCTTTGCGAGGGGGAGACCATTATTCTGCCTACCAATGTACGACACTGGAAGTGCTTCAAGATCTGGCCCCATCCTAACTCTCCATTCCTCATTCCCTTAAAGGATCCACCCTCATTTCCCTCGTGCCAAGTGCTTCAGTCAAACTAAGAACAGGCCGTTGCCTGTTCTTGACTCCATAAACTGTATTCATCTATTCTCACCATTCTGCCACTTCTTTTAAATTCATCTTTATCCTTCAAGTTCCGTACTCTGGGAAATGTTTTTCAATGCCTCCAGCCTATTTGATCATCTGTGCATCCACTGTTCTCCCTCTTCCATAGAATTTGTGTGTTATTTTTTTTTTCTTGCTTTTGCTGTCCCCACCCCCCAAGACATACTTTTCCCTACCACTCCCAGTTGAAAATTGAAGAGAGGTGGTAGATATGTCTTCTTAAGTGACTGAAGAAGAAATATTATTTAGAGTAGGCTAAGCTGTATCTCAGACATACCCCAAATTTCAGTAGAACACCATAATAGAATGATATTTCTCCACCTCTTGCCCAGGTTGATTCAAGCACCTGGTTCTTTCTGTCTCTTGGCTCTGCTATCCAACCAGATCCTTCTTGTTGTTTGCATCCAGACAGTAGAAGGAAAAAGAGAGCTTTCGGAAGCTTACTTGCGTTTTAGAAGCTCTGGCCTGGAGAATCCCACTTCATTTTCATTTATATTCCATTGACAAAAAATTAGTCACATGGGAGGCTGCAAGGGAGGCTGGGAAGTGTAGTTTAAACAGGTTTCCCGCAAAATCCTATTAACATGGGGAAAAGGGTTAATGAGTTTTGGTTAAAAAAACAAAACTGTGATCTCTGCTACAGAGAGTAAGAGAGTTCAGGGCCTCTAAGATATGTATCCCCAGTTAGAAGTCATGCCTCCTTCTTACTAACTCTTAGATAATTTGAATACATAGCTCTTATGTAAATGATACTGTTCCATCATTATTCTATCTTTGTAAATGTCTGACTTCTGCCAAAGTATATGAATCAGGTCAATTCATCAGAGAAATGATAAAAGTAAGAATAAATCTTTCATTTAGATGAAGTTCCCTTTAAGAATATTTATTAAATGCCAATAAGGTAAAACTACTGAGTTACCTCTTAGATGACAAATTTGACCTGGTTAAATAAGGTACATATGATTCTGACATCTTCAGAAATATTTTTTAAAGTTGAGAGAAAAAGTAGACATTATTCTGTGGCATACTAACAGGGTGGTGAGAAAGAAATATCAGAGCTGTTATTTAAGAGCATGGATTTTGTAGTCAAATGAGCTAAATCTGCTTTTTTTTTTTTTTTTTTTTTTGAGGTACCGGGGGCCAGGGATTGAACCCAGGACCTCGTTTGCAAGAAGCCAGCACTCAACCATTGAGCTACATTGGCTTCCCTGAGATGGCCTCCTCATCCAACTTGCTTATTTGTTTTTGTTTTTTCAGGAGGCTCCAGAAACCGAACCCAGGACCTTCCATGTGGGAAGCAGGCACTCAACTGCTTGAGCCACATCTGCTTCCCAATTCTGCTTTTTTTTTTTTTAATGGTGATGCATCCTGAACAAATTAAACTCTCTGGGGCTCAATTTCTGCATGTATCAAATGGAGATAACAGCTAAGAATTTTTGCTAAGTTTTAAAAAGTACTTAGAATATCTAACCTACATTTACTTTTAAAAATTGCTATGTTTTATTGTTCTTTAACATTGTTTAACAAGGATCTCTGTATTAACCTTAGATTTGTAAAGTTTATATGCAAAAGATAAAGACAATAGAAGTTTCCAAATTATAAACGGGGTCAGGAAAGCTGAAATACCAAAAGCTGATGTTTATAAGGACAAACAAAAGCTCATTCAAGGGTTTTATATTTATAAAAATAAAACAAAGAAGAGCTTGGGTACACAAGGTAATTTTTTTCCCCAAAGAATAAATAAATATTTATTTATGTATTTATGAATTTATTTATTTATTTATTTATGAGGTACCAGGTATTGAACCCAGGACCGTGTACTTGGGAGGCAGGTGCTCAACCATTCAGCTACAACCACTCCCACTATATTTATTTTAAAACTCTCATTTCAGGAGTAGAACAAGCACTGGAGAGGAATGATTGAAGGAACTGTGCAGACAAAATGGTTGGGGAGTGCCATTGGACCTGACTTATGGTAACCACATTCCAAAGTGAGAAAACTTACAAATGAGATTGACAACCTGCCATTGGGTTAATCATACGGAATAAAAGGACAAGAAGAGAAGTGCAAGAAAACTGGGATGGGAATACAGCTCTTAATTTTCAAAAGGAGAAAGATATTGAATGTGGTAACTACAAACTGGAGCCTGACCTTTAGAATTCAAAACATTCTAGAACAGATTATACTAGTTCCTCCATGGGACATCATCAGTAATAAATCCACACTTAGAAACACTACCGCATGAAATATATACATCAATTTTCAGATGCAATCTGATTTCAGAAATGTGACAATGTAAGTGGGCAAGAAAAATATCTTAGGATAACCATATGGGTTGACTAGACAAGGTTGGAATCTATAAATAGACATAAATGTCATGCTGAAATCCACATATGTTTAGCCTCATTCTATTCTTTGGGCAAGATTTTTTAAAATTGAGGTGTCAAAATTCCTTTTTGCAAGTTTAATTGGTTGTGTTATAATACTTAAGCTAAAGTGATAAAATGGGTGTGTCACCCAAGAACAACTTTCTTTGTGTTTTGGGACTTTGACCCAAGTCCCTACATACATTATATCAATGGATTGAATGATCAGAAGGAATTCTTTTCAAATTTCCGATAAACAATATTATCTGAATATGGTTAAGAATATGAACTTTAAAATTTGGTTCTTAGGGTAGAGTTCTGGCTCTAGCATTTACTAGCTTAGGGAATGAACTAACCATTTTTGAACCTCAATTTCTTCATCTATGAAACTATAATTGAAGTAAGAGCTTCAATCCATTGTTTGGATAATGTGAGATAACTCGCATAAATACATTTAGCATATATTCAATGTCCATGATGATGGAGATGATTGCAATGTTGGTACTCCTAAACAAACTGCCTCTCAAGAATAGTTTCCATAAAGTTAAGCAGTTTGCACAAATAGATTAACTAATTCAACAAGATTAAAATGAATTGCATTATGCCATCTGAGCTCAAACAGACCTTTTTGTGTGTGTATGCAAGGATAGAAAAAAAAGGTTATAGTCTATAAGAGGCAGATGTAAAAGTGTTTGAATGACTTAAATAACTGTAGTCAAAATGAATCAATGGGAAAATATAAATCAATGGAAAGATATAGCCACCAAAACACCTACTCTCCTCTTAAACTATATCTATAGAAATACAGAGAGTAATATAATGCAGACACCAGCTCCACTATGCTAGGTATTGTCAAACAATTTTAGAAATTTTGTAGGTGATTTGAGGTCCGTTCTAAAGGGATACAGAAAAATCAAAGTGTATTGGAAGGAGAGTAATCAAGAGAGTGAGGAAACATTGTATCTGAACAACGGTGTGAAGAGCAGTAATGGGGTTGTTTGGGGCTATTATGAGAAAGAAGCCTTTGTGAATATTTTCTGTGTAGGACTTTTTCAGACAGATGTTTTCATTTCTCTGGGGTAAATTTCTAGCAGTAGAATTGTTGGTCATATTTTAGGTGTATGCTTAACTTCATTAGAAACTCCCAGTTTTCAAAGTGATTTTACCATTTTATACTACTTTTTAATTGTGTATATGTTCATTTAAGTCTCTTTGATGAATCTATGCCAACACTTAAAACCCAGATCTCTGGCTTTCTTGAAAAAATTGGAAAACCTGACAACATTGGACCCATATGGCCAAAAATAACTGGAATCTGATATCCACAAATTCTTTTAGGTGGGGCATGAACAGTCCGATTTCCCTTAGACCTCATCCATCAATCCTTTGGGTTTCTCCCATCTGATACCACCTGACACCTATATATATGAGTTTGTACAACGTGTTGTAACCGAAGATGTGGCTGTTTGAGATTATTTTATGAATCCCAAAAAGAGAAAGACTATGTTTGTAAACGAATCTATTTCTCTGCGTGTGATACCTTTTGATTATATTAAATTCAGTTGAGGGGCCTTTGATTAGATTACCTGTTAGATTGCTTTTAGGGCTTTTTGATTTGACTGCTGTCAGTAAGGCGTGACTCTGGTTGAGTCCCCACCCCCTTGCTGGGTCTGATATAAACAGACACTCACAAAGTCACACAGGAAGAGAGTGCTCTATCATTTTTGATCCTGCCATGCATGTGACGGAAAGGAGAAGGCTCAAACATCCGAGGCCCCAGGGACAGATGAGCCATTTGCCTTAGAGTTTATAGCTGACCTTGGGAAGGGAGCTGGCCAGCTGAGACTGGTATAGAAGGCCTGGAAAGAAACAAGCTCTATGCCAGGAGAAAGAGGATTACAGGATCATTTAAGCATGAAGGCTCAAGTGGTTGAGCCTAAGAACTTCAAGAGAAGTCTTGGAGAAGAAGGAGAGACCAAGCAGAGATCACCTGCCATCTTGCTTCAACATGTAGCAGCTGACTATAATGAGAAAGCACCTCTTATGGTGCCTTGCGTTGGACTTTCCATGGCTTTGGGACTGTAAGATTTTATCCCGAATAAATACTCCTTATAAAAACCAACAGATTTCTGATACTTTGCATCAGCACCCCTTTAGCAGACTAAGACAGAAGTCTAGTACCATCCCAGCCTTTTGACCTCACCAATAATAGAGCACAGGTGATATTTGCATTTGAACCAGAACAGGAATTTCATGGTGTGTGTCCTTTGTTGTTGTTATTGCTGTCAAGTACCATGTTGTAGACATTTGCATTTTTTCTCTCAGCTGCCTCCTCCTTCTGTTGCACCCAGAGTTTGGTGGCAGAAGCAGGGCAGGACTGTTGCCAAGGAAGAAGGCTCTGATGACAGTGCTGCGGATCCCAACTTACGATTAGTGCAACCTCAGGATATGTCATTGGTTCAGTATTCTGTTACTTACTTAATTTAAACCTAATGATATGAAACACTATTTTTGCAAAGCCGAAGTTTTTTTAATCCCTTTCAAGGTGCTCCAATTCCCTGAGGAAAGAACCAAGCAGATGGGACCCAACAGGCTGCAAGCACAGAAGAGCTAGATGGAAGTATGCTCTCTGTCCTTGCTGGGAATATCCTGTCACTTTTAATTCTCTAGCTTGTTTACTTTCTACTACATAAGAACTGAGGCTTGTTTTTAGCAGCACTGATTAAGTTGTCATTGATTTTTAAGATAGGAAATGGAAATTTCAAATTTCTCCCCATGAATTTAAAACAAGTCAGATATTAACATCAAGATAAAACATTTGCCATGACAATGACAGAACTGCTAAGTATCATTCCAAACCTTTCAATGCTCACAAAGAGCATGTGGAATCCCTACGTCAATACATGCATGAGTATGTATCAATTTTATTTATCTAAATAAATATATCAACTTGCTGCTAGCCCAATGAATGGAGAAGTTCGTTTATTCTTCTACATAATTGTGTGCATTCAAAATTTACATAAATGTTCATTTTCTATCAGTCAATAGAAGTTGGTCTTATTATTAATAGTTAAGATGTATCAAGTCAGCCATTCTGCTAATCCTTTACAGCACTGTGTGAATTAATCCTCACACAAACCTTTAGGGCAGAGTTTCTCAACCTTAGCACTATTGACATTTTGGACCAGATACATCTTTCTTGTGGGAGACTGTCCTGTGCATTGTGGAATATTGAAAATTCTCTATCCATTAGATGCCAGTAGCAACACCAATACTACCTCTACCACCTCCAAAATCATGGCGCCCAAAAATGTCTCCACCCAATGCCAAGTACCTGTTGGGATAAATTGCCCCCAGTTGAGAAGTATTGCTTTAAGGTAAATATGATTTGCATTCTATTACAGAACTTACCGGGGACATGAGGCCAGAAAGATGACTATCTGAACATGTACTTTAACCTGTTCGGCTTGGAAGCCCAGGAATTTTGCACTAATTTATATTATCTCCCAATTGGGTTAACTATATATGAACAAGGTGCATACTTAGACATGAGGTGTTCACTAGTTTTACATTCAAGCATACATACCATATATATATACACACACACGTGTACAGGAAATGAGCATCTACCAAGCAGAAACTACTACACCAGGATGAAGTAGAGGATAAATTTGTCTCAAACATAGCCATTGAAAAACATAAATCTTGTCATTGGTAAACAACTAATTTGCAATCAAGTTTAGAAATTTAAATGTACATAAAGGTTGAAATATGCATTAATATTTCTTAAAGGTTACCTTTTAATCATTCCTGTTCCATTAAAGTCTCAGCATCATTGCAGAAATGTGTTACGACAAATGTGAAAGTATGGCTTGTGGTAGAATTGTGTAATGAGACATGAATATATACATACAATAAGAGGTTGGCAAATACAGCTCCCTACCTGTTTTAGTAAATAAAGTTTTATTGGAACAAGGCCATACTCATTTCTTTACATGTGGTCTATGGCTGCTTTCAAGTTATAATGGCAGAGCTGAGTAGTTGTGATAAAAACCATATAACCCACAAAGTCAAAAGTATTTGCTATCTGGCCATTTACAGAAAAAGTTTGCCAATCCCTGCTACAGTATTTCAATGTGACCAAGTTTTTATAAACATGTAAAAGAAGATATTCCACTTGTCTGTGTTTGTGATTCTTATACTTTTAAATGTATATTCAACTGGAATACTTGCCTTTACACCTACAGAGCACAAGAAATAACTTTTAGCCTTTTCCCCTCCTAAAGTGCTTCACTAAATAATAATTGATTAAACTATATTGAAGGCTCACCCTGTGCCAATCAATTTGCCAAGGGTTTTACCATGCATTATATGACTTAATGCTCACAACGCTGTGAGGTAGGTAGGCATAGTCTCACTTTTCATGAGATAACTGAGGCTTATAGAAGCAATGTTATATTTTCAAGATGACACAGAATTAGAACTTATGTTAATTAGAAGTTTTACTTAGTTTTACACATGGTTCAAAGATCAAAGCACATAAATGCTTTTTTTCAAAGTTGGTCCTGATTTTCTTAATCTTCTCACAAAGTAAGAAGATCTGATACCTGCCCAAATGAAAGATGGCCACGATTATTGAATTATTCATTTAGTGAATACATATTGAGCCTCTATCGCCAACTAGACATTGTGCTAGATACTAGATATAATGTGCTGGATAGGCTATAATGAAAAAAGACTTGATCGCTATCTTCACCAAGCTCACATCCTAGAGGAGAGACAAAGTACAAGAAGAAAATCATGACAATACAAAGTGATAAAATGGCCATAATACAGGTATATGCAAGTTACCAAGGGAAGGTAGAGGCTTCATAAAGGCATTTGGAACCAAGACTTGATGAATGAGTAACAATTGGCCAGGACAGCGATTTGGACCCTGGCAATAATGTGCTTACGACTGCCTTAGGATTCAGAAGTCTCTGTGAGCTTGTGTTTTAGTTGGGGAACATAAGACTGAACATGTCAACCATCTACTAACAATACAAGACATTATATAAGAAAGTGCTAAACTGTGTGGAACAGCCAAAAAACACAATAGATATTGAGAGGAGAGGGGGATAAACATTGTCTGGGGAAGTCAGACTAGAGTTCAGGAAGAAGGTGGGACCGAAGGTGAATGTTTAAATACAAGCATAACCTGGCTAAAGAGATGGTCTGCTGGGCAGGGTGAGCATTTTCAATGGCTGCCTGAAGCAGGGAGAGTGTCCACTAGTTATTGACTCCTAAAAAGATGGGCCTCCATAAAAGGAGAGTGTTAAGAATAGTGGGAGAGGGGAAGCGGATGTGGCTCAATCGATAGGGCTCCCGTTTACCACATGGGAGGCCCAGGGTTTGATTCCTGGGGCCTCCTGGTGAAGGCAAGCCAGCCTGCCTGGCGCGGTGAGCTAACGCAGCAAGACGAGACAAGCAGACACAGAAAAACGCACAGCAAATGGATACAGAGAGCACAAGCAGCAAGGGGGAGATAAATAAATAAAAATAAAATCTTTAAAATATATATATATATATATGTATATATTAAGGGCTTACTGTGTGCCTGAACCTTTAAAAAAAAAAAAAAAAAAAAAGAATAGTGGGAGAGAAGGTCTTACTGGTAACTTGGGGCCAAAATGTAGATACTTTTGAAAACTGGGTGGAAGAAGCAAGACTGTATTCAACCGATAAAAGGTCGTTTGTGAAAAATGTAACATACTCCAAAATAAATAAGTGATGAAAAGACCAAAAACATTTAAGAAATCATTACATAAGACAGATTTTAGAAGCTTAATCAATATTGGATTCTGAAATATTGGGAACTTTTATGGAACATATGCCATATTGAAATGAAGAAGCTACAGTACTTTAAAATTACTTTTTATTTTATGGCATATCCAGAATAGGGAAATTCATAGAGACAGAAAGATGAGTGGCTACCAGGGGCTGGAGGGAGAAGGGCAAGGGGAATGACTGCTTAATGGATATGGGTTCCCATTTGAGGTGATTAAAAAATTCTGGAACTAGATAGTACTGATGGATACATTGCATTCTGAATTTAACTAATGCCACTGAATCAGTTTAGAATGGTTATAGTGCTAGACTTTATATTTTTGTGTATTTTAGCACAATAAAAAATTAGTTCATATCTTAAAGTAAATGTAATTTACTATTCAACAAAGGTTGAAAACCTTACTCTATATCTTATACTGTGCTAGTAAAAACATCTCTGATTCATCATCTCCTCCCTAGCTTCCAGACTAATAGAGGAGGCAAAGTGTAAATCAAATCATCATGCAAATGACCCTTATGTAGCAATTAGATGAGGGCCCTTAATGAAAAGAGCATTCATCTATGAGAGCTTATCATAAAGAAAGCTGACCTAGGCTTAGGGGTAACTGAGGGAGGTTTTTCAGATGAAGTGGTACTTGAGAAGCTAGCCAAAAAAAAAGAATTACCTATGAATGAACAGGGACTGGACAAGAAGGAAGCATCAAGGCTGAAAAAGCAGCATGTGCAAATCCCTGTGACAGGGGGGAGTATAACATATTCTAGCTGTAAGTATGAATGTCTGAAATGTGCAGATACATTTGGGGTATTGGTTATGGTCTCAATTTCTTACTGTTGATGTAAAATTTCAAGTTTACAGACAAAGAGCACCTGGCTTTCTTTATTATTCAAATGTAAAATCTGGACATCTGGAACAAATACAAATAAGGTATAATAATTTAGATATGTTATTACATTAATTTTTTTAAAAGAGACTAATTTTGCTTCTCTCCCAGAAAATAGAGCTTGAACATATTTTTTATCTTTCCACCTGGAAACAATAATGAAAGAAAATGTATAAATTCTAATTCACGGGTTGAAATAGAATGGTTCTTAAAATTGAACATGGATAGTCAGGATTCACTGATCCTGGTGATTTGACCCAGGCTGAACAACCTCTTATATATTCATTGATTTAGTTCTTAAGCCAAAATTCTCTTCCTCTTCTTTTCTTTTCCTCTCCTACCTCCTTCCCTTCCTCTTCTTCCTCCTCCTTCTCATTCCTCTTCCATTTTTGTATTTTTAACTTATTTATTTTGGGATGTGATTTGGATATCAATTTTAACAATCATATCAACAAAAATTACTGATACTGCAGTTGGTTCAAACCAGCATCTCTCCTGCTTCTCTTAAATTTATGAGGTCAAGGTGAGTGGTTTTAATCTTCTATCTTGAGCCCAATCAGCTATCTCTATCAATTTGAAAATCAAATATGTATTTTATAATACAAACTTTGCACAAGGCAACAAGAAGTCTATTGCCTCTTTGCATCAAGTGGCTCAGAGTCTCATTGGGAGGCCTAAATCTAAATTGAACATATATAAGGTGAATACATAATGTGCCTATCTTGGTTATCAAGATAAACGTAACAAATAAAAATGAGTTTTAAGTAAGTGCTATAAAACTTTGGGGAAGAAAGTGGTCTGCAGTGTTCTTGGTGGAAGCATTCATGATAAGGACACACTAGAGGTGGATCACGAGCTGTATGAAGAGAGACATGAGGTCTAACAAATGAGGTAGCGGGAGTTGAATCCATATCTATCTGATGACACAGTCCATGTTCCTATTTACTCTGCTATATTATTTCCCTAATGGCACTTTTAAATTTGTGATAATTTTTTATCAAATTCTTTTTTATAAATAAAAAAAGCTTTTCTTGTTTTTCAGGGACCTTGAACACTAAGGTACTAATGAGCGATCAGGTATCCTTACTTAATATATACTCAGTGCCTTCTTAGCTTGGTTATTTTCAGTCTTCCACGTCTTATTTTCACGAGAACAACTCTTCCAAAGGGCATTAAGATTTGACTCTGGTAGTTAGGTCATGATGTAGCTTGCTTGCTTTTATGTGAAGTTTTATTATGAAGTGAATTAAAATCATAGGAAAGCACACTATTTTTTTTTTTTTTACTTTATTTTGTACATTTAATAATTGAAAATATAAACAATTAAAAACTAAAAATTAAACACAGATGAATATATATACATTTCTCAATTAAATGTAATGGATACATATACATTTTTTTTTAATCAAACTATATGTTATGCAATATATTTGGTTCATAGTAACGCATTCATACAGTATTTGTCCTTTTGTGTCTGGCTTGCTTCGCTCAACATAATATCCTCCAGGTTCATCTATGTTGTCATATGCTTTACGACTTCATTTCTTCTTACAGCTAGCTGCATAATATTCCATCGTGTGAATAGACCACAGTTTGTTTATCCACTCATCTGTTGATGGACACCTGGGTTGTTTCCAACTTTTGGCAATGGTGAATAATGTTGCTATGAACATCAGTGTGCAGATGTCTGTTCGTGTCACTATTCTCATTTCTTCTGGGTATATACCCAGTAGTGGTTTGCAGGGTCACGTGGAAAGTCTATATTCAATTTCTTTAGGAACTGCCAAACAGTCCTCCACAGTGGTTGTACCATTCTGCATTCCCACCAACAGTGAAGAAGTGCTCCTATCTCTCCACATCCTCTCCAACACTTGTAGTTCTCTGTCTTTTTAATAGTGGTCATTCTGATAGGTGTGAGGAGAGCACACTACTGTTTGCACTTATGCATGGCTTAATCTTTAATTCAACAAATACTATTTTACAGGAGACAATAGCCATTTTAGACAACCCTGACTATTTACAGGTAGATTACTATTCTTTCAAATTTGTTGCTTCTTGTAAAGACAGCTATATTCAAGCAATCTATTCTCATGGACAGTTCATATAAGGAATGGTGAGATAAATTGGTTTAGGAAAGTGAATTGGTGCCTAAGTATGTGTGTGTTAATTTGATGGGTTAAGTGTTTAGACTTGAGAGAGAAAGAGAGAATAAGAGAGGGAGACTGTGTTTCAGGTTGTAAATTGGCTATCATTTTAAAGAATTGTGAAAGGACATTTGATAATCAATGTTACATCACATGAATATGAGAAAAGACTCCCCAAAGAAAATCTGTCACTTTACAAATAATGTCTGTATATTGTGACAGAAAATGATATCAATAAAATATTATTTAGTTTCAACCAAATAAAATACTAGAACAAGTTATCTTAAAAGGATACTATTTTCTTCTTCATTGTGTATTAAATATGGGATCATTGGATAATAACTCCCATGTACTTTCATGAAGTATCTCTCTCCAATAAATGTGAGGTTTTTCAGATGAGGTCAGGTAAGTAGGATGACGTACAGGAGAAAAAGAAGTAAAAAAGAAAGATCCAATTATATAGCAATTAAAACATCAGGTGACAAAATCTAATATTGTAGAGTGGTGAACTGAATGCCATGAGTGAATAAACACATGATCAAAACTGCTATTATGATTGTTTCTAAATTGTCCAAAGCAACATAAGACAGTTATAGCAAACAAAATTTCATCCATTAGGACTTAGATTTTTAATATGATTTTTTTTTTTTTATTTCTCTCCACTCCCTCATTGTTTGCATTCATTGTGTCTGTTTGTTATGTGCTTTTTGGGAGGCCCCGGGAACCAAATCTGGGACCTCTCATGCAGAAGGAAGACACCTAATCACCTGAACCACCTCCACTCCCTGCTTTGTTGGGTCTCTCATTGTGTTTCCTCACTGTTCTCTTGATTGCGTCATCTCACTGCATCATCTTGCTGTGTCAGCTCGCCACGCCAGCCCATCGCATCAGCTCACTGTCTTGTGTGTATTTTCCAGGAGGCACCGGCAACCGAACCCATATCTCCCATGTGGTAGGCAGGAGCTCAGACACCTGAGCCACATCTGCTTCCCATGATTTTTAATATGTTGAATATTTTCAGAAGTTACTTCATCCCAAATAGTGATAAAACTATTTATGACAGTATGATTTTAGCTTAAGGGAAGTTTCTGTAATCTGTGATTCGACTAACATATCAACCTGAGGTTGACCATTAACTTCATATTTCCTTGGTGATGATAAATTAAAAATATATATGTGATAACCAAAAATGAGCAAATGTTCACTAAGCACTAGGGACTATTTTAAATCTACACATTACTTCCCTAATTACAACATTCTTATGACATCTCTAACATAATTTAAATTATCATAATTTTATACATAAGAAACATGAGGCATAGAAAGTTTAACTTTTTCCAAGTGACCCAACTGGTAAGTCACTGAGCTAGGATTTGAACCCAGAACCCCCTGATTACAAATTAAAAATTAACCACCAAGTTTACCTGCCATCCATGGGAAGAACCACAAATACCCTACAGCTATAAAGGTTCCAATAGCTAGATTACAGAACCTCCAAGAACTACTTATGAGCTAAACTATTTCACTTATGCTTTCTAAGCCCCAGGTACTTTATCTGTATTATGGGGTATTATTAGTACCTACGAATAAATATTCAGTAATGCAATGCATAGAAATAGTTTAGTAGTTTAATTTCAAAAATGCCTAGCCCTGAGTATGTGTGCATTAAAAAAAATGGCTTTTGTTATTATTCTTAGAATACTATGTGTATATTTATAAAATAGAGCCTCTTAAATGTGTTTAGCATAGCATGGTTTTCAAAGCATTTTCATACTTAATGTATTCATGCACATGTTATTAAATACATTTTATTGATAAGCTTAACATAGGTGATATTAAGAATTCAGAATAACATACACAGTCAGGTGCTCTAACTCAGCTTTGATTCTGCAAAAAAATATTGCAGAATACTCTTGTTTTTTGCTAGGCTGGCTAGGTTTGAGATTTAGTTCTAAGTATTTTGCTACTTTTAGTTACACACTTGAAATGCTTTGCTTTCTTTCTATAAATTTGTGGAATCAGCAACCTCTCTGTTTTGGGCCCTTCTAACAATTGAATATATGTCTAACTTAATGTACTATGTGCTTTCTCCCCTCCCATGAAAAATTTCTCCCAGTCAGAATAAATATGTACCTCTCTTGTTTTGACCTCCGTGTTTTAGCTAAGCCTTTACTTATCTCATTTGAAGAAGATATCTCTGTTTTATCAAAAACAGGATAAATCACTTGACTGTATGTTTTTGGGCTCAGGGATCATGTTTTATAGCATTCTCTCGGTGCTTGGAATGTTGCTATGTAGTCCAGCAAAGTTCAACAGCAACCCCAAAGACTGCTGCCACCCAAGTCGGCTCTGACTCTGCCCATGGTCGGGCCAGAATCCACAGATTGAGGGCAACTCCCCCAAGATTGCCTCTCAGGTCCTTGTCAGGAGCTCAGGGGTTCAGGCCACTTACACTTCTGACCAACTGGCCACGAATTCCAGAGCTTCCACTACCCCCTCAGGTTCAATAATTTACTAGTAAGACTCACAGAACTCACTGCAAGAATTATACTTATGATTATAGTTTCATTTATAGTAAAAAGATACAAATAAGAAACCAAAAGAAGATACACCTAATACAAACTATGGACTATAATTAACAGCAATATTTTAATATTCTTTCATCAATGGTAACAAAGATGCCACACCAATGCTAAGTGCAAATAATAGGAAAGCTTAAAAAGGTATAGGGTTTTCTTTCTGGAGCCATGAAAATGTTCTAAAATTGATTGTGGTGATGAATGCACAATTCTGTAATTATATATTGATTGTACACTTTGGATGGACTTTATGGTGTGTGAATAAAACTGCTTTAAAAAAAAAAAAAGCAGCAGCAGCCAAAAGAAGAGAGAAGCATATGCTGAGGTCTGGAGGTCTGGGAGGATCTCAAGTGCCTGTGTCCTTTCCCAGTGGATGTGTTGTCACCCTCCAGGAACAGAGATTTCCATGAGCCAATCATGGAAATTCATAGGGGCTTCAAGGATCCCAAGTTTTTATGGAGCAGGTTGAACTCATTATGTAGTTGGACTCAATCTGCAGGCTCCCTTCTCTCCCAGAGGTTGGGGGAATGGCTGGATATGCCACAGCTGAACTTCCCAAGCCTCTAATCACATGCTTGATTTTTCAGGTGTGGCCATCCCCACAGAAAGGCTGCAGATGTGGCTGGCCTCACGTCCAACTCTCAGGGATGGCCCACCCTGAAGAACAAAAGACAATCCTATCACAGGAAATTCCAAAGACTCAGGTTGCTTCCTGGGAACCAGAGACAAAGACTAGCCAAATATTTCACTTCACTACAGTTGAGTTGGTTCTTTGTAAGTGTTTTGCTAAAACTGCTAAACAGAATTTTAGTGTCTACAAGCATGGAAGTTTTGCATAAAATTGCATACAAGTCATCAAGTAACTTTGAATTTTGTTGGTTAAAATTAACTTTTAACATTTGTTTTTGCCTCGAGCCTTTGAATAATTTAAGGAAAAAATATTTAAATGCAGAAAAATGAGAGTATTATAAAAAATGCTCATATACCATCTCCGTTTTCTTATTTTTTTTCATTCCCGAGACTCTATCATTTTTATGAAGTCATACCTATCCCTCCGATTCTTTTTGTATGTTTACTAAAATTTACATATCTATACTCAATATTGGGTTGTGGATTTTATTATTTACATAGTGTTATACTGTACCTATTAATTTTATTTTTTCATGCAACTTCCTTTTTAAGACCAGCCATGTTAATTCACACAGATCTAGTTCATTTTAATTGTTGAATAGTATTACATGATTTAAAGAGATCATATTCAGTTGATCTCTTCCCCTAGTGATGGGAACAAAAAGGAATGATAATAAACAATGCTGTATACATGTCTCTGTCCACGTAGGCAAGAATTGCTAGATTGATTGGTATGCATATTTTCAACTATTTTCCCTGTCCGATATGCTTTTTGTTCAGAGTGCATATTCATATAAACAGGAAATCCTAGCTGTAGCACTTTTAGATGATGTCCAGTATGAAACCTCTTTTCACTACCTCCTCTCCTCTCCCCTTGGTCTAGGCATCATCTCTTGATAAGTTACTACAACAGGGAACTAACTGGCCCTTCCCGTCATCAACCCCCCCCCCCCTACAGCAGCCACTGTGATACTTTGGGAACTTCATTCACATCATTTCACTTTCTGCTCACAAACCTCCAAGGGCCCCCATTTCATTAGGAGTAAAAGATAAAGTCCTTGCAATGACCTGCAAGCTAGAACCTCAACTCAGAGCTGTTTTGTTTGTTTTCTACTTTTCTTTTTTGTTTCTTCCGCACTCTGCTCAGGTATACAGAGCCTTCCTCTGTACCTTCAGCCCCTTTCCTAAAGCCATCTGCTTTTCTCTCACTCTGAGGCTGGTATTTTGCGGTCCCTGTTTAATGTGAGTTTCCTCTCCCACTGGACTCTCCCTTCTCTCCTACTCAAGGCAGATCCAAACTTTGACTTCCTTCCCCCAGGCCAGCAGGGCAACTAAAATGCAAGTCCATTTGCTTAGATTAGAGATGCCTCAGGCAAGAAAAGCTAGGCTCTCCGGTGCTCTGCTCGTTGTTCCGGGCCCCACTTTTGGATTAGTCTGTTATCCCCACCAATCACCAACTCTTGGACTCCTTTAAAGGTTTTTTTTTTGTTTTGTTTTTAATTCAGCACAAAGCAGTCTTTATGTCTTTGGTGACTGGATTTTTTAAAGACATTAAAACTCCTATAAACATTTTCTTCACCAGTAAATGAAAATAATAAATATTTTCAAGCACCTATAAATCCTTTGTTTCTCTAGCAAAATCAAGGACTCTTCAAACTCCTTTTAAGTGAGAAAGTGAACCTACTTTGGTGGAACACAACCCTGCTTGCTAAATTATTATCTTTTTAAATTGTGATTTTAGTAGTTTCTAGTCTGCAGGAGCTTTTCAGAAATGAAAATCCTCTATACCATATTTATTACGTTGTATGAATAAATGGAAACTATGCAAAAGAAACCCTTCCACTATTTGGACTATATGGACAGACTGAAAGGCTTAGAGTGTTTTTGATTGAATTGCTGATAGCCATGGAAATAGTTAATTTGGGAGACAGCAGCAAAATGACAAAATGTGTGGGGACAACATAAAATGAAATTATGTATTTATATTTCTTATTTTTAAAATTTTTTATACAATTAAATTTTTTTTAATGAATGGCAAAAATAAATTACTTACTTTGGATAGCTTTCCTTTTAGGTTTTTTGTTTAATTTGAAATATATGAAATGAAAATATAAAATTTTTCCCTAACATTGCCACTACAAAAAAAAAAAAAAAAAAATTACATGAAGTAAGAAGGGTTACCCTGTCTCTTTTCTTGTCTATCCAATCCTAACACCTAGAGGAAACACTTGCTAGGCATTTAGTGCATGTGTTTGGATTCTTTTATTTTATTGGCCATTTTTATAATAGATATTTTTTAGAGCAGTTTTAGATTTTCAAAAAATTGCACAGAAAGTACGCACAATTCCCCTATTAACCTTCTCCTCCCTTGTCCCCCAATCCCCAGTTTCCCCCATTACTAATGAGGTGTATTAATGTGGTACATTTGGTAGAATTGATAAAGCTATATTGATACATTATTGTTGGTCCATAGTTTACATTAGTGATAACTCTGTGTGTCATACAGTTGTATGGGTTTTAACAAATGCAAAATGTCATGTATCCACCATTATACTATCATACAGTAGATACTAAATACGTAATGTATATACTAAAACGCCCTATGCTCCACCTATCCATCCCTCCTTCCCTCCCCCTGAACTCCTGGCAACTACTGATCATTTTACTCTATAGTTTTGCCTTTTCCAGAGAGTCATATAGTTGAAATCATACAGTATCTAGCCATTACAGACTAGATTAACAATATACACTTAAGGTTCTACCATGTCTTTTTGTGGCTTATAGCTCAATTCTTTTTATCACTAAGTAATATCCCACTATAGGGACTTACCACAGTTTGTTTATCCATTCACTTTTTTTAAATAAATCAATTCAATTGATACATATTAATAAAGCATACTATTCATCCAAAATGTACAATCAATGGTATTTGGTATAATCACATAGTTATGCATTCACCACTTCAATCATTATTAGAGCATTTTCATTATTTCAATAATAATAATAAACAAAAAACAGACAAACAAACAAGAAAATTCTTCACCTCTCAATCTCTCTCTGTTTCCCCTGCTGTATATAGCTGCTGTTTCTGGCTATTCTTGCACAATTATTTATTTGTTTATTAAGCTGTTTTACTGAGATATATTCAAAACCCATATGATCTATCCAAAGTATATAATCAATAGCTTTTAGTATAATCACAATATTGTACATTCATGACCTCAAAAATTTTAGAACGATTTCATTACTTCAAAAAGAAAAACTCTACACCCATTAGCATTCCTCCCCCAGTCATATAAAACCACTAAATTAATTTCATCTTTCTAAATTGATTTATATTTACATTTCATATAAATGGAATCATACAATATGTAGTACTCTATGTCTGATCTCCTTCACTTAGTACAATGTGATTTTTTTGTCTTATATTAACATTTTGTAATATTAACCTACATTTGTTCCGCTTCAAAGAAAACAATCTTATATATGGAATTTTACCCATACTCATATTTCACATAATATATTTATGTTTTACATAATATATTTAGTTCATAACAGCACAATCATACAGTATTTGTCCTTTTGTGTCTGGCTTGCTTGACTCAACATAATATATTCCAGGTTCATCCATGTTGTCATATGTTTTATGACTTCACTTTTTCTTACTGCTGCATAATATTCCATAGTGTTTATACAGCACAATTACTTTATTCATTCATCAGCTGATGGACACCTGGGTTGTTTCCAGCTTTTGGCTATGGTGCATAATGCTGCTATGAATATCGGTTTGCAGATACCTGCTTGTGTCACTGCTCTCAGTTCTCCTGGGTATCTACCTAGCAATGGAATTGCCGGGTCCCATGGCAAGTCTATATTCAGCTTCCTTAGGAATTGCCAAACAGTCCTCCACAGTGGCTGTACCATTCTACATTCCTACCAACAGTGAATAAGTGTTCCTATCTCTCCACATCCTCTCCAACATTTACAGTTTTCTGACTTTTTTTATAGGGGACAGTGTAATAGGTGTGAAATGATATCTCATTATAGTTTTGATTAGTATTTCCCTAATTGCTAGTGATGTTGAACGTTTTTTCATGTGTTTCTTTGCCATTTGTATTTCTTCTTTGGACAGTTGTCTATTCAAGTCTTTTGCCCATTTTTTAATTGGGTAGTTTGTCTTTTTAATGTTGAGTTGCATGGTCTCTTTATATATCATGGATAATAAACCCATATCAGATATGTGATTGCCAAATATTTTCTCCCATTGAGTCAGTTGCCTTTTCACCCTTTTGACAAAGTCCTTTGAGGTGCAAAAGTGTTGAATTTTCAAGGGGTCCCATTTGTTGATTTTCTTGGGGTGTAAGGTTTAAGAAACCACCGCCTACCACAAGAGCTTGAAGATGTTTTCCTACATTTTCTTCTAGGAGTTTTATGGTCATCATTTTTATATTTAGATTCTTGATCCATTTTGAGTTAATTTTTGTATAAGGTGTGAGATAGGGGTCTTCTTTCTTTCTTTTATATATGGCTATCCAGTTCTTTCAGCACCATTTGTTGAATAGTCTATTCAACAAATGGTGCTGGAAGAACTTTTTTTACAGGCAAAAATCATTTGACTGTAGATGTAAGGGTCTATTTCTGAGTTCTCAATTTGGTTCCATTGGTCAATCTGTCTGTCCTTATGCCAGTACCATGATGTTTTTACTACTGTCGCTAAGCAATATGCTTTAGTCAGGAAGTGAGAATCCTCCAATTTTGTTCTTCTTTTTTAAGACGTTTTTGGCTATTCGTGGCCCTGTACCCTTCCAAAGAAATTTGATTATTGGCTTTTCAATTTCTGAAAAGAAGGCTGTTGGTATTTTTATTGGAATTGTGTTGAATCTGTAAATCAGTTTGGGTAAAATTGTCATCTTAATGATACTTAGTATTCCAATCCATGAATATGGGATGTCCTTCCATTTACTTAAGTCTTCTTCATTTCTTTTAGCAATGTTTTCTGGTTTCTGAATACAGGTACTTTATGTCCTTGGTTAAGTTTATTCCTAAATATTTGATTATTTTAGTTGCTATTATAAATGGAATTTTTTTTTTCTGATTTCTTCCCCAGATTGCACATCAGTAGTGTATAGAGACGCTATAGATTTTTGTATATTAACCTTGTATCATGCCAGTATTCTTAAGTCATCTTTTATCTCTAGCAGCTTTGTTGTAGATTTTTCAGGATTTTTTACATATAGTATCGTATCATCAGCAAATAGTGAAAGTTTTACTGCTTCCTTCCCTATTTTGGTGCCTTTTATTTCTTTATTTAGCCTAATTGCTCTAGCTAGAATTTCTAGCCCAATATTGAATAATAATGGTGACAATGAGGATAATTGTCTTGTTTCTGATCTTAGTGGCAAATTTTCAGTCTTTCACCATTGAGTAAAATGCTAGCTGTAGGATATTCATATATACATTTTACCATATTGAGAAAGCTTCCTTCTATTCCTATCTTTTGGAGTGTTTTTATCAAGAAAGTGTGCTGTATTTTGTCAAATGCCTTTTGTGCGTCAATTAGGAGATTCATGTGATTTTTCTTCTTCAATTTATTAGTGTGGTTTATTACACTAATTGATTTTCTTGTGTTGAACCTTCTTTGCATATTTGGCATAAAACCCACTTGATCATGGTGTATAATTCTTTTAATGTGGTTTCAGATTCAGTTTGCCAGCATTTTGTTGAGGATTTTTGTATCAATATTCATTAGAGATATTGGTCTTTAATTTTGTTTTTTCATAGTATCTTTATCTGGCTTTGGTATTAGGGTGATGCTGGTTTCATAAAATGAGTTTGGTAGCATTCTTTCCTATAAAATTTTTTGGAAGAGCTTGTGCAAGATTGGTATTATGTCATCTTTGAATGACTGGTAGAATTCACTTTTGAAGCCATTTGGTCCCAAGCTTATCATCTTTGGAAGGTTTTTGATGACTGTTTCAATCTTTTCACTTGTGATTGGTTTTGAGAGGTCTTCTATTTCTTCTAGGGTCAGTGTAGCTGGTTCATGTGTTTCTAGGAATTTGTCCATCTCATTTACATTTTCTAGTTTTTTGGCATACAGTTGTTGATAGTATCTCTTATGATCTCTCTTATTTCTCTGGGGTCAGTAATAATGTCCCCCCTCTCATTTCTGATTTCATTTATTTGCATCTTCTCTCTTTATCTTTGTCAGTCTAGTTAAGGGTTTGTCGATTTTGTTGATCTTCTCAAAGAACTAACTTTTGGTTTTGTTGATTCTCTCAATTGTTTTCTTTCTTTTCTTTCTTTCTTCTTTCTTCCTTTCTTCCTTTCTTTCTTTCTTTCTTTTTTTTTTTCCTGTCTTAATTTCATTTATTCCTGCTCTGATCTTTACTATTTCTTTCCTTCATCTTGGTTTGGAGTTAGTTTGCTGATCTTTTTCTTGTTCCTCCTGGTGTGCAGTTAGATCTTCAATTTTAGCTCTTTATTCTTTTTTAATGTAATGTAAGCATTGAGGGCTATAAATTTCCCTCTCAGCACTGCCTTTGCAGTGTCTCATAGGTGTTCTCATTTTCATTTGTCTCAAGATATTTTCTGAATTCTCTTGCAATTTCTACTTTGACCCACTGATTATTTAAAAGTGTATAATTTAATCTTCATATATTTATGAATTTTCCCTTTTCCATCCATTATTGATTTCCAGCTTCATTCTGTTATGATCAGATAAAGCGTTTTGTATAATTTCAATCTTTTAAAATTTATTGAGACTTGTCGTCTTGTGACCCAACATATGGTCTATCTTGAAGAAGGATCCAGAAGCAATTATATCCTGCTGTTTTGGAGTGCAATGCTCTAGAGATGTCTGTTAGGTCTAGTTCATTTATCATATTATTCAAGCTATTTATCATGTCCAGATGTTCTCTCCAATACTGAAAGTGGTGTATTGAAGTCTCCAACTATTATCGTAGATATATCTATTTCTCCATTTAGCTTTTCCCATGTGTGCCTCATGTATCTTGGGGCACTCATGTTAGGTGCATAAATATTTAGTATAGTTATTTCTTCTTGCTGAATTGCCCCGTTTAGCAATTTATAATGACCTTCTTCATCCCTTATAACAGCTTTGCATTTAAAATCTATTTTGTCCTATATTAGTATTACTACTCCAGCTGTTTTTGGTTACTGTTTGCATGGAATATCTTTTTCCATCCTTTCACTTTTAACCTTGTTGTGTTCTTACGTCTAATGTGAGTTTCTTGTAGACAACATATATAGATGGCTTATATTTTTTTATCCATTCTATCAGTCCATATCTTTTGATTGGTGAGTTCAAGCCATTAACATTCAATGTTATTACTGTAAAGGCATTACTTACTTCATCCATTTTGACCTTTGGCTTTCTATTGTCATCGTATTATTGTCTGACTTTTAACCCTTTAATTTACCCTTTCTAATAATCTTCATTTCTATACTCTTCTTTGTAAGTCTCTTGCCCTTGTTTTTTCCTTTCAGGCTGTAACACTCCCTTTAATATCTCTTATAATTCTGGTCTTTCAGTAATACGCTTTATCAGTTTTTGTTTGTCTGTGAAGACTTTGAACCCACCCTCATTTTTGAAGGACAATTTTGCCAGATAAAGACGCTTTGGCTGGCAGTTTTTTCTCTTTCAAAATCTTAAATACATCATACCACTTTCTTCTCTCCTTCATGATTTCTGATGACAGGTTGGCACGTAATCTTATTGAGGTTCCCTTGTATGTGATGCTTTTCTTTTCTTTTGCTGCTTTCAGAAAACTGTCCTTCTCTCTGATATTTATCATTTTGAATAATAGATGTCTCAAGGTAGGTCTATTCAGATTTATTTTGTTAGAGTTGCATTGTCCTTCCTGAATATTGATAGTTATGTCTTTCTTAACTGTTGGGAAGTTTTTAGTCATTGTTTCCTCAGATATTCCTGCTGCCCCTTTTCCATTCTCATTCTGGAACACTGATAATGTATATTTTTGCATTTTGCTTTGTCATTCAATTCCCTGGATCATGTTCCATTTTTTCCATTCTCTTCTCTTTCTGTTCTCCTGGTTTTTCCAGTTCAGATGTTTGATCTTTGAAATCACTAATTCTGTCTTCAAGGAATTTAAATCTGCTCTTATGTGCCTCTATTGTATTTTTAATCTCATCCATCTTCATCTTGACTTTCATTCCCATAAGGCCTGTTACTTTTCTTTGCAGACTTTCAAATTGTTCTTTATGCTCACTCAGTGTCTTCTTAATATCCTTTCTCTCTTTAGTCATATTTTCTTTCAATACTTTTAATTGGTTTAGGAGAATTGTGTGATTACCATTGATTAATTGTCTTAAATCCCCTTTCTCTTCAGGATATTTGGTTTGTTCCTTTGGCTGGGCCATCTCTTCATGTTTCCTAGTATGGCTTCTAATTTTTTGCTGATGCCGAGGCATCTGAATATGTTGGTGAATTTAGTCTGATGGCCAATTTCTCTCTCTTGCCTACTGTTATTTTTTTTTCACAGCTCTTCTCTGATATTTAATTCAACTTATCCTAAGTCTTTAAGGTTACCCAGCTTAAGTTATCAAAATCATGCCAGGTTAATAAAAAAAAAAAAAAAAATCATGCCAAGGACTCACTATTGGGGTGCAAAATTTTTCCCCAGAAGTTAGAGAACCCAAAAGCAGTTTTTGTCCATACAATTTCCAGACATGCCAACAGATGACTCTTGTTGGTGCACATTTCAACAGAGGTGCATCTGGGAGGTTTGGAAACTCAAAGTTTGTTGTTTTGTGTTCTTCCTCTATCTGTCCTTCACCCTCCTGGTAGTTGTGAAGCACTGTCCTGGTCTGCTGACCCCACCCCCCAAATCAGGTCACTCAGACAGCTTTTGGCTCTTTCTCCATTGCTTTTGTGAGAGAGCTGAGCCTTGATTGCCTAATCTGAGGCCATCTTTTCACAATTACTCCATTCATTACTTGAAGGACAGCTTGGTTGCTTCCAACTTCGGGCAATTATGAATATAGGCGCTGTAAACATTTGTGTGCAGGTTTTTGTGCAGATATCATTTTCAAATCATTTAGGTAAATACTTAGGAAAGCAATTGCTGGATCATATGATAAACCTGTTTAGCTTTGTAAGAAACTGCCAAACTGTTTTCCAAAGTAGCTGTACCATTTTGCTTCTCACCAGCAAATGAGAGTGTCTGTTGCTGCATATCCTCGCCATCATTTGGTTTTATATGTGCTTTTACAAAACTGGTACCATGTTACATAAACTATCCCGTAATTTTTTTAACCATAAGATGTTATCATGGCAAATGCATGAATTTACATAATTTTAAAAATGGTGACTAGTACAAAAATACATTGTTATTATAAAAGTAGTATAAAAGTTAGAGAATCACAAAGAAAAATTAATACCCACAGATGGGATTACAATTTAAAATTTTGTTTATACCTTCTTTTAAAATAATAGTATTTGGTTTTCTCATCAGAAATGTTTATTATGAAAAATGTTGATATTATCAATTTTTCAATTAATAATGCAAGAGATCTATTTTTATATTTGGAGTTATCTACATTATTTTAATAATTGAATATTATTCTTATGAATATAGCTTCAATTACTTAAAATTGCCCCTTTTCAAAAAATATTGGTTTCTATAAACAATTTAGCAACATTTGTTCAGTTAACTAAAGCTTTGCATATATTTTACGGGAATGTTCCAGTAAGTAATATTGTTGTATTGTATTAATATATCATAATCAATTCATCCCCACTCCACTGACTCAGGGAATGATTAGAAGTGAAAGTCCAGAGCTATGCTCTACATTGTCAATGTAGTAGCATGGGTCACCTGTGGCTTTTGGGCATTTGAAGTCAAGAACTTTTCCAAGTGCCCTTGAAGCTCACTGCACATCCCAGAATCTGGAAAGTAGATGTCTGTGGAGATTGTGTAACTGATGGAGTTAATTTCCAAGTGCCTTCACTTTCTTCCCTGTGTGACCCCTGTGTGATCCTGAGGAACCAGCCAAAGGAACAGGCATTTCTGTACTTCCCCTTCTGGCAAAAAGGACACATGACTAGTAGGAACTAACTCAGTATTTGTTAAAAACAAAAACTGTCTCTGAGTCATCAAATAGATTGAATCTAGTTTTCTAACTAGACAAATTGAAAGTATTCACAAAAGTATCAGTGGAATGCCTTCTGAATTAAAGGAAGATTAAAAAAAGATTCAATTCCATTTTCTTTACAATATAGCTTACTTTCTAAATATTGAAAATTAAAAATCCAAGCAGTTGATATATAACAACTCTTCAGAAAACAGAATATTTAATTAGTTCACCTTGTTTCCAAACATCCTGAGTAATAGGTATGTCCATCCATATTTTTCATTATTCAGAATATTAAAAAATTTAGCTGGCTAGAAGTGTTATTTAAGGAAAGCTAAGAGATCTGGTAATCCAGGCAATTTTAACTCTTTTCTCTTAACTGGTTAGAAAATATTGTAAAAGTTCATTACCTTTGTAGGTCTCTGCCCTGCATTTGCTGTGTTTATACTAGAATGGCTAAAACACTGTGGCTATATTTTAAAGCATTCTCTAAAATAAAATCTAAAAGAAATTCACCTAAGACTAAAAATGTAACTTTTTAGAGAAGAAAGAAAGCTTAAGCAACAGACATGTTTTCTCGTCCAGTGATGCTTCCAGGGAATTCTAAGGAATTACAAAAGATCCCATTTTGAGAGCTTTTTGTACTGAACTTATTGGAGTGGCAAAGCAAGCTCATTTAGTATCAAATGAAAGTTGAGTATTGTACGAAACAGATGTCATTTCAAACAGTAACATGTCTTTGAATGCAGTTTATCGTTTTAAAATAAGAAAAACCTATTTTAAGTTTTGTCATTATAAAAATCAAGGAAGGTGTACATCCCTCATCTGCCTACCACACCCCCTCTTTCCCATTGCTTGTTTCTGGTGACTATGATCATCCCACAGACCTTCTGAACAGGTGGCTTTCAGGCAACAGTATGTGGCACATGATCTTTCATCTGTGGCCCAAGCTGACTGGGCTAGGAATAGATGTGTGACTCAAGGACAACCAATTATTAGACTGACCAATGACTTATGATAACAGAAATATAAGTTGAGTTTATCAACTTATTTCTCTTGGGAATTTGGCCTAAGGTATCAACTTCCTTCTCTTGGGAATCTGAACTAAGAATTCATAACAGAATCAGCTGATTCCCAGTGAGCAAGGAACTGGGAAAACCTTGAAGTAGAGATGAGCTCTCAGGTAAATTTAAGAATATGGAGGATCCAGTAAAAGAGTAAAGAGACAGAATAAAAGAGAAGATTCCATGAGAAAAACATGAAACAAAGCTGTAGTCAATTTTATTTTGAATAACAATTTTTCTTCTATTACACTTAAAACCAAAAATGGCATAACTAAATTATATATCAATCTGTTTTTCATTAATGATTATACTATTGTAGAACAAATATGTACATTGGATCTAGAAGGTTTGGATTTATAACATGACTAAGCCTCTTATCATGTATGAGTTTGTATGCCTTCTGTAAAATCAGGATAATAATACCCATATCACAGATTTCATTGGGAATGAAATGAAATAATGTAAGCAAAGAATTTTTTACTGGAGGGTAAAATGCTTTAAGAAAATATTAATACTCAAGTCTCAGCTAACAGTCTTGTTAAATACCTTGCTTTTCACTGGAACACATATGGCCTTATCTTTTAACTTGTAAAGGAAGAGAATTTCCGAGGTTATAGAATATGTGAAATAGTCTACCTATCCTAGACAGATTACTATAATTTTAGAAGACTGGGAAATTTTAAAGAAAAGCAGGTGTAGATAAAATTGGTTTCTTTATTCCATTATGACATGAAAGTTAAAAATCCTCTAACAAATTAAATTTACCTACACTAAATATGTGTCAGTATACTAATCAGGATAACAAAGGCTTTCTAGGTCACCAATGACACAACTGACTTTGATTGTGTTTAAGAAATAAGTAACTTCTGAGGGGGGAAGAAAATATCAGCAAGTTATCGTCATAGATATGAAACCAGAAATGTGGCTTATACTAGATGAAAAGTTATTTCTCAGGTTCTAATAGTTATATTGGCCAAACTAGGTACATTAAGAAAGGATTTAAATTAAGCTTTTATTGAGGTCCCAAAATAGGTGTTGACTGAAGAAGTTATGGGTTTAGGTGCTACTTATTAAAGTAATTATGACCATCTCTTGATCACAAGAAAGGCCATAAGAAGAATAAGATATAGTGCAAAGACTTGAACTATGACTGAATATATCAAAATGTGAAGCAGGCTGTCCTTACGGACAGTCAATACCCTGGGGACCAAGAAGAGTTTTGATGTGGCTGTTGAGGAAGATACCCTTTACGTTCCGAAAACTCAGAAAAGAATCGATGTCTTCACCATACCAATGGATCCTTTTTAGCTGGCACAAGAGAATGCTAGGAGATAGAAATTCAGAACTGGCACAGAAGGTAAACAAAGAATGAGGTTATTATTCCTTCACCTTCTCCCACCTTTTTTTTTTCACTGGGCTACAAATGATTCATATGCATCCTCTTGATACACTCCTTTTTCTTAAATAAAATGAATTTGGACTAAATATAAAGATTCGTTCATAAAACCAGACTGATATTTAGAAACATACACGTTTACTCCTTTTGTATTATTTTCAGGATGCTAAAACAGATTAAAAAAAAAAAAAAAAGGAAATGAGTGCATCCTTCAAGAAATATAAGATAAACTTTCAGTAAATCACTCAATAAGAAAACAGAGATACATAAGACTCACATAATATAGCATACTAAATAATCATCCAATTCTGGAAAGGTTCACATAGAGAGAGTACACTGCTTAACGGTTGTACATGCACATTTTACTTATCCTATGACCATGAAATCAACAAAATGAGACAAACACATGCCTTTTCCATATCACTGTATGCTTAATAAACAATGGACTGTCCTAGTTACTTTAAAAGTCTATTTGAACATGCTGGATCCCTGTCTTCCAAATGCTTACAAATAAATAGAGGTAATCACTGTCATTTAAGTTTCTTTGTATCCACCTTTCAAACTGATGTGACTGGCAGATAGCCTGTGGGGGAGGAACAAAAATGACCATACCTCAGTTCATTCACAGGAGGCCTCAGAGACATCTACTCCATATACTCAATGTTTGACTTACATCTAAAATGCCTGTTTTATTACAAAACCAAAAATCTCTGTGAATTAAATAACCCAAATTCTGTAAGGCATAAATGAAGACAGAAGTAACCTTAGGAGAAGAGTAAAGGTAACAATAGCTTATATGATTTAATGCACTTCTTTTTCCTAAACATGCTTGTCCTCCAACCTTATTAGTCTAATCATTGCCTGGCACCCAGTAACTTTTGAACAGGTCTCTGCAGCTGCCTGAGTGCTCTCTGCTGATGGCCAAGATGTAATGCTGCTAGATGTTAGAATTCACAAACCAGTTAAGGTTAGTATAAGTTTACCTCTTCATATCTTTAACGGTGTGCATTCTTTCTCATTTTTCAAGAATATCCATCTGGATTATTTACCATCCTGAAGATTTAAAAAAAAAAATCTGTACTTCTAAGAGCAAAGAAATATTAGATCATGTTGTTGAATCAATATTCCTATTCCCAATTACATGGCAACATTTTTGGGAGTGGGGAGTTATACGTTTTCTTTGGGGTGGGGGTGGGGCTATAACTTTTCTTTTTCCTTGGAACAGCCTCGAAAGAGACTTGCAGAAATTAAAGTAAACTGTTAATATTAATTTGTAGCTGGCATATAAACCTTCACACTCTGTGGTCATTTAAAAAAATGACTAAATGTTAACCAGTGTCCTTTCCCAAAGTATTTAACTTCTTGGGCAAATGTACTATTTAGTAGAAAACCTTCTAACTCTTAGGCCAATATATTAATGCACTGGTTTCTCTTCCTTACAACATATGGTAGATTTTCAGTTCATGTGCATTATGAAGAATAATGAAAGCTTTATACAATATTATTTTAATCTGGAAAAGTTAATATTATTTTACATCATGTTTAATTTCTCAAATGAATTTCTGTAGCCCTTTGAAAAAATTGTGAAAATACATCTTTGGAGTTCACTATATTAGCCATGCCTTTTAGTGTTATTTATTTTTATTTATTGACAAAAACAAAATTACTTAATGTCATTTCAAGTCCATCCCATTCCATATACAATTGTACACAGAGCTGTGGTAATTCACTTATGTAGTTTAACATCTCCTTTGTTGCTGATGGCAAATGTGCAGATTTCTCCTTCAAGGAAAGATACTCTTTCATAAAATAATAGCATATTCTACTATTTTTTTCTCTTCACTGACACTTTTGTATAGTTATTATAATCAGATTAGCCTCCACATGACATAAATGCATTTCTCCTGCTTTGTAAAAACCCCTTTAGGAACTCAAAGCATACAACGACCCTAGCTGGTGAAAAAAGAGAAGAAAGAAAGAATATAACATGGTTTCTTTCTTTGGCTGGGCCATCTCTTCCTGTTTCTTAGTATGGCTTGTAATTTTTTGCTGATATCTAGGTATCTGATTATGTTGGTGAATTTACTCTGGCAGTGAATTTCTTTCTCATGCCTAGTGGTTTTTTTCATGGCTCTTCTTTTATTTTTGGTTCAATTTATTCTAAGTCTTTAAAATTCCAAGCTTAAATGATCAAAATAGGATCAGGGACCCACTAACAGGGCGCAGATTAGATCCACAGGGTCTGGGACATGAGAGACTCAGAAAAGCAGTTTTTCTTCCTGCAGTTTCCTGGCCTGCCAGCAGATGGAAGTCTTTGGTAAATCTTTCCATGGAAGAATCTCTTTCATCCTTCACTTGCCCATGATTTTGGTCTGGCCAGAGCTGAGATTCAAAGCAGGCTCTGCTGGCCAAACTTGCTGAAGAGAAACCACTCTCTGCCTTTCACCACACCCTCCCTCTTCCCAGGGAAGAAGTCTGTTCCCCACTCAGTTGGCTGCAGTGAGCAACGGGTTATACCCAGGCTATTCGCCTTGTGGGTAGGGGGAGGGAGGTTTTCCTGGTTGTGGGGGCTAGTGACTCACGGTTTTCATTTCAGCTTCTTATTCTCTCTGCCCCTCACTCTTCTGGATGATGCACAGCACTCTCCTGGTCTGCATATCCCCAAAGCAGCTCCCTTGGACAGCTTTTTGTCCTTCCACCACTGTTTTGTAAGAGAGTTGAACACAGCCTACCTACCCTGATGCTATCTTCCCAAAAGTTCAAGAATATAACATGGATAACTGTAAGAGCAAGAACATCAAGTTGGTGCGTTTTTTTCAAGTACTTTTTTTTTTTTAACTTTTTATTTTGAAATTCTTTCAGGCACACAGGATAGTGACAGGTGATTATTATTATTATTTTTTTTTTTACCAAGACATTGAATTGTAATTGGGCCCTCAAGAGAGTGCTGGAATCAAGAACAGATGACTCTGTGGAACTTTTCCAATAAATGTTTCCTATTTGAACATATAATGGAATTAGCAGCCTTAGTCATAATCTGAAGGATGAAATTGGCTGAGGAAGGAAAGTAACCTATAATAAGTCTTATGAAAAAGGAAAACAATAGTAAAAGAGAACCTTACATGGTACTAAAGACCCCACAAAGACTGAGGAGTGAAAACAGAGCAACACAGGAACTTTAGCCAAGCAGAGCCAGACTGACATTCAGATTTGATTGGAAATGGGATCATGGGAAGGGTAGGCTAATATATATCGATATTTGGGGAAATTTTTAGTCTGCTTGGATATCTTTCCAAGGTAAAAATAATCCAAGAAGCAATAACCAATGTGAAATTATTCTATGAGATTTTGAAAAGTTGTTGAACAGAAATGCTACTTAATTTGTAAAGCCTAGTGAAAATGAAAATGCAGAGCCCACTGTTCAATTGTCCAAAAATTAAGAATTTCAAGACAGCCACTACAGAACGTCAAACTGAGCAGGGTTGGGGAGAGCCTTCTAAGTTCAGGGTCTTTTATGACTGTACAGATGATTTGTCCATGAAGTTGGTCATGCTGCTCAAGGCTGTTCACAATGGACTGACCTGAGGCTGCTCTCCAATTAATTCAGTTCCCTAAGGAAGAAAGGGAGAACTCAGAGCTGAATGGAATCACATCTTGATTCTAATCTAGCTCCAATGATGACTGTAAATGTGACTTTGGCCAAGTTATTCATCTTTCTAAGTCTCTGTCTCCCTCTTTAAAGCAGGAATAACAATGCCTGAGGAGCCTCTGTCACAACACCCACTGGATAGTACAGTAAGTGCTCAATAAATGCTATCTATGTTTAACATCTAACATCATGAATCATTGAGGTTGAGCCAAGGCAGAAGCTAGGTTGCTCCTGGGTATTTGTTTCTTTATCAACCTTACTGATGCTTTTACTTAAATTTCATGTGGCAATGTAAGAGAGAACAACTACTGTTTAGTTAGCATTTGTGTATATTTCTTTTTAGAGATATATCCAAATAAAGTTAATAAAAGTTCTTTCTTTCCTATTTAGCTAGCATCACCTAGCCAGGAATGTGTTTTATAGCAGAATAAGCAACTCACTAGGGTCAGCTCTCTGAGTTGTTACATTAAAAAATGAAGCACTTTCCCCTGGGCATCATGCCTATTTCACATTACCAATGACAGTGAAACTGAGCATTAAAAATTACCAAGTCAGAGTTATAGCTAAAATTATAACATGATACCCAACCTCAATACCCAGCAAATGATCACATTCCATCAATTCTAATAAAACATTAATTGTAGCACACATACCATAAATTGAATAACAGTCTTTAGATGAAGATATAAAATAAAACACCACTAAATGATATGTACACATGAATTTTAAGATACAGCCTGATTTCAAAAATATTTTATATGCACGGTATTACCAAAGAAGTATATTGGAAAATTATATTGACATTTATGATCTTATCATAAAAGTCTGTTCATTTGTTTGCTCACTTAAGAGTGTGTTTATATGTATATATACACACACATATGTTCATTTTCTATATGTATTTTGTATTGATAAGATTTCCTCACTTAGAAGATAATTTTTATTCATTCCTTCAATAATTCATTCTACAAATATTCACTCATCACTTTCTATGTACCAGACTTCATTTTAGTCACTGGGAATTAAGAAAGTAAATAAAATGGACAAAAATCCCTGCTCCTATCAAGCTTACATTTTAGTGGAGAAGATTTTCAATTAACAAAATGAATAAGTAAAGGATAAAACTAAATAAGATAATGATAAGATAGATAAATATTTAAACAATAAGGAAAGGGAGATAGGAAATTTGGAAATTTTTATTTTAAAAATAGGTCAAAGAGTATATAACATAGAGTCCTTCCTCTGATATTCTCATATAAATGGTGACTCATTTGTACTATGACATAGTCATGATATTTTGTTTGATTAGTGTCTACTGTGTGTCCTTCACAATGTTAAGCATTCAAAAATCATGGTCCCATATTACAAGATGTGGATTATCTGGTTTGAGAACAAGAACAAAAGATCTGAAGACACTGGACAAGGTATTACATTAAGCACTAAATTGTAAGGTTCTGACATAAGTGAAGACCTTGTTGGGAGAACACAGGAAATTCCTGGAAGGTTCTGAAAGGTTCATCTCTTCCTAAAGTTAGTGGAAGAGACATCTTGTAATTATGCATCTGTATGTCTGGCTCACCTCATGAACACTGAGGTTAAGATAAGAATTGCTTATCTTTGATCTCCTATACCTTGCTTGTGATGTGGGACATATAAGGTAACCAACAAAGGATGAAGAAATAATTCCTCCATTCATTCAATCCATCTATCATGGGATGGGAGAGCTTTCATAAGGAAATGATTCTTATTGTTAAGCAGACAATAATTATTTCTGCATATTATTTCTATAAAATTCTGTTCATATATTTCCAAATATATATCTACATATTCCTAGATTATTAGAGATATTATTCAAAACTTTCTTTTAATGAAAAGAGCTTTTCCTTGAAGGTTTTACTTTAGACTGCAATTGTTTCCTGTTGGAATGTACTATAATGAATGTATTATAAAAGGACAGACATGTAATTTAAATTTGGAGGAAAATAACTTCTAGAAAGAGTACTTTGTTCTGCATTTCAGAATTGTTGCAGCATAAGCAGAACAGTAGAGAGTAATTGTTCTAATATCCACAGCTTAAGGGTCACAATTAGTAATTGTTCTAATATCCAGAGTACAAATTTCATTATGTTTCACTGGTATATTCTAAAAAACTGCTTCATGTTTACTTATACTGAATCTCCACATTTGGATATTATGAATTAATTATGAATACAATCGTTGAATGAGGATTGTGTCTTTTACTCCCACATAACTCTGAGTTTTGATTAATGTTCAGCCACATGAAGAAGATTTCATAGCTATAATACTTTACTTTCTCACAATTTTATTTTAAAATTCAGAGTAAAAATAATCTATGAGATTCCTTTCATCGCCTTTTGCTAAAATTGGAGGTCAAAATTTTATTAGTGTTTAGATGAATAACATGACCTTGGAAATATTTAAATGAATCATGGCTCTTTTCACAGATCCATTTTTTTATAGTGATACATGATAATATATATTTTTGTAATAATAGGCTTATTCATTAAAAATTATTTGCCTGATTAAGTAAATTATGATAAATGAAGTAGATGGCATTTTTTATTTTTACTATTTTTAAACTTTATTTTTAAAGAAATGTTATATTACAGAAAAGTTACATCAAAAATATAGGGGATTCTCAAATACCCCACCCCTCCCTTTCTCATATTTTCCCTTATTAATAACATCTTCTATCAGTGTGGTACATTAGTTACAATAGATGAACAAATATTGAAGCACTGCTATTAACCATGGTCTATAGTTTACATTATGGTTTACACTTTGCACCATACATTTTATAGGTTTTGACAAAATGCATAATGCCTGTATCTGTCATTGCAATATCATGCAAAAATGCAATATCATTACCAAAAATGCCCTATGTTCCACCCACTCTTCCAATCCCCTCCCCTCAAAACCTCTAGCAACCACTATCTTTATATCAGTGTTACAAGTTCTTCCATTTCTACAATAATAAGCCTACTTTGGTCCATGGTTGCAGTCCCCACATACATTTGTTCGTTGCTCAGCCTTGAGGACTTTGGGATGGTGATGGCTGCTCTGCTTCAGATGAGAGGAGGGTTTAGATCTTATGGGGCAGATGGAAGGCACTTTTGCTTGCAGTTGTAGAAACTCTTTGCTTTGGGGGATGGGGTTGTCGATTTTCATCATTTTGTTAGTTTCCTGGGCGAGTCTGCTGAACTGGAGAGTAGGTGTTGGCCACAACTCTGCTGAGATTCAGGGCTCAAACAGCATATGAACAGTCAGAAGATTAAAGTCTCTGGGACACGTATTTAATGGTTATAGTGCTAATTATAGGTTCAAATAAAAAGGGTAGAGGATCGTGTGTAAAGAAATTATAAACAAGTCTAACTGTTACATTGGGGAAATAGGCTATCATATATAGGTAAGTCCCACCAACGGGGTGCTGATTTCATAGGGTTGTGTGCCTTGCCTGTAGTATGCAGATGTCTCATGTCTCTAGAGCTCTCAGGAGCACTCCTGTCTGAAGCTTTGTTTGCAGTGGCAGTTAGTGAGATCCGCCTGAGATGTGCATAAGTGTAACCTCTGGAAATCTCTTAGCTGTAAAAACTCTTTTGTATTTAAGGTTTCCCAATTTTGGTGAAGGTCTTTTTCCAAATGCATCACTAATTGGTTCTTGGTATTAATCCCTCAGTATCAGTGAGGCTCATTCCTGGGAGTCATGACCCATGCCAGGGCACAAGTGGTAAGTTTGTTTGCTGAGTTTGGCTTACAGAGAGGCCACATTTGAGTAACAAGGGGGTTTTCAGGAGGTAACACTTAGACAATAGATATTATTAGGCTAAGTTTCAATTTTACAAAAAGAAAGTTCATAAGTACAAGCATTAATATTGAGGGCTTGGTGTATTGGTCTGTTTACTTTTATTAGGCACTATTCTAGAGATTCCTGCCACTGTATTAGAGAACATAGCAAGATTCTCCAGGAGGGAAATTTCATATTTTTTTGGTTATTGTGTGGATCTCTATCCACTGAGAGAACATCCTATGGCCACCTGAACACATTCAGATTCCATAGAGGCGTGCCCCAGGTGCACCCTTCCTCACATCCCCCCACCACCAAACCTGCATCAGTGTTACTTCCCTGCCACAGTTGCCAAAAGAACACTCCCACAATTGTATTCTCAACCACAGTCCACAACCTTCCCAGAATTCTCCTGTTTGTTCCTCCAGCCCTCCCCCAGCTCTAAGGAAAGCCCAACCCACACCCTTCCAACCCCTCTCACACTCACACTCCAGCATCTTCCACCCCTTTCACATCACTGCACCACCATCACACCCATCCACTGCCAAACCTCCCTCATCCACCTTATTACAGATTCTCCCCAGATTGAGCATCAGCTCACCACTCTACCTGCTTTCTGTCTCCTGGTAACCTATCTTCCAGTCTCTACCTCTTGAGTCTACTCAATAACCTTAGTTCATATCAGTGAGATAATGCAACATTTGTCCTTTAGTGACTGGCTTACCTCACTCAACATAAGGTCTTCAAGATTCATCCATGTTGTCGCATGTGTCAATACTTTATCCCTTCTTACAGCTGAGTAATATCCCATCATATGTATGTACCACAGTTTATTTATCCATTCATCCATTGAGAGATACTTGGGTTGCTTCCAACTTTTGGCATTGTGTACAATGCCGCGATGAACATGGTGTGCATATATCTGTTTGCATCCCTGGTTTCAATTCTTCTAGGTGTATTTCTAGTAGTGGGATTGCTGGATCATGTGGCAATTCTATACTTAACTTCCTGAGGAACTGCCAAACTGTCCTTCACAGTGGCTGCACCATTCTACATACTATTGGCAGTGGATGAGTGTTCCTATTTCTCCACATCTTCTCCAAAACTTGTAATTTTATGTTTTTTTTTTTTTTTTAATAGCAGCAGATGGCATTTTGATGAGTAAAAAGTAAGGTAAATATAAGGCAAAATTTTTTTTTTCTGTTTCTAAAATAATAAATGTTTGGCTACTTATTTCTGAGATCAAATGACATATATGATTTATTAATACATAGTAGGCTCAGTCAGAATTTTTAAATTCATTTTTAAAAACATTTTTGATTATCTACTTTCCATGAAAAAGTCACTGTTCTGGGCTCTGGGATTTAGGGATATAGTCGTGAGCATTGTGGTAAAAGTCTTTGCCTTCCTATCGCTTACATTTTAGTGAAAGGCAGACAAATACATACATACATTATTATATTTGCAAGTAGTGACAATAACCATGAAAGGAAACAGGGAATGGCTACTGGAATAATGAAAAAGGGGGCAATTTTAGGCAGGAGATCAAGAACGCATTTCAGCAAAGATGAGACATTGGCAAAGACCTAGAATACATATTATTGGTAGAGAACCAGAGGACATGATATCGATGAGGAAAACCCTTCTAGAATGAAGGAACAAGTATAAATACCCTGTGTGTTTGAAAATGAGATCAAGATAACTAGAGCCTATGTTTTGAGGAAGAAAGGAGCCGAGATGAGTTCAGAGGAGAAGGAAGATTTGAATTCATGGAAGAACATGTAGGCTGTGGTAAGGAGTTTGGGTTTTATTCCCAATGTGATAGAAAGCTATTGGTCAGTGTTTGAATCTTTTGTGGACCCCAGAAAATTATGTTCTTAAATTGGTCCATTCCTGTGGGTATGAACTTATTGTGAACCTTTGATTAGATTCAGTTGAGGGCTATTTGATTAGATTATTCCAGTGAGGCATAGCCAAGGGTGGGTCTTAATCCTCTTACTGGAGTCCTTTATAATGGAATGAATATATACAGAAAAAGGCAGCAGAGACTGAGAGAAAGCCATGGGAGCATAGAGAATGCCATGAGAGCAAGAAGCTGAAATCAATGGAATACAGGGTGAGAGAAGCCACTGAAACCAGAAGCTGAAAGAGACTGGAGGAGAGGGGATAGACTAGGAGACACTGCCATGTGCCTGAAGGATGGGAGAAAGCATCTCCTGATGATGCCTTGATTTGGACACTTTCACAGACTCAGAATTATAAGCTTGTAAGTTAATAAATACCTATTGTAAAAAAAAAAAAAAAATACCTATTGGAAAAACCAACCCATTTCTGGTATATTGCCTTGGCAGCCCTTAGCAAACTAAAGCAGTGATGTTGAGTTAAAAAAGTGATGTGGTTTGATTTATAGTTTAAAAAGAGCACAATGATGTCTGCAGGACCAGGATCGAAGAAGATTGTTCTTGGACTGTAGGCAAGTGATAAAGGAGCATGCATCATATTACTTACAGTGCTAACAGTGCAGCTGGTAAAATGTGCTACATTGTTGTGTTCTTTAGGTATCTGAGTGTTGCTTCAGAATGGAGAGAGGGAGACAAATTTATTTGGTGATGTTGATTATATCCAAAGAAACTCACTAAATGACATGAATGGAAGGAAACAATCATATATCAAGGTTAATCACAGGCCAATTTTAGACAGTTGCAACACTCACAGTTATTTCAGCATAGACTTTACATCAGGTGCTAGGAGGGAAAAAAAAAATGTTCAAGAAGGAATATTTTGACTAGTGGTCATTTATTTCTTCCACATTACCTACCTAAGGAGATAAGCAGAGATTAAGATCCTACGTACAGTCAATCCTCATTATTCACAGATTCCGTATTTGTGAATTCGCCCTCTTGCTAAAATTTATTTGCAACCCTCAAATCAATACCTGTGGCCCTCTTATGTTCACCCCATGCACACGTTCCCAGCTGAGATTGAACAAGGTGATATTCTGCCTTTTTGTTTCAGTGGTCATAATATACACGTGTCCTCTTCACGGTATATGCAATGCCACATTTTTCACATTTTTGAGCTTTTTATTGATGATCTCACTTCTTTAAATGCCCCCCCAGGTATAGTGCTCAAGGGCTGTCTAGTGTATCTATGCACAAGAAGGCTATGCTGTGCCTTACAGAGAAAATATATGGGTTAGATAAGCTTTGTTTAGGCTGTTGTAGTGCTGCTGATGGTGAGTTAAATGTTAATGAATCAACAATTATATTAAACATGATTATGTATTGATTGTTGACAAAAATGTTGTAGACATAACTCAGCATTTCCCCTAGGAGCAATGTTTCAGTATTCGCTAATTTAGAGTTCTTAGCACCTTTATAGAACATACCTATTGCAAATAATAAGAATCCACAGTATTTTACTGCAGTGTAATAAAAAACTTCACTAGTCTTTGTCCTCAGTTCCCAGGGAGCAATCTCTGCTTCTATGGAATTTGCTGTGATAGGTGTGTCTTTTGGCCTTTCTGCAGGGGCAGGGGTTGCAAGTCCACACCTAATAGTTGCAGGGTAGGGCCAGCCGTATCTGCAGCCTTCCCATGGGGAATGGCCACACTGGGAAGACCAAGCATGTGATTAGGGGATGGTGCTCAGCCTTGGTATATCAACACCTCTCCCCACCTTCTGAGAGGGGATAGGGACTGCAAACTTAGTTCAACCATGTGGACATTGGTTCTTTCAATCATGCTTACATAATGAGACCCCATGTAAACTTGGGACACTTGAAGCCCCTATGAGTTTCCTTGATTGGTAAGAAAGATATCTGTCTCTGAAGGGTGATGTAAACTCTTGGAGAGGACATGGAAGCTGGCACTTGAGACCCTCCCAGACCTGGACATATGCATCTCTCTTCTTTTGGCTTCTTCTTACTCATATCCTTTATTACAATAAAGCTATAATCATAATCATAGTGCTTGCAGTGAGTTCTGTAAGTTGTTCTAGGATATGGATCACTTAGGGGTATGGTGGGAACCCTCGGACTCATAGCCAATTGGCCTGGGCCCCCAAACTTGCGACTGGTGCCTGAAGGACAATCTTGTAAAAGGTTTCCCTTAACCTATGGTGTCTAAATTAACTCCAGGTAGTCAAGAGTTAGACTTGAATTGGATTGAGTTGCTGAGGGATTTGCTGATGCTGATTGAACTTTCGACATCTTTTATAGTTGGTGTCAGAAGCTGTGTTGTGGGAGTGATAGAAAGTTTTGATAAACTACATAATCATAAAAGAAAAGAGAAAAGTTTACAATCACTGTCCTAGAGAATCTATGGACTCCCATCTCTGTATTAACAATGGTATAAAAATGATGTCTACATTTTTTAGTGTCAGTTTCTAGGCACCCTGTTAGATGATTGGCATTATCTCATTTACTCCCTTCCACACTCTGTAAGGTGGCCACAAATAGCATCCATGCTGTGAAAATTGTGGACATTCAGGCACAGAATGTTTAAGTCACTTGTCCTAAGTCACAGAGCCTGTAAGTGGTAAAGCTGGGATCACACCAAGGTAGTTTTGCTCTTAATCACTTTACAAGAGTGGTGGATAGTTTAGTGAAAAACTACACCACCCATTTTCTCTTAAAGAGTTAAAAAGAACCAGCTGATTAAGACTTTCCCTATTCCATTGGTTGTTTTGAAATACAGACATTCACCTGTTTGGTAGCAGCATACTGCAGTGTAGCATCTTACAAGACAAATATATCCCCTTGCAGGACATATACTGACCATTTTAAAGTCAGCCAGCCAATACAACACCAAGGGTGTAAATACACTAAATGACAGCATAATTAATCGTCTGTACACAATCAATGAGGACTAGTAATGTTTCCTGAGTAAGTGAATGTAGTAGAATGAACCTGAATTCTCCCTGAGCACAGATGTTGACTCTCCACTCAATGAATCCTCCCTGGAGGAGACGGTAACAAATACACAGCCTCTCAAGGACAGCCAGAGCTGTGCCAACATTCATAATTTATTTGTTAGACTCACAGGTGAGAAATAGGGGTTAGCTGGCAGGTCTAACTTGAACTAGTGTTGGCAAACCCACGTTCACACTAAATCATTGCTTTTTGCATTTCATTTAGCTTAAAAAACCTATAATAAAGCTTAGACAAAGTTACTTTCTTTGGACAAACGGAGTTGTGGACACAGATTTTTATAATGTTACATTATAAAATGTTAGTGATTTGACAATTTTTCTTGACTTCTTATGGGGAATTTAATGCACTTAGAATTTGGGATAAAGTCATAAAATCAAGAGACAATGGTTTTAAAAACAGGCAAAATTACACGTTTCTTTTTTGAATTTTCCACCACCCACTGGGAAGTCAGCATTACTCACTGAAGAAGGAAATCATGGTGAGACACTAAGGGGCTGTGAAGAGGGCACAGCTGCTTTGTCTCAGAAGATCTGTTACCTGCTCTTACCTGGCCTTAAACCCTAATGATTCTGGAATCCCTCAGGGCCTGTGGATAGTTTGAGCAGTCTATCTGAAGTCTGTATATACTTCAGACTCAGGAATATACAGGCAAATTTTTTTTTCTTACTTTATTTGAAAATCTAATCACTGATTTAACCTAGTTCTTTCTTTGCATAGGTAGCTGAGGAGGCCTGGAGTAGCCATAACACCTACAAAGGCAGCCACAGCAACCAGTTTTAAAAGTGACATCTTTGGTAGTCCCAAGCCCTTTAGCGTCCTCAGGGCCTCTGATGAGAAGCCATCTGACAACAAGGGACGGTCCTGAGAGGCTTAATGTCCTTTCCCCTCTTCAGCAGGGGCCCTGTAACCCACCTTGCCCTAGATGACACAGGACAGGTCACAGAACACAGAGGGGAATCAGAAGTGCATTGGCTGCAGGAGATGTAGACCAGATTAGCTTGGGTACCTGAGGCAAGGGCGGATGTTTCCATATCAAACCTCTGATAGTGATCAGAATAGGTCTGGGAGGAACCAACCAGATGGAAGATGGTTTGGTATTTGTCCAGGTTATATGCACAGCCATCCACAACAATATTCCACTGGTGGGTCCATGGGAGCTATTGCACAACAGTCATCTAAGATGGGTTGGATGCCAGGATCATTCCTGTTTAGGACTCTGACTTCCATGTATATTGGGTGGTGGCGGATTCTCCTCACAGGGTACTCATTATCCCTATAAGGTTTTAGGTAACAGGCATCTGGGTAGGTCTGCAGGGTCAAGACAAGTGAGGTGTGTATAAAAAGAAGGCTGTATTGCTTTGTGTTTAATGGTGCCTCTAGTTCTCGGCTGGGTAGCATTGGCAAACTTTTTAACCTCTGTGTCCCTCAGTTTCTCCATCTTGTCAGTGCAGGAAATAACACTTACCTTGAAGAGTTTTTTGAGGATAAATGAAAATATTGTAATGCAAGTAATGTTCTGAGTATTGTGATTTAGAGAAATTAGGAGCTCGATAAATTTTAGCATTGCACATTTACTGTAGTTCCTAAAAAGGCGTCAACCTTTAGTAAAGTTTTATTGATTAAAAGGAGTTAGCGTAGTCAATGGTCCCACGTAGTCAATGGTCCCACTAGATTTTTATCAATTAACAACTAAAACTACAATTTTCTATAATTTATTGGCTTATAAAAATTGATGAGCTGAAGAGTAAGGTTCTAAAAGATGAAAATGCGCATTTCTGTCTGAAAGTATCAGGTAAGCATACATGGTAAATATTTTACCCTATCAGATGCACAGGTTTGGCAGAGCAGAAAGCATGTGGAAACAACACTCTGTGAATAGAGTTGATGGAGGGTTAAATAAAAGGATGTGGTAGGGAAGGGAAAGGAGAGCAGCAGAAGAGGTTAGAAATGCAGTTAATTTTCATTGTTAAGTAATAAGAGTTTCCTGGATTACTGTATTCAATAAATTAAAAGTTAATTTTCAGTTTTGGAGGAGGAGTTCAATAAGTGTGAATGCAAAATGAAAGGTCATCAAAGAAACCCATTACACCTCAGATTATCAATAATCATCTTAGTATGTCAGTCTTGGGCTGGTTTAGTCTCTTGTCTCTCAGTTGGAATGTTTATTTCTCTCTCCTAGATTCTAGATACAAAGCACATGAAAGCAGACCACCTTTTTCTCATGAAATTATGAGCAACATTTTTTAAGACTATCAACCAAACAGTGATATGGTAGATAGAGTGAACAGATTGGAGGGAAGATGGGAGACTCTGAAGAAAAATATTTCATTAGCCAGAGCTTAAGTGGAAAAGGCCTTAGTAAGGCTGATGACCCCACTGGAAATAAAATGAAACAAATTGCGGTGGTAGGGGTGGGGGTGTAACTAAATATTGTAAAAGGGTAGTTGATATATGACTCCTCATTTTCTTTCACTATTAATTGGAAAGTATGTGATAACTTGAAGCACAAATGATATGCTTTACCATTTCTGATGTGATTGTAGCTGTATTATTCTGGGTAGAGGTTGAGAAGGTTGCTGAATTTCTAAAAGAAAAACTTCAAATTTGAAAATATAAGATATCACTTAAGTTTTAACATACCAAGAGTTTTTCAATAAATAAATAATAACAAATGTCTTCTATTTGGGGGAAAATGGTCTTGAAGTATGTGTATTGGTCATAACACATAACACTAGAAAGTAGGCCCATAGAAATAAATTTCTCTTTCTCATATTTTGAACTCTAAGATAGTTGATTTTCCAAATGACTGTAAACCATGTATCAATTTCAGCTTTATGCCACATATTTCAGGAAATACAACTATTTATACCCCAATCCTCTTCCTTCTCTACTTGAGGAGAACCCTGCTGGCAAATTAACAATAGAATGATAAGAAGGTTACCACAACTTAAACCTCAGTTTATTTGCATTTATCCAACTCCGTAACCTCTGCTGTGGATATATTAGATTTGTGGTGGTTGTTTTTTTAATCTCTTTACAAGATTTTGAAAACAGGAAATTGCTTCTACTATGAAAGATCAACGTGCTCTTGACTCTAGCATTATCAGCAATGCTGTTGTGGTAATGGAGATCACAGGATAGGAGAATGAATTTAGGTCCTGTAATAGGGCTTTGAAAAAAAAGAAGTCATAAAAATCACGAATTCTTAAACTTAAATGATGCTTGTCCAATTAAACCATTCAATCCTCAAATAAGCAAAACCTTCCAGTTCATACCTATTTTTGTTGTAAAATTGTCTGGCTGGGGTTTTTTTTGTTTGTTTTGTGTGTGCGTGTGTTTGTATTTTTTGTTGTTGTTGTTGTTTTTGAGGTGGGGGAGGTGGGAGAGAAGAGGGCTTGGAGATAAAGATAAATAGATTTAATTTAGAGAAAATTGTATTTTATCATGCCCTGTAATTAGAAATGGGAAAAAACCCTCCTTGAAACCATTTCAAACTGGAAATTATTCCAGAAATGTAAGCCCAGGATTTCTCATTTTATTTCATCTGGGTCAGAAATAGCATGAGATAAATTAGGTAAATTTTTGCTTTTCATTAAATGGAACCAGTTAACTTACAAGATAAACACCATGATCTGGCCAAGTTTTGTGTAGATTTGTGTATTCTGCCTACACCATTTCTTTTCACTTTTTCTCTATCCTATTCTCCAGATTACTACCTTAAAACCCTTTCTCCCTTTTTGGGAAATTTCACTGATTTACAAGATTTAATGCTATGCCCCAAAGCTCTATCTCCAGATGTCTCTTGAAATGCACCTAGTTCATTAGGAAGCTCAAACTTCATATATTTAAAAACTAGCAAAGCATCTCCCTGTCAGTCAGTCAGGATCCTCCTGTGTTTTTATAGCATGATTTCTAATGCAACTCTTCACTAAGCTTAAATTTTTTAGAATCTTCGTCCCTCAATATTCACCTAGAAAAGGTAACCAATTCTATTGAGTTTTCTTCAGAAATCTTTCCCTGAACTCTCCCTCTTTCTCTCTGAACACACCACCTTCCATTAAGACTTTCGTTGAGTTTCAGCAATATTACATGGACTTCTAGATGCTTAATTCCTTCTCTCTGCCTTGAAACCTCTGCTCTCCTGCTAAAGTGGTATTGAAAAATTCCATATGTTATCTTATCATTCCCTTCCTGAAATCCTTCAGTGATTTCTTTTGTCATCAGGATAAAGCATGAACCACAATGCCCTTCATGAACTGACAAATCTCCCCATTTCTTCCTTCCTGAAACCTATCTCTCACCTTACAGAAAGTTTTTTGTTTCTGTTTTGTTCTTCAATTCTGGCCACTTCAAGCTGCTTATCATTACCTCAACATAATGTAATTTAAATTTTTCTTTTTTTTAATTTTATTTATTTATATTATTTTATTTTTTTACCAGGAGGTCCCTGGGATTGAACCCAGGTCCCTCCATATGGGAGACAGACACCCAATAGTTTGAGCCACATCCGTCCCCCTAAATTTTTCTTAATTCTACTTCTATCACACAACATGCATTAAAACAGCCTTAATGCATATATAGCCAACTGATATTTAACAAGGCCACCAAGCCTACCCAACTGGGACAGAATAGTCTTTTCAACAAATGGTGCTTAGAGAATTGGATATTCATATCCAAAAGAATGAAAGAGGACCACCATCTCATGACCTATTCAAAATTAACTAAAGATGGATAAAAGATCTAAATACAAGAGCCAAGACTATAAAGCTCCTAGAAGATAATCTAGGGAAGCATCTATGAGATCTTGTAGTAGGAAATGGTTTCATAAACTTTATAGCCAAAGCATGCAATGGAAGAAAAACTAGATAAGTGGGACTTCCCCAAAATTAAAAATTTTGTGATTCAAAGGAATTTGTCAAAGAAGTAAAAAAGGCAGCCTTCTCCTTGGGAAAAATAATTTGGGAACCACCTATCTGATAAGGGCCTAATATTCAGCATATATAAAGAATTCTTACATATAGAAAATTAAAAGACAACTCATTTTTTTAAAAATGAGAAAGAGTTGAATAGACACTTTTCCATAGAGGAAATACAAATGGCTAAAAAGCTTATGAAAAGATAATCAACATCACTAGCTGGTAGGGAAATGCAAATCAAAACTACAATGAGCTATCATCTTATACCTATTAGATGGATACTCTTTAAAAAATGGAAAACTACAAGTGTTGGAGAAGATGTGGAGGAATAGGAACACTCATCTACTGCAGGTGGGAATGGAAAATAGTGCAGCCACTTTGGAGGACTGTTTGGCATTTTTTCAGGAAACTAAATATAGAATTGTCATATGATCTGGTAATACCACTACCAGGAATATACCTGGAAGAAACCAGGGACGCAAACAGATATATGTATACCAGTGTTCATCGCAACATTATTCACAATTGTCAAAAGTTGGATGCAACCCAAGTATCCATCAAGGGATGAATGGATAAACAAAATGTGGTACATACATATGATGGAATATTACTCAGCTATAAGAAGGAATGAAGTATTAACACATGTGACAACGTGGATAAATCTTGAGCACCTTATGTTGAGTGAATAAGCCAGTCATTAAAGAACAAATATTGCATTATCTCACTCATATGAACTAAGGATATTGAGCAGACTCACATAGGTAGCATCTGGAAGATAGGTTACCAGGAGACAGAAAGGGGGTAGAGGTGTGAGTCAATGCTCAATCTGGAGAGAATCTGTGATAAGGTGGATGGGGGAGGTTTGGCAGTGGATGGGTGTGAAGGTGGTGCAGTGATGTGAATGGAGTCAATGATGCTGGAGTGTGAGTGTGAGTACGAGCAGTGTTGAAGGGGTTGTGGGTTGGGCTCTCCATAGAGATGGCAGGAGGACTGGAAGAATGAGCAGAAGAATTCTGGGAAGGTTGTAGACTGTGGTGGAGAATATAATTGTAGGAATGTTCTTTTGGAAACTATGGCAGGGGAATGTCACTGATGCAGGTTTGGTGATGGGGAGATGTGTGGGGAAGGGTGCACCTAGGGCATATCAATGTGTTTTGTGGTCATAGGGTGTTATCTCGGTGAGTGGAGACCCACACAATAACCAATAAAATATGGAATTCCCAACCGGGAAGTCCCACTACACATTCTCTGATAGAGTGGCAGGAATCTCTAGAGTATATAGGCAATACCCAATAAAAGAAAACAGACCAATACACCAAGCCCTCAAAATTAATGTTTGTATTTCTGAACCTTATTCTTTTAAAATTGAAACTTAGCCTAATTATATCTATTGCCTAAGAGTTACCTCCAGAAAACCTCCTTGTTCCTTAAATGTGGCCTCTGTGTAAGCCAAACTCAGCAAATAAACTCACTGCCTTCTCCCTAGAGTGGGACATGATTTCCAGGGATGAGTGTCCCTGGCACAAAGGGATTAATACCAAGTGCCAGCCAATGATGCATTTGGAAAAAGACCTTGACCAAAAGTGGGAAACCTTAAATACAAAAGAGTTTTTACAACTAAGAGATTTGTAGAGGTTACACTATGCACATCTCAGGCAGAACTCACTAACTGCCACAATAAACAAAGCCTCAAACAGGGGTGCTCCCACAGGCTCTAGAGACATCCACACACTATAGGCAAGGCACACAACCCCATAAAATCAGCACCCCATTAGTGGGCTTTACTTTGGAATATATGATAACCCATCTCCTCAATGTAACAGATTTAGGTTCATTTATAATTTCCTTAAACACGATTCTTCTACCCTTTTTATTTGAACCTATACTAAGCTATTAATATGCCAGTTGAGCCCTGAATCTCAGTAGAGTTGCAGCCAACATCTACTCTCCAGTTCATCGGACTCACCCAGGACAACTAACAAAATGATGAAGATGGACAACCCCCATCTCAAAAAGCAAAGAATGTCTACAACTGCAAGCAAAGCAGTTCCTTCCATATGCCTTATAAGATCTAAGCCCCCTCTAAATCTGAAGCAGAGTGGGCATCACCATCTGTGGAAGTGTGAGATTATTTATGAATTCCAAATGAGAAATTATGTTTGTAAACTGTCCTGTTCCTCTGGACATGATCCCCTTTGATTGTAGATTCAGCTGAGAAGCCTTTGATTAAATTATGTTAAGATTAGGGTTTTGATTTGACCACATCAGTAGGGTGTAACTCAGGGTTGATTCCCTGCACACTTGGTGGGCTATATAAATGGACACTCACTCAAGAAGACACACAGAAGAAGATACACAGAAGAAGGGAACTCCATAGATATGGAAGAGAAGAGAACTTTGATCCTACAGCCACAGGAAGAGAATTGAGCCATTTGCCTGATACTTTCCAACTGAAGAGAACAAAGCAGCTGAGCCCTATGCTAGCCTATAGCTGAGATCAGAAGAATCTGGACCCATGGAGCCTTAAGAGGAAGAAGGAAGGAGAGACCAGGCAGACATCTCCCGCCATCTTGTTACAACATGTGGCAACTATTTTTGGGTAAGAAATCAACCTTGAGTGGGACTCTCTAGGGCCTTTTAACTATAAGATTTTACCTCAAATAAATACTCTTTATGAAAGCCAACAGATTTCTGGTACTTGGCATCAGCACCCCTTTGGCTGACTAATACACCATCCCAAACTCCTCAAGATTGAGGAATGAACAAACATAAGCGGGGAATGCAACCATGGACCAAAGTAGATTTATTATTATTACAGTAACAAAACAACTTTTAACATTGATATAAAAAGAGTGGTTGCCAGCAGTTCTGAGGGGAGGGGAGGGAAGTGTAGGTGGAACAAAGGGCATTTTGGGGGCATGGGAATTATTTTGCGTGATATTGCAATGATGGATACAGGCCATTATATAATACACTTAGTCAAAACCTATAAAATGTACAGTACAAAGTTTAAACCATAATGTAAGTTATAGACCATGGTTAGTAGCAATGCTTCAATATTTGTTCATTAATTATAACAAATATGATATAAGATGTTATTTATAGGGGAAAATGTGAGGGGGGGGGTAGAGCTTATGGGAATCCCCTATATTTTTTATGTAACCTTTCTGTAATCTAAAATTTCTTTAAAAATAGTTTTAAAAAATTAAAAAAACAGCATTAACACAATAATAAAATAAAAGATTTGCCTACAAACACACAATCCCAGTTAATCTAATCTCTTCTCATTCTTATCCAGCATCAGAAGTGTTTTAAGATAGCTGTAGTTGGAAAACATATGCATTTTTGTAATTTCTTTCTGCTAATGCCTTAAAACACATATATTTTACTCTAGGATTCCCATTCTACAGCTGATATCATGTTGAATTATCATTCACGTCTTGAAGGACCTGGTTCTATTGTCTATAGTGTCCAATGTGAAGCCTTCCTTGATTTGCCTGGGAAATTATTTTCCCTTCTCCACATTTCTCTGCAGTGTTCTCTGTGAAGATCTGAGCTATTATAGAATTTTTCACATTTCATGATGATTATTTAATTACATACCTGTTTCTTTTAGTTTGCTAAAGGCTGCCAATGCAATATACCAGAAATGAGTTGGCTTTTACAATGGGATTTATTCACTCATAAGCTTATACTCTGAGGCTGAGAAAAATGTCCAAATCTAGTCATCAGGAGAAACTCTCTCCCTGATTGGCTGCCAGCAATCCTGGATTCTTGCCACATGACATGGCACAATAGTCACTCTGCCAAGTCCCTGTCTTCTCCTTGGGGCTGCGTCGCTCTCATCTTCATTGCTTTTCTGTGCTTGCAGCTTTTAATTCCTTCATTTAAAAAGGACTCCAGTAAGAGGATTAAGACCCACCCTGGATCACACAGTCTAATCAAAGGCCCTTAACTGAGGCAATTTAATCAAAAAGTTTCCACATACAATTTGTTTCCATTCCCAAGAATGGATTACTTTTAAAGACATGATCTTCTGGGGTCCTCCCAGCTTCAAACTGTCACACTGCTTTATCTACAAAAAGTTAGATACCTTATGGAGAGTAATACTGTATAAGTGTGTAAACTTTAAGTGATTAAAATAATAAAAAGATAGAGACCTAGTAGCCAATCAATAAGATAAAATGAGAATCATAAAATATTTAATCCAAAAGAAAGCAGGAAAAGAGGGGGAAAGGAATGAAAATAGATAGGAAAAAAAAAAAAAAAAAACTATGACCAGATAGAAATTTTAAATCCAAATCCATAGAAAATTATATTAATTGTAAATGGTCTAAATACTCCTATAAAAGAAAGAGATAATGAAGTAAGTACAATATCAAGATCCAGATGATTCTGCGTCAAGAAATCTTCTGTAAGGACATAAGTATATTAAAAATATAGAATGGGACATTGAAAAATGCTCTGAACAAGTTATTTCAGGAATAACTAAGGGCATTTAATAATGATAAACCATCCATTAATCAAGAGGACACAACACTCCTACTCCTAAATATACAACACCCCCCCCCCAATTTCAGAGTCTCAAAATAAATGAAGCAAAAACTGATAGAATTCAAGGAAAAATGAGCAAACCAACAATTTCCACAATTATTTTTAGAAATTTCAATACTCTTAGTAATTGATGGAAAAGTAAATAGGAAATCAGTAATCATACTAAAGACTTAAATAGCACTAATGACATCTTAGAACACTGCCTTCAACAACAGAAATATACACATTTCTTTCAAGGGCACACAACACATTTGCCAAGATAGACCATATTCTGACTCATTAAACAAGTCTTAAAACATTAAGATGATTAAAAACAAAGAAAATGTGTTCTCTGTCCATAATGGAGTTAAATCAGACATCAATAACAAAGATATCTTTGGTACCCCCTCCACCAATATTTGGAAATCAAATAACATTTTCCAAATAAATCATGGGTCAAAGAATATTTTGAAAGAATATATTTTGAAATAAACAAAAATGAAAACATAACATATCAGAATTTGTGGAATGTAGCAAAAACTGTGTGTAGTGGAAATTTTATAGCATTAATTACTTACCCTAGAGCAGATGGAAGGTCTCAATTAATGATTTAAATTTACAACTAAAAAACTTAAGACAAACAGGAAAATTAAGCCCAGGCAAAAGAACAAATTAAACAAAACAAAGGAAATAATAAGAATAAAAGCAAAAATCAATGAAGTAGAAAACAGTAAGGACAATAAAGAAAATCAATGAAATCAAAAGCTGGTTCATTGAAAGAAAGACAAAATTTAAAAACCATTAGCCTGACTGAGGAAAAAAAATGGGAAGATACAAATGACCAATATTGAAAATGAAAGAGCGACAGAGAGACAGAATCCACAGATACTAAAAGGATAATAAGGAAGTATATGGACTACTTTATGCCAATGGATTTTACAACTTAGATAAAATGGTCAAATTCTTTGCTAGCACAAACTTCAAAAGCTCACTCCAGAAATTGAACTAATATTTAAAATAATTTGCACAAGACTGGAAATATTAATTTTTCACAAATTCTTCCATAACCTAGAAGAGGGGACCACTTCTTTCTACTCTACCTATGATCAATAAGGAAATAAAAATGGAACCTAGAAAATGCAGAGAGCAATTGTTATAGTCCAGATTAAAATCTGGATACCAGCCTTACCGTGATAACAAAACCAAATATATAACAAGAAAGAAAACTTACAGACAAATATACTTCATAAGCATAGAAATAAAAATCATTTACAATATTTTAGCAAATGAAATCCAGAAATATATAAAAAGAATACAAAATCATAACCAAGTAGGGTTTATGCTGGGAATGAATGTAGTTCACCATATCAAAAGAAGAAAGAAAATTTCTATTATTATCATTTCATTAAATACAGAAAAAGCATTTGTCAAAATTCAACATCCATTCATGATGAAAATTCTTGGCATGCTAGAAATACAAGGGAATTTCTTCAACTTAATAAAGGACATCTAAAAACCTACAGCTAAAATTATACTAAGTTCAGGAAAAAAAGCAATAATGTCTGCTTTATCACTGCTATCAACATTGAAATGAAAACATATGTCCATATAACAGAATACCAGTCTAGGGGAAAAAAAGGGGGGGGGGGTGGGCAGAACTACTGATACTGACACACACAACAACATGAATAAATCTCAAAAGCATTATGTTAATTAAATGAAACCAGGAACAAAATGTATGATTCTATTTATATATGACATTCTATGAAACATAAAACTCTAAAGCCATAAAGTGGATGCCAAGGGTAGGAAATGAGAAAAGGGGATTGATTGACTGTATAAGAACAGAAGGGAACTTTTTGGGTCAATGAAAATATTTATGTCACAATTGTGGTCATAGTTACAGCACTGTATACATTTGTTAAAACTCAAGTTCTATAACTGAAATCAGTGAATTTTATTGTATATAAAACATACATCAAATTATGATTTCAAGGATCAGAAAATGTTTTAATGAAATGGAATGTATTTATTAAATGATCCATAACTACAGAGTAATGTTAAAATAGTAGGGGTGGGTGGAAAATAGCCATTGATTTTGTTTCACTCATTATAGGCATTTGTATCTAAAATATTTATATATGTAAGGAAGATGAAAAGTGTGCTGGCTCTATTAGTGAAAGTGTTTTTACTTTTAACATAAATATTCATTTAATTAATATTATTCATTAAAATGCTGCCATTATCCAACCTGCCAGGCAACCAAGCTTATGGAATTTCTAAACTGTTTTATCATTCTACTATATTGTATCATATGACCTTTAGTTGTGCATATAAGAATATGTTATTTTCTTGCAGAATGGTAACCTCTGGAAGAGACTGCATTTCACACTATTTCTGATTAGGTACTAAATCCCCAGATCATGGTGAAATATTTTATTGGTTGTTACAGCCATTGCAATAGATCCTAACTTATCTTTCATCTGACCTCAAATACAAATGAAAACAATAAATTTACTTCAAGGTTGCACTGAGAATAAACAAGGCTAACTGAAAGAGAGGGTGTAAGCCTCTTCCAATTTATATTCTAAACGAACAAAAGTAAGAAAAGAAAGTAATTAGAATTATCCTTTTAGTTCTTGAATTACATTTAATAATGGAGGTCATGATTATATTTCTTTTTGTTTGGGGGGAAACAAAGAAAAGAATAACTTTTGGCACAAATAAAGGGCCATTTCTTATCAATGAATGCTTTAAAGTAGTAAAACATAAGCATATGTGACTACTGTTTTATAGACACTAACTGACATTTCACATAAATGTGAATCAATCCTTTATTGAAAAGCTTTAGCTTTCACGCATCTTTTGTTATGGGGTAATATGGAAAAGATCTGCATGTGTATTTTCCAAATACTCTTTTAAGGTATAAGTTAAAACTAATCAAATTCTTAAAAATTTCAAATAGGAAATAATCAAACTTGGAATAAAGCACAATTTCCAATGAAGATCAAGTGAATGACATAGGTTAGAGCTATAGAATTAACTTGGAGAACAACATGTTGAAAGCATGCCAAAGTCTGTTTTAGCTCATGGGAATTTAGAAAGATTGCTACATAGTATGCGATTATGCATGTTTCAGAGAGAAGGCTCGGATAGAAAACTTTTGTTGTGTTTGCTCCCAGTGAACTTTAATCTGAAAAATCCACGACTCAAATGTTCCATTTCATTACTGTGTATTGATTGTTCGTGTATATCCTTCTAAGAAAACAGAAACATGGCTGTTACAAATCCTCTTATTTTAGACTGATACTCTAGTTTAGCAGGAGTGGTAAAACACAATTAAAATGACTGTTAAAAATCATTCAGAATTTCAATTCCTATAATCAGGAAGGTAAACTTAAGCTAGCCAAGCAAGAAAAGAGAATTATTTCTCTGCTTTCTGTCTCTGGTTCTTGCCTTTCAAACTCTCCCAAAAACATACACGACTGGAGGGGTGGTGAATAGTAAGGGATCAGTTCTCCCGGAGGGGGAAAAAAAAAATACATGTGTGACTTATGTGAGGGTAAAACCATCTTGAAGTGGGTCCACTTAGGCAAAATCAGAAAAGTAATGGGGAGTGGCTGCCAAGATTTTTAGAACATTGTTATTTACTTCTGTGCCTTCCTTATCTATTAGTTTAACCTTTTTCTCTCTAGGAAACTGAGCCTTTCACGTATTCCTTCTGATGTTAGGTGAAATACTTTGTCACAAAGTATGATATTTCATGTATCTTCTAAGCCTGCTTTCCTTGGAAATGGAAAGTTGGAATACTGATTATCTAAGCTATTTCTAGGAACTCTTGCTTTCTCCACTTGGAAGCTCTGTTAGCTTCTGTTCAATAATTTAATTTCGATAATTTTGCTTTGGAAAATTAGGTTTATCTAATTCTCCATGACCTCCCAAATTTAAATGTATCATTTTATTATTATTTTAAGTAGCTTTATACATTTTCCAAAATGTGATATAAATAAGAAATGTTATCATTTTAAAACTGTTTTTTTTCCCCATGAGTATCATCATAGTATATTTGTCTCATCTTTATATTGTTCCTTCCACAATCCTAGTTCAGTTGCATTCAATTCATCCTTAGAATACTAGCATTATTCTCTATTCTGGTCTCTCTGTATGTGTTCTCTTTCATACTTTTCTTTCATTCAACTCTTAGATTAACCCCAAGAACAATACATTACTTAGAATATCTAACCAATTTTCTAGTAATTCAAGGGCTAGTGAAATCTGGCTTTGAGTTTTCTTTTCCAAAATTTCTCCCACTCTTCTCTGCCTCTGGAAAATATTTGTTTTGATCCCCAAATTGCACCTTTGCTTATATTCTGATCCTCGCCTGGGAAACATGAAACTTGAAGGCCAAGCTGCGGCTAACATTCTCTATATACCCATTATACCAACTCTAAACTCCAAATTTTTGTAACAATACTATCACATACTTGGCATTTGCTATTTAATGCAGTATATCTTTATCTAGATATTCAGGTGTCTGTGTGCATATAGAAGGATGCATACACCCATACACACGTGCACAGTGAAAACCTGTGAGTCTGTTGACCCAGCACTTGATTTCTGGCAACTGTGGTCCCTATCAGTATCATCATCACAGGAACATGCATTTTATACAAGGTAACCCTTTCTATGAACCTGAGCTGACGGGCCTAGAGTTCTGATCTAATAATAAGAGGTTAATTCTTAAGCCTTGCCCTAGGAATTTTAAAACTTGAGATTTGCAAGAATATTGAGTTGATCTCTTTCCAATGGTTGAATCTCTAAAATGTAAATACAGGAATTCCCATGCATATTTCACAACTATAGACTGTCCTACGGATTAACTCAATATCCCTTTACTCATTCCAATCACCTTCTGGAGTGTCTTTTTATATTGCTGAAGCCAAAGGACTAGACTTCTTTTTTCAGCTAGTGTTCTAAATAGGCTTTGGGCTCTGCCAGTTGGTGCACTTGTAGGGACATGAATTCAAAATTGAATTTTTTGGGAAAGAGGCAGGGTGTGGGGCAAGGGTTTTACTAGTGCAGATTGGGAGAGCAGTAGAAGTTTCTGGAGCTTGCAGTAGTAGTGGTGACTTCTGGGTTTTGTTGGCATCACCTCAACAGGGCAGAGGCCAGAGTTTCCTTGGTGTTGAAGTTCTACAGTACGTGTGAAGGCTGTTCCTGGAAGTTTCACCTAGATTCTATTTTCACAGCCTTCCAAATGATTCATAAGCTTTCTGGTAAGTGTAATGAATGTCTTTCTATTGAAAGTAGCTAGAGTGGTTTCTTTTCCAATATTGCCTCCTGCACAAAGCTGGTCTGCATTGGGAAAGAGGAACTGAGATAAAATGTTGGTAGAACCCTAATGACATCTGGTTTCCTGGTTCCAGGTCTACCTGGCACGAGACAACATATATGCATTTCCTCTTGGGTTGGCTGTTCAACATTTCCCTGGACTTTATCAGGCAGTAAATTTTACTTCTCGCTTTTAAACTCATTGGAGTTTTGTTGCTATCATTTAGAGCATCAGAATCATAACCAAGGCAACGTATTCTGCCAACTCCATCCAGCTACCTGTGGAAAAGGGTCATATGTAGACCATAATTGCCTAATGTTCAAGTTACACATATTTCATTATTGAAACATATTGTCTGAGGAGGTTTTTATTGTTGATATTTCTATAAATGCCTAAATTAAAATATATTATTTGAGTTTCTTCCCCCCCCAATAGCTCTGTACACAATATTATTGATAATTAACTTAAAATAGTGCCTATGAGCATTTTAAATGAGAAGTTTAAACTTTCTTTAAAAGTTTTTAACTTTTGAGGAATGTCCTGATCATTTTATGAACTTTGATTCCATTTAGCCAAATCCAAGGCCAGTCGCAATAATTATATTGGTTATTCCACCAGAGGAAATGTCAACAATGAAAGTTTAAGTATATTTTGCATAGGCCAGAAGAGATTCTATTTTATTTTTGATGGAGAAAATTAGCTCCCAAAGATTGAAAATAGCAGTTAAACAGATCCACACTGAACTTTAATACCTCAGAGACCTATTAAGTATTTGAGGATAATTTAACTACTGATTCATTCACTAACTTAACCTTTTAAAGCAAGTCCCTCCTACCACTTTCTTGGGAAATGTGCAAAAATTTCTCCAAGGGCAGGCAACTGAAAGTGAAAAGGAACTTGAAGAAGGAAACTTGTTTAAGAGGCTCAGAGATCAACTAAAATCTTGACCTCATTTAAATGACCTTGGATTTCCCTAAGTCAGAAAACCATCTGACCAAAAACTAAATAAAGAAATAATCTGATAATGACTGAAGGTCTTGACTCATAACCAAGCAATGGATCATGTCTATTGGAATGACAAGGAGGAGGTTTAGCAGCACTATTTAGATCAAATTCTATTTTGGGGTTTATTTTTTCTCTGGTCATAGGATTTAATCTTTAAATGCACATAAATGGAAAGCATTTTTCCACTTTAAATTTAGACATGGAAAATCAAAGTGAATAAGAGGTTTTTTATCCTCTCCAGCATGTGATGGTAGCATTTATAATTTCATATAACAATAGCTATCCCTCGCTTGGTGAATCTCAGCCTGGAATAAATCAGATTTGTCATGTCTATTTTGTATTTTGTTTGTCTTGTGCTGTTACTAATGCTCCAGGTTTGAAATCTCAGTGACCCTGCATCTGAACAATGAATTCCCAAGAAAGACAGATATTACTCATCTGTTTGCATTCCGTTTACTCCCTTTCTCTTTTCCTTCCTTCCTTCCTTCCCTCCCTCCCTCCCTTCCTTCCACCCTCCCTCCCTGCCTCCCTGCCTCTCTGCCTTCTTCCTCCCCCACTCCCTTGCCTTCCCTCCCTTCCCCTCTCTTACACTCTTTCTTTCCTTCAGCAAGGAAGACCTCATTATATGAGCAACAACATCAAAAAGGTTTAGTGGTTTTAAGTTAGGATCTATCTAACCTGTGAACAGAGGGGAATTTGTCTCTCTGGGGTAATTGGAAAAAAATGTTATAAAAGACTCCTTCCCCAAAAGCCCCAGGTTCTCATAAATTCCTACCCATCATGGTTTAATCTATGGTATTATCTTTGAGTTTCCAGTATTCCTCTTTCAAAAAATAAATACTCCCAGGAGACAAGTTAAAATACAAGGAAACAAACTCCTAAGTCATTAACATATTTATGTAAGCTGATTAATTAGAGATGGTATCACATACGTTTTCTTGCAAGGTCCTATGAGAGGAAGACAGGAGGTTTTAAGAGGAAAAAAGATGTTTAAGGCTAGAGATTGAGGTTCTATTATGGTGCCTAGAAGGACAGGCTCAGCCTTGATACAGGAGACAGGGCTGACAGGAAGATTAAAAGGAAAACAGAAAAGAAAAAAAATAAATAAATAACTAAAACAATGAGAGAGAAAGACAGTGAGTGGTACCCCATTCACCCCTGTCACCCCTTACTTTATTCTATATCTATATAGGCTCTAGGAATTTTTTAGTTCAAATTACTGATCTACTGACTCTTGGTCTGACCACCTTCGAGGCTACTTTTACTTGAATGTGCTAATGTGCCAAGTTGTATTTTTAATTCAAACTGCAGTCTTTTTTTAAAGTGAAAAATATTTAATAGGAATAAATCTGGCAAAATAGCTAGTTTAACTGCGGTTCGTACAGAAAGTCATTGTAATGTTGTAGATAAAAGTGATGAAATGAATATATATATATATTTAATTATTGAACAACTAGCTGTTATAAAGGAAAACAGTTAGGTTGTAACCATTACCCTGCTCCAAAGCTTGTGACTGGGGCATTGGAATAGCAAAGTGAAAAATGAGCCATGGGATTCTATTACTTAGATTCATAATGGCCTCTTAAAATATTTCATCTTTATAGACAAAAAAAAAAGATAGCACCATAGATTAAAAAGTATACCAATTAAAGAAAAAACTGACATTCAATAAGAAAAACCTCTAGAAATTCCTTTAAAAGACTAGAAGTGAATATACCAGAAATTTTAAATTTTATGTATTTATATATATTTATCCTCACATCTTTGTTATATTGACATTCCCTTAAGATTATTTATAAGCATCTGTGATTATTTGAAATTTTCATATATATTTAGTCAAAACCATAAAATAATTCTTATGAGACATAGGTAATACCAAAGAAGTTTTGTTTAAAGCTTGTTTATTTAAATAGCAACATACTCTCCTTGTGTCATAGGAGCTAGACTTTTTTTTAAAAAGTATAATGCTACTCAGCTGGTTGAATGAAGCTCATTCCCCTGAGTTCTGTGTATGGTCCTTCTACCCCTCATCACTAGGAATATGAAATTCACAAGTAGAGCAAAGTAGGGAGGAGGCAATCCTGCAATGTTTGCATATCTGTGGACTCCTAGCAAGGAAGAAGAGCAAGAGCACAACAGTTACTTTGTAAGAAACAATAAAATCACCTATCTTCCACTTCATTGAATAAATAACTTTCTCTTGTAAAGGATTATACCTTAAAATGACCCCAGCATAAAAATGTATAGCAAAAGTGTCACATTTTTATACATTTCACTCCATTTTTACCAGTTTAATAAGTAAATAGCCCTTGCCATTTGCTGAATCATTTAAGAAGCTTTAGCATTCAAGTAACAGAAAATTCAGCTCAAACTATTTTAAGGAAAAAAAGAAAGAAAAAAAAAAGATTTCTCTAAGTGAAAAGCTTCACTCCTTTCAGGCATGGCTTGACCCAGGGATTCAGAGGCTGTTCAACACTCACTTCTATCTTTCATTGGCTTCATTGTCAGGCCCATATGGTGGGCTTGCAGCCTCAGATCATCCTCCCATTTCTAAGTTCACTGAGAGTTAGTCCATTTGCCCATCTTGTTCTTGGAGCATGGTGTATCTACCCACCGTGGCCATAGGTATTTTGGTGTACTGACTGACTGGCCTGAACAACATATTCTATCCTGAAACTGGGTTTGAACTCCCCTTGATCCATAGAGACTTCAAGGGAAAGTTGCAACACCCCAAATTCTAGATGCTAATTCCAAAGAAAGAAGGAATGCTGGCCAAAACACTTCTCCCTGGAAAGAGTAAATGTATTGTGGTGGTTTAGAGCTGTATGTTCTCTAGAAAATCATGTTCTTATAGCTAATCCATTCCTGTGGGTATCAATCTTTTGTAAGTAGGACCTTTAGTTAGGGAGTAGCCCAGAGTGGGTCTTAATCCTCTTACTGGAGTCCTTTATAAGAGAATGAAATTCAGAAAAAGAGAAAAAGACACAGAAGCAAGAGGTTGAAATGAACAAAATCCAGAAGAGAAGGGAGAGGCCAGCAGATACCACCATCTACCTTGCCATGTGGCAGAGGAGTCAAGGATCACCAGAAGCCAGTCTTTGGAAAGAAACCATCGCCTTGATGCTGCCTTGAATTCAGACATTTTTCTCAGCCTCAAAACTATAAGCTAATAAATTCCTCATTCTTAAAGCCATCCCATTTTATGGTATCTGCTTCAAGCAGTCTAACAAACTAAAACATGAATATATTTGTTTCATTGCTTAAAGACAAAACTTGGAAATAATAAAAAAAGTAAACAATATTAATTGTTTACTTGAGGTCAGGCACTGAACTAGGTGCTTTATTTGTATGAAATACCCTAGTCATTGCTACTATCACCATTTTAATGCAAAAAAACTGAGGCTTAGAAAGATAACCAACTTGCCTACGGGCAAATAGGTAGGAGAGCCAAGAGGTGGAGTAGTGTAACCAAGATGTGAACGCATGCAGTCAAATACAGGAACCCATATTTAATACACTTCTCTATTTCTCTATCAACACATACTCTATCAGAGGCTTGATATCAAAGGTCCCTTAGATAGGCAGGCTCTCCTTACCTGATTTAAAATATGGTTAAATCTAAAGAATCATTATGTCACTCAAAAAGTTTGGAAGCCATGGAAATACAGGGGAAAGATGACTGCATAGCAAACACATGCACCCCTATAAGGTAATGGGGAGCCTCCTTACTAATGGGCCTTCAGTACCCATTCTCACAGAAAGGCTATCCCTAATATGAGGTAGAAGGGTGAGGACATTTTATCCTGCCTCCTTTTAGCTCTCAATTCATTAAACTGCCTGTGATCTAATTGAGCTCATATCTTCCAAGGGACTTTCTGATAATGACTTAAATTTCTGTAGGTCAATCTATAAGAAGAAAATTAGCTGGTAGGAGGGCTTTGAAGTTCCATTGTCTAAATGGTTATATCTTTCTCTAAATGATAAAGAGGGTGTCTGCAGTTATATATATCACTCTAAGAGGAGCCATTCTTTACATCTTCACTAAAATAGTTTTCTGGGCCTGTAAGGCAGGGCACAAGTTCCTAGGCTAGACCACGTTACCATGAAGCTCTTCTGAAAATGCCTTCTGGCCATTTTCCCCTAGACAAACCTCTTTGCATTGCTCTGCATCTTTTTGTTGTACTACTACTATCTTCAGTATCATTTCATTTTAATCAAAATGGAAAGTAAGGCTCAGAAGAGGTTAATAGACTTGGCTAATGTAAAACGTTAATAAGCTCCAGTCTCTGATTCCAGCTTGTTCGTTTTCCATTTTACCAAAATGCCTGAGATATGTGTTCCCTTCTTTATACATTTCCAGGGTTTAAACGTATCATTTTTTTGAATTAACTGTCTTATTATATCCACTCAAATTCATGAGGTTTAGTTTGTATAATCGATCTGAAGGAGTATTCATTTTCTTAGAAGGACTGTCACAATTGCTTTCTGACAAGAAAAGGGCCAGGGTTTGTGTCATGTAACTGTGCAAATGATTATCTGCACGAATATATTGTAGACTGAGCTACTATTACTGAGAATAATTATTTGAAGTTAATGCAAGCTACTTGAAATCATTTAAATTTTAAAATGAGCTATAAATTAACAATGACCCTAACATAACCATACTGCTCAATTCTTATTAAAATGAGTGATATCTGTCATTTCTATCTACGTGTAACATGCCCTATCCATTTTTTGTTTCTTCAATGTTTTACATTAGTGTGCAACCTATGTAGTAGTTGAATACATTTTGACCGTGGATTTTATCCACATAGTGGTAATTCTGACCATGCACAGTCACTAATGAACACCTAGAAGAATAGTTGAGGACATCAAAGATAGTGCCTTGGAGGCTGTTTGGGTAGGATATGACAGGAAAGAGTTATAGCAAGCAAGCCCTACAGGTTAACATTCTTTCTCCTTTTCCCTTTCTCTTCCTGTGTCATTTGATTTCATTTGTATAACTAGCTCATGATGAAATGAATTGTAAACCCCTGAGATATTAGCATTGCAGCATTGATCAAGCCATGTAAATCAGAAACCAGTAATTAAAATGCATATAGATAGATAGACTAGATGTTATAAATTGCAGTTTTCACAAACTTAGCATTATTTTAGAACTAATGAGTAAGCACTTGGAAGGACAGGTAACAGGTGAGAGTAAGAGAAGTGAGCCTATGTTATTGGAGTTCAACTTTCATATTCTTACTTTCCTTCTGAAAAGCTCTTTTGTTTCTCTATGAACCTTTCATGCCAACAAAATTGAATTTGCAGCCCCTAACAGCTCTTTGCCTGTATTATTTTTGTAACTTTCTCACAATCACTCACCCCAAAATGATCTAGTCTCATGAATAACTACATAACTTGTGAGGCCCAGTGCAAAATGAAAATGCAGGGCCTCTTGTTCAGGAATTATTACGAATTTCAAGATGGCAACAGCAGAGCATTAAACTAAGCATGCGGTCTTTCTAAGCATGGGGCCGTGTGAGGCTACAAAGGTTGTACGCCCAAGAAGCTGACATTATCTGTCCTAAACAAACTGCAAGATTAAAAATTTACACTCTTTTCCACTCTAGTCAATCTTAAATAGCTCTTTTCTGTGAAGGTTTGGTGAATTTTAATGCATTATATCTCCAGCTTTCACACATTCCTTGACCTCTGCCTCCCCCAAAGCCACTAAAATGATAACTCCACCAACAGTCAAAATTGCAGAATTTTAGGATTATGTGATTTTTAAGTTAAAAATGGAAGTTAATACCTGGCAATCCCACTTTTAGGTATATATCCAAAATAACTGAAAGCAGGGATTCAAACAAATATTTGCACACCAATGTGCATAGCAAAATTATTCACCATAGCCATAAGGTAGAAGCAGCCTAACTGTCCATCAACAGATGAATGGATAAACAAAATGTGGTATATACATACAATGGACTATGATTCAGCCATAAAAAAAGAATGCCATTCTAATATATGTGACAACATGGATGAACCTTGAAGACACCATGTTGAGTGAAATAAGCCAGACACAAAAGCATAAATATTGTATAATATCACGCAGTTGAACAATTAGAATGAACAAACATAGAATCAGAATCTAGGATATAGGTTACTAGGGGATGGGATGGGGTGGGGATAGAGAATGGGAGGTTAAGTCTTAAAATGTACAGAGTTCCTATTTGGAATGATGGAAGTGTTTAGATGGTGATGGAAGCACAATATTGTGAATACAATTAACATTACTGAAATATATCTCTGAATATGATGGAAATGTTAGGTTGTATATATGGTAACAATACAATTTAAAAAAAAAAAAATCCATGGAATTACACTATACAGTGAATCCTAAGTGAAACCATGGACTATAATTAATAGTAAAATTATAAAAATGTACTATCATCAATTTTAACAAAGTTTCCACACCAATGCAAGGTGTTGGTGGTAAAGTAATGTATGGGAATATTGTATTTTACACAATTGTTCTATAAACCAACAACTTCTCTTATTAAAACAAAACAAAACAAAATACAAAAACTAGGACTGTATACACAAAGAGAGAACAACCCTAATATAAAACTATGGACTACAGTCAATAGTATAATTATAGTGATATTATTTCATCATTTGTAACAAAGGTATCACCCTAATGCAAAATGCTAATAATGAGGAAACTGCGTGAAAGGTGGGAGCAGGGAGGGGGTATATGGGAACTATGTACTATCTGCATAATTTTTCTATAAACCTACACTGTTCTAATTTTTTAAAAAGGGGGGATGTGTTGCAGCCCTTAATGGATCAGATTTTATCACCTAAATGGCCATGGTGCCATTCCTTTCCTATTTACAAAAAGGACAATGCTTAGGTAACAGATCTAATTTTCAAAGTCTAGGTGTCTCACCTTTTCACTAATAGTTATTTTAGACAATTTTTTCCCAGAGAGATTTATGTGGATTTTTCCTAGAAATATGCTTAAACTCAAAATGAATTGTTCACTGCTTTTCTGACACCTTTATTTGTAAAATTATCATTTTCAATTTGTGCAATGTAATTACCAATGTCTCTCCTTGACAACTCACCCCAAAATGACATCACATTGACATAATGAAAATACATAGTTCATGTTATTTTTATTTATGAAAAATAGGTCTTGAAAGTACTAAATGATCAAAGTCAGAATGGCCACTTAAATTCCTTACAAGTGTATGGATGGTATGCAAAAGGACAGATGTATAACGGAGTATAAAATGCCAATAATTATTCTTTCATTTTTTCAACAAATATTCAATAAGCATTTTCTAGCTATAAGACACCTCAGAATTCAGCAGCAAATACATAGGCATTGCTCCTACCCTCAGGGAGTTTATATTCTTGTGCTCGACAAAGACTACAGTGCTTTAAAAGAGATTAGTAAATTCTATAACGAAGTCTGGGGGTAGAGAGAGTAAAGACGGAGGCATACCCTTGTCTGGAAGTCTAGAGACGGTTTCCCTAAAGAAACACGTTTTAAGCGTGAGAAGTATCTAGCCAGGCAAAATTGGGAGTAGGGGGTGAAGTTTCTTATTTGGGGCTCCAGAGTGAGATTCAGGGGAAAAGAACTCCCAAGCTGTCAACATTGATCATATTGCCATCAGCCGGGACAAATGCCTGGTGTAGAGTGGACATTCAGTCATTTGTTGCAGAATGGAAACAGCTCTATCATTGGCTTAAATGCTTTTTGATTCTAAAATAGTAGTGAAAAATTCTAAGATGAGAACCTTAACGGTGACCACAAGAGCACATTAGCAATTTCAAATTTGTATCTCTATATATAAATAACATTTTTGTAAGCAAATGCACCTATATGCATATATATTTATATATCATTTTACAAATAGTGGTATGTATTGTGAAAATTTTGATTTTTACCCACAATAAAAAATAAATTAAAAAAAAAAAACAACCATTATGCTAAGTAAAAGACAAAAAAAAAATTTTGTATCTCTAGTGATTTATAACAGTTCTATAGATTTTGAAAGTCAGCACTGTCCTTGAAGAAGAAGATAATTCAATCTGAAGTGATCCCTTTAATTTCTCCATAGAAATCATGATAATTATACAATTTATTTGCTAGTTAGTCAGGAACTACATTGTGAACTTCTCCCACTCAAGACTTTAGGTGATATTTACAAATTTTAACTTCTCACTTTTTTTTTTTAATTCACTAAGGTTATAGTTTTCTTGAGGGTGAGGGAATGATATATTATTCATGTTTATAACTTTCTAAGATATGTCTATATAGTAAACACCAGTCTTTAACTGTAGGAAAGAGAAAATCTAATATTATTCTCCTTGTATAAAGTACATTTGCCTGATTATTAATTGTGGTGTTATTTAACTTTTCTGTATTTCCTATAAATTGGAAGTTGGGACTGATGCGTTGGTTAAATTCATTTTAAATATTTCTGGAAAGGGGATTTATTGGTAACGAGTCAAGGAAGATGAAAACAGATAATTTACCATTTTATTTTAAAATGTGCTTGTTTTTAGTGACCTTGAAAAGGACAGTTTTAATGGAGGGGAGGACGCTAAAACTTGATCTAATCCATGATGCCTCCAAAAGTCAAAGTAAAAAAGATACTCTTAAGTTTAGAGATGTTATCAAAAAAAGATGGATATGGCAGGAAGTTATTCTGTTTATATCAGTAATAATTCCCACTTCCTAGAAATATAATTGTTGGGCCAAAAAGGAAATGTATCTGTAAATCTGTTTACTATTGCCAACTTCCTGTCCACACGGGCTCTGACATTTTGCACTCCCAATGTCAAATATAGGAGAGTGCCTGTTTTCCCATTGCCTTGCCAAAAGAATGTGCTGTTAGGCTTTTTAACCATTTGGTTGTGTGAGAAATACTAAGTATAGTTTTAATTTTCATTTATCTTGTTATGAGTAAAGAACATCTTTTCATACATTGAAAGGCCATTTGCTATTCTATTTGGGTAAACTGTCCGTTTTTTATTGGGTTTCAGGATGTATTTTGAAATTAGAGCCAACTTAGCTTCCTGGCAGATCAGATGTGGCATGTGGAAAAAAAACAGTGACATCAAGTATGATTCCCAGATTTTTGTATTCAGCAACTAGATAGATGAAGCTGCCATTAAGTGGATGGGGAAAGATATGGTTATAGGAAAGTTCAGGTCAAGGGATCAAAATTTCCATTTTGGACATTGTTGGGTCAATTCTGTTTATTAGACTTCCTAATGGAGAAACCCAGAGGCATTTATAAATAAGATCTCTTGAAAATGTTATTTTTAGTTAAATTGTGGCCATAGGAGCGAGGATAGACTTTCACCTGGATTATTAGAGGCCTTATAAAGAGAAGAAAAGCAGAGGCCAGGGTCAGAGAAGGCCACAAGAGGAAGCAGGAAGTCAGTGGGAACCCAGAAGTGAAACGAGAGGACATCACCAAGTGACAGGAAAGCCAATGAACAATGAACCCTAAGGATTGCCTACAGCCAGCACCAGAATGCTAGAGTCTTTAGGGGAGAAAGAAGCCTTGCTGATATCTAGATTTTGGACTTCTAGCCTCAAAACCATGAGACAATAAATTCCCATTGATTAAATCAACCCAGTGTGTGGTACTTGTGAAAGCAGATCTGGTGAACTAAGTAAGAAAGATCATTTACCGCTATACTCAGTGCTCTTCTCAATTTCACTCTAAGCTAAAGCCTAGAAGACCCTACATGCTCTCCTTACCCAAACCCTACCCCTTACTTCTCCACTGCCTCCTTGGTTCACTTCATTCTAGCCATGTTGTCTCCCTTGTTCGTTCTCAAACACTTTGAGCTTCTTCCCACCACAGAATGCTTGCACCGGCTGTTCCCTCTGCCAAGAATTCTCTTGCCCCTGATATCCACTTTGCTAACTTCTTCACTTCCTTTAAATCTTTACTCAAATTTCACTACTTTACTATGGCCTACCTTGATCACTCTAAATTAGCAAACTGCCTATGCTTTCAACCTCCTTTCCTTCTTCTCTGCCTTTTTATATTTTTTTGCATAGCCTTTATCACTTTCTAACATAGTATAATGTATATATAATGATTATTTTTTATTGTCTATATCCTCTTTCTAGAAGGTAAGCTCCTTGAAAGCAGACATCTTTGTTTCTTTTTGTTTACTGATATAACCCAAACATCTGTAAATTCTCTAACTGGCAAATAGTAGACCTGTCTCAAAAAATGTCTCAGAAATAATATTTGTTGAATGAATAAAATAGAGTAGGACAGGAGGGTGGGTGTTATCCCATGTTGTGATGATTTTTTTTTTTTTTTTTGTAATTTATGTGAGATGTTGGCTTTTTCATCATGACTGACAGTACCAGTTAAGTGACAGAAAAAAAAATATTTTCCTTCAGAAAACATAAGGATATAGGACAAATCATTGCAGAGTTGTATTATTCTAATTATGCTACTTTCAGAGAAAGCTTCTATTTCATTAAGAAAACATCTGCTTTAAAACAGCAGAAATTGATTTTGTGATTATTGAGTGCATTTATACTGAATAACTTTCTGATTTACAGGAGGCAGGAAGCAGCAACAACATTGATATAAATTTTCTGCTTATGTGTAAGGTCGTAGAAGACAGTGGTCAATTTTTCATAAACCAAATGATCATCAAAAATTACAAATATAAAACTTGTTAATAAAATGCACATTAATGACAAAATGACATTATAAGCCCCCAAAGTTCAGCAGTTCACATTTGGATTTAGGAGTATGCCATGTTTTCAGAGATAAAAAAGCATGGAATATGACAATGTCATGCTGAGATAAAGAAGATGCTACATTTTTTTTCTAGAAACACCTTTATCTGAATCATGTTTTCAGTATACAGAATGATGCATTTCAGCATACATATAATTTATATTTTTTAAGCATCATTGGGTATAGATTTTACAATTTAAGAAACCCATAGGAAGGAATTTCATAATTTATGGTGAACGGCAGAATCTGAATAATTTGAAACAGCCTCCCTTAATGACTCTGTAGAAGAGGATTATCAACATTTAAGCTAAATTGCAAAGATAGCAAATGAAGGAAGTGATAGACAATAAAGGTTGACTGAGGAAGCAGAAACATGGAGAGCAAAGGTGCTGCATGATTGGAATCCCATGCATGTGGACACAGTGGCTGGGAACTGCAGGGAAAACAAGCAGAAAATAGATTTCCGAATTTGAAGTAAGTATTTTAGTTTTCTAGGCTGTTTGAAGCAGATAACATGAAATGGGTTGGCTTAAACAATGGATATTTATTAACTTACGTTTGAGGCCAGGAAAATGTCCAAATTAAGGCATGATCAAGGCAATGCTTTTTTTCCTGAAGACCAGCTGCCAGCAATCCTTGACTCCTCTATCACATAGCAAGGCACATGGTGACGTCTACTGGTCTCTCTCTTCTCTTCTGAGTTTTGTTGCCTTCAGCTTCTTGCTTCGATGGCTTTCTTTCTGTTTTTTTTTCTCATTCCATTTATAAAGGACTCCAGTAATAGGATTTAGTCATCCTGAATGAGGTGGATCACATCTTAACTGAAGTAGCTTCATCAAAAGGTCCTACTTACAATGGGTTTAGACCCACAGGAATGGATTAGATTTAAGAACATGTTTTTCTGGGGTACATACAGCTTCAAACCACCATACTCCACCCCCTGGATCCTAAAAATACATGTTCCTTCCACATATAAAGTACAGTCATTCCATCACGACATCCCAAAAGCTTTAAGTTATTTCAGTAGCAATGCTAAGTACAAACTCATCAAAATTGCTTACAGAAAAAAAAAAAAAATGCTTACAGGTATGGTCTGTCCTGGGGCACAATTCCTGTCTGTAGTGGACCTGTGGAAACTGGAGAACAAGTTATCTGCTTCTAATATACAGATGAGGGACAGGCATAAGATAAGCATTCCATTACCACAGGGAGAAATTGAAAGGAAAACAGGGGTGATGGGTCCTAAAAATTCCAAAACCCTGCAGGGCATACACCATTAGATTTCAAGGGCTGAGAGCCATCTGTGGAAGGATGTTTTGTCCTCGGGGCCTGAGGGAAAGGCAGCCCCACCCTTTCCAAGTGATTGTGCAATGACCATGCTCTCCCCAAACACTGGGCTGAAGCATGTGGGTGGCAGCCAAGCTCTAGGGTGAAGGCCAAACTATCTGCAATCCCCCTGGCATCTGAATAACCTGGGGTGGTAGTACTCTTCTTCAACAATGGGGTGGTAGGTCCATCCTTTCCAAGCCCTAGGGCAGACAAGCTTTCCACACCCATGGGTGGGTCTGCTCTCTTGGCCTGAAAAGGTGTCTTCAGTTCAGACCTCAACTTCCATGGTTCTGCCTTTGAAGTCATTTTTCTTTCAATCTGTCCCCATTCTCTATCTTTTAGTCCAGATTGACAGTGGTTCCATTCATACAGATCTCTCAAAAAGTGGTTGGTTTTGCATGTAGTACATGTGATTCCAAACCATCAGATAGTAGGACTTTCCATAGATCCTTCCTGGATAACTGCACCTCCAATCCTGACTTGCTCTGAAATGGCTGATAGGATCCATGTTCAGTTAAACCCTCCCATGGAGCACTATCCTCTGGGGACTCACTTTCTGGAAGCTCAGAATTTTCCAAACCATTAATTTCTGGTTTCTTTGTACACAGAAGTTCAGTTCTCAGCATATTCCTTTCCTCTCATATTTTACTATAAGCTGCAAGTAGAAAGCAGGCTGTATGTTCCACAGTTAGCATGGAAATCTCCTCAGGTAAATATCCAAGCTCATCACTTTCAAATTCTGCCATCTGTCATCAGACCTCAGTTTCACCAAGTTCTCTACCACTTAAAACAAGGATAGCTTTTCTTCCAGTTTCTAATAACATAATTATTTCCATCTAATACTTCATTGGAAGTACCTTTAGCATCGTTATTTTTACTAATAGTCTCTTCAAAGCAATCTAGGCTTTTTCTGTCTATCAGCTGCCCCACAGTTCTTCCAGACTCCACCCAATAATGAGTTCCAAAGCCATTTCCACATTTTGGGTATTTACAATAGCAGCACCTGACTCCTCTGTACCAAAATCTGTTTTAGTTTCTTAGGATGCTCAAGGCAGAGACCATGAAATGGGCTGGTTTAAACAATGGGAATTTATTAGCTTACAGTTTGAAGTTGAGAAAATGTTCAAATCAAGGCTTCATTAAGGCGACACTTTCTTCCCAAAGACTGGCTGTCGGCACTCTTTGACTCCTTTGTCACATGGCAAGGCCCATGATGGGGTCTGCTGGTCTCTCCCTTCTCTTCTTGGTTGTGTTGCTTTCAGTTTCTTGTTCTGTGGCTTTCTCTCTCTTAGAATTTCATTCCATTTATACCGGACTCCACTAATAGGATTAAGATCCATCCTGAATGAGGTGGTTCACACCTGAACCGAAGTAGTGTCATCAAAAGTTCCTACTTAGAATGGGTTTACAGCCATAGGAATGGATTAGATTTAAGAACATATTTTTCTGGGGTACATACAGCTTCAAACCACCACAGTAAGAAAGAAAGAAACCAAATTAGCATAAAATATAAACAAGTTCAACAAACTTTGGGCCTCATATGAATCAGTTTAAAAGGAGTGGAGAATTATAATTCCAAGCTGATGAATATCAGAACTTACTTTAATTGGATAGGAAGGGGAAGAAAGACAACATGAAAGGGAAAGAAATCTGAAGCAAATACTAAATGTAATATTTCTCATAAATGTAATTTATGAGAGTAATTTATTTAGGTGCTATTTTCAGACTTGTAGGCTGAACAGATCTGGATTTTATAATATGTTGTTTCTAGAATTTCAAGGGATAAGTTTGACCTGCAGCATACCTATGTCTGTGTACAAATGAATTGTTTCAATTGGTTTCTAAATATTTAAACAAGACTCTAATTATATTCAATAAATCATAGGGGTTAAGTGTCTGGGTTCGGGAATCTGATTATTTGTAGTCAAATCCATGCTCTATCACTTACAAACTGTGAAAGTGGTTAAGTTCTTTAATTTCTTTATGCCTTAATTGCTAATGATAGCTTGGTATCATGGTTATCCATGATACACGTGATAGACATAATAAATGTTATCTATTAATTTATGCAATTGCAATTATGCCTTCAGAAAAGCTAGACTTTTGGAAAAGGTGAAGTGCAGAAACTTTTTTTCTTTGAAAAGTCAATTTTGGAAAAATAGATCTAAGTTTGTCTATTTTTTCATTCTCTGATGAAGTAACAGTCCCAGAAAGATAAGAACATTTCTTGGGGAAAAAAAGTGAGTCTAGGGAAGCAGATGTGGCTCAAGCGACTGGGCTCCCATCTACCATATAGGAGGTCCAGGGGTCGATTCCTGGGGCCTCCTGGTGAAAAGCTGGCCCATGTGGAGTACTGGCCCACACAGGAGTGCTGGCCCATGCGGCTAGCTGGCACAGCAAGATGACACAACAAAAAGAGACACAGAAGAGAGGCAATAAGAGACGCAGCAGACCAGGGAGCGGAGGTGACACAGAAGAACACACAGATCAGACAGCAAGCAAAAAAAACCATGGTGGGGAGGGGGATAAATAAATAAATCTTAAAAAAAAAAAAAAGTGAATCTATTTCTTCTACTCCTAACCTAAAGCTTCTGGTTTTTTTTTTTTTTTAACAGAAAACTTTATATAATATAAACTTATCAGGTTTATTCTTCATTGCCTCAAACTTCTCTGCTTCATGATTTAAATCATCCCCATTATGCTGAGGATGTAGATGTGGCTAGGAAATTATTGAACTTATACATTTTAAATTGATTCCAGGGTAAATATTTGAATATTGAAAACAGATATAGACTTTTCAATTGGCTGTATGTAAAAGTATTTTTTAACCTTATCACTTTATTTATTTTTTTTTTAAAGATTTTATTTATTTATTCATTTATCCCCCCCTTGCTGCTTGTGCTTTCTGGGTCAGCTAACCACGCCATGCGGGCGGGCTTGCCTTCACCAGGAGGCCCTGGGAACCGAACCCGGGGCCTCCCATATGGTAAACAGGAGCCCTACTGATTGAGCCATAGCTGCTTCCCGACCTTGTCACTTTAAATGTCTAATTCAAAAGTAGAATAATTGTACCTAGAAAATTCAGATTTATTATTTAGAACGAACTTCTAATAGAAAAAAATTCTTTTTCTAGGTCTTCTTTTAAATGATTTTAAATCTTAAATGGTCATATTCCTTAACAATTTACTGTAATGTAAAACTGGCATTTTGTTCTTTACCCCTTTACTATTCCTGCCCATCAAGAAAAATGACTTTGCTTAGAGAAATGAACTGGTAAAATCTCTTCCATCTGAGTCCTTTAGTCCAGAGAGAGTCTTTAGAACAAGTTCATGAATCATGTTCTTGACTTTACTTATGTCAAAATCCATTTTTGGACCCTTTCTTCCTGAAAATGGTTAATGATCCACGTACTATCTGACAATTCAAAATGTAACTTCTAGGTCACATTGTGGTTGCATTTCAGGGGTACAACATTTAAATACTACTCTTGAAACTAGCTAAATTGTCATACTACTAAAAAGTAAGGGCAGGAAGGATGTCAAACCATAGCAAGCCTGTATGTAATTTAGTCTGAGTTTCAACTTTACTTGTTTTAACAATCTTACCTCTTTTGTGTTTCAAACATGACTTTTTCAGACATATTTTTCACACAGTTTTCTTTATCTCTCTATTTTATTTCTAGAGAGCAGTTTAGAATAGCGTAGGTGAGGATAGCATGTGATAGTTAGTTGCATTGTATCTTTCCTAAGAATCTCCTAATATTTGTCTCCACTTTTTGTTCGCATTTGTGAAATTACCATGTCTTTAGCATGATCTTTTCTTGAGAAATACACACTAAATGATATGGAAAAAATCCAACATACACAAAAAAGCTAGAAGTCAGTCGAATATTTTTATGGGATTCTACATAAGCACAGTAGAAGTTCAAAGAAGGGAGTAATTAAAAAGCAAGAGAAGTCACCAAAAGCTTCCTTCTGGAGTTTGAAATTGAGAAATTCTTTTAAGGTATTAGTTTCCCAGCTGCTAAAACAAATACCATACAATGGTTTGGCTGAACAACAGGAATTTATTGACTCTTGGTTTCAGAGGCTAGAAGGCTTGCTTCCTCCCAGGTTACTGTCTTCTGGCTGGCCGGCAATCTTTGGCAATCTTGGCTCTTCTGTCACATAGCAATGCACAATCCAGCTGCTTCTCCTTTTTCTTCTGGGTTCCATCAACTTCCAGCTTCTGGCTGCTACCGGTTGCTTTTCTGTGTCCAAATCATTTGCTTATAAGGACTTCAGTTATATTAGGTTAATGCCTACCTCATTCAGTTTGGGCACATCTTAGCTAATAGCATCTTCAAAAGTCCTATTTACAAATAGATTCCCTTCCATAAGGCCAGGGGTTGGGACTTGACATGCTTTTTGTAGGAGACATGTTACAATCCAATAGTCAGATATGGTTTGGACAGTTGTAAGTGACTCTCTGAGGACTTTGTCACAGACTAAGCAGAGGTTTTAGGATAAGGATTAGGGAATACTCAGGGCATGCTCAAAAATGTTTGGAATAACTGTCTATGCTGATTGCTTTTTCTGTATTTCATGGAGTATAGTTATATTTATGGGTCAACAAATTTTTTAAAGTAAAAATATCTACTGCCTTATCTATAGCTTCCTGAGGCACATTCTGTTTTTGTTCTGCACCAGTCAAGGTTTTGCTCATACCTGTGTGATCACCTTAATGGGTCGAGCAGCAGAATGGAAGACTCCAAATGACAGAGCAAAACTAGTATACTAATGTGGTGACACAATATAGCTACATCGTGAAGGACAGAGCAGATCTGCGTGGCTGGAGGAAGATCCTGCAGATATATGAGCTTAATAGTCATTTTGGGGAGCAGACCACACAATGAGCTTATTTTGGGGGACAAGACATGGCTGGAGGGAATTTTGAAGAAATGTAGCTGTGTATTCTGCCTCTAATCTGCCCCACATCTGTTCTACCACCAAGTTCTTCAGTAACACTGCAGCCAACTGCTTGGAGTTCTTACTTCACATTCACCACTTCCTAGCTGGATCTTGAGAGTAACTTAACTTGTCTGTGCATCAGTGTCCTCATCCATAAAATGGAGATAATGACAGTATCTCTTTCACAAGTCAATGTGGTAGGATTGTTGGGAGAATTCAATGAGCTAGCGCATGGCATAGAGTAAGTATAAGATATCACTAGCTGTTATTACCAACTCTTCTTTGTCTACTACAACTACTTAGAAAGGAGAGTGTCACAGGGAATGGAAAGGGAAAGGGTATTATAACAGTTGTAAGTATGTGGTTAAAAACAGGGGCTGAAGAGCAGAGTTAAAATGCCTGCTCTGCTTCCAAGTTAGCTGATTGTGGGCAGGGGTGTCTGTCTGTCTCAGCATAACCAAAAACTGCACTCTCAAAAAAAGTGGAACATAATAGTGCACATTTTAGAACATCAGTTGAGTGGAGTCTTTGAGATCATTTATTATAATCGTCCCTCCAATACAGTGAAACTTTCTGTGTTAGCCCTAAGAAATAGACGTGTAGTCTTTTCGTCAACCCTCCATGCTTGTGTGTCCTCCTCTCAGAAGTAGGCATTGCTTATAAGGTTAATGTATGGATAAAGAGTCTGCTTGTACGTGCTTAGCATGATGCTTGGCAAGAAGTACATTTGATTTCTGTTTTTTGTTTTTTTTTACTTGTAAAAGAGAATAAAATTTCTCCCAGGAATAAAATGTGTTATATTAATTATTTTACTAAGTTTCTTATTATTGAAAAGAAAACATGGATTTTCATTTTAAAGAAGCTAGTTTTTCTAAACACTGGATAATTAGGCTTCCTTGCTCTAGGCTTGCCAAGGAAAATTTGCCCTATGTGAATGGAAGGAAGCCTGTGACTTCCTTATAGGATTCCCATGCGGTTTCAGATAGCTCTCTATGGCACTGAAATGCCATGAACAAGTCTGGAGGCTGCAAAAGTTTTCTTCTCTCATAAGTATCAAAAATCTTCTTTATAGTCTTATGTCTCACCCAGGTTATGTGGCACAATCTAGTATTTGAACAAATAGCACATCATGGACTGTTTAAAAATAAATGTAATTTTCAATCCCCTAGAGCAGTGTTTCTCAAACTTTTGTTCATCGTTGTCCTTCTAAGGAGGTTTTAGACCTTTTTTTTCCTAGTTATCACCCCCTATGAAATTTGAATATCACAGATACAATGAATATCTATTTTTGTTCTATATGTGTGTGTGTGTGTGAAAGCACTTTATACATTAAAAAAAGAAAAAAAAAAAAAAAAAAAAAAGCAGGAATACAATCCCCTACCCCTAAATCTCAAGAACCAATTTTCAACCACTTAGGGATGATATCATCCAGGTTGAGAATGCATGCCCTAGATGTTTCCTAAAATAATTATTTTGGTTATCCTTTTTAAAAAAGCAGAAGACTATGTCCATTGATTTTTATCAGTTTCAGCTAGATTTCCACTTATGTAGAAAATTTACAAGGATAAACTTAAAGGAAATTCTATAAACTGAATAAATGAGGGAAATAATTGAATTTTTTTTCAGAATGTGAATAGTCATATGGAGTCCTTTTTACTGAATTTAGGCTAATTGAAGAGCATGGTAGCAAAAGATAGTGACTGATCTATTAATCTTAGTTGATTTAAGTTTTTTTTTTTTATATCAACTAGATCATTTTTATGAAATATTGTTTTAAAATTAATGTTAAATATCAATGTAATAACTGGAAGACATTTGCTTTTTTAAAATTTTACATCACAAATAAAGCTAAAGTCCCCTTTGATCATTACTGACCCTCAGTCCCTTCAAGGCCCTATTATAGTTACTCTCCTTTCATATCTTTTTATTTTAACACTTTATTTAAATACAGGTACGTGTGTGTGAGAGAGATTTTGTGCTTCTTTTTACATGAATATCAAACCTTTATCATCTATAACTTTTTTTGATTCAGTAATGCTTATGTGTTATATCCATACACATACATAGAGAGCTTGTTTATTCTTTTTAACTTGACTTTTTAATCTGATTTAGGAAATACCAAACTTTTATTTAGTCCTTTCTCTCATTCACAGACATTCAGGTTAATATCTTCAAGTTCATCAATCAAAGATTCCTGTAGAATCCCAATGCCTAAAATAATCTAGTAATTCACTGGAAACATTAGGATAATTTCAGAGTCTCAATAAAAGATGAGATCATACAATATAACTTTTTAACATATCTGTAGTTTTCATTTCCATTGGTAAGTAGTCTTCATTCCAGTTTTCTGAAAACCAAATTTAGGTTTGTTTTTTATTTAACACACATTTTCATAGTACTTGTTATGTGGCAGACACTATCCTAGGTCTTTTCAAATATTAATTCTCATAGCCATTCTAAGCTTTATATATGCTTTTAAAATTAAAACAATAGTGAGGCAATATGATTTTAAGCTACTCCCCAAGAGGACAGAATTAGTCAGGGAAGAACCAGGATTTGAACCCAAGTCCCTGAGTCTATATGCTTTTAACCATTAGCTGCTGCTTGTTCTCCTGTTGTACAAATAAGTAATGTACAACTATTTATATTTATCTTTATTATGAAACAAATTAAAGTCAAACACAATTATAAAAGTAACAGACCACAGAATTAAACAAGCAGATTTTAATTTTTGTTTCTAATTCGTGTTTAATCCTTACTTTAACTGCAGTTTCTTAAATGTTGTAAAATTTTCTAAGATGGAATGTGTCAGGCATTTACTGTTTTCAAATGTCAGTGACATTTCATATTTCAGTTTAAATAGTAAAGGTGTGTGGTTTTTCAAATTACAGATCTGGTGAGCTACATCTTAAGGAAATATAATAAATAATGTTTCAAAATTTTGTCAAGCATATTTATTGTCTGAAGTTTATAGTGATTCCTTTATCAATCTCTAAAGTTCAGATGAGCAGGCCATGATAAGAAAAGCTTAAAGTAAATCCAACCAAACCAGCAGTTAGGCTAATCATTATCTCTAAATAAAAAGAAAATCATCAACAAGCTTAACTTTATTAGAGTAGATAGAAAGAGAAGGGCTGCTTGTGTAGCCACTTTCAAGGGGGGAAAAGGAAAAGGGAAAAATTGATGTTGGTTAGGCTAAATTTGTAATGTAATTTAACTTTTTTTAATAATCAATTTTATTGAAACATATTCAGAAACAATACATTTCATCTAAAGCAGTAGTTCTTAACTAGGGGTCCGTAAGCTTGAATTGAAATTCAAAAAAACATTAACCTAGTGAGGATGTGTTGGTACGGATGTGATACACTTATTACATAACAAACAGTGTAGTGTGGACTTAGTAAGGGTCCGTGGTTTTCACCTGACTGGCAAAGGGGTCCATGGAACAAAAAAGGTTAAGAACCCCTTATCTAAAGTATAAAAGCAATGGCATTTGGTATAATCACAGAGTTGTGCATATATCACTTCAACCAATATAAGAGCATTTTCATTACTCCAAAAAAAAAAAAAAAAAAAAACAACAACAAAGAAACCTTACCTCTGAGTAGTCATTCCTCAATCTCTATCCTTCTCTGCCATGCATAACTGCTAATCTATTTCCGTCTCTGTAATTTATTTGTATTTGCATTTTGTATAGATGGAGTCAAACAATATGTAGTACTTTTTGTCCAGTTTCTTTTACTTAGCACACTTCCTTTTTTTATTTTACCATTGGTGGAAGATTAATATATTTCTATACCCTACTGACCATAGTTTGTTTTAGTTGTATTTTTGCCCAAATGTCACAATTCTATTAAGTTATTGAACATTAGCATACATTTATTTCTGTTTCAGAACAAATTTATCTTTGATTTCAATGCATATGTGCAAACACACACAACTTTTACTGCAAAAGATATGCTATATTTCCTTGAGCTAAAGATTTATTTTATCACATTACTAACTGCAAACATTTTAGCAGAGAAAGAGTAAAATTTCAGATAGGATTTGGAATACTCTGTGTGGTAGAATGTAATGAATGTTCCATATAATCTTTAATTGAAACATATATATTAGTAGTAAAATTCATAAATCACAAGTGCAAAAAACAACTCCATGGAGTTATACATTTGACACATTTTACATTAAAATAGATACATCAACTATTGAAATAAATGTATCTCTTACTGAGAAAATAGATCAAAATCAAATTTAATAGTTCACTTACCAAATCAGACATCCACTATTGAATCATTACTTATTGAATACTGAAGAAGATACATCATCTATCAAATCAAATACCTTCTCTAGTAAATCAACCCCACCATCTGATTCAAAACTGTCTCCTACTAACTGAAAAAAACTACCCAATAAATCAAAGCAATATTGCATCAAAGAATTTCATTTAAAGTAAATATAGTGCATCACCAGACAGCATATATCATAGCAAAGGTATCATTTATTAAGAGAAAGTTATGTCTTTTGCTACCTAATTCCTTCAAATGGTGTTCCTTTTGATACAATAAAAACTTATTCACTTACACTCCTTTTTTATTGTCATGAAAAATATATTCTAAGCAAATAATAACCAAAAAAGGAAGTGCTTAAAATGATTAAAATCTTATCATTTAGACTCTTTTAAAACATATTTAAAATATATTTTCTAAGCAAATAATACCTAAAGAAGAAGGAAGTGTTTGAGGATGCTTAAAATAAGTTTGCGCTCTTAAGTAGCTCAAACACTTAAGGAATTTGTTTTCACTTCATTTTTTTCTATGATATTAAATGAGATAGTTTTTTGGCTGTTGTTTTCTTTTTGTTAGGTTGTTTCTTTAATCTGATGACAGTAAAGTGCTGGGAATAGGGTGTTGGAGTCATCTTTCTAGCACTCTTTTCCCCATTTTTACAAACCCATACAGTTTTAAGGTTTCCTCCATTTTTCACCACTCCCTTTTTACCCTGAGGCTATGGCAGAGTGGTGAGAGATTAGAAATGGTAGATGAAGAATACAGCAAGAAAATCTTTGTAATTCCAAAGTTTCTTGAAGAATAAAATAGAAAGAAGTTTTTTCCAAATTTATATTAGGAAATAGTTTTTAAGTTTATTTTTTTTTTTTGTTTTTTCTTTGAAAACAATATACCTATATATATTTTAATTGAGAATGGTCTTCTCAGTGGAAGAGATGCTTTATAATAAATCCTATAGAAATTTTCTATCAAAACCATCATTTTAATTCATTTTTGTTGTTGTTGTTAGAGAGGTTGTAGGTCCACAGAAAAATCTACAGAAGTATCTTTATATATGTATCAATGTCTATATCTTAATATAAAAATAGGGTGTACATAGACTGATTTAAATTCACCTAACAAATTGGCACATTTATCCACTGAACCATCATCTATATTGATATGAAAACTTTCAGAACTTTCTAATATTACCAATATATTTAAGTTAATTTCCCATAAAGCTGAGATTTGAAACTGGTAGTACATGGATGGAGACATTCCACAGATTATTTATTTGCCCTTAAGGCAGTATGAAATGGAAATAATTGCCTAAATCTAAAATTCAGATAATTTTTATAGAATTTTGGAAATAGCTTCTCCGGAAAAACTAGAGTTTTGTGTGTGTGTGTGTTTTTGTGTTTTTTTTGGCAATAACCCATTAGAGCTGAACAGTGGTTATTGCCTGGGGCAGACTTATAGTCTCCATGTAACCACAGCTGCCTTCATTTGGAAAGTCTTTCCAATTGTGAAGATGAATTACCATCTATCAGTTTATATCTGTCAGCTTTGCTTGTGAATGTTAACCTACTTGGCCCACCTAAGCCTTGGGCTTTAGAATCCGAGCTATAAAACCTATCACTTTGTAAGTAACTTTGTGTTTAGTATTTTGTGGAGGACTGTGTGAATGCAAATGAAGTATAAGACCCAGTTCCTGTCCTCAGGTAGATTTATATTTAGCTGAGGATATTAAAATACTCATGATGGATTTGGAGAACAGGCACATATATTATAATGTACTAACTGCACAGTGTGGTTAGTAAATGCATTAAATAAACAGAAAGTGACTTCATATAGGTGGAACTTAACTCTTAAACACTGGATTTGACATATAGGAAGAAAGGGAAAGAGTGTGAAAGAAAAGTTGCAGACTTAAGACTAATTTTAAGAACAAACAAGCTGGAGGAGTAAGAAAAAGTTATCCAGTTAAAAATTTTTTAAAGACAGTTTATCTTGGTAATAAATGAGACCAAATTGATGGATAGAAAATGAAAGGCCCAATTTAGAGAGTGGTTTTGAATTATAAGTTTCAGTAAAAATGCCACTGTGTTTTTGTTGCATAAACCCTGAATTACCCTTATGCCCATTCCCTGCACCCCACCTGAACCCTACTCCATTCACACCCTGATAATTGAAAAGCTTTACTTTTCTCACTAGCAATATAACCATCTACTGTTTGTTTTGAAATACCCTTGCCGGGTTAAGATTTGAAAATAGATTGTTAAGTCATTTATGAGTTACTCAATAAGACTAGCCCTCTGATATTGCAAGCTATTTTTAAAATGTGTCCCAAACATGTTTATTACTGATCAGCAGTTTCTCATTAATGCTCTGTCTCTGTCGATATGAACATTGATTAATCGTAATTGCAGTTTGGGCCAGTGTGAATTGATTACAACACAAAGTAGCAAGAATTGTATAAGAATGTCAAAAGGAAGGAACAATTCCATAAAACATTTGGAGGATATGCTGATCCACTCAACGTAAAGGGTATATGCTGCTTGAGACACCAAAAGAGAGAAAATGATAATGTAACTCCAATTTAAGAAAGGAAGTGGATTATTAAAAGAAACTTTTGATCTGTATATTAAGTGTATTCCAGGTTTCTACTTTATATGGAATAAAATACTGACTTAGAAAATACAATTTTTAAAGCTTATTATTCTGATATTAGGATACATTTTCATTGTATTTATCTTTATTTTTTAAAGATTCTAAAATATTAAGATATTATTACATATGCCTACTTTTATATCTTTTTGTTATAATGAAACAGGATTTTTTGAAACATAAACATGATATAGAAATTCTCCTGATTCTCCAACAAGGCCCTTTGCTAAGCTAAGTGGTTGATTATGAAAACAAATAAGATCTTATCTTTGCCCTCAAAAAGCTCCTCGTCCAAAAACACATAAATAAGACCAAAATAAGAACCTAAAATCCAAGGGCAAATAGAATATGTCCAAAGTACTTTGAAAACTCAGAGCAGGGAGTATTCATAGGTCGCTGGGAAAAAGAAAGAAGAAAAGTTCTTGGAAGAAATGTCACTTGAGTCTAGCCTGGAAGGATACTGCCCACCCTTTATGTAGGAAGCTACTGGAGTGAAAACGATTTCAGGGAGATGAAATGGGGCAAGCCAATGCTTATGGTCAGGAAACAATGGATGGGTTTGGAAATGCTGGGTATGTCTGTCACAGGCAGCAACTTTAAAATGTCAGTTCCCCAAATAAAAGCTTAAATGTCAGCCCAATTTATAAGTCCGATAAATACAAAGCTGTCCTGGTTGAAGTCAGTGTGAGGATCCAGACTCTCTTTATTTCCATCTGCTGTCACCCTCTCTACCTCAACTTCCACCACCTCCCTCGAGGCTGCTGAGGATTGACCCCAAGCACTCCTTTTGCGTAAGGGATATGTGAGTAAGTGGTAAGTGGAGAAAAAGGGTGGGAAGGAAGCATGGATACAAAAACCATAAGAATACAGTTGATGGTAGATGGCATTGAATAACAATACTTTTACACTTAGCAGAAATAGACAGAACTATGGAGAGTTAATTTTAATATAGTAACGACTTGATCACAGCTCCCCTATGAGAAGTTATATTCAGTTGTTCTTCTAAAAGCAATGATCTCAAAAGAGTTTGTAATGAAAGGTCATAATGTCCGTAATTTGTCGCTGAGAAGAAGAGATGAAGAAATGTATGACTGGGTTGATATGGTGTTTAGTGGAACTGTTATCACTTGACACCATTGTTTACATCCAAAAAACAGAGTCAGGAGGAAAAGGCATGTATGAAGCAGTATAAGTTCACTGTTCTCCATGTTGAATTTTTGGCAGAGGGGAAAAAGCATCTTCTAGAAAAAGCATCTTCTAGAAAGTTGTGAATGTTTGACTCATTGTTATAAAGGGAATAGTGGAAAATTGTGTGGTAGAAGAATTCATTAAGAGGCCATATAACGAGTAATTGAAAAAAAAAAGGGCCAAGAACAAAATCTGAAATGTGAAAATAAATTTGAAGTCCAATGAAGTTAATTTATTTTTTTCTAGGCTCTGAATTAATTTGTAAAATTCTCTCAACAATTGCTTTAGTATAAAACAAAGTACTTCCAATAATAACAATGATTCACTTATAAAAGACATTCTTAGAAAAGTTAACTAATTCTTCCTTTAACAGTAACTCCTCAGGCTTTGCATTCAAATACTTAGCCTCACAGACAAAGCTTTTTGGTGTTCACTTAGCTCCTGAAATATTGTCTGGTGAGCCTTTGTAGCCCAACTATGAGTGTAAACCTTAAATCAATTAAGTGCAATCCATCAAGTCAATTACAAACCTCTAAAACATTTCTCTCAAAGCTGTCTTTGTTTTCCTTAATGAAAGAAGAGAAGATAAATTTCTCACTCATTAATTTCGCTTTAAAAAAAAAAAAAAAAAAAAAAAAAAAGGTTCCTAAACCTTAATTCGAACATACAGTATTGAATTCTTGACATGAGGAAGAAAATTGCAAGTTTTTGAAATTACATCCAGTAAGTATTTTTCAGATCAATGCGTAAAAATTAACTTAGACAACTGTTCAATATAACAAAATAAGGATTATTTTGTCCCTAAAGAAAAGCTACTACTTCTTTATGCTTCCATCATATATCCATCTCTGCAAGTACTAGAAGTTGCAATGTCTTTTTATTTCTATTTTATTTTATTTTATTTTATTTTAAAGCCTTTATTCTGTATAACTTTGAAACACAGCTTTTCATCCTTTTGACATTACAGCTGGGGGTCAGACTTACCACAGGAAGGGAGCACAGCCACCCCTCGAGGCTCAGCACAGAGGGCAAACTTACCCAACAAAACCCATTCCTCTAGTTCAAGGGCCTTGTGCAAATACATTGAGGGCTGGTAAATGAGATATAATAACCTTTTCTTTTTTTATTTCTATTAATTCACAACTATTGCTAAAAAATGTACACCAAATTTCACAGTTGTATCCAACTGATGCAAAGGAAAACAAAAAAGCTGGGCTGCTCTCTGCCAAAAGGCAAAAAATAATTTCAGCTCGTTGGAAACACGGCCACAACGTCTTTGCTCATATCTTCAGGGTGCAGGATGCACTGACCTGTTCACTTTCCAAAGGAAGCAGAGAAGCAGTGAGGGAGCCCTGTCTCCACAGTTGTGCAGATCAGATGGTCTCAGATAATGACATTTGGACTCAGGACCATCAGCTGCCCCAGCAGAACCTGAAAATGAAGAAGAGGAAAAGCCTTCCCCGGCTTTTAGGGGGCAGGCTGCTTATAGTTGGGGAGGCAAATGGACTGGAAAAAACTGCCCTTTAAAAGTTCTAAGCAGAGGAAGAGGGAAAAATAGGTATAATATGGGGTCATTTTCGAGACATTGGAATTGTCCTGAATGATGCTGCAACAACAGATACAGGCCATTATATGTCTTGTCATAACTTACAAAATTGTGCAGGAGAGAGTTTAAACTATAATATAAATTATAATCCACACTTGGCAATGCTCCAGTATGTGTTCATCAATTGTAACAAGTATACCACACTAATGAAGGATGTTATTAATCTGGGTAAGTGTGGGAGGGGTAAGGAGTGGGGCATATGGGAATCCCCTACATTTTTTATGTAACATTTATGTAACCTAAGTATCTTTAAAATAAATTTTTAAGTATATTAAAAAATTTTTAAAGGTACTTGTGCTTCAGGCTTCATACAAGCTTTCCCTATGCAGTTTTATGGGGGTAGACCACTGACCTATTCCAAATACAAATGACCTTGTGGAGAATCCAAAGTATTCTTTCTGAAGGGGCAATGGTTTTGATTGATACATAAAACCATAACTCTCCCAATCCTGCCCACTTTAAAGATAGGCTACAATTTGACTTAAATAATACTCTATTTAACTTTAGTTATCTAAGTTCTACTCCATCTTTTCAAATATATACAAATGTTCAGTAATTCTGATTTTGTATAGGTAATGTACAGAGACAAATGAGGATCCCACTATAGCAGGCAACTCTTGTCAAATACTGATTACACTCCAGGGCTGGAAGAACAGAGCAGGCAAACATTAAAGAAGTTAATGATGATGATTTAGAGGATTCCAGAGAGAGACAAACTTGGTTTTAAGACATGTAAACATTCATTAAGTTATTTAACCTTTCCAAGCCTTACAGAGTAATTGTGAAAAATGTAAGGCAGCAACTTAGTGCAGAGTCTAGCATAGAGTAAGCACTGAATAAATGGGAGCTATTGATATTATTGCATTTCTGAGTTTCAGGTTGCTCACCATCATTCTATCAGAACCATTTTATTAGAGCTATTTTACCACTCCATAGATAACTATAACAAACTTTTCCTTCCTTTCCTTTCCTTTCCCTTCCCTTTCCTCCCTCTCTCTCTTTCTTTCTTTCAGTTCTATCACATTGTATTTTCTATTCACAATAAAAGGGGAGGGGAGTTCATGAAGCAGATATTATCTTCCCCATTTTAAAGGTGAGAAAAATGAGGTCATCAAAGATTGGATATATGTCCTAGGTGCCCAAATAAGAAGTGGTTGGGCTGAACCTGTAGTCTGATTTCTCAACAGATAACCAGTTTAGTAAACCATGTCATCTAAAATAAGAAGAATAAAATAGCATAAAAATTGTATCTCCTTCTATAAATGTTATACTTTGAGTTCAGTAGAAAATAATTGCACTTCTGCTTTCAGTCTTTCTTTTGCTAAGCAATGGGAATGTTATACAAAGGCTTAAAGAAGAATCTGTTCAAACTAGAATTGATTGTAAGTTTAAGCTCCACTTTATAGTTGTATAATTCAGTATAAAATTTTTAATTTATCTTCTTGGTTATCACTTAATTCTTTTCTATCACAAAGCAGGACAAAAATCACCATTTTAGAAGATGCTGGACTAGTGGAAAGTTAGTTTGAATGTCCCATTCTCTAACAGAGCAGCAAAGAAGGGGAACAAGTTAGAGATTTCCTCACCCTTTCTCCTAAAACCATGTTAACAGTCAGTGACTAAAAGCTGAGTTGAGGACGAGAAGGCTGAGAATAGAAGTTTGATAACACTCTCCTGCATTTTTTTTTAAAGTTTGAATATTGTTGGTTATTTGAAATTATTGAACTGGTGGCTGTATCATTTGTGTTTGAAAAATGTAGGACGATCCTGCTGTGCAAGTTGGAGGACGTGAACTTGACTATGAATACTGATTTATTGTTGAGCACAATGCTGTCTTAATTGAAGGGCCACCTGCGTAGTAGAAGAAGGACTTTGTTATTAGGTTTTCCTTTTCCTTTTTTAAAATGTAAAAGAACAGGCAATATTTTTTAGCCTGGAAACTTATACTACAATCCTTTCTCCTTAAAAACAGATGTGTTTCTCTCTCTTTTTTTATTCAGACTTATAAGTATTAATTCTTACTATTTTATCATATCATATTTTAAGGAAAGATGTGCATTATTCATACCTAAATCCTTGATAAAAGCCCAAAATTCCACAAGAACTGGAGAATTGACAAATTCTTCTGACACCTAGCCCTGAACAATTTTGTTTGATCTGGAAGGAGCCTCTTCTCTCCACATTTAAATGTAGTCATGTGCTATTAGAGTCATCTGCCAGACTGGGAAAATTTCCAGATAATCAAAATGTCAGAGTTAGTACTTTTAATTTTTATTTCATCTCCTGCAAGTATGAACTCTGATTGTAATTACAGCTTCTTCTGCTCTTGAATGATTTCATGTTATCAGACAGAGGCAGTGCTCTAACGACCATGTTGTTGAAGAACAAGGAATCTACTTCCTATAGGAAGCAATAAAAATGCTATGCTTTGGGAAATAGAAAACAACCTGATAATATAAGTTAGACAACTTGTTTCTTGATGCCATAACTAGTAAATATTTATCTCCCACAAATTACCTATGCACCAGAGTCAAGTGTTGTTTACTGTCGCTAAAATATTTGATTGGAGGAAAAGAAACCTAGAGTGAAAAAATGCACCAGCAGAAAAAAGCAAATTTTCATGTAGAAAAAATCTAGTTCAATAGGACTGACAAACTGAGATTATTATTATTTAATAAGATAAGGTAATCTGAGGGATATCTTTCCCTGAACCCATTCCACCATGTTTACTAGATACAACTACAGAGAATCCAATAATAACTATCCTAAAATGATAAGGCATACAAAACCCATTCTTTCTCCACTTATATCCTTAGCCAGGTGGCCTAGAGGAGACTGTTTAAGGTTGAATGTTATTTTTATTCTATGTCAGCAAGAGCTGGAGTTTAATAATAATAATAATAATAATAATAATAATAATAAAAAGCCTTGGGTTTTATTCCTTACTTGCTAGACATAGCTATGTGATGGTCAACAAACTATTTAACAATGGATTTTAAATTGCTTACCTATTTAAAAGTTACTGTAACAACTATTCTATTATGGCATGGAGTTATTTTAATGTGGAAACGAGATAATATAATTTTAATGTTTTAAGTATCATTTGAAAACTAGTATGCACTGCTAGCTACTCTAAATAAATAATCTTGCTTAGAAGTCAGGTTTTTCTCAAGTTTATAGGTAGGACAAGCAGAAGACATAAATTCTGTGAGGAAAATTGAATAAGAAACAGGTAAATATGAATGCAGATGGGCATTATATTTCATAATAGAATTTTGATGTTACTAAAAGTCCTAAAGTTTGCCTACTTCAAACCCCCTTGTTTGAAAGTGGAAGCCTGGAAAATTAAACAAAACTCATACACAATGACCCACAGCTGATGTGAAGCACAATTTGGACTAGAATCCAAGTCTTCAGAATCTGAGCTACAGTATACTATGTTGCCTTACTTTCTACTTGCAAAATTCCATAAGGATTAGAAGGCAAATTATATTAGAGAGATGTGTGGTGTGCATCCCACAGGTTCATACAAGATCTAGAGTAGGAAATACGCCTTTGAGTCCAACTAATTCAAAGAATTGTCATACATGTCTACTCTCCTTGGAAGATGGTGATCCACCCTTTATGATTACCTCTATAGAAAGAAAAGAAACTATTTTTTGTTACTATTTGCACCAATATGGGAAATTTCTAGAGGTGGATGATTCTTCTTTATGCATGTACACATTAATTATGGTTTTGAAAACTGGAATGACTTCAAAATTGTTCAATAATTTCTCGTATCACTCAGATAAAAATTCCGAGTTTTTTTGTCTTCATCTTAGCCCACAGGGCCCATCATGATCTCCACTTCTGCCCACGTGGCTCCCTGGCTTCATTCCCATCCTCACTCCTTCCTCTCCAGGCACAATGGCCGCATTCCATGTTGTTCCTTAAGCACACCACATGTTCTCTCCAATTTAATACTTTAAGTTTTTTTTTCTGCCTTTTTTTCTGCCTCGAAAATGCCACCTCCAAATATGTACATGATTTTCTTATTTCATTCAGTTCTCCCCTTAAATTTTTTTTTCACTAGAAAAGATTTCTTTTACCACCTTCTCAAAAACAGAGTCCCCTCCACCCATGACTGTGGCCCCTTACATTTTGTTTAACATTTATTTCGTAGGTTTGCTTATTGTCAGTTTCCCTTTACCTGAATATAAACTTGAAAGTGGGAGGGTGTTTTATGTTGTAGGCTATTTATTTTCAGCACCTAGGACAGGTCCTGGCACACTGAAGGAGGGGGAGGGATAATCTGGAAGAATCTTAACACCCTTCAATACAATCCTTTAATACTATACAGAAATTTTATGAAACTATTTAGGATAAACTCTATCAGAAGAGGTCCCTTAACTTTCTACATATTAACAACAACAACAACAACAAAACACCTTGATTTCCTCTAAGTGCTGATTATTTCAATCATTTCAATTGCTGCATAATTCCCGAGTGTATTTGGAATTCTTAATCATCAACATGTACTTCAATGACTGTGCCTGTGATGTGGAACACCTACATATAATGATAAATATTCAATCAATTAAACATGTTTTGAAACAGCCAGATGTTTACAGATATGTAAAAAAAATCTCTAAGTGTTGACTAAATTTGTAACTGGCATCTTATCATGCATATGCGATGGGTCTGTATACTGGTGATTTATAGATATGAAACATTTCCTTATGGTGTGCATGCCTGGCAGAGATCCTGTAGTTATTTCCCGCTGACAATAGTGGTGATGAAGAATAGGTAATTTTAATATCAGTGTTCTATTCTATGATGGTGAGGAGAGAGAACAGGAGGAGAAAGAAGAGAAAGCAGAAGAGATATCATCAGAATGCAAAATACATTTCTTAATTTTGAGAATGGTTAGGGAACATAGTGGGCTATTGAATGTGAAAATCTTAAACATATAAATAATTAAAATGTATTCAAGAAGTAGAAAATAGAACAGACTAGTAAATAGAGAAGAAATTGAAACAAGTAATCAAAGAATTGTCTCCCAAAATAGCCTTAAACCCAAGGCAGTTTTATAGTCAAATTCTTTCAAAATTTCAGGAACGAATAATGCCATATACATATATACACACACACACATACCCTCTGGTGCATTAAAAAAGGAAATTCCCAATCTGTGTTTTATACACTGAGCATAATACTGATAGGAATACCTGAGGAAGTATAAAAACAAAAGTTCAGACCAATAGCAATTATAAACATAGAAACAAAAATGCTAAGGAAAATTCCGTCAAATTGAAGGAGCTAATTTATTAAAAGGAGAATGTAACCTGACCAAGAAGAGTTTGCATTAAAATTCATGAGTATTTTAATTTCTGTACTTTTAATAAGATTGATCACCATATATTTTAGGGAAAAACAATGCCAGACCATTTGAAATGATTTTGAAAGCATTTGATAAAATTTCTTATTTAAAAAATTCTTAGTATTTATATCTAATCATAATAAAGAATATCTACACAAGCCCATATCCAATACCACAAATAAATGGGAAACATTAGAAGCAATTTCATTAAGGCCCAGGAATAGACAGGAATGCTCCTTTTCATCTTTATTACTTAAAACTGTTTCAAAATTTCTAACCAAAATCATAAGGTAGAATCAAGGAGAAGAAGAAACAAAACCTGGACTTGCCCATATTGTTGAATACCTAAACTATCTAAAAGACAAGTGGAAAAGAGTTTATTAAGATCTGACTACAAAAAAAGTCCCCAAATAATTTACTTTCTTACATATCAGCAACAGTATATTAGAAAATACATGAAGACAATCAGCAGTAGCAGAAAGTTTGCATGAAATGCCTTTAACTAAATCAGGAGGTATCCAAGGCCCATATGGAATTAACCATAAAGTTTTACTGAAGGATCCTAGTAGCATGCATAGCGTGCAATTTCCTGGATAGTGAAACTTGATATTGCCACAAAATCATTCCTAAGAAACTGATGAATATATTTGATACAATGTCAATAATATATAGTTTGTGGCTCTTATCTACCTTATCCCCAAATGTACTTTCAAATCTTTTCATTAATTCTCTATGGTACCTTTGGAAATACAGCTAGAGTATCAACAAGTAATTCTGTCTGTTGTACTAGTGGATTTTGCAGAAACAAAGAAAAATCATCCACAGTAAGTCATGGATAGCATCGTCAGCATTCTTTTATCTTCATTTATTTCACTGTGTTTATATAACTTGCTTAGATAACCTATGTTAATGGCAAAACCATAAGAGACAAAATCAGCATGTGTAGCTTTTATAAGTTCTGCAAAATTGCCAGGCTGATTAGTTCATTTATTCATTCAGTTAACATTTATTTAACACCAACTTTGTAACCGTACTGAGCTAAGTTTTTAAAGCATGAAGATGTCACAGGGAACGTGTCACAGTGAGAGCCTCACACTGAATTGATGCTTAATGGTGGGTAAGAGCGATTCATCCAACGTAATTCTAGCAGTCATAGTCTCAGTTTCAAAGAAAATGAAGGGTACAACTTTCCAGTTTCAACCAAGGGCATTAAGCACTTATTATTGTTTTTCTATTGCTCTGCCCTGTCCCTTTTCACAACTGATAACATTTAGACAACAGTAAAGTTATGCCATATATATTAAAAGAACTAAACCAGAAATCTAAATTACCATAAAGGCAATAAAATATGTTTGGATAGTGCAACCCATACATTTATTTCCTTCTTAACACCACTTACCAGCTGCTATGATCTCTGCATTCAAAGACCCCAAGTAATAGGAATGACCCACTCTAAGAAAGCTATAAACGAGTGGACATCATTCTGTACTTAAGCTGTCTGCTTCCAGAGAGGAAACTTAAGCATTTTATTCTTTAGGAATTCAGAGCATCCTGCATTTTAATTCATGTATGCAGGAGTCCAAAGGGAAAACATTTTTCATTTGCCAGTAGAGCAAACTAATTTTGAGAGAAAAGTTTAATTAAGATTAAACAAACTTAGATTGTTTGTTAGCCTAAAGGCATGAAGCTCTAAAAGCAAATTAGTTGCAGGATAATTGCTGTTGTGAAAAATATTTTCTTGCGTGCAAACACTATTGTATATTTTTAAAATAAGCTTTAATGTCGCCATCTTTACAAGGATTTTATAGCATAGCAAAAGTATACAGGTCCTTTATTTCCAAATACATACCAGGAAACTGTTGTGTTTTTCTCTGAAAATAGAAAAGTGCTAAGATTAAGAAAATGAACTAATGAAAGGAGGAACCTTGAGTTTGTGAAAATAACCATTAAAAATGAAATTCTTTCTATTTCATGAATATCACAAGTAAAAGTGAAGGCATCAACATAAGTATGGGTTGGCGATGACCAGATTGAAAGATAAAAAGACAAAGTAAAAAAAAAAAGAAGGCAGATGAGGCAGATGAAGACTGGCAGATGATGAAATGTATATGTACTTAATTTGTAAAAAGAGCTGGTGCAATCAATAACATCAATTAGTAAGAGGTGTTTATATCAATACAAAACAGTTTAAGGAAAACATCACTGGATGTTAAGGAGTAAAGGAGTTAGACTCTGTGTTTTAAAGAGAAATCCCCAAACTCTAACTTTCCCCAGATTCACACTCTATAAATTAATATGGTACAATATCACAACAGGTGCAAAATGTTTTATTTTTAATCTCAATAGATGTTGCTATAGTTGTGAACCTCATCTCAGGAATTCAAAATATTTCAAACAGTTCCTTTTTTGAATCAGTAATAAGATGTTTAGTTTGGTTTTTTTTTTAATTGATTGGAAACCTTGGATGATGGTTTCAGCTGAGTTACTCTGTTAGTACATTTTATGATCACACAGGAGATAAATTTTAGATGTTTGGAATAAACTCAAACTAATCATCTATATACTGGTGAAGGACTAAAGACACATTTAAATAATGCTGGTTGATATGGTAACAATCATTGGTGAATATCATTAATTACACAATAGGCATTTGTTAGCTTTTGCACCTTTCTAAACAACACGTGGCATTTTAGAATTCCTGTACTAAAAAGTAATTGAAATAATACCAACCCCCAACAATGCCAAGGACATTAACCTATGTTTTATGTAGGGTGGCTGCTATCTTCTTTGGCTATAACCAAAGATAGAATTTCAAAGAAATGCTACCTGGCTATAAAAATGAGGATTAAATGAACAATATATTTTAAGCACTATGTAAGTGAGAAAGATAGATATTTAAATAGAGATAGCCAAAATTTGTAGTATATATATGGCACATATGATGTCCGGTGAATATATATACATATACATATATGTTTGCTTGACAGACATCTGAATAGCATATGTGGAATGAAACTGAGGAATGGAATGTCTTCAGGAACACAAGGCTAAGAGCTGCTACTGATATGGAATTAGCAAGTCCTGCTATAGGCTTCAAAGGGAGGATAAATCCCATTTTCCGTGACAGGCCACACCTCCCACTCAGGGAGAGGTGACATAATTGTAAGATCATCTGCTCTGGAGTCAGTATGCCTGGGTTTGAATCCAAATCCTCCATCTATTAATTAAGTCACCTTAGAAAGATTATTTAAACTCTTAAATAACCACTACCTTTACATAGATTTATTGAGGGCTTTTGGTTAATGGCAAACTTCATATAAAGGATTTAGCAGAGTACTCAATGTTTATCGTTATCATTATCATCATTATCACCATTCTTATCATTATTTCATAGGGGCTATCTTACTCCAGGCCTAATAATGGCTAGTCATCAAATATTAGGCTGAGTTATGATCAAGGGATGGAAGAAAAAAATGGAGGTGAGACCTGGATAATAAATTTTCTACCAATTTTTGACTTTTTTTCCTAGGTGACTGCTATAAAATAATGGCTTAGAACTAGACATTTAACTCTAATTTATATTCAAATTTTTTTTAATTACTAAAATGTAATAGAGAGTTACTTTTCATAAATCTTAAACTTATCTCTAGTTTTAATATTGCCCTCCATTTTTCAAACTCTCAAGATTTATTTTGACAGTTTAAGGTCTGGGACAGAAAACAGAGCCAACAAGGAGAACACTGAAAACAGAAATAGAAATCCTCATTTCCTTAGGTTGGTACATGCTCTCGTTTCTTTCGGCTCATGGGGCCAGTAGACTGGTAATATACATACTCCTGGAATCGTGTAAATGCAACAGAGTACAATGTTATCTTTAAAAGTCATATCCCGTAAGGTCACGTGACAGAAATGCTGCTACACAATAACAGTCTCTAAATCTGTGTATATTAACATTATTTATTAAAGCAAAATTCTGTACCCCCGATAATTATGAGTACTGGTATAGTAGTTTTCAAACTCAGTTGTGTTTATTTTTAAGCCTAGACATTTGAAAAGGAAAAGCATTTGTCTTAATCTTGTCATCTCAACTCACTGCACATTTTCCTTCTCTTATGGGGGATTCTATAAAGAATGTAAGAAAAGTAAATTATGTTCCCAAACTTTGTATATATTTCATATTAATTAAAATATTTGCAGGATTTTCCTATGATTTTAATCCCAGCAGTCTTTTAAATTATATTTCTGGGAGCACAAGAGGCTTTCCAGGCCCCCTTGCAGTCTGGGATGGAAGAAAAAAAGGGAAAAGGGATTGAGTTCTAAGACTTTGGACTCCATTTCAACACAAAGTAATCCTATTTTTTATCAAATTTATACGCTGGTTTTCTTCTTAAGCTTCTTTTTTGCTTTCAGAAATAATGGAAACCATTAAAAGGTACACCCCAGATCCCATACACATCTCTGGCCAAGAGCTTTTCTCTATTTTTCTATTTATTCCTGTATCTCATGCTCTTTCACACTCCCTGTTAAAATATTAGTACCTCTCTGCATTTCTTTGCTATTTACCCAACTTCTAGCTTCTTTCTTGCTCTCTCACTCTCATCTGACTCTGGCTTCTCACTAAGAAAATATGCTATAAAATCTATTGATATATTTTGTTATTCATTGCCTTGACTTGATGGGGACATGCAGGTATTATTCTTACTTCTGAATGCAAGTGTAATTGTTATAAAATACACATGCATGCATAAATGCTAACTTTTGTCATTCAGAATGACTTTTTGATTCTATTTTTCCATCCCCTCCTTAAAGCAATCCACACAATGCAATATTTATTCTAATGCATAAATTTAGTGCTTCTGAATGTGGAGATCAGTGTGTATGAATTCTGGGGTTTTTCAATATGATGGAGCACTAAGCCCCATATTGACAAGTGTGTAAGTATCATTTCTATAAATTCAGGATTTATTAAAATAGGAGTTGATTATAGTAATGTCCTTTCTTATGAAGGGAATTCTGACTTGATTACTGTAAACAAGTTACATATAACTTATTTAGGACTTATCTAAGGCAAAGTATCATCATTATTATAATGCATGTGGGAGTCAAATCTTTATTTAAGCAGATAAATCAATTACATTATTAATTGTTATTTTGATCTGCTGCTTATATTTCAAATAAAGATATCTGCATTTAAAAAAAAACAACATCCTGTAATTCAGAGCAGTCCCCACCAGGCCATTTGAATTAGCAAGGTTTTACTATAACTGAACCATCTCTGGTCATTTACAGGTACCTTACGTTTATATTCTAGATAGATATGTTTTCAAGTATTCTTAGTATGACTATAACTTTTTTGGGAATTACAAATCCTGACACAGCATTAAAGTCACTGATAAAACAAGCAAGTAGTAAGACCAAAGGATACATTCTTAAATCAAACTTTTATTTTCCTTTAAGAAAGTGTTATGTAGAGAATTTTAAAGACCATTTAGCTTTTCATGAATTGTTTAGATGACTAAATGGATTAAATAGTTTTATTTTAGATAGTAGCACCCCTTTGAAGTGAGCTTGCATGCCAACACTATTGAAAATTATTTCAAACAGTTGGAAAATTTCTTGTGTTTATTTGGCTTTGGGAGCCAATTCCAGGGAGAAGATAAACATGGTCCATTCATAACTCAAATATGCAAACTTCTTACTTTGATAGCTTTCAAGATTTAATATTTATATTGTGCTGGCCATGCAACATAGCCCAAAACTTAAAATAAATCATTTTTTAAAGAAATAATATAGCTATAAGAAAGAAATCCTGACTGATATTTCCAGTGGTATATGGAAGTTCCATTTGCTCAAATCCAAAGTCACTGTCTTACTAGGCTATGGGTGTAGAATGCTACTTAGGGAACCAAAGCTCATTTAAGAGGTTTTTTTATTGGGTCCTATTGGCCTTGGATTGAATAAAGCAGAATCAATTCAATTTGGACTTCTAGAAAAATGAAATTTTTTAGAGAGCTGACTTAGGTTCAACTCTATAGTTATGATAATGAAATCAGCAAATATTGGCAAGAGTTGAGAGCTTAATTTTGTGCCAGACACTGTGCTAAATGCTTTGTTTGCACAATTTCATTTAAGTCTCAGAGAAACTCTAAGAATTGGGTATTATCATCATCTCTATTTTTATAGCTGAGGAAACAAATGGTAAATTTACCAACCCACTGAACCAGTTGATTGAAGACACATTATAAAATATAAACCTGTTAGCCATACCATTAATTTGTATAATATAGCAGAGAACTAAAACAAAAAGGAATTAAATTATTCCTTCCCTCAAAGAGCTTATAATCTATCAAGATGAATGTAATAATGCCAATGAAGGAATTTGAGAAAAATATAACATCATTGTGTTAAAATTGAGCACAGAAGTATTAATGTAATAGAACTGAAAGATTATTCAAATTAGGGATGGTAGGATAATATATTAGTATGCTACAAAGGTATTAAAGTGGAAATGCTTCATATTTTTCATGTATATTAAGTTTTCTTAAGAATCCTTTTGTAATTTGACTGCCTGGCTAATTTCTATTTCTCTTTTCCTGAAACAATTTTTGCCAATATAGAAACGGTGTGTATTGTTCTTTCTTTTCCTTCTTCCCTACCTCCCTCCTTTGTTAACAACTCTGTTTTTCTGTGAAGCAACCCAAAAGAGACTATTCTTTGGTAATTTATGCTGCCCAAGGAAGCTATGCTGTTTTGGAACAGGGAACAATTAAGCTTGCATTATGTATTATATCAATCAAACATTGCCCAGTATGTTGTGAAACATTCAAATAAAACAAAACAAAAAGCTGCAGAGTTTTTCTAACACACATAATATAATATTATCAAACCAGACAAGGAGTCTTGGCATAATGAGAGCATTTCATAAATCAGAAATTATAGATAATTGATGTTTGTTCTTGTTTTCCTAAAACAAAGTGTAATTATTATTAACAAGAGGCTTGTTTCAATAATTATTCCTGGTTATCCCAGGGCACAAATGCATTGAAGTAGAAAACAATGCATTTTCATTCAGAGCTTTTGTTCCTAGATCAGCTCTTATCACTGTCTGAGGCTATGGATGAAGGCTTGTTGTAAGACTGTACACGTCTGGTAGTGAGTGACCATGTGTGGGTGTTTTCTTAGCTGAATATCACACAATTCTCTTCAAGATTAAATGCACTCATTTTTAATACTTAAAAAGAAGTTATTTAACTTAAAATGCTTTTGTAGGATTGTTATTTTATTCAAGGCAAAAAGAAAAAAAAAAGATTCAAAACACATATATCCAAACGGGTTTCCACATAAAAAATTACTAAAATTTAACACACTGTTAAGTGTCACCATATTATGCATCCGATTTTTATTCTACACCTGGATAGCCAAAGTCTGCTTGGAAGTAGCAATGGCCTTAATAAATATAACTTAGGAAATAATCAGAGCTGTTATACTATAGGTATTCAGGTATGGTCATGCTGGCTGGTAAATATCCTCATCTTTAGATGCCCTCTCAATCCAGAAACTACAGTTACATCAGGAGCCATCCCTATGGCCTAGGTCCATCCTGATTGGTAGTGCCTGTTTCAGTAAGTCCCTTTAATTTCTTGCCATCACTGCACTACCCTTTCCCCCAAGGAACCTCAGAAAGCCTCTCTTAGCCTCAGCCATGGAGCTAGCTGGCAGGCACTGCTATGGGGCCACCCTGGGGCCTGGCAGCTCACTATAACTCTTGCATGTTAACTCCTATCCCACATGTTCTGGCCCCGCAAGCAGCAATATGGGCCTCAGAGATGCAGAAGGTACCCTTGGCAATGACCTTGGAAAACTAGCAAGTAAATGCTTATGTATCCTTTTCAGTTGTGAAATGTTTTGAATACCATCCCTGGAAGTAATAATCATACCAAGAGTTATTGAGCCCCTATTATGAGTTAGGTGCTATGTTATGCACATTTAATCCCATCACGTAAGTATTATCATTATTATTATTATCCATCTCTCTTTTACATATGAGAAAACTGAAATGCAGAACATTTAAGTAATCTTCCCAAAGTCACTAGGCTAGGAACTGGTGGTCTGACACTAGAGCCCAGTCCTTAATATTACCTCTATAAATGTAAACTAGAATTAAATAATACATAATCACCGTTTAATTCTGCTTCTAGGGTTTTTTGTTTTTTGTTTTGTTTTGTTTTTTTAAAAACTAAGTTATGATAATGGTTGTTAAAACCAGGGGCTCAGCTAAGGTTGAAAGTGGGGGCTAGCTCTTCCACGTGGCAGAAAGAGTATAAAATTCATTTAGAAGGGAGTCTAGTCAGGCAGATTGAATGTCCCCTTTCTGGTAACAGGCAAGAGAAGTGGCATAGTGGACTTAGGGAATTATTTTAGCAAGTGTAGTAAGACCACTGGCAAAAAAAAAAAAAGAGAGAGAGAGAGAGAGAGAGAGAGAGAGAAGACTACTTAGGCCTTTGGCTCAGGTGGTGTCAGATATCTAGTAATGGGGCCAGGTAAATAAGGCCAGTATTCTAGCCACAATAGAAACACTCACAAATAAAGTTAAGTTTGTAGAGCTGTTATTAGTAAAGCAATATCCTCCCACAGGAAGAAGGATAGGAGTCAGGGCACCTTGGCTGAGATGTGGAAAAGCTTAAGCACTGAACATTTATTTTGGATGAGAACAAGCTGTCCCATTCTCACCTATGTTAAACATAGTAACATAAGGTGCAAAAAGCATAGCCTTGACTCCTTCTATAAACCTTTTCAGATTTGGGAAACTCCATAAATACCTTCTTTGTCTAAGTGCCTATCCTGTTAGGCATCTATAAAACTGCTCATTTTTTTATACTTGGAGAGTCAGAATGAGGCATTTCTTTATTAGTAACATCTTGTATCTGGTTGAAGGCATTGATAAGTGGGGTTGCTACACTGTTAACTAAACTACTCTAACGTGTGCAATGTCTAAGTGGTTGAATAGGATTCTGTACAAATATGTAGTCTGTGCTCACTCCTTATTGTAATAACATCAATTAATTATGCATTATGTTTTTGTATATTAATGACTTATTTATACTCATTTACAATCATAATTACATTACAAAAAATATATGCCATAATAAGAGCTAAAAGAAAAGCAAGGGGAAAAATCTTTTCTAAATGAATATTCATGGATAAAATTGGCAATCGAAGAGAAAACTTCAATGAGTATGTGGCAGCTGGTTGGGTTTCTGCCAATGGTTCAAACAGGGCTTTTTGTTCCTCTTAACACTGAAAAAAGTTGCTCTTAAATTTTTATATCTAAAATTGAACAGACATAAACACTCTTGCCCAAAGCATTCTTATGAGAATCCTCACATAATCCATTCCCTAAGAATATTTCAAAATGGAGAACCAATAAATACATTGTATCACTACACATGATCCTTGCCACCAAAAAACATACACTCGCGCGTGCACCACACACAGACACAGAGGCACTCACGCTGGGGTAAGTTGTCCTGGAGGAGGATGAAAAAGGCTAGCCTCACTCCAGCGTGGTCTTTGTAAATTGTGTGTCTCAGTCACAGAAGAAAAGATATCTGTTGTTCTACAATTAGTAAAGAGCTACCATGCACAAGGCACCATTTAAAATGCTTCACAAGTAATAGTTCACTTAATTCTAGCAATAAATTTACAAGAAAGATGCAAATATAATTCAATAGAAGAACAAAAATAGTCAGGGAGGGTTGCTGATGCTACTCACCAAGTAAGTGTCAAACCACGTGGCCTAATGCTGAAGCATGCTATCTTGAGAATTATGATACAGAGATGGAGGCAACAAGGCTCAAGTCTCCTAGGCTGTTTTTGTTTCACTTGTAACAAAATAAAAGCAGGATCTACTATGTACCGTGGATTAAATGAGGGTCAAGGAGAAGGACCAGGCCAAGTTATTGAAGAGGAATAAGTAAAAGTAAAGTCTATTTAGGTGGCTAAGTATATATAGAATCATCAAAACTAATTTGTGCCATCAAAACTATTCTATTCAGTATAAACATGGGATAGCAGGAGCCTTGTAGAGCTTGAAATTTTCAAACAAAAAAATGGGAAATTTAATTCTGGTGCATATTGCAAAGCCCATCTGTGTTCATTTCAAACAAAAATTACAAAGCTTCTCAGAAAATGATGTCATGAGTCTATTAAAGATTCATAATTCTTGAGTTTTAATTGGATGTGATTGATCCCCATTAGAGTATTTGTGGGTAACAAAGTACCTAAGTGGTTCTCCCTCTCTGATTAAAAATTGCCCAGGCTTATTGAATTTGATTACTCAAGTCAACATGAAATATTGTTTTATGAAAGCCATCTTGGAAGTGACAAATTTTGGACTCTAAGAAAAAGGGTTTATTTGCAAGATTCTCTCCATTCCTGTAAAAACGTGGGCTGTTGAAATTGTTTTCTTAAATGTCTCTTATTTATTTTACTTTGCTTAAAATAATACACAGTGTCAAATTTCTGCTATTTCTCCATGTGCCCATACATTGTAGAGACTTGTATAATGAAGCCACATATGCCCATCACTCAGTTTCAACAATTATGACCTCCTGGTCAAACTTGGTTCATTTATATTTCTACTAATTTATCCCATAACAGATTATTTTAAAGAAAAACCCAAATATATCATTTTATAAGCAAATATGTCAGCTTATATAAATAAGAGATAGGGACTCATCAAAAATATATAACAACATGACAATATTATATCTAAAATAAGTTAACAATAATTTCTTAATATCAAATATCAGGTCAATATTCACTTTTTCCCAATTTTCTTATAAAGGTATTTTAATACTTTTTGGCTTCATTTAGTATATAAATAAGGTCCATCCATACATGAGTTTTTTTTTTTTTTTTTAAGTGTTTCTCTTTTTCCTTATAAATTTCTGTTGGAAAAACAAGATGTTTATCCTATACCTTGTGGCTCTTCCACCTTGTAGATTGTTCCACAACTTCTTGCTGTAACTTAAGCAGTTACTCTGTCCTCTGGGCTTTCTCTAAGTTGGTGGTTAAGCTTTATCTAGACGATTGAAAATATTCAGGTTTGATTTTGGAGGGTGTAACCGTTGGGGACTTTGATGTAATTATGAATTCCGAAAATATAATTGAATCATGCTTGTAAACTGATCTGTTAATCTGGGCATGATTAGGTTAGGATTAGGGCGTTGAGCCCCACCCCTTGGTGGGTGGGGAATTGAATATAAAAGGCAAGGCAAAGGACAGTTGAAGTAGTCTTTTGAGAAGCAGTTTTGATATTGGAAAGAAGGCCCCAGGAGAAGAGAAGCAAGCCGTTTGCCTGATCATCTACAGCTGACCTTGTGGAGGAAACAGGAGCTAAGCCCGGAGAGAAACGCAGCCCCGGGAAGAGAGGAACCCCAGAAGCCTGAACCCTGGTAAACGCTGGCAACTGTCTTGCCCTAACACGTGGCAATGGACTGTGGTGAGAGAAGAAACCTAACGCTTTATGGCCTGGTATCTGTGGACTTCTACCCCGAATAAATACCCTTTATAAAGACCAACCCATTTTTGGTATTTCACATTAGCACCCCTTTGGCTGACTAATACAGAGGGTAAGACTATGTCACAGGTATTGTTTTTGTCCATGAAAAAATCACCTATATGCTTTCCTATTTGGAGTTATATAATGTGTGCTTATCTCTTTTTGACATTTGAATATCATTGATTATCATTGCCTAGATCAATTATTTCATTTTAGGCTGCAAAAATAGTAATATTCGAATCCTATCATTCCTTCTTCACTTTTTAGCTGAAATACATCAGCAACGAGATATTTCTTCCCTCATTAACTATTTGGTTAACCTGAGATACAGTTTATATACTATATGCAGCAAAAATGTTTGACTCTTTCCTTTTATTTGCCAGTTTTCCAAATAATGAGTGTGTCCTCTAGCATCTTGCACAAAGGAGCAATGGAGGATATTTGTTTTTGTTCTTAGCACCATTATGAATTGATGGATTTAAACATATGTGTTAGGTTTCAATCCATTGCAGTTACTCCTCTTAACAGATGCTCAAATTGTTGAATCTTTGACAAGTAGAATCTTTCAGGTTGATTCCTCAGCCATTTGAAGAGACCCTAAGAGTCTATCAAGCTCCCTTGCTTTCTGGTACAATAATATGTTCCAGGTTCATTTTGCTGTTTTGTGCTCTAGACTTAAATCAGCCACTTCTCCAAGGAGCTCCGATTCTTTTTAGTAGGAAATGGCACTTATATCCCACAGTGTGGGTGCTAAAGTGTTCTACTGCTTTGAAAACGAACTACAGGAGAGAGAATAGTTTTCTCCATCCTTAGGCAAATAAATGCAATTTCAGGTGATTCCAATTTTTGTCATCTTTATTGTAATTTGTGGTAACTTTTGTTTCCTGTTTTGTCAAATTAATATTTACATTACTATGCAATATAAATATGGAATTTTTAAAATTTATAAGAAAAGTAATAAATTTGTCTGACTCAAAAGTATGTCAAACTAAAATTAACAACTGGCTTTTCATTTTCTACAGCTTAAGAATGTACGAGAAATAAAATTTGCTTCATTTCATTCAAAATGGTTTAGGAGGCCCAAGAATTGCATATATATGTGGGGAGTTATTTTATAGAACTTTGAGAATTAGAAACTGGAAATTCTTTCTTGATTTGACACATTCTCCCTTTCATCTAATTTTATATAATGCTTTGAATTTCTATTGCTGAATGAAACTATAACAGACCGAAATTTAATTTAAAAAGGTGATACGTAATAATCATCATAGGGCCAACAAAACTAACGTGGATAAAGTTTTTCTATTGCAAATACATGCTCAAGTCTTCTTTTCCTATTTTTCTATTTTATTTCCTCTTTCCTAGCATTTATTTATTATTTATTCATTTATATATTTTAACCTCCCTTCTATACTATGGATTAAAAATCATTCTTATGAACCAATATTCTGTTCAGGAATTTGGGAGATTTCCACCTCTGGGTACTAAGAAGTAGATTAATTCCATATCAAAGAGCAGCAGCCAAGGCAGTTTACCTTAAGAGGCCAATCTTAGAAAGCAGAGATTGTATTGCAATAAGCATGATCTTCTCTGCATTTGTGTTTGTGAGAGTGGAGGAGGAAATGTAAAGGGGGACCTAGAAACCAAGCAGAAAATGGTAGCTCAGAGTGTTTGACCATGTCATAGGGCTAGCAGAGCTGAAAACAGTGGAATTCTCTATTGATTTTACTCTCAAATAATCTGCTGATTCCCCAGATTTATGAGGTAAGAAATCAACAAGCCAAGCAAAAAGTGGCTGTTGAGCAGCTAGAAAGCTAAAGCAGTACCAGAAGCAAAATTGGAACTCAGAGACTGCAACAGAGGAGGGGCTGTGGTAAAAATAAATAAATAAATAAAATAGAGCTTTTAGTGAAGAACCTTGAGAGGTTATATTTTAAGAGTAAGGTCAAAACAGAAGTAGACCATACCACACAAAGAATGAAACTCAGTCCTGAAGAATCTCAAATCCTAATTGGATCAAGGTCACCTGCCCCTGCTTCATCAGCCTGTCAAAAAGAAAGTAAATCACTGAAGGAAGAGAAAATCCAGAACTTCTACAATTTTTCATACATTCAATAAAAAGTTACCAGCTATGCCAGCAGAGTAGAACAAGTGACCAAAAATGAAGAGAAAAAGATCAATAGAATCAGATCCCCAGCTGACCCAGATATTATATAATCAGACACAGACTTTAAAATAACTGTGATTAAGGAGAAAATAAATTGTAAGTAAAGAATTTTACCAGCAAATGAGTATCAATAAAAATGAATCAAATAAAAATTCTAGATAAAAAGAGTAACTGAAATCATAACTTTGATGGGTATAACAAGAGAGCATTGGTGAATTGGAATATGTCAATAGATAATATTCAGATTGAAGAATAGAAAAACTAATTTGAAAATTTTAGAAAAGAATATGAGACATTTGAGCTTGTAAAAGGGCCTAGTACAGTATAATTAGAGCCTCAGAAAAAAGAGTATGACCAAAGCAATAAATTACTGAAATATGGACCAAGAATCTCCCAACCAGAAGAGATCCAGCCAAAGATATCAAAAGTTCTATAAACCAAAGCAGTTTAAATGTAAGGAAATACATACATAACCATATCATATATAAATTGGTGAAAAGCAAGGAACATAAAAGAATATCCTAAAAGCAGCCAAAAGTAAAAAGACATATCTTTAAAAGGAAAAACGATAAGAATAACAGCTGCCTTATCAGTAGAAATATACTCCAGGAGACAAATGAATGACATATTTAGAGTGCTGAAAAATAATTAATGCTGTCAAGTTATGTTTCAAATAATGAAGGTGTAATAAAGATGTTCTTAAAGAAACAAAAAACAGAGAATTTGTCAACTGCAAACCTAAATCAAAAGAAAAGCTAAAAGGAGTTCTTCAGGCAGAAGGAAATGATCCTAGATGTAAAGTGGAAAATGGTGGACAAAAAGAACATAAAAGTAATACTAGAGTAAATATGTACATAAATCTAAATGAATATTGATTGAAAAAATCAATAATAATACTTTTTTGTTGACTTGAAAATAGCTGAAGAATTACATATAAACAAAAGCCCAAAGCGTGTGGGTAGGAGGGACTAAAATAGTATTAAATTTTTAAAAATTTCATAATTATAGCTACCAATATTAACACATCTAGAACACCTCTGTTTTAGTAGGACAGGTTGGCCAAAAAAAAAAAAAAAAAAAAAAAAGTGAGAAACAGACATATAGAAGATTTGAACAGCAAAATTAACAAACTAGTCCTAATAGACAAATATAGCCCACTGCAACCAGTAATTTCCATGTACACTTTTTTCTAGATCACATGGAACATTTTCCAAAATTGATCAGATTTTGTGTCATAAAGAAAGTCTCAAAATATTTCAAAGAACTGAAGTCATAACTGGTATAGTCTCTGAACATAATCAAATTAAGTTAGAAATCGGTAACAATAAGATAGTGAGAACATTCTCAGATGTTTGGAAAAAATGAAGTAAGGCACTTAAAAACACTGAGTCAAAAAGAAAAATCACAATGGAAATAGTTCATAAATATTATACATGTATGTTCTCAGGAGACCAAAGTATGAAGGTGTCTGAAGGAATGTCAAAGATGTATCTTGATAGTGGTACCTACACAACAAACATGCAATAAATAATTTTCATTCTAACCAGTCACTTTGGTGGTATGTAGTCAGAAGAGTCAATTGATGGAGTATTTCACATCTCAGTTGTTTCATTTGGCATTGGAAAAATTCAGTCTAGGTTAGATTTAATAGAGGCGAGTACTACAGATGGGAGGTGATCTTAATGTCCTAGAGCTACGAAGTCTTTAACTGAGTCCTATTGAAAAGGAAGCCATTGCTTTAGTCAAAAGATTCCATGTACATGCCTTGAAAGACAAATTGCTCATCTAATGCTTAACATGAACTGAAAGTGAAAACAATTAGTATGGTGGATGCTACTTTAAGGGGAAAATGTTTTCTTCGCACAGCAGATGCAGGAACATAAGGCCAGCAGTGGGTATCAATGCTGAACTGTCACTGAAATACACAAAAACAACAGGCTCTAACAAAATAGCTAGTGTTTTCAAACTTGGTATACTAGGATTGAGTCCTTTGCCAGTCTCTTTTTAAAAAGCCTCATGTCCATCTACACTAACTTGATTTGACAAACATTCATGTTAAATGAGAAATTTCAGGTTCAAGCAGGAAATCCAATATTCATGTGACCAAAAACATATAGCAGTTATGTCATGTGAGTTCTTTCCTTTTTTCTTTCTAGGGGAGAATCAGTTAATTTAAATTTCTGCATTTTCAGTGACATTGTGTTATTCCATAATTTGCTTTCCCAACCTGATAGCTCTGCTTGGAATTTATATCACATCATTCACAAAGGGTATTATTTTATTTTTAAGGGTTTTTTTTAATTTTAAAATATGCTTTTGATTACATAAATATTACATAAAAAATATAGGGGGAGTCCCATTACACCACTCTCCCTTCTTCCTTCCACCCCCAACTTCCCCTTTTATCAACATTTTTCATTAGGGTGGTACATTTGTTACAATTGATTAACACATATTGAAGAATTGCTACTAATCATGGTTTCTAGTCTACATCATGGTTTACACTTTGCACTGCACAATTTTATAGGTGTTCACACAATGTATAATGGCCTGTATCCATCATTGCAATGTCTTGCAGGACAATTGCAATGTCCCCAAAATGCCCCATGTTACACCTATTCTTCCCTCTCCCTCTCCTCAGAACCTCTGGTGGCCACTGCCTTTAAATCAATGTCACAAGTTCTTCCATTGCTAGAATAGTAAGTCTGCTTTAGTCCATAGATGCATTACCCCCTTATTTTTTGTTCATTCTTCAGTCTGATTGAGTGGGGGCTTAAATCCCATGGGGCAGATGGATGGAACTGTTTTGCTTGCATTTGTAGATATTCTCTGTTTGGGAGGATGGGTGTTGTCCATCATCATCCTTTTGTTAGTTGTCCCACGTGAGTCCAATGAACTGGAGAGTAGGTGTTGCAACTCTGCTGAGATTCAGGGCTCAACCAGGATATGAAGAGACCAAAGATTTAAGTCTCTGGGACATATATTTAACCAGTATAGTGCTAACCACAGATTCAAATAAAAGTGCCAGAAGAGCCATGTGTAGGGAAATTATAAATGTATCTAACTCTGTTACGTTGGGGAGCATATATTCCAAAGTAAGGCCCGCTGTCAGGGTGCCAAATTCCTGGTAGTGCCAAAACTGTCTAGATGTCTCAAGAGCTCTCAGGATGCCCTCCGTTTGAGGCACTGTTTACTGTGGCAGTCAATGAGATCCTCCCGACATGCATAATCATAACCTCTGGAATGACCTCCCGACTCACTTTGAAATTTCTTAGCCAAAAAAACTCATTTGTAATTAGTATATCCCCCTTTTGGACAAGGTCTTTCTCCAAACAACACTTACAGAGTAATGGGCATTGCTCACTTAGAAAACTGAATACAAAATGGTCTATAACTGACATGTTATCCTACAAGATATGTATAGAATTTCAAAATATTTTTTGGATTCTTACTAGTCTTTCCAAATCTCAGGGGAGTCACAGCTTACTCCAGGTTATGGTGTCAAGTTACAGTGCTGAAAATACTGATAGTCAAAATTATCCTTAATAATTCCCTAAATCTCCCATAAAATGTATACTGGTTTTTGTGTAAAACTCTATATGGTAATTCTAAGGTTTGAAAATCACTGAAATAAATTAAAGGAAAAAAAATATAAAAGATTGCCTATGAGATGATGTCCACATTTAATTATTGTACCACACACACAAAAAAACTGAAAGCTAAGCCAACTGAAAGCTTTTAAAATCCCTACCGAATTCTATTTTATATAGGCTGGATACCTGTTAGTAAATATGCTTACTGTTAAACACACCTAATAATGTGACTCTTCTGAATGTTCTCTTAAATCGTTACTATATATTTAGTATAAATGGACAATATAACCACCTGAGAATTTTAACTGAAAGAAAAATAAAATAAAAAATCTGTATTCTTCATATTTAAAAGACTTTGATACATTTAATTTCTATATGCTTTTTATAACCAGAAAATGTTAACTTTCAGTTACTAGCATAAATACTTGCATTTCTTTTTCTTTTTGTGAGTATGTGATCAAGTGTTTGGCAAAGGAATCACAATGTGAGTTTTGACCTTGATGTGATCTATTATAAACGGCCTTGCCTGCTTTCAGATTTCCTTGTAATTCATTCTTCACATTGTGACCAAACAACATTTTTGCTATGGTATAATTTATTATTATTATTAGAGAAATTGTTGGTGTACAGAAAAATCATGCATAAAATACAAGGTTCCCATATATCACCCTATTATTAACACCTTGCATTGGTATGGCACATTTGTTACAACTGATGAAAGCACATTTTTATAATTGTACTATTAACTATAAGTCCATGTTTTAATGTAGAGTTCACTGTGTTATACAGTTCCATGGATTTTTAAAAAATTTTTATTCTAGTAATATATATATAACTTGAAATTTCCCCTTTTAAACACAGGCAAATATATAATTCAGTGCTGTTAATCAGGTTTGCATTGTTGTGCTATCATATGGTATCATTTTGATTTTTCTTAGCTGAAAACTTTTTGTATCATTTTTTATCTACCAAATAACATTCAAACTCTTTCCTTCAGCTATTTAACTTTTTAATTGAAGTTTATCATTCATACGTGAATATACATAAACAATAAGTGTATATTATAGGTTGTGAACTTACAAAACAAACATGTATATCATCACACAGGGCTCCCATACATTACCTGACCACCAACACCTTACATTGTTGTGAAACATTTGTTACAAACTATGAACTAGCACAGTCAAAACATTACTACTAACTATAGCCAATCTCTTACATTTGGTGCCTTTTTCCTCCAGCTCACCTGGTTAATGACACCCTGTATTAGTATTACATACTTGTTATAGTTCATCAGAGAATATTCTCGTATTTGTTCTGTTAACCATAGTCCATCTTCCACCACTGGATTATGTTATACAGTCCCATGATTTGTACAATCCATTCAAAGTGGCTTCCTTCATCTTTTGACCTCTCTTCACAGTTTTCTATCTCCCTCTTTCCTTCCTAATTATCTGTTCTTGCCCCACAAAGTTACCAGTCTTTCCCTTCTATGCCTGGAATTTTTTGATTCAGTTCCATGGGTTTTTTCCTCTTCTCCATCTAAATTATTTCACCTCAATCTCTGTTTGCTATCACCTTCAAAATTTTCATCTAAAGTATCTTTGTCATGACAACCTACCTGAAAACAGCTCTGTATCTTCAGAAATTTTCTGATACTAAACAAAAGAGCAAAAATAGAAAAGACAAACAGAGCAGCTTCCCAGCCCGGCTCTTGCTTGACCCCTGTTTTATCCCCATCCCCTCACCCCCATCACGGGGGACGCGGCCTCCCACGAAATATCGTCCCGGCCTCTGAGCTACAGGGCCTGAAGAGCTGCCTGTCGGGTGCAGACCCTGCGCTGGCTGCCGCCGCCACTCAAGGGAACCTCTGGCTTCCCTGTCACCAGGTCCCCGAGGAGGAAGGGGAGGGACAAGTCGGGGCTTTTCCTGTGCCGCCTGCTGGGCTAGACTTAAGAGGCCTGCAGCTTCCTGGGAACTTGAGGGCCGTGGCAGGGCCTGGCTCTGCCCGTGGCCTGCTTGGAGTTGGACGGGAGCAGTCTGGAACAATAAGCCTGGCAAAAAGACTTTTAAATACCAAGGCAGATGTGGATCCGTATACATTGCTGGAATGGCTACAGATGGGAAAGGGAGATGAAAGGGACATGCACTCAATAGCTCTTGAACAGCTATGCATGCTGCTTTTGATGTCTGACAATGTGGATCGTTGTTTTGAAACATGTCCTCCTTGCACTTTCTCACCAGCTCTGCATAATTTTTCTTGATGAAATTGCTCCAGACTATGTCTTAGAGGTGACAGCTTGTGTCATAACATATTATCTGGATGTCTCTGCAGAATGCACTGGAGGAATTGTTGGGATAGATGGAGCTATAAAAGGACTTTGTAATTGTTTGGTTGTAGTTGTACTTAACAGGACTAGCAGAGACTTAGCTTAGCAATGTGTAAAGGTGTTAGAGCTGATATGTACTCATGAATCAGGAGCAGTCTTTGAGGCTGGTAGTTTGAATTGTGTACTGACCTTCATTCATGACAGTGGACACCTGGTTCACAAAGATACATTGCACTCTGTTGTGGCTTTGGTATCAAGACTCTGGCAAAATGGAACCTCAAGATTCTTCTGTAGAATATCTGTCTAGTTTATTAAAACATGAAGATCATCAGGTTTCATATGGGGCTGTGCAATGTTTTGCATCACTAGCTGACCAATTTACCCGCCATGGTGTTGACCCAGCTCCAATAGCTGAACATGGATTAACTGAGGAGCTGTTATCCCAAATGGCTGCTGCTGGTGGTACTGCATCAGGGCCATCATCAGCATGCAAAACAGGTGACAGCACCACAGGCCCACCTTCCACAGCTGCAGAGTCCAAATTGAGTAACAAGGTATCAACAATTCTAAGTCTGATATCAACACTTTGCAGAGGCTCTTCAGTAGTAACTCATGATATACTGAGGTCAGAGCTTCCAGATTCAGTTTAAAGTGCATTGCAAGGCGAGGAAAGATGTGTACTTGTTACCATGTATTTGGTTGACCTTCTCTTAGTGCTATTATTTGAAGGACGAAAGGCTTTACCAAAGTCTAGTGCTGGATCTATAGACAGAATCCCAGGACTTCAGAGACTGGATAGTTCTGGGGAGCACTCATATCAGCAGCTTGTAGACTGTATTCTAAATAAAGATACTGATGCACTTATAGATGCAAATGATACAGGAGCCTTTGAAGTTAATTTTATGGATTATGTGGGTCAGATTCTACTAAACTGGGCCTCTGCTTTTGGAACTCAGGAAATGGTAGAAATTCTTTGTGAGAAAGGTGCTGATATTAATAGAGGTCAAAGGTCATCATCATTACATTATGCTGCATGTTTTGGAAGGCCTCACATAGCAAAGAATCTGTTACAGCATGGGGCAAACCCAGATCTGAGAGATGAAGATGGGAAAACTCAACTAAATAAAGCTCAAGAAAGGGGCCATAGTGAAGTAATATCTATTTTACAATCTCCAGTTTATTGGATGTGTCCAGTTAATAAAGGAGATGACAAGACAAAGAAAGATACAAACAAAAATGAAGAAGAATGTAATGAGCCCAAAGGAGATCTGGAAATAGCACCCATATACATGAAAAGGTTATTGCCAGTATTTGCACAAATATTACAGCGAACTATACTGCCATCAATAAAGATGCAAGTCTTGCTCTAATTTGAAAAATTATTCATTTTTGCTCTGAAGCACTCTTAAAAGAAATTTGTGATTCTGATGTTGGTCACAATTTGCGTACAATACTAATGGAAATCACTGCAACTGTTCTTGATCAAGTGGATGACGATGATGGCCACTTGCTAGCTTTGCAGATCATAAGAGATTTAGTAGATAAAGGTGGTGCTGACTGCAAGAGACTCATCTTTGACCCAAGGATACCAAGAGATTGGAAGTGAAGGTTGGAAAAAGATATTACATGCATGTAGTAACCAAAAAAATTAAGCTGAGGTAGTTGTAGTTATATTGGATGAAATAGACTTTAAAAGCAAAACTGTTATTAGAGACAAGGAAGGACATTACATATTAATAAAAGGGGTGATTCTCCAGGAAGAAATAGCAATCATAAATGTATATGCACCTAACCAGGATGCCCCAAGATACATGAGGCAAACATTGGCAATACTGAAGGGAGAAATAGACGTCTCTACAATAATAGTTGTAGACTTCAATACACCACTCTCAGCATTGGATAGAACATCTGGGCAGAGGATCAATAAAGAAACAGAACTTGAATAATATGATAAATGGACTAAATCTAATAGGCATATACAGAACATTACACCCCAAAACAGCAGGATATACATTGGTTATGGATCTTTCTCCAGGATAGGCCAGATGTTGGGTCACAAAGCAGATCTCAATAAATTCAACAAGATTGAAATTATACAAAGCACTTTCTCTGATCATAATGGAATAAAGTTGAAAATGAACAAGAGGCAGAAAAAAAGAGAAAATTCACATATATATGGAGATTAAACAACACACTCTAGTAATCAATGGGTCTAAGAAGAAATTTCAAGAAAAATCAATAAATATCTTGAGATAAATGACAATGAGAACACAACATATCAGAGCCTATGGGATACAGCAAAGGCAGTGCTCGGAATGAAATTTATAGCCCTCAATGCTTACATTAAAAAAGAGGAAAGAGTTCAAATCAATGACCTAACTACACAGCTAGAGGAATTAGAAAAGAACACCAAACTAATTCCAAAGCAAGTAGAAAGAATGAAATAAAGATCAGAGCAGAAACAAATGAACTTGAGAACAAAAAGCAGAATTAATAAAACCAAAATTTGGCTCTTAAAGATTGACAAAATTGACAAACCATTAGCTAGACAAAGAAAAAAAGAGAGAAGATGCAAATAAATGAAATTAAAAAATGAAAACGGGGACATTACTACTGACCCCACAGAAATAAAAGAGATCATAAGAGGATACTATGAACAATGGTATGCCAAAGCACTAGATAATATAGGTGAAATGGAAAAATTCCTGGGAACGGACAAACAACCTACAATGACCCCAGAAGAAACAGAGGACTTCAACAAACGAATCACAAATAAAGAGATTGAAACAGTCCTCAAACAACTCCCCAAAATGAAAAGCCCCGGACCAGATGGTTCCATAAGTGAGTTCTACCAAGCATTCAAAGAAGAGTTAATACCAATCTTACTCAAGCTTTTCCAAAAAATGAACAAGAAGGAATGCTACCAAACTCATTCTATGAAGCCAATATCACTCTAATACCAAAGCCAGATATAGATATTACAAAAAAAAAGAAAATTTCAGACCCATTTCTCTAATGAATATGGATGCAAAAATCCTCAATAAAATACTTGCTAATCAAATCCAACATGTTAAAAGAATTATTCCTCATGATCAAGTGGGGTTTATTCCAGGCATGCAGGAGTGGTTCAACATAAGAAAATCAGCATATACACCACATTAATAAATCAAAGAAGAAAAACAACATGATCTTATCAATTGATGCAGAAAAGGCATTTGACAAAATACAGCATCCTTTATTGATAAAAATACTACAAAAGATAGGAATTGGAAGGAAATTTTCTCAACATGATAAAGGCTATATATGAAAAATCCATAGCTAACATTTTACTCAATGGTGAAAGACTGAAAGCTTTCCCGCTGAGATCAGGGATGAGAGAGGATGACCACTGTATTAGTCAGCCAAAAGGGATGCTGACGCAAAATACCATTAAATCTGTTGGTTTTTATAAAGGGTATTTATTTGGGGTAGAAGTCCACAGATACCAGGCCATAAAGTGTAAGTTTCTCCCCTCACCAAAGTCCATTGCCACGTGTTAGAGCAAGACAGCTTGCCAGGGTTCAGGCTTCTTGGGTTCCTCTCTTCCCAGGGCTGTGTTTCTCTCTAGGTTCAGCTCCTCTCATTCCTCCACAAGGTCAGCTGTAGACTATGAGCTCTCTAGGCTTTGCCTCTCTACAAGGCCAGCTGTAGACTATCAGGTGAATGGCTCATCTCTTTTCTCGTAGCCTTCTCTCCTTCCTCACAACCAAGCTCTCTTACTTCCCGGGGTTCCAGCTCAAGACTCCAACATAAGAACTACTTCAACTTATCTTTGAGACCCCACCCACCAAAGGGTGGGGCTCAACACCCTACTGACCTGGCCCAATCAAATCCCTAATCATAACTTAATCATGTCCAGATGTATAGACCAGTTTACAAGCATAATCCAATATCTATTTTTGAAATTCATAACTATATCAAACTGCCAAACTACTACAACCACTGTCACCACTGTTGTTCAATATATGCTAGAGGTTCTAGCTAAAGCAATCAGGCAAGAAAAAGAAAAGGCATCCAAATTGGAAAGGAAAAAGTAAAACTTTCTCTATTTGCACATGCTATGACATATCTAAAAAGTCCCCCAAAATCTACAACAAATCTGCTAGAGCTAATAAACAATTTCAGTAGAATGTCAACATACAAGATCAATATGCAAAAATCAGTGGTGTTTCTATACAATTGTATTTCACAATGTGAGGAATAAGTCAGGGGAAAAATTCCATTTACTATAGCAACTAAATAATCAAATATTTAGGAATAAACTTAATCAAGTATGTAAAGCACCTATATTCAGAAAACTACAATACATTGCTAAAATAAATTTTAAAAGACCTAAATAAATGGAAGAATATTCCATGCTCATGGATTGGAAGACTAAATATCATTAAGATATCAATTTTACCCAAATTGATATACAGATTCAATTGCAATCCCAATAAAAATTCCACCAGCATTTTTAAAACAAAATGGAAAACACAATTATCAAATTAATCTGGAAGGGTAAGGGACCCCAAATAGCCAGAAACAGGAAAAGTGAAGTTGGAGGACACTCACTTCCAGACTTTAAAGCATATTACCTAGCTACAGTGGTAAAAACAGCACAGGTACTGACATAAAGATAGACACATAGACCAATGGCACTGAACTGATGGTTCAGAAACAGACCCTCACATCTATGGTCAAGTGATTTTTGACAAGCCTGTCAAACCCACCCAGCTGGGGCAGAACCATTTATTTAACAAATAGTGCTGGGAGAACTGGATATCCATAGCCAAAAGAAAGAAAGAGGACCCCTATCTCACACCTTCTACAAAAATTAACTCAAAATGGATCAAAGACTTACATATAAAAGCAACAGCCATAAAGCTCCTAGAAGAAAATGTAGGGAAACATCTTCAACACTAGGTGGCAGGTGGTGGATTCTTAAACCTTACACCGAAAGCACAAGCAATGAAAGAAAACATGGACAAACGGGACCTCCTCAAACTTAAACACTTCTGTGATTCAAAGGACTTCATCAAGAAGGTGAAAAGGCAGTCCACTCAATGGGAGAAAATATTTGGAAACCACATATCCAATAAGGGTTTGATTTCTGTTCTATATAAAGAGATCATATAACTCAACAATAAAAGAACAAGCAACCCAATTAAAAAATGGACAATAGATTTAAATAGACATTTCTCCAAAGAAGAAATACAAATGGCCAAAAAGCACATGAAAAAATGTTCCATATCACTAGCTATTAGGGAAATGCAAATCAGAATGACAATGAGATATCATCTAACACTGCATTGAATGGCCATTATTTAAAAAAAAAAAAAAAAACAGAAAACAATAAGTGCTTTAGAGGATGTGGAGAAATAGGAACACTCCTTCACTGTTGGTGGGATTATAAAATGATGCAGCCTCTGTGGAAGACAGTTTGGTGGTTCCTCAGGAAGCTAAATATAGAACTTCCAAATGATCCAGCAATTCCTTTACTAAGAATATACCCAGAAGAACTAAAAACTATGACACGAACAGACATCTGCACACCTATGTTCATTTTGGTGTCATTCACAATTGCCAAAAGATGGAAAAACCAAGTGTCTATCAACCAATGAATAGATAAACAAAATGTGGTATATACATACGATGGAATACCATACTATGCTACAGTAAGAAGAAATGAAATTGGGACACATATGATAACATGGATGAATCTTGGAGATATTATCCTAAGTGAAGTAAGCCAGACACAAAAGGACAAATATTGCATGGTCTCATTAATATGAACTAAATATGAAGAATAAATGTATGGAGTTAAAACCTAGAGTATAGGTTATTAGGAGATAAGAGAAGGGTTGAGAAGAACTACTGATGTTTAATGTATGTAGAAGTTTTAATTAACTTGACTGTAGAAGTGTGGAAATGGATAGTTGATGGTAACACATTATAGTGAGTAGCAGCTGGTTTATAAATGGGATTGGGCTAAAAAGGGTAGCCTGGGACGTAAATGTCATTTGAAAGGAAGCTAAAGAATAATCTAGGGACTGAATAACACAGTGAACCCAGAGGTGGATGAGAATTGTGGTTGATGATACAGATACAAGAGTGTCCTTCCGTGAGCTGGAACTGATGTATGTCACTATTACAGGGTGGCAGGAATATGGAGAAGCATGGGAAAAATACAATTGGTGTGATCTGTGGGCTGTGGTTAACAGCAATACTATAATATTCTTACATCAATGCCAAAGATGTACTGTGTTGATAATGGGGAGGGATATGGAAAAAGTTTGCCAAATGTACTCCATGTACCATGGTTGTTGGTAATAATCTGATATTATTTCATAATCTGTAACAAATATTTCACCACTGTGTGGTGTGTTGGTGAAGGGGTATTGTATGGGAATTCTACACATGTACATGATTATTTTATAAGTTCACAAACTCTGTAATAAAAGTATTTTTTTAAAAAATAGGGTGGATTGGGGGTGGGGAGGAAATACACCAAATGTAAGATATGGGCTATAATTAGTAGTAATATTTTGATGATGCTCTTGCATGGTTTGTAACAAATGTACCATAACAATGCAAGGTGTTGGTGGAGGGGCGATGTATGGGACCACCTAAAAAAATCTAGAGAGATGTAAGCATTGGACTTCAGCTTTTCCAAACCTGAACTTGTATCATAATTGTAAGCCCCTAACCCTTGTTTCTAACATCAGCATCAATTCATGCAATTTATAAACCTTGATCATAGTTTTGACTCCTCTGCCTCTCTCACTTTTCATATCTGAAATCCAGTGGATATCTTGTAACCATTCCTATTGCCACTGTGTTCAGATATGCATCAACTCTCATTATTCTAAATGGTCTTCTCCTAACCTTTCTCCATGTCTTCACAGGAGTTTTCCAAGTAAGTTATCCCAATCAGCTCTATCAGAAACAGCTGGAGATTTGTGAAAAATGTAAATTCTTGGGTCCTGTACCAGACCTACTGAATGTTCTCTGTGGGCTGGACACAGCAAACCTTCCAGGTGTTTCTGATCATATTCAATAATAAGAAGCACTGGTCTAGAGCTGAAAAACACAGTTGAGTAAATCATTTAATGACTTCTTTTTTTATATATATATCTTTTTATTTTTTTTAAAGATACTTAGGTTGAAGCCCCCTCTCATTTAATGACTTCTTATCACACCAGATGAGAGCATTTCACCATCATCTTACTTTACTGCCTCCATAGTCCTACATTTCAGTCACACCAAATTTTATTATCTCCATTTTACAAGAAACCTGAGATTGACACCTGTCCAAAGACAAACAATTAGCAAACCACAGAGACATACAATCACCAAACAATAATCAATTTGTTAGTTTGTTTCCTCCAGAGAGTAGATGGAGGATTTAAAATTAGAATTATTGGTATGATCATCAAAATTCAGTAAAAACAATCCATTTGTATTTGACTGTTTTTAAAAGGAATTTTTATTCTATTATTTTAAAAAATAATCTATTTGAAACAAATAAGGAAAAATATAGGCCACTTCATAATAGAACTGTTAAGGCTACTTTATGAAGTACAAGTGGGTGTATATATAAAAATGTTTATCAACACCAATATGCAGGGAAACCTCCAGTGATTGGACTCTGACCCCTTTTCTCCAGCCCTGTGTTGTTGCATATTTTAATGGGGTATTTGGATAAGGTCATTGGCAGTGAGTTAAACATAAGTATAGGTAATAAAAATCTATAATAAATGCCCCACACACAGGATGGGAGAATTTAACTCCCAAAAGCCTAACAAGATATTTTAAAACTCGATGTTTCTAATAATGAGGAATTTAATGGGAATATTCTTAGTCTAAAAAAAGCACTTGTATAAGTATACATGTCTAAGAATCTGGGCTTTGGGATCAGATCTAGATTTGAGTCCTACATTCTACATACTTCTTAAATGAGTAATATTTGACAACTTACCTAATTTCCCTAGCTCAATTTCCTCTTTTGTGTAATAGGAAAATTACTATAACTACCTCATAGAATTAGTGTTAATTGAGAATTAATATGAATTTTTCAGCATAGAAACTAGAATATAGTAAGTATGAAACAATATTATCTGATATATTTTTTAAAATATCGTACCAGGTTTGCTATGTGGAGGGAGCAAACATACTACCTAAATTTCATAAGCATATACCTTGGAATAAGATTTCCAATAATATAGTTTATTAATAAAAATAAAATAGGGAAAGGATATGAGAATTTTCACCACTTCTGTGATAAATATTTGGTATATTTCATTAACTACAAGTTCCATATAAGTCATTAGTATGATGTGGCTGCCAAATACTGTAATGCTAATTTAGGCACAATTAGTGGAAAGTGTTCAGAACGAGAATATGATACTACTACTAGTCTCTTTGCTACTGTACATACCTAGAGAACCATTTACAGATCTTGGACCACATTTGAGGGGAAACATTAACAAACTGAATCTCATCCAGAGTCCCCCAACCCCCCCCCCCTAAAAAAATCTAGAGAGATGGGGAACAAAAAAAAAAACATTATAAGGAAGATCTGGAGGTATTTAAACAGGAGGAAAAGCTCCTGACAGATGACAGAGTACTTCAAACTTTTAAGGACCGCTTTGTAGGGGAAGGAATAGAATATAGAATTTGGAAATAATAAATAGAAGTAATGGGAGATAGATTTCTACTCGGTACAAGAAAAGATGTATTAACAATTAGAGCTGTCTAGGAGAATTCCAGAAGTAGTGTAAGTTTCATATGACTGATAATATTCACACAGAGGTTAGAGGTCACTTGCTGCTATTTTTAAAGAGAAGATGGAACCACTAAATGGGTGGTTCAAAAAGAGGAAAATTGTAAATTTGATTTTAGTGATTAATTTGTTACTTGCATCACTTATTAATTGTATCTTAGCATCAAAGGAATGAAAACTACCTCTAGCCCCTTCACGACTAATTTTGAATTAATTAAAATATTATTATTAATCCTTTCTCCGTATAATAACCTTATTTTATGATTGTACATTAGCAACATAGATATATTTAATTGGAGGAATCTACTTTGGATTATGAACGGATTCTCATTCTCTATCTCCCTCTCTCTCCTTCCCTCTCAATCTCTCTTTTGCCTCTTGTAAATTTGTTCCCATGGTTTACTGTTGAATGTGTTAAATTATGCATAGTATTTACATCCAATAATACAAAAAAGTTCCTGATCTAAAGCAATAAGAATATAATTTTCAAGCACAGGATGATTTTATGCACTAACATCCATACCAAAATACCTTTTTTTTTTTTTTTTTTTTTTTTTTAAAGATACTGGGGCCAGGACCTCATATGTGGCGCTCAACCACTTGAGCCACATCTGCTCCCCAAAATATTTTTGATAGTGAAAGAGGACAGTAAGAAGACAGGCTGCTAGACAACAGGTATAAACCAGAACATTCTGGGCAAACTGGAATGTAAGATCACCCTAAATGTAACTCACTAAAATGATTAATGTTAAGTTTTTTATCTCATTATTGAGAAGAATGCTTTGGGAGCAATAGTACTGACAGAACCACAGATAAGCCAATCTTTCCCCCAGAATTGGCCATAATGGGCTCTGATCTTTCAGGTGATATTTATTCTTCCCAAATATATTGATGGTGATTCTTTTGGATTTTTATTTTGTTAATTGATAATGGGTCACCACATCAGTGCAACAACAAAAAAATGATCCTTGCAGTAATTAAAAATGTCTCAATGGAAACAGAAACATGCCAAAGTATCAAATAAGTTTAAAACACATAGTATTTTTCAGTTTTTTCCATTTTTCCATTTTCTTCTTACTTATTCCTGCTTTTAAGTGGTGACTTGACTGACTTAAAATGGCTCTTGGGAGAAAAAACTTTCAGGAGAAACATCCTGCTTTATAATATGTTATCAACATGCCTTTGTGAGGTCTGCATCTTTAACACTATTCTGAGATGACTGAAGCTTTGCAGGAGCTTCATTATCTGAACACACTTAGACTGATGGGAGGCTAGATGTATAATTTGCTGAGATGATGGATTGTTAATGCTGGATAATGCAAAAAATTTCAATATCATTCATCACTCTGAATGCTCAAACTGGGCAGAGAGCCAGGGAGGTGCGATGGATTAATGGGCCAGTCTGTCACTGCTAGAGAGACGAGTTCAAATCTTGATGCCCAGAGGGAGGACAGAGTCACCTAAAGTTTGGCCTTTTAGGCATTGAGGGGCAGATCTCAAAAGAACATAGAAAAGGCAAAGGTTTTAATAGATAAAAAGAGTAAACTGTTTGGAAACTTCTTAAGTTTGAGGAAAAACAAGAAAAAAAGAGAGCAAATTTAGGGTTTCCCTTTATTCAGCCAATATGTAAACTATCAAACCTAGCTCTATTAAGCATGATAACAGAAGAGGCTCTCATATGCTTACAAATTATGGATAATCCTATACACTATGAATGAATGTGGAGGACTAAAAGGCAAATAGAAAAAAGACCAAATGGGCAATTCTCCCATTTTTTAATTTTTATTTTTTGTCATTACATCTATAAGTAATTGCATTTAAAAACAGAAGTAGCTTAAGATATATTTTCTGTGCAATTTAAGGATATTTTATGATTTAGAACAAGATATTTTTCCCAATTATTTGTTCACAAAATAGTAAGTTGGACATATGAAACTGCTAATATTTGGCCTTTTTTTTTTTTTTTTTTTTTTTTTTTACCTCCAATGTGACCATATGGTTCAGGAATAGCTTTGTAGGTACAAGGATAAATAAAGCCTGTATTGAGTATTATGCTATTCACATTACATATATTCTCTCATTTAATCTCCACTATAATACTGTATCGAAATTGAGATTTGGGGAGTTCAAGTAACTTTCCCAAGTCACATAGCTAAAATGTGGCATGACTGGTATCAAAGACCTTTTTGATCCCATAGTAAATGTCACCACCTATATTATGGAGGTTGTTCACCGCACAAATGTAATACCAAAGAGAAGGAGCTTAAATTTAGCTTATGGTCTACCAAACTGGCAACCCCGGGGTGGCATACTAAAGAAGGTGAACTAATATTTAACCCATCTCACGAGCTCTTCATGCAATGTGACATTGACACTCTTCTTTGAGAGGAAGAGTCTGTCTTCCCTCTCCTTCAAACTGGACAGAGCTTTATAATTGCCTTCGACAAAAGAATGAAGTGGACGTGATATCACATGACTTCGAAGGCTAGGTCATCCAAAGAAGTTTGTCCCCTGCCTGATGCTCTCTCACTTGCAACAAGTACCTTGGAGGCCTGAGCTGATGTGTAAAAATTCCAGCTCCCCTAAAGCCACCATGCTAGAGAGATTGCTTGGAAATACCTCATCAATCTGTAGAGACAGGCCCAAGGCACCCAGGTCTTTGAGTCTTCCCATCCAACGCATCAGGTGATTCCAGTCCATAGTCTCTGAATCACACAGGATAACACCAGTTGGAATCAGCCTTCGAGACTTCTAGCTAAGGCACAGATATCATGGAACAGAGAAAAATTGATCCTGTTTTGTCCTGGGCAAAATCCTGACCTAAAGAATTGGTGTGGATAATAACTTTTGGGGTAAAGTTTTATTCAATCATAGGAACACCTGACAAAGGATTCTGTTTATCATGAGGAAGGGACACCTCTTTTTCTTCTTCTAATTTTTACCAAGTCATACACCTAGAAAGCAGCAGCCTCATCTTTTCATCCATTCACTGTCCACTATACCAAGCTTGTTTTATACACGCAAACTTAAATTAAGTCTCTTGTTTAAAAAAAAAAAAAAAGCTAGCTCTCCATTATCCTATTAACAACCTGATCACCAAGAACAGTTTCTTGTATCTAAAAGACACGGTTACTTGAATGAAATTGCTGGTTGTGAAATACTTTTTAATGAATTGCTACTGCTTTGTGTTGAAAGAGGTAGATTCACATAAGTGTCTGACAATATTCCTTGTAAAACTAGTTACTTCCCCAGTTTACAGGTGCTTTCCAACCTATGCAATAGGCAGCCCGGGACTAGGGTAAGGTAAGTGAGGCTCTTAGGGTGCAACATGTAAAGAGGTAATTGCGCTTGGGCTTGTGTCAGTACAAGTGCAGGACCTGAGAGTGAGTACCTCCTTCAATTTTGGACCAAGGTGCCTCACTCTTCTCACCCTAGTCCACTCCTGCTAAAATCCCGAACATTCGTAAGGACTCAAAATATGTAAGTAGTGGAGTTTAGCTTCTCAAGTGCCATCCAGGCCCTTGCTCCTCAAAGGGTGGTCTGTGGAGAATTCACAATATCTGAGAGCTTGTTAGACAAGCAGGATCTCAGATCTCATCTGCACCTATTGAGACAGCCTCAGCATTTTAACAGGATCCCCAGGAAGATTCACATGAACATTTAAGTTTGAGAAGCACTGATCCAGGGTGTTAGATTTTCATCCACTGTAATCACCCATGTAAGTAGTTTGGGCTACATTCCATCACTCACCTGGAGTATAAGGAAGAAGAAACGTAAGAATTACCCATGTAGGAGGGGGAACTAACATGAGGATTTGATAGGAATGCCCTTATCCAATGGCAAATACACGGGATTTATGCCACCACTTCCACATTTACACTCTTCAGTTGTTGTGACACTCTTCCTTCCTGAACCCAGAAGGGATCTAAGAATTTTTCTCAAGAGAATGATACAATAAACTCATTATCAATGGATTGAGGCTGGCAGTTGAGGTGAAACCCACTTGCCATAAAAGCACAGAGTTAGCCATCTCAGACTGAATTCCAGTTCCATTGCTTATAATCTCTGTGACCCTGGAAAAGTTTCAAAATCTCAAAACATGCCTATTCCTCATTTATAAAATGGAGAGGTAATAATCGCACCTACCTCATGGGATTATTGTAATGATAAAATATATCTGAGGTACTCAGAATGGTACTTGGCACATTGCAAGTGTTGAAGGAATGTTGGCTTCTATACATGTCCTATTATTTATGCCTTGTGTTATGCTCATCTTCACAGGGGTCAGCTTTCTGTCGTGTGCCCACTGCAAGTATCAATCTTAAAGGGATGGATGAAGTTTTATGGTATAAATGATGCCCCTTATCACCATTAGACAGGACCAAACCTCCCCCCTGCCCAGGGCCCCACCACTCTGGCCCTGCATTGGTCATACCCCTCCTGGAAGAATAAGGAATTTTAAGAGACAAATGTTCCAGCTCCCTCAGAGACTGTATACCCATATCCCACTTCTAGACATTGATTCGGGAACCCTGGACCCCAGAATTCCCTGCCCAAATCACAAGGCCTGTGTCCCTTTCCTGTGACTGCTGGGGCAGGCCTATAATTGGCTGGATGGTAATCAACCTTTTCAACTTGCTGAAATAAAGCCAGGCTGCAAACATACTTACACTTGAGCCTGACTCTTTGAAGCAGTATAAAAATAAATAAACAAATAGAAAGACCTGTTTACAGGCTAGTAAATATATTTTTGTATGTGTACTCATGCTTTTTGCTTCACAACGAACCAGAATTTTTATTAGGCTATCTAGAGGAGTAGTTTCACTTGTACATTTCATTTCCAAAGTTAGAAAATATTTGTCTTTTTAAAGACACACCCTGTTTCGAAATGTTAGATGTATCTCTATATGTAGGAAGGACATGGTTTTAGCTTCTAAGTGTACATCCATTCCTTTGTGTTTCCAGAAACAAAATTGATTGAATTTTGTCTTCATGGAAATGTGCATATAGTTTTTGATATTTAAGCTTTTTAACAGTTCAGCATTTGCTGAACAGTAATACATAAAGGGAAATGGTGGTAGTAGAAAATGACTCACCTGAGAACAAGGACCCTAAAATTTAAAGAACGAATTTTATATATATTTGTTTTTCAAGACAGACTGCAATTCAGTTAGCATGTTGCAACATTTTCGCAGGGGTGGGGTTGGGTGAGAAGGGCAGCAGTGTTGTTGGTAAAATTCAATCAGGAATATGGTAAAAAGTGATCATTTTGAGAGATATTTATATGTGAAATATCCAGTTTGAAACTAAGCATTCCTCAGATAAATAAAATAAAAATGAAGTTCAGATTCCCCAACTAAAGTTCTTTTTGTCACTAGCAATGGCCTATGTTTATATAAAATATTGATATAACAGTCATAGAACTGTTAAGTGATAACATTGATAAAAGACATGATGAACTAAAAAAAAAAAACAAAACGTGCCTTTGGCAAACACAGTCAATATTCCCAAAGGGCTGTATATAAATTAAACGTGTAGGAAAGCATAGCACAAGGTAAAATGTATAGGGATTTCATCAGCCACATACGTCTGTGACTTACTTTAAGCTCTAGGTACAGTGACCAATGAATATTTTCATGGCTTTATAGATCCATGAGAGTATTTAAGATCCAAAATGATATTCTGCTCTAGAAAAAAATAGACTCTTAACCTCTCTTACTTTATCAAGTTAGGCTGTACACTTCCATAATGTATTATATCACTGTGATAGTATAGTAGCTATGTTTTATTTAAAGATCGTTGCATATTCCATTCCTTTACTCTTCCAAATTTAAAATTATTTAAACATACTTTTGCCTCTCTTTTATTGGCCAACATTAACCACATTGCTAGTCTAATTTTCACTTGAGATGATTCAGAGCTATCCAAACCCATTCTCCTTTCAGATGACATGCAAATCAGATTAATTTGTTTGTGTTACAGACTTAGATATAAGATTGCTGCCTCTGGGGCTGTAGCACTAAAAATGTCTCTAATGTTTACTATTTTTTGTTTCTAGCTTGGCAGTACATCTCCACAGGAATGTCTTTTGGCAGATGAGTTTTCTAATGCCAGGATCTACTCAGGGAGTCAGGGAAATTCAGCAAAGCCATTTTAGGAAATCAGAGAAAACATTTGAAGCTAAGGCTTCAATTATAACAGAAGGAACTTAGATTAGACATTCAGGCATACTTGAAAAGAGGCCTACAAGATAATTTTAAATCTAATCTTTTTTTTTTTTTTTTTTTAATTCTTTCAGTAGATGTACCTGTCTACAATAATTTAAACACAATTTTGATTTAAAGCAGGAGCATGGACAAAATGACCTAACTCTATGCACCCAATTGCCAGGTTTTACCAGTTCTGTTTGTTCTAACTGGCCGAGGCACCTGAGATGGGTATTTTCTCATGATTATGTGCCAGTTCAAATACATATGCTCAGAAAAAAAATTTAAAGTCACACTCTAAGTCATGCATGTGAATACCTAGGCCAATTCATTAATGGCCTATATCCCGGTGTCTGAAAAAACTTGGGTACCTAAATCACTCTTTCCTAGATCAGTCTCCGTTCCTAACTGCAGCTTCCTGAGTATGATGCTTCTTTAAAGCCTGGCATTTTTCATATTATAAGTAAGGCAACTATTTCACCCAAAATATCTAGTGCTCAACCAAAGGAATAGTCACCTATCCCGGAGCTAGAGAGAATGAGCTTTGAGTTTTCTGGGAAGCAGTATGTCTGCCCTCAACGAGGCACCTTTAAAGCATTTTGCAAAAGTAGTGTTGGATGGCACTCCACTCAGTTTAAATCCTTTGATTGAACTGAGGTTAAAATTTACAGAATAAATAAATGAAGCAGTAGTGGAAATAGTAGGGTTCCAGAGCCATTCTTAAAAAATAAATTACTATATACTGTATTAGGCATTTTAGATCCATCTTTAATTATCTCACCAAATCCTGAAGGTTATGGATCATTATTTCATCTCAGATATTAGGAAACTGAGAATCAGAGAAGAAAATTCCTCAGTGGTAAGCTGGAATTATGCCTATGATCTGTTTCCAAAGACCTCACATTTTCAGTCATGCAAGGCTTTTTTAACTCTGCCATTATAACTACTGTAATCATGACCCTCTACATATTGTTTGTGTTCTGTGTGTTTTACTTGCTTCACTGAGCAGATTACACAGTTTAATACAATTGTTATGATAGATTTGTTTTGACTCATCCCAACAGCCTGGTAGAATGGACATCTGTTTGCCACTGCATTATACACGTGCTTTTAAAACAGGACTTAAACATTAAAGAAAATGATAACCCAGGTGCACACATTATTTCTGAGGACGGAAAAATGTTTCTGAAGAGTAGACATGAAAATTTATATTCTAGGCCAACTTTTGTTTGAAGCCAGAAACAAAAGGGATAGGTATTTTTATATTGACATAAATAGTCCTCCTATTTTATACTTGCCTTACTCTGTTCTTTCCTACTTAAATTGTCAGCAAACAGAGTGATGTCTGTTACATTCCCTCCTGGAGCCCATAAGGGGTCTAATCTGTACTTAAGACCATTTGTTCAAATGACAGCTAAACATAATTTAAGGTCCTACACCTAATTCATTAATGCTTTGTATAACTTTTAGTCTCGCTCATATAATTCTTTGTGGTCCTCCAGCTTTAGATATAGTGGGAAGCTACTCTGTCTAATAAGAAAATGCCCTTGATCTGGAAGCATATAAATCTGATGGCACGCTGCACTTAAGAACAAGTCTTCCTCTTGCTTCACTCAAGCTTCTTGTGGCATTAACTTAAAGCACCTTCAGTCTCACCAATATGCACTCTCTTGCCTATCAGTTAAATGCCTTCTGCTTTCCAGCATTGCCCTTTTCTATAACAGAAAAGACCTGTTTTATCATATTATCATTTTACTTTTATTTTATTATTTTGCTTCACTCTCCAATTTCTCAAATGATGAACTTCCTTGGCTCTATTGATTTCCACTTTTATTGATGTCTCTATGGCAAGTATTTATTACCTATTTACCCCCCTTAACCCTCTGCACTTTGCTTTCCTGCCTTTCCAGTTGGCGGAAACCTGAGACTTACTAATGACTCAATACAACAATTTTTCCCAGGTCCCCGCATCCCCTTTTTTTCTTAACTTCCATAAATCATCTTAATAGTTATGGCTAACATTTACTGAACATTCACTATGAGGCATTTGTAAGCTCTTCTCTTTGAAGCCTCACAGAGAACACTAGAGTGGATATTCTACTTAATGTCCATTTACAGAAAGATAAAAGATTTTGTGCAGCTGCATTTTGAGCACTACACTCTCAACTTGGTAGTTCGTTATTAATGTCTATTAACTTGGCAGCTTTCATGATTATACTTGGTCATCCTCCGCATTGCATTGCTGAATTTTCGCTTCAGATATCTCATCTTCCCAAATAATGTAATCTCTGAGATTGCATTGACCATATTTTTTAATTTCCCCAAATATGTGGTTCTGTGGATTGCTTAAGTGGTTCTATTTGTTATATTCATAAAGCTGATTAAATTGAGATGTTCTTTGTTCTTCCTGGCATTTAATAACATGAGATAATCAGCACTTTGAAAAGCAATAAGCAGATTTCATTGACCCACTCTTCTTGAAAAAAGGACAATAAGATGAGACACAGAAGAGGACAGCAGGAATATCTAGGTCTTCAGAATTAGAAGGGGAAGTATTTTTAACAGTTTATATACATTAAAGCATATGAATTTGTAAAATGGTATGGATGTAAAATCTCACCATCCCAGTAATGAGATAAGTTTATCTTTCTTATTTCTTTTCTACCCTAAGGAGAGCTAAGTTATTACTGGTTATCACCACCTAGTTGTGGAAGAGAGGAAGGTGGCACTACGCAAACACAGACAAGAAATTGATCATGACTCTTGCCCCACTCTTGTCTATTGCTAAAATAAAGGGATTGAACTTTAAGGATTTAAGTGACCTATCCTGCTTTCCAATTCTAGTATTCTATGAAAGAGAGAGAAGAATTAAGAGTAAAGAAGGGAAGAGAGATTGGGTAATTTTGCCTAGGGGATCTTGTTCTTTCAACTTTGAGACCTACACCTGTCTCCTGGTTACAAACAGTCTGACTCAAGGGTCCCCTATTCCTCCTACTCTCCAGTTTAAATAGAGGGGGAAGGGCAGTGGGAAAGTAGGTCAGTGGAAGTTTTGAAGTTGCTATACTATGGAACTTACTTGTCTCTTTCTCCTTTAATAAAAGTTCTCTTTCCCAAAATTTATGACCAGGCAGTTTTTCACAAGAAAAAGAGAAAGATATGCAAATGCTCCTTGACATACTAAAAAGGTTCTCAAGATCATTCAAAATAAGAAAAATGACAATTAAAACATCATTGAGGTACCATTTCTCTCCTATCAGGTCACCACATTTTTTTTAGAAGTTTGACAATATATTCCGTTGTTGAGCCTGTGGCTAAACAAACTTGCTCAAACTTTGATGGTGGTAATGCAAGATAGTACAATCCCGAGGAAGGTAATCTGGGAATACCTAGCAAACTTATACATGCCTGTACCATTTGACTCAATGACCTACTTCTAGAAATCTAACCCAAAGATATAACGAAAAATATTCAAAATGATTTATATACAAGTGTATTCATTGTGGCATTATTAGTAAAAGTAACGAACAGGAATAATACCAAATTTTTATCTAGAGGGAACAGATGGAATGAGCTATGATCTACCCACAGAATGGAGTACCACGAAACTACAAAAACGGATTGATGTGGAATGATCTCAGGGGTATATCATTAGGCGAATGCTGCTTCTGTGTGAGAGGCAGAAAATACAAATATCTATATACATTTCCTTATTTTTGCACAAAGTAATTAAAAAAGATAAGCCAAAATAAATAAAAAGTTTACTTACAGTCAGAGTAGGACAATACAAGCAATGAGTACCCTCTTGAGCCTAGAAGGAGGACATAAATATCCTTCCCCAATAAAGGAACCAGGGCTCCTGAGAAAAATGAATGATTTCAATCTGTGGCAAGGGATGCACAAGATGAGCCTGGGCTAAAATGTTTCAAATATTAATGGGATTGTGTTAAAATGCACAGGAATCAGTTTAAAAGTGGCTTCGGATGGGACAATTTGAACACAAAAGAATGACTACAACTGAAGGAAACATACTAAATGTATAAAAATACAGGAATTCATAGTATAGTCCAAAAGACAGGCGGGGGGGGGGGGGGAGTGAGAAAACACAAGCTACAAACAAACCTAACCAAACAGAAATTATTCATCCACAACTAGAGATAACTAAGATACCAACTGCTTTTCTAAGAAACTGGTAAATTAATTTGCCCTTGTACGAATTTTATTCCAAGTTAACTAAATGGTCCTACATGATAAAGGCAAACCTTCACAGAAGCATTCCAATTTTAGAAACCTAACAAATATAGAAAAAACGATATAAGGAGAAAATCACTGTTTTTCATCCACTAATGAAATATTAGGGGTAAAACCAAATGAACTATTAGTGCTAAAGACTGATGGGAAACTTCTCAATAGAAGGATCAGACAATCACCACCTGAATCAAGGGTCAGTTTTTACATCACTAAAAGTGAGACCACCAGATGTTATATGCTTCCTGAGGAGCAACTTGCTTTCAAGTATACAGCAAGAAGAAATGCAGGGAGGGAGTGATAAATTAAGAAAATGTAGGAAAATGTCGAAACTTAATGAATCAGGAGATGGGTATACAGTGATTCATTATATTAATATCTCTAACCTTGGATTCTTATAAAAACTCTAAAAATGTCAGAAGTTTAAAGCACCAAAGTTCCCCTTTGGAATCTCCTTTCTTTCAGAGTTAACAAGTTAAATATCCTAGATAAAGAACTTGAGTTTCTAAAGGGGCCTCCTAGAGATAATGACTTTTAACTTTTTTTCCCCCAGAAAATTAATTCTTCTAATTCCATTTCATTGTAATTCTTTCCATTTGAAGAAAGTCCATGTGTATTAGCATAATAAAGGCTCTGAGCAGTTCTGTAGTAAAGAAAAGGGTTTAACTGTTTTACACAGGATTTCTCATAGGTCACACTCACTTTTGGTCTGGTGACAGCTGTTCCATGGAAAGAACTGCCTCTTTACACAAGTAGGGGTGGGGTATGATGGTAGGAATTTCAGACACAGAGGACAGTGGAAAGAAAATCAAATTCTTCAAACATTCTCCCTGCTCCAAAGCCTTCAATGGTTTCCCATTATCTTTAGAATAGTCAGAACGTCTCAAAATGCGTTCCAATTCACCCTTTGTCTATGTACCTAAACTTCCTTCTTTTCCCTTTTCAGTAGCCCTGGGCTATGGCTAGATAGAAACACTCACTGTTTGTCCTGTGACCTGCCCACTGGCCTCTGTGCCTTTGTACATGAAGTTCTTCCTAAAAGAACCACTCTTTTCTCCTTCACTGTCTTAACCTTGCTCAATCTAAGATCACTTCCTAGAAGGTCCCCTCAGGCAGGGTGAGGCATTTTTCCTCTACTCTTTCTCTAAGCAACCCATTCAATTGTAGCAGCTGTTACCCTATCCTGTGAACTTTCTCTTACTTGTCTTGCTTTCTCACACTGGACTATAATCTTCTTGAAGGCAGTGTCTGTGTCTTATTTTTTCTGTAATTTCAGAATGTAGCACATCACATCTGCTCAAAACTACTTGTGAAAGGGCAAGAGGGAAAAGGAAATACTGATAATACGAAAAGAGATAAAATGGATTCATAATTTTTGTAAGTATAGATACATCTGGGAGAAATATTGTAGTTAAAAATGCTCAACAAGGTACAAAGAAGTGATATGATTATTTCCAGAAAATAATATTTTTTTAGAGGTGAAGGAAGAGAGGAACAAGGCACCATATTTCTGAAGAGGAAGGACACAGGGACATGGACCTTCTTATGGAGAGGATAAAGGTTAACAAAATGCAAGGCTGTGGCTTATGGAGATAAATTTGGCACACTCCACAATTTTACCAAGCTCTCAAGCTACATAGAACCAAACAGTAATGGTAGTGGCAGTATGGAAGAGGGGAGAGAATTGGCTCATATAAGCCCCCTCCTCTACTTTTTTGATATGGACAAGTACTTTTTCGCATTTTTTTTTTTTTTTATCACCCCAGACTTACGTAAAAAGTTCAGCAAATGCTATATAAAGATAATTCTGTTAAGCTCTACTGCGATTGTATCCCTGCTCTTGGGCCCATAATCTCCTTTTGTATGCCCTTTTCAGCCCCCATTCTATAATTGACAGGCTGTGCCACTTTCTTACAAGTGGTGTTTTAGTTGTTTGTTTTTTTAAATCATGAATTTGCATTCTATGTCCACACAAACACCTCAATTTATTTCCCTTTTTAAACAAATTACTTAATGCCAACGTTTTTTTAAGGTAGAAATTTTTATTTCATATGGAGGAATTAAGTAACATTCCAAACATAGATGGCCTTTTCCTTCCATTCCAGGGACTGTGTCTTTTTTTTTTTTTCGAACCCCGGTCTCTCCATATGGTAGACGGACGCCGAACCTCTTGAGCCACATCCGTTTCCCTCCAGGGACTGTGTCTTAATGGGTCCTTATTCTCTTTCAGGAAAATTGCAAAATGAAGCACCATCAAGGAGTGACCATTCAATCCATTTTTCCCATCCCACTAGTGCAGCATTTGTCATTCTCCCCCTCCTGGCTGCCAACCAGCTTTCAGTTTACCGAATTCCATCAAACACTCCAGGTGCTTTGGGCTTTTGCTTTCTCTTTTACAGACTGGGTTTATTTACATGGATTCCAAATGTGACAAAAAGCAAACGAATGATTATCCACATGGTCCAGACATCACTCCTCTTGTAACTCAACTGAAAGCGGGCTGACAATGTCGCTCAGTCCCTGCACCCTGCCTCTCTCCAAGCTCGATGGAATGCACTGGAATTGTGCTGGCAGGCTGCCATCCTGGCTGATGAGCCCGCATTGCAGGAATGCAGCTTACTGCCAGCAATTATGCTGGCAGAGTTAGAGTTAGATGCATTCATTCTGCTAGGCCACAACACCATTTCTCTTGCTGTATGAAATTCTAGCCAAGATGTCATAAATAATGTTCCTTGCTTGAGGAAGGTATAAATAATTTTACTGATTTAAACAATAACTAGTTTCTGGAGATGGCCCTAACTAAAATTGTGAAAAAGTGCACCCTAGCTCTTTTTATTTTTTGTGGTTCCCCCAGTTCACCTGTGTCATAATTTGACTTGTTCTGGCTTGTCTTTCTATATTCCGTGTATAGAAAAGGAACCCGGGATGGCAAATAGATTTTTATCTAGTGTGCCAACTTTAATTCAGAGCAACTCTTCATAAGGAGAGTTGAAAAGTATTTGGAAGTTGCTGAGTGAGGTTCTATGGGAATCGTGCAAGGGTCAGTTAGTAATGTCTGCTATGGCATAGGACATCTCTATTTTATAAGCTCTTCAGTCCTCTCCAACCCCCACTATCTGGAGGAGATTCTCCAAAGAGGGTCCTTTTCCACTATCTTTAAAGCAATATGTTAACATGATGACTTCTCAGTCAATGAGGATGTGGCAGACAGGATAGTTTGGCTTGCTTAATGTTCTATTCCAATTTCCTTCGAATGTGCCTTCTATGCTACGGAGGCTAGACTGGTAAAAAAATAAAAGAAAAAAGAAAAAAAAACATCACATTAACTATTATGCCTTAAAGGAAAGGTTCTAGATGTTAGTGGGTTCTACCAATTCAGTTCACTATAATGAAACTTGATTTCAGAACTGAGTTATGTAGGCAGAAAAGCAGTGCTGGATCAAGTCACATTGGCTTGTGTGGACAATAGCTGGCTAGGTGTGGCTTTGAAGGCAACAATTTGGAAGCAGCTTCCTAACTCCTAGATCACAACTCAGGTGGAGCCAGCCTCTCATGTTTCCCCAGTGTCTCAATGGTGGCAGGGAAGCAGTTCCTGAACAGGCCAGTACTGTGGCACCTGATGGGAGTCGTTCTTAGAGATCCAGTCTGGACATTGTTCCTCTAGGCTTCTGACCAATTCTATAGGCACCTAACTGATTGTGTTGAATGAGCCAAAATGGTGTCTGTTCCTTGCAAATGGACTCTGACTAATATAGACAGAAACACATGAAAGCATTATGAAAACAAAACCATGAGACACAATCCACTACAGAAGTTTTTCCAGTCTTACTCTCATCCTACTCATGACTCCAGACTTACTGCCCCTGATAAATGTTTCTTCACACCTGACAAAATCTGACTATATTTTAGGGCTCAATTCAAATTTCACCTTCTTTCTCTATGAAGCCTACCCTACCACCCCACCTCCATCAACTAACATCTACAAGCAAATGAGACTCTCCTTTCTCAAATAATATATTGGTTTTATTTTGAGCACATTTCCCACTTAATCAAAAATTTTGTTTATTATAGATACTTGAGAGGCTGTGGAATAATCAAGGGCTGGAACTCCATCTTGTTTGTCTTTGCATGTGTTGTTTATGGATGCATCTAAGCTACTATGTGCACACACAAATCCCAGAACAGTGGCTATCACACAGCATATGCTTAATAAATGTTGGTTTAACAGGATCAGAATAATTCAAAATCAGTTTATCTTAAATGAAAAGGCATAATATGTCACCCTTACCTATAGCCTATTACAACTTAAAATACAGAAATTCGCCTTTAATGCTGGGAGTTAAGTTTTAGTTTAAATGGAGAAGACATTTTTTAGTGTGGATCTCTATGGACGTTTGGGGAAGTAGGAATGTTCAAAGAAGAGAAAGAGTAAAGTAACTATCTTCTAACCTCTCAAATTCATTTAAATCTATTGTGATTACCTTTACTGACTTAAAATACTAGCCTTTTTGCTACTGTTTCCATCGGGTTAGTCTATTTTTAATAGGTCATATCCTCAGAGTCACTATAGAGCAGTGCCTATGAATGCAGGCAGTATAGCTAGTCTGGCTGGTTTCAGTTCTCATCATTACCATTTGCTACCATTGTGTGACCTTGGGAAATTCATTTAGCCATTCCACGTTTCAGGTTGACTGTAAAATGGCAATAATAACAATACTTATTTAATCATATATCACAAAGTATACCACAAAGCATGACGTATATATTAGTTTTTATATTTGTTGCTTATCTAATGATGTCTTTCTAGACATGAAGATGAATGCATCAAGTTCCATCACATAGCTTTACCTAACTCAAGATATAGATTTATCATATAAGCTATACATAATAATGAGCAAGCTTGTTGACGACCCTAATGTTGGCTGGTCCTTTTCTGACATTAAACACATAAGTTGTAACAAACAGAAGCAGAGGAATATGTGGACAAGTCTATCCAGCCAATTTCTCTAGGAAGTTCTCTTTTCACAGGTTTCTGGATCAAATGCCTTTGGGGAAGGTGGGCTGCCCCTTTTGGCCATAAATAAAAGATTAATTAATCTACACGACGATGTGGCCCAAATGCCCATGGCCCCCACTCCTACCACATTCCTCTCTCTTTTTCCAAGCCGACACCTCTGGCTCAATGCCCAATGAGCAATAGGTATCCACAGAACAGGTCACCCTATCCACTCAATTATTAAAATCCTTGTCTGCTGAGATCACTCTTTGGCGAAAGTATTCACATGAGATTCAAATATTGTCTTTTATTTTTTTTGCCCATTCAGAAAGGTCTATCTACTTATCTCTCTCCTAGACCTCTTTGTCATCAATTTTCCAATCAAGTTCTTTCCATGTCCCAGACAACCTAGCCAACAATGGCCATAGCCCATGAGTTGGTAGACAATCACACATCTGGCCACTTCTCCTTCCAAGCAAAATGAACATCCAGGTACACTACTTGAGGTTCTGCCCACTGGGAGGATTTCCCTTTACCACTGTCCTTCAAGGACATCCCAGAAAAGGACTGTTGTGCTGCAGATGTCCACTTCTGGGTGTGCTTGCATATTGTGCTGAACCATGTGTAAGCAAGGCCAAAGCATCCTCTTCCTTACTTGACCAATCATAGTAAACTCCCCATGGACCCCTTGAATGAAGGGGTGGCTGAGACCCTTTGCCAAAGGACCCTGCTACACTGCCAAAAATTTATTCTATTAATCTTTCTCCTAGCCTTCCCCAGAGAGACCTATAGTTTTTTCTTTTTTCCAGGATAACTGTGTTTTGCAGAAAAGGAAATAAGTTTATTTTGCCGGGAATTACTGGACACTGGCTCTGAAATGACACTTATTCCAGGAGAAACAGGACATCATTGTGGTCTACCAGTCAAGAGGAATGGCTTATGGAAGTCAGGTGATCAATGGAGTTTAAGTGCAGATCTGTCTCACAGTGGGCCCAGTAGGTCTCCTAACCCATCCTGTGGTTATTACTCAGTTGCAAAATGTGTAATTGAAATAGACATACTCAGAAACTGGCAGAATCCCACACTGGTTCCCTGATCTATGGAGTGGGGGATATTATGGTAGGAAAGGCCAAGTGGAAGCCACTAGAATTGCCTCAACCTTGGAAAGTAGTAAACTAAAAGCAATATGACATTCCTGGAAGGAATGCAAAGATTAGTACCATTATCAAGGACTTGAAGGATACAGGCGTGATGATTCCTACCACATCCTTATTAAACTCTCCTATTTGGCCTGTGCAGAAAACAGATGGATCTTAAAGAACGATTGGATAACCAAAACTGATCCAGATGGCAACTCCTATTGCAGTTGATGTTTGGATGTGGTATCATTGTTTGAACAAATTAACTTACCCTCTGGTACCTGGTATATCACTGTCCTACCTCAGGGGTATACCTATTCTCCAGCTCTATGTCCAGGGACCTTAATTGCCATTCCCTTCTACAAGACATCATACAGGTCCAACACATTGATGACATTATGATGATTGGACCTAGTGAGCAAGAAGTAACAACCATTCCAGACTTATTGTTAAGACATTTCCGTGTCAGAGGGTGCAATTAAATCCAATGAAAATTCAGGGGCCTTGCACCTTAGTGAAATATCTATGCATCCAGTGGTATGGGGCATGTTGTAAATATAAGCTTCTGCATCTGGCCCTTCCTACAGCCAAAAAAGAGGCACACCACCTATTTAGGATTTTGGTAGCAACATACTCCTCGTTTGGGTGTGCTGCTCTGGCTCATTTATCAAGTGACCCGAAAAGCTGCTAGTTTTGAGTGGGTATCAGTAAAAGAAGAGGACCTGTAGCAGGTCCAGGCTGCTGTCCAAGCTGCTCTGCCACAAGTCATATGGGGATCCAGCAGACCTAATGGTGCTTGAATTGTCAGTAGCAGATAGAGTTGTTTGAAACCTTTAAGAGGCCGCTATAGGTATATCACAGAGAAGATCTTAGAATTTGGGAGTCCTGCCATCCTCTTTGGATAATCACACTCCTATTCAGAAATAGCTTTTGGCTTACTATCGGGCCTTAGTAGAGATTCAGTGCTTAACCGTGGACAAGTTACCACGCTAGCTTAGCTATCCAACATGGACTTCATATTGCTGACCCACCAAGCAGAGCAGTGCTCCATCATCAAATGGAAGTGGTATATAAAAGAGTGGGCTTGAGCAGGCCCTAGGAACCCTCAGGTCTTACTCTTAAGACCTGTAACAGATTGGATGAGGTCCACCCGCATTATTGGGGGCAATCTCCTTTTTAAAGTCACTAATTGTAGATGCTAAGCTCATCTATGAAATATCTCCATGGAGCAACTAATACAGTATTTGGTTGAACAACTAGATACTGTAACCTAGCTAAGGTGACACATAAAATTAACCATCACACTGGCACATAAAAAAAAATGTTGATTGAACAAATGAATAAACATACTAACAGACAAATAAACAAATGCATAGATTAATGAAAAATGCAATGCTTTTTAGTTCCAGTAAGCCCTAGGTTCCCAAAAATGTGTCTCAAAGGGTTACCTCAGGGAATTGGTGAAGAAAGCATGAATAAATGGATGCTGGCTGCTTTTAAATTTTATATATTAAGAATCTGCAAAAGAAGAAAGGATCATAAATCTAAAAGTTTGCCAAGTACTACTATAGAATCCCAAGGATTTTTTTTCCCTCCAAATTCTTAGTTTAGCAAAAGGATACTTCCTTTGATATTTTAGCACTAATTTTACCCAGATCTCATGGAGGCAAATTGCCAAGACAACTTTGTTCACCGCTATCAAGTTGATTGCTAAATTCACTACTGACTTCTTGCAGTGCCAGATTTGCCAGCCTGGGGACAGTAGCAGAATATTTATCCTGCACTCAAAAGGGAGGTAAATAATGGAGTATAGTTTAGACATGACATCAGGATGGGACATGTTTCCTGACCAAACCACTGAGTGGAAAGTAACGCAGTCTAAACAGCAGAATACAGATCTTATCCCTTTTCAAACTCTTGCTCAAGGGAATGACCACAGGTTGTCTAGAACTCTCACTGAGTGGCTTCTCAGCTGAGAGCCATTTGTGTGTGTTTTTCCAATTGGCAACTCAAAAGGTCAAAAAAAGATTGGGTCAACTTAAACTTTACCGCAGCAAGATTGCAATGGGCTTTTTGTGTCTGCCTTTATTATTATCCCAGGGGTTGAAAATGCCCCTCTGTGTTCACCTGCCTTTGGAAGGATGAGAGAAATAACACAGGCTTTAATTTTGGATCTTGCTTTAAGTCCATCCTGCTGCGATGCTTTTTCCTATGGAAAAATGGCATTTGATGATTTTTTACATTGTCTAACCAGTAGAGTGCTGTTGTTTTTTATGTTAAAAAGGACCTCATCTCTGCCACTATTGCTATTGTTTGTACAACCAGTTTCTATCATCATCATGCTCTTAATAATTTACATCACTAACACAACTTTGAAGGACTGCTGGTCTACATCACTTTAAAAATAACCTAGTGCTACAAAATTGAAATATCTGTTAAAATGGATTTTTGTGACAGTTTTATATTTATTGTTTTCTGTTCAACTGGATCAGAAACTTCTAGAGGCCTACTTTATGCAAAATATCTTGAGATGTCCTATTGAATTCCAGATGGTGAGGCAGAGGAGTAACAGGTAGGAAAAGAGAAAGCCTTGGCTTGACTTTAGGGTTTATAATTTGAGTTCACAGTTCATGCTCAGGTTCAGAGTCATGCTGCCATCTCCAGTGGATTAGCAGGAACAGGGGAACAGGTTAAATCTTAGATCACATTTAACTCTGCAGCTTATTTATCATTCTGCTTGCATATGAGTTTATTTATTTTTTACTAAAAATCAGAGAAAGAATATCCTGTGCTTAATCTGTACTATGAAGTTAAGGGGGAAAAGTTTATTTTTTTCCATTTTAATTACTTCTTTACATGCATTTACAATATTAGATATCAGATGCAGTAGCAAAAGCAATTACTGTATATCATTTCAGAGAATTACAGTATAAACATACAGTAAATACTCAATAATCCATGACAAGCTACTTAAAAAGTAATAAGGAAATTTAATTTAAAATGTGGGAGCTGAGATGCATGATGTACTTCTGAATGAAATGCTCACAATTACAAAAGAAAGATTCCAGCTTTGCAAATCTACCACTATTAATTCACTACCTTTCAGAGTGTGGATCATCAGCCATCTCCCTTCAAAATTAATATTAACAATGCAGGATAAATAGACTCTTAGGAAATGAAACCATCTCCTCTCCTCTCCACACCTCTACTTCCTTCCCGTTCTTCTCTATCTCACTCGTATACATCCTCCGTGCCAGCATTCACCAAGGTCCAGCACACACACTGCAAACCCAGGTCACACTTAGTCTTTTAAGCTAAGCGCACAAAAGTTCAATTTGTAATAACATCACAGTGGCACTCCTTTACTTTCACTTTTCTCAGTTTTCATAAAAGAACTGAGAATTTGTAACTCATTAGATCTGAATTCAAATCACAGCCCTACTATTTCATCACTGAGTAGCCTTGGGCAATTTGCGCAACTTCTCTGCATCTCAGCTTATTCATAAAGCAGACAGATTACTATTGCTGAGTTGTTTGAGAATTCAATGGCATATGTGAGTATAGTATCTGGTGAGGAGTGGAGTGAGTAAATAGTCACTACTTTAAGTTATCCGTTTATTTATTAAATTCATTTAATAAGCTTGGAATATTTAATAACTTCTATTTAGTCTTTTTCAGCCTGGATATGACTGTCATATATTTATCAACTGCTTTATGATGTAATATTTTTCCTCCTTTCATTAAAAAAAATTTAACTGTTCATGACATACTAAAAACTGAAAAAATAACTGTTCACCATCTTTAATCCACTATGACTTTATAAATTCCTCTCTTAATTATCTTTAACCAGTCTTTCAAGATTGTAGAATCATTTTCTCTCCTGCCTCCCACTGACCCAATCTGACCGCCTTCTTCTTGGTGTGATGAGAAGAGCATTGGTGGGGGCAGACCAGGACTGAAGTCAGGATCTAGCACTTAGAGCTGTCTCATTCTGGAATCATGACTAAACTGCTCTCAGCTTCGGTTATTTAAAAATAATATCTACTTCATAAGGTTGTTATGAGGTTAAATGAGAAAATATCATTCATGCATTTATTCATTACTTATTGAATGCCATTATACTGGCTTCTTCCACCTACCAGGGAGCCTGGCATTTAGCATCTAATAAGTTTGAGTTCCTCCAATTCCATGCACAAATTTTGCCTCGTCCCCAGTTAAATTGTTACAGGAAATGCCTTGACAAAAAATTGCTCCATGGTCAACTAGGTTTGGGGAATGTTACCTAAACCATCCCTCTCTTGTTTCTTTCTAGTGTAGTTAGGCATAGTAAAGATTCCAAAAAAAGACTAATAATGGTTAAATGGAACTGCTGGGGCTAAGGGTGTATGCATTTTTATTTTGATCATCACCAAATTAGCTTTCAGACAATCACATTAATTTGCATTGCTACCCAAAGTATAGGCATATGATCTTATAACAATATGGAATTTACCCAATATTACATATTATACTTGAATAAAACCAAGGACCAGAGAGGGAACTAGATCATGGGACCTAGTTTACAAAATACATTCAAACAAAGCCTACAATGACTCTGTGAAGGCAGGTTTCAACAGCAGGAAATATCAATTATTGAGGTCCTACTCAAGGCTAATCATGATGTGAGACAATTACTTACACTTAATCTTTTCCAAAATTCTCTAAGACAATCACTAACACCATTTTAAAATTGATCACATTGGCTCAGAAAAATAAGACATTTGATGGACGTCATATAGCTAGAATTGGTGTTCCCAACCCTTCATGCCTCCTCTACCCCAGTCTACATGGAACTCATTAGATATTTTAGGTGCACACTCTGTTGCACTTTGCAGTTATAGTATGTAAATCAGAATGGGGGTTCCAGTTACATTTATTAAGATAAATACACAATTATGTTATAATGTGCTAAATCATTCAAAAGAAACATTAGCCCTATTAGTCTATGGGGAATAAGTGTAACAAGACAATTGGTTCTTGGTCTTTATTTCCTATTATTTATGATAAGATCTCCTCTCTATCGGGGAACCTCAGCCAGCTGAAAAGCCTCTATCTGTTTCTGAGATGATTCCCATCCAGCAGTGACAAAGCCCTCCAATGCCAGGGCACTGTCCATTTCACTGGCACTCAGCTAATGATTACATCCTACTTCCCATCCTGACAGTTGTCCCAGGGTCCACCAAACATGGTAAATGCAGGGAATATATCCTTTGTTTTGGTCAGGGTCCCTTAGGTTTCACTTTTTCCAGGATCATCAGTTCAAAAATGGTTATTTGGAATGCTTCAAAATAAAGAAAGAAAGAAAATAGCTCCAAAAGCCTCTTTACTCCATTCCTGAGGGAACTCACATAGAATCCCCATCTACAACCCAGTTTTCAGGGCTAGGTCCTGTCCAGTTACACATGTACTGACTAATGGATTTTCCAACATTTCCCTTGGGACAATACTTCTGAATCTAATTCTGTCAGAACCTTTTTTTTTTTAAATCCATATTCTATCAGGATTCTTTCTTCCCCTCACACTTTAGCATTCCATCCATTATCCATGGTTCTGTCTTCTCTGCCAGGGTAAATAATCACAATCTCCTTCAGATTTTCTCTTTGTCACAAGGCCACTGCTTCTCTTTGTGCTTTCATTGCTGGTGACTTCATTTCACTTTTCTCATAATGCAAGCCCACCAATCCCATCATTTGCATATTTCCCCAATACATAAAAGATGTTTAAATTCTAGAGCACTATGATTTGGTTTTGTTTAGAGAGCAGCTTTAGAAATAAAATAATTCTTCATTCTTATATTCTTTAAATTGTAGAAATAAAGGTAAGCATTATGAATTTTTTAAAAGAGAAGAATAAAAGGTAAAAAAAAATAATAATTAAAAATAGGCCTGTCTTCATTACTTTCAAATGCAAACCAACTAGGACAAGTGCAGGTATGCTCTTGTCCAGAATGAATATAGAGAAGAGCCTATTCCTCCAGGAAAGATTTGGAAATAATTTTTAAGCTCGTTTGGTTCTTGTGGAGAACCAGCAAACCTTGGAAATGAGTGTTGTTACAGAATGTCCACAAAATGGTTTACTTTATGTCAAAGATATAAATCTGGAATTAAATAAAAAAAGGGCTTTGGGTCTCCGAGGTTAAGCAGTTTGTTGTTTTCTTTTGGCAAAGCATGACAAGGTTCAGCTGACATGGTCTCCAGTGCTATGGTTCTTCATCCCAGTGGATGTCATGTCAGGTTATAGTGTATCAACAGACTTGTTGGCAATTTGGCTAAATTTCAGGACTGAAACTATTTCTAGACTAGCATGGGATAGCCAGTGCAGTCTTTTGGTTGCCCCTTTGAAGTAGGTAAATGCATCTCTCTTTTTTAAAAAATATTAACATTTACAAAAGTGCACAGAGAAAAACTCCTTGCATTCTTTACCCCACCTTATATTTTCTAACAGACTTTGTCATTTCATACATTGTAAAAAAAGAATACTCAGGTCTCTCAGAAGACAAAATTATCTCATTACATTTTGGATATATGGAATACTCAATCATTTCTTGGCCTACCTTGTAATTCTTGCATTTCTCCTTCCTCCTTCTCCAATCTTTTCATTTCCTCCTCTTCCTCAGTTCAATGATTAAAACTGAGTTTTAGAAATTATATGCAACTCCTCAGATACACACTGCGTTCCTTATCTGTCTTAGTTTCCCAGATGCTGTGACAGACACCACAAACTGGTTTCACTTAATAAAATGCAATTTTTGGCTCATGGTTTCATGGTCTGGAAGGCCTCCCAGAGTCAGTAGTGTCTTGGCTGATCAGCAATCCTTGGTTTCATGTGGCTTTCCTATCACATGAAGATGTCTTCTCCTTTATCTTCTGGATTCTCCCACAGCTTTTCCTCTGTTAGGCCTCCAGTTACAGCATTCAGAACCACCCTGCTCCAGTTGGCCACACCTTAACTAAAAATAACATCTTCAAAAGGTCCTATTTACAATGGGGTCACACCCACAGGAATAGGGTTAAGATTAAGCAGATGTTTCATTCTGAGGAACATAAATTTATCACATCATCCAAAGCCATCATTATTGTGACTAAAAATAATATAGCACATCCAGTATCATCTAACCTTTAAAAATAGAATTATACTTCTAGCAGATCAAACTGAAGCCACTGGGCCTGTTTTAAATACAATTTCAGCCACAAACACATTTTTAAAACCAAATTTGTTACTAAACAGTCCTTGACCTCACTTTATAATCTATCAATTAGTGGCAAAGTTATTTAAGAGAGCTACTTGGTAGGGTAATCAAAAGGATCAATTTAGTGAAAAACGGAAAAAAGTTTCAAATTAGCAATTGCTAGGCAGTATTATAACCAGATTCCTCTAGGTTCTTGGCTATATTACATAAAAGAAGAACATGCTGGTTTAGTTAGGCCCGTAATTTATTAAGGAAATGAGAGAAGGGGAGGAAATAACAGATTATGGGTCCCAGGTATACTTGCCGGCTGGTCCAGGCAGAAAGAGAGCTTGTGTGGTTGCATTTTAAACCATTACCCCTCCCCTTGTTAATGTTCAGGGGAGGAGTCCCAGCTGTTTGCTGTTTCAATTGGTTACCCCACCTGCCAATTCCCTGCCCGAGGGAATGATAAGGCCCCTTGAGAATATCTGGGGCTTTTCCTTGATTCCAGAAGAAATCCCTTTCCAAATGGGGAAATTATATAATGATGATGATGCAAATATGGGTAATAATTTTGCATTTGCAAGGGAAAGGACAGTTGAACCATAAAGAAATAGATGAAGTTCTTAATTCTTGAAATGTGTAGTTTAACTCTGAAATTAACTTATTTTCATTTCAGAAAGAATTTGAAATAAAAAAATCTCACAGCAACCTTCACATTTCATTACTTATAGCACTGCTGAATATATCAAATACAACTTCTGTTTTTCTTTCCCCCATGGATTATATTGGAGGTACAAAGAAAATTACAGCATAGCTCAAAAGGGCACTAAGCATTTTACTGGTGCATCTTAGTTTTCTCTAAAAAGACTAGAGTTTGGCTATTGAATAATTAACATTCATTAGCTTTGAAGGAATATATGCAGTGGCTTAATTTAGATACTTTGCCTTAGATTGACTGATACTCTACCACAAAATGGAAAAACAACAACAACAACAACAACAACAAAAAAACATACAAAGTACACACGGTGGTGAAAGCCTAAAAACTGGTCCAAACATTCCACTAGAAGAAATTTATTGCTTGCATGACTCATAAATATATTAGAAATGTTCACAAAAGTCCCACACTCCCTTCTGAAAGCAGAGAGGACTGACCAACTTGTTCCTTCAAGGCTTCAATTAAAAAAATTTTTTTCTTAAGAATTTTGCACATAAATTAGTTTCAAAGTATTTTCTTGTCCTAAAGGTATATTTATAGTTGCATGTTCAGATATGAAACTTAAATAACTTGTACGAATTCACATTTATTCAAATGAAGATATGTAAGTCAGGTGCCTGAAGCTAATAGTTCATCAAAAAATATTCTGTCTTTCTTTCAAGCAAGTATGTGTATGTGTCTGTGTATATTTCTTTAATTTTTTTTTAAGTCAGGAAACTGGATATATATTTTGACAATTAAAAGGCATGCATTCTAATTATTACTCATAGTTATTTTTTTCTCCAAGTGAACAGTGCTGTAAGTACAGGCAGAAAAATACATTCAATATTGTGGAATATTTATTCTAAATTATAATGTCTTCATAGAGCTTATACAGCAATTTTCAAAAGAATATTTGCTCAGTATGTATGTATAATGCCTAATGAGAGTACAAATTCATCTTCAAAAACTATAAATCTCTTTGGCAATCAGTGAAATTCTACAATCTACATTCTTTAAGAAATGAAAAGTTCTCAGTATTTTATTCCACGAGCAATCATTTCCCTCACAGATCTATTGAACCACAAACTTTATTGTGCTCTTAGAGTTAAGGATGTTTAATGTTTTATCCCAAAAGGGGATTCACAAATTAATTTCTTATGTTTTTAAATAAATAAAGCCAAGGAACAGTACTTATAACCAAATTCTTGCACTGAGGTGTTAACCTTCGAAAAATTGTGTATAGCTTTGCACAAAAGCTCCATGTTCAAAACCAGAAATGACATCCTAGTTGTGCAAAAGCTCTAGGAGTACCTAACACTTCTTATTTGTGGGTACATACTATACATTAACACAATAAATTTAAATGGCTTCTAGAATATTCATAGACAGCAATTAATAGCTGTTTTAGTTTCCTAGCTGCTAAAACAAATACCATACAATGGGCTAGCTTAACGACAGGAATTTATTGGCTCACGGTTTCAGTAGCTAGAAGGCTTCCTTCCTCCCAGTGTCAGTATCTTCAGGCTGGCCAGCAAACTCTGGAGTTCCTTGGCTCTTCTCTCACACGCCAGCGCACATGTTAGAGTCTTCTTTCTTTTCTAGGTTCCCTTGACCTCCAGCTTCTGGCTGCTCCCCGCGACTTCTCTGGGGTCCAATTTCCTTTGCTTATAAGGACTTCAGCTATATTGGATTAAGGCCCACCCTCATTCAGTTAGGGCACACCTTAAACTAATAACATCATCAAAGGGCTTATTTACAAAAGGGTTCACACCCCCAGGATAAGGGTCTGGGACCAGGGTCTGGGGACCTGAACATAATTCAATATCCAACAGTAGTTCTATACATAGATTGTAGGCTGTTTACATAAATCACATAAGGCATTTTGGCAACAGGAGTAATTCACCTAGGATCTACTAAGGAAGACTTATGGGAATGTTGCTTAATCGACCAGTATCACGATCAGTTAAAGGGTTTTGTAAGAAATGCAAGTTGTTGACCAAATGTATCAGGATTTCTGGGCATGCAGTGAGAAGTTCTTCATTTTTTACAAGCTTTTTTATACCCACAAAAATTTGAAGAATACCAGGTAGTGGATTTATTGTTGGATTGGGACCCAAGAAAAGTATGGATTTTTCATTTCCTACAGAATTATAATCATTTGGTCCTATTCTTTCTTCTACTTTGTCCTTTACTAGATATTGAATTTAAACTTTCCTCATCAAATACATTGCTTTAAAATGTTTAAGCAAATAATTGTTAAAAAATTAAATGAAAAACTGTCCACATTTTTTCATTTGAATATATTTATGTTATGTAAATGCTGAGAAAAGACCCAAGTCAGATAAATCCTAATCAAATAAAAAGCTATTTAAGTGGAAGGGGCTAAGTTATCACTGCTCTGGAGCAGTGATGCTGAGTTTTCTGGATTTGTAGATTTACGTTCTAAACCATAATGCTGACCTAACAATTTTGCTTTGGGATGACTATGCAAACACCTGTAAAATAAGGATTTCAACCTTTCTGAGGATCACATTAGAAATGAATTGAGGCTTATAGTGCAATTACAATATTAAGTCTCACACCACTGCATACTTAGAAATTGTTAGAAGATTATCAATTTGCCCGACAGCTCTAGGGCAGATTTTTGTAGGAGAATCAAAGTCTGTATTGTTCATCCTGTTTGTAGGTAACATTGCTTACAGGGCTATTTTCCAGAGCAGACTTGTCAATATCAGAGACACTGGGTTGCTCGCAATGATTGGTATAATGTAGGCTGGCAGTGTTTCTGCTCTACGCTTCTATGAATACCTGGCTGGTATACAGAAGATATGTAAAAATAGCTTTCTTTAAAAAACATTTTATTGTAATAACATATACACAACTCAATTTCCCATTTTAACCACTTTCAAGTATAAAATTCAGTGGTATTAATTGTATCCAATATATTGTGCTACCATCACCAACATCTATTACCCAAACTTCAAAAACTCTGTACCCCTTAAGCAATAAATCCCTATTCCCCTCACCTTCAAACCTCTGGTAAATTGTAATCTAGAAAAAGCTTTTTTTATGGTCCTCAATACACATTTGCACCAAAATCTTTAATATCAGCTGCCAGGTAATTGTGCAATATCTTCCAAGAGACTCAAAATTCATTTGTCAAGTATTTGGGGATTCCCCCACCCCCCGCCCCCGAACATATCGCTTTGAATTTACAAGAAAGCTTGCAAGAAGTGCTCTGACTTTGTTGAGAATTTGTCCGCTACTAGAAACTCATTATCTCCTAAAACTGGTTATTGACCTTTAAATGTCCTTCAGTCTCCCTATTTCTGAATCAGTTGAATGTAATTCAATTATGCACACATTACTAAAATAAAAATTATAATAATAGTAAACACAACCAACCAACCAATGCGATTCTCTATTTAATTTCAACTATTTTCCAAATACCTGTCACTTATTAGCATAGTGTGGATACAAAAATATATATGACCAAGTTGTTATCTTTAAGTGACTTTACATTAAATTTGAAGAGGAAGCCAGAAGAAACCATCCCTCTTAAATGGTAAACTTATACAGTCTGGTGGGAAGACAAGGACTGATCCTCCAAACAATCTGAGTACATTTTTTCTAAGAAAGTAAGATCTGCCATTCTTTTCAAACAAATGGTACAGGCAGGAGAGTGAGGTTCTTAAAAGCAATAACTCACAAATCATATTGTTTGGATTCAGATTACTTACTAGCTATGTGACCTGAAACATTTAAGTTACGTCTTTTGTTAATATTTATTTTCTACATCTACAATATGGGACTAATAAGAGTGCCGACTTCAAAGGGCTGTTATAAGAACCCTTAGATGTCTGTATAGACATATAAAGATATATAGATATATGAATATAATCACTTAGAAAACTTAGAAGTGTGCCTAGCATATAAGCAGCTATGCATAATTTTATATCTATATTTTTGTTAAATGGAAATATGAATAGAAAGAGTTTATGAGCTAGTATAAAATCTGGTTCAGGAATTGTTCACTTGCATCATTACAATGAGAATTCTTGTCTCCCTCAAAGCTCTTTCTATGGAATATCAATCCAAATTCATTAGAAAAGCTTGCCAATAATTGTATCCATTAACCTGCATTTTCAAGATTAATAGTAGACTCTGAATATAGCAGGTCAGATTAAAGGAGAAGATTAGCTAATGTTTTAGAAATACATATGACTGGATTAGAAGAGGCAAAATAAGTACTTAAGATATTGCTCCATTTTTCCAAGGTCCTTTCAGGCATTCTTTAGATCCTCTAGAGCTTATTACATGTTAATTTATGTGTTTTACAAAAACTTGTTTATATATGTTTTCTTTTTGAGGTGAAGGTTCTACTCTTTCATTTTTAACAACTCAATAATATGAAAAAGGTTTAAATCCAAGGATGCTTACCTAATTTTATTTTAGAAGTAGCTCATTATCAAGATTATCAATTATAAAACTACAAAAGTAGTTTGATTGTGATAATAAATTCCCCTGGAAAGCATTAGAATACACAACAGAAACTGGCTAAGGAGGATAAACAAACACCGAACTAGGATTTATTTTCGATTTACTTAGAAAGTGGCTGTGATGGCTTCAGGTGGATTTTTATGCAGGGACTTAGACAATGTCTCCAAGACTCAGTCTCTCTTCCAACTAAACCCAGCTCACCCCCAAGTGTTTCATTCTTGGAAAGTCTCTCTGCTCATGGTCACAAGAAGACCATCAGCATTTTCTGGTGCTATATCCTTTGGGATTCAACCAATACAACAGAAAATACATCATATCCATCATTAAAAATTCAGATTCAAACAAGCAACCCCACAGAAGCTCTTATTGTACAGGTTTCATTCATCAGCCTATACCTGACCTAATCACTGTGGAAAAGAAAATTGAAAATGCTGATTGCTGTAGCCCAATTTCTGTTATCTATCCATGACACAGAGCATAATGCCCCACCCAAACCATGTGAATCAGTGTGGGGGAAGTGTGGGTCCCCAAATTAAAACTGAGACTGTTATAAGAAAAAAGAATGAATCCTTAGAGGAAGATTGGACCTCTTGTGTGGGTGGCAAAGATATACTTTTAATATAGTATCAAATAAAGGGGATCCCACAGGCATAATCCTTTCCCTCCAGTTTGCACTTTGTAATTTTATTTAAATTAATAAATATGAATGGAGTCCCTCCTTTAGGTTGACACTGAAGTAGATGTTGAGAAAAAACTAAAGATTAATAAAGTATAATGCTATCATTAATAAAATAAGAACATAGTGAAGGATACATATACATATATGTTATATATACATATATACACACACACACACACACATATACTTTCAAGGTAACCAGGATTTGTGCATTTAATACAGTGATTCTCAATCTGTGTTGAAGAACTAGTTATTTTCCCTCATTCTATAACAGAATCATACTTTTATATAAAATGCAACAAAATAAATTGATAGAAAAAAATGATCACACACTTGGTGACATAACAACATCAAATTGCTATTAAATTGTCCAAATGCTTATTCTTAATTTAAATTTATCTTGAAGTAACCCTGCAACAAATAATTCACAAACTGGCTCTTATATGCTGGTCATACTTCTATAGGTACAGGTTTATAAATATGTATTGAATTCACATGGTGTTCAGGTGTTCATTAATATACTAAGCATTGTGATAACGGTGGGAAGGGGGTAAAATGTGTGAGGGGTATACCCAAATAATAGATATTTTGATCCCTGTCTTAAAAGAGTTATAGTCCATTTGGGAAAAGAAAACAAAAAATATATTATTTATTTACAAAGTGATGGTCTGGCATCAGCAAACTTTTTCTATAAAGAGCCAAATAGTAAATAATATTTCAGGCTTTGGGGGCCATGTGGTCTGTGTCTTAACTCAACCACCATAGTGTGAAAGCAGTCATAGAAAACAAGTAAATGATTGGGCAACGTTCCAATAAAACTTATTTATGAAAACAGAAGGACTGTAGTTTGCTGAACCCTGATCTAGGTCTTCAGTTGTAGGTGACAGAAAACCCAACACAAACGGGTCTAAACAAACAGGAAATTTATTAGGTCTAGTAACTAACATTTGAGAGGCTAGCTTCAAGCGCAGCTTGATCCAGGGGCTTAAGCTGTTTTCAAAAGGAGTGTTCTTTCATATCTCAGCTATGACTTCTGCTACATTATTTTCAATCTCAGGCAGTGGTCCCTAGTAGGTTCCAGGCTCACATCATCCTTGCTGTCATAGATGGAATATGAGAGAACCTCTCTCTCCAGATAGAAGTCTCACTGATATTTGTTGGCTCATATTAAGCTGCTTGTCTAGCACTGAACCAATTGCATGGAATATTTATGCTCTCATTGAACAGGTCTGAGTATTATATACACATCTTGTGGGTGAAGTCACTCCATGTGAGCACACGGATATAGAGTCAGGAGGTGGTTAGATTCTCAGAAGAAAATTAAAGTAGTTCTCTCAGAAATAGGACAATGGATAGTGGGAGACCAAAAAATGAGTCATATACAAAAAGGAAACAAAGACCACAAAGCCAGAGATATTGCCATGTGGGATTATGTTTCCTATGAATGGCTTTGCCAGCATATGTTTTAAGATAAAAAGGAACTGACCAGTAGGAGCAGAGCTGCTTAGCTTTGGCTTTCTACAATAGGTTATAGCTGGAATCGAAAGGAAAGGGTGAGATTTGGATAGGCAGTGTGAATGAGGGAAAGCAGTATTTCATGCACAAAGCATGGAAAATAGAAACACACATGGCATTCTATCGATTGTGCTTAACCTGGATGAGAGAAACACCTATTTTGGTTCAGATCTGCATTTAATTTTTGGTTCTACCAATTAATAGGTATGAACCTCTGGGCACATTGCTTTATTTTTTTCTGAGCTTCAGTTCCTTCACATTTAAATTGGAGGTAATTACTTCATAGGGTGATATGCAGAGTACATACACATAAAGTGCTCAAAAAGTGGTAGGTAACTCTTTCTGGATCAGACAACTAAAGCCACAGTTTCATTTCTCAGGAGCCATTTACTTAGTCTGTTGTTGCCTACCTCAATTCCTTCCTTTTTTTTCTCTGTCCATGGGGTGTTATTTGAAACATGACCGATTATATAGGCCACCACAATGCCATTGTACAAAACTCTGTTACACTGACAAATATTCAACCTATTTATTTTATATGATTTAATTTTAGTCCAATACTAAATCCTTTATTCAAGTATATATGCAAATTATGTTCTGACCAATAAAAATATATGCATTGTGAGTCATAAGCACATGTGCTGGCAGAAATCATAAATCTTATTTTACAGATTGGGTGTCTAAGAGCAATAGAGAAGCAAGAGATTAAGTGGATTGCCTAAGGTCATAAGCTAAAGCTGTCTCCTAGCGAGGATTCTTAATTATGCCTTTTGTTCCTGCAATCATTCAATCCATTTTGATGTTGGAAACTGTGGAGTCAGATTCTTTATCTCCTCCACTACATCTTCAGGCAGTATGAGTTTCTGACAGGTGACAAGACTATATCTGAAGTGATAGCTCTCTTCCTTCAACAGTGCAAGGCGCAGAAAATAAGTGGAATTTCCATTAGATGTCATGGTCAATTATCCAGGAAGTACTACAACTTCGGTTAGGTTTTTTTTTTTTTTGTAAAATTGGGCCCAACCAAATAATTCATATGTTTGAACATGCTCAGACTTTGCATGCTCTATTATCAATCAGTGAGTTATATTTAAGAGTTAACATTAAAATCTAAATAGCATCTTTATGTTAGAAAAAAATCCTTGTATGTTATTTTGCTTCTTCCGTATATTCTATTATATCTTACAAGATGAGCTGTAGCTAGTAGATGTTTTAATATCATTCCAGAACAATCAATCCAGATTTCTTTCTTTCAATACACTTTGTCCTCTAGCCAAAGAGCAAGGACTCTCTAGTAGAAAGCTAAAAATAATGATGATTATATCTCTACATGTATATAACACTTTGCATTTTACAAAGCGCTGTTACATAATTTATTTTATTTGGCCTCCATAACTCCATGACATTACTTTTATGTTATTCCCATTTTGAAAACAGAGACACTCAGCCTCGTGGAGGTTAATTATCTTGCCCAAGGCTTCCCAATTAGTTATTCTTCTTAACCATGGATTAAGCATCTTATTTAATCAAAGCTAAAAGACCATCAAGGTGGGACTCCCAATCATTTTAAATATCATTAAGAAAAAAACTGTTAGAATTGCCAGATCCTATTAGTTTTATCCTATCAATTTATCCCATCAATTTTAGTGATGTCAAAATGCTTATAAATGCATGTCTAAAACAGATGCGATATTGTATGCACATTCTATCCATCATTCCTGCTCTCTACCACCACACTTCTCTACAAAGGGATTTCTATGGACACACTTGCTCTTCTAAGTAATTCACTCATTAGAATTCCCCTGAAATCTGGCACCTATCACTCTTGGATCTCTCTTCTTACTAGTTACCAATGCCCACACACTAAAAAAGCTAAGCCCTGTTTTCAATTGATGTGTGTAGCTTCCAAATTTAAACCTCCAGCTTTAGCCTACTCCTTGTCTGGTCCTATTTGGCTTATCCTGCCCACCTCTTTACACTCTTAAATGGCATATTTTCATTCCAAACTCAATATTTCTAAAATGACAGTCATTCTCACTCTTGACGCCACCACCACCACCAACAAAAAGAGCAAACAAATTAACAAAGCACTTAGGTAATCTTCTTTTTCCTTAGACACCCTTGCTTGGAAGCCTCAAGACATGACACAAGTGTGGCTGGTAGCTGAATCTGTGCTCCCCAAATTGCAAGCCCAAAACTTCAAACAAACACTTTCGTTGCTTTGCAGCTCAGTCTGAAATTTATCAGTCGACAGTAACGTGTTTTTCTATAGTTCATATAATTAAAATGTCATGGCACTTGTATAAATGACCAAATTTATTTTACATCCAACTTTCATCTTTATTAAATTTTAAAGTTTAATATTTTATACATTTGGATTTTGCTGGATGTACTTTTTCTACTTATTAGTTTTACTGGTAGCCTTGGTGTTCAGCAAATTACAGTATGCTAAATAGAGTTATACCATATTAATAAGCTCAAAACTTCTGGTCCTGATGTTTACTTCATTGCTTTTATTTGTATGTTTCCAAGCAGAAGACTTAATTTATACATATTAAACTCAGACATATATTGTCTTGCTCAGAAAATCTTCCATTAACTCTATTCTGTAGTAATGATGTTTTTACAAATTTATCACATGAATCATCCCTGGCCATTTTGATTTAGATAATCATTTGAGAAATGTTGTCAAAGATACCAAGCCAGTAAATATATAAGTAAATAAACAACTTATGCCTCTGTTGGAAAATTCAATCCTTCTGTTTGTTTATTTGGGAATCCATTTAATTCCTAATTAATTAGGAAATCTTCCGTTTCCTAATAAGTATTTAGAACATAGGGGTTACAACATAGGCTTTCCATTAAACAAGATTATTTGCTAGGAGTAGCTCTTGTGAATAAATGAGCATTTGTTTTATATGTAATAGAAGCTCACCTGACTGTGGCCTAAGAAAGATCAAGATTTAACTTCCATAAAATACTTCCGTGGAGATGCACTGGCTCTCAAGGCCTAAAACCTACATACTCCTGTCCCACTCATTTTAATATCCTCCTTTTAATGAGTTACGCAAAGGAGAGAGAACGACCAATGCTTAATGCATCATTTGTGCCTAATATTTGGTGCACAAGCTCCGGTAACATTTCTTTCAAAAGTGAGGTTTGAGGGGGAGGAAACAGCCTGTTGCACAGGAAGGACCAGGCAGGGGTAGGTTATGCAAATGTCTGATACCCAAACATAGGGACTTGCACACCTAGCCCAGCAGGGCCAGGCAGACTGACATCACTAAAGCCTATCATGATATTTTATTAATGAATTGGCCATGGCATAAAGTCTCACATTAGGGGTTTCCTTGATTAATTTTCTAAAGTTATGTACAGCAAGTGCACTGGTGGTAGGACTTCTTAATGTTACCAAAACCATGCTTTCAGCGGGGAAAGTTTTGACAGGGGAGCACTAGAGAAGCTAGTGAGACTTAGGAGAGAACACGAGTCTCCATGATTTAGTTTCTCTGTATATTCATAATCATAAAACATAATCTTACATATTGTAAAGAAAGTCAAAAGGAAAGTGATGCAGTACAGCTATTTTGTATGTGTATGTGTTAAATATATATTTTTTCCCACCTAAGCTTATTCCTCTTTCAAACTCTCCTTTTTTCTCTCTCTCCCTATTTATATCCATGCTCTATAACAAAGGTTACTACGGAAAACCAAAACAAAATCAGGCATTGCAAAACTCTGATCAATGTAATTTGGGCAGGTATTTAAAATAATATGATGAAAATGGTATTGTGTCCTAAAAATTATATGCCAGTAGAGGAGGTTCTAATGTTAATAGAGCAGAAGACTGAGAAAATAAGTTCAAAGATGTCTCGCACTATGCCAGCCTTGTCCACTGCCTGCCAGCTGTGCTCCACTTATAGTAGATGGTCGGTAAAATTGGTTGAATAAATAGATGAAAAGATGGCAAAATGCAGGACGGAAGACAATTCACTTAGGTAGATTTGAAGGACTTTCCTTAAAGGGTGATTCTTCAGTTCAACAAAGCATTTATTGAGCCCATACTATGTTCTGAGCACCATACCAAAACTTAACTTTACAAAAATGAGTAAGAAAGCATAGCCTCTGCTCTCAAGGAACTAGGAAAGCAAATGTAAATGAGTTATTTCTGTCAAAGCTATGATATAGGTATGTAGCTCCCATGAATGTAAAGAATTCATTAAGCCCAACCTAACTAAGGTGGGGTTAATAGATATGGATATGGGGATAAAGAGAAGGTAATTAGGACAGATCATCCAAAAGGAAATTTAAAGAATGGATGCTAGGGAGGGCCTTATTGAAAAAGTGACCTTTTCAGCTAAGTACTGAAGTATGAAAAAATGTCCCTTATTCAAGAAAGGCTTCCCTAACATCTCTTTTGGCCAAATGTGTAAATGCCTCCTGTTACTCCTGGTGCTATGTTTTCTTCACCACCCAGGAAAGAGTGAGTGCTCCACCAATATTGATAGGTGGGCAGGAGAAAGGAATGAAGGCAGGGAGGGAGGACAGAAGGGGACACAATATTAGAATGAGACCAATAAGAATTTTTCAGAGGAACTTGGCCATGGTGTGAAGAAACCAAAATCATGCCATAAAACCTGTTTAACCCCAAGTATAGAAATCTCAGTGGGAACCTGTTGGTTCTGCAGATAAGACAAAGGGGAAATAGAGGTTTCTTGAAAAAAGTCTTGCATTGGAAATGAAACTGATTTGGATTACAATCCCAGCTGTGTGACTTTGATTAATTAACCTCCTGTTTCTAAATATCCCCACCCTCATAATGGTGACATTCAAACATCCCTCTCAGCATGGCGAGGAGAATAAATGAGAGGGCATGCAGGAAGCTCTGCCAAGAGGCAGACAGTAGTCTGTAAGGAAAAAGAATCGAGAAAAGAACAGCTATGTGGAAGCCACAAGAAGAAAGATTTTCATGTGCCATAAGGCAGAAACTTCTAGCAAACCATGCTGCCCAAGATGGAGTGTGCTGCCTCATGTTACAGACATCTATCACTTGAAGTGTTGGGGTTTTGGTTGACAGACCTTTGGGGATATTTTAAAGTGAGTCACATTATCAGAGTAGTTGGTACATTAGATAATCCATAATTTCTAAAACAATCCCTGAGACTGTATCATTGTACCAGTTTGTAATATGTGTCTTGATCTTACATGGAATAATTATGCCAAAAGTAATGTCCTTTCTAGCATACCAACAATTGGAAAGTTTACCAGCAATATATTCTGGAAGATGACCCTAAAATTCTATTGAATTATCAATGAAAGGTGAAAAGAGATGTGGCATACTTTCTATTTTATAATATTCTAATTATTAGAAGAATAATTCCATTTTAATCAGGACACTCAAATGAATGGAGCAGTCCCCTCTCCTACAATGCAGGGTTAGCAAGAATTCTGTCCTTATATAAAGATTCCTAATACTCATATTTTAGAAGTTAAAATCTTACAAGATGATGTGTTCCAAAACTGATGACATGATGATCTCAATTTGATTTTAGATCATCTGTTTTCATAAATTTAACTTCACTGCTCTGATTTATAAAAGTGTGGTAGTTCCTCTAATTTATTCAGTTGTGGCAGTTTATCTTCAATAACATTTGACTTTGAACTTTGACCAAAAAATGCTTTCACTGGGTAAAATATTTTATAAACATTCCTAAATGATTACCTCACCTAAAGAACAATGACATTTTCCATTTTTTCTTCTATAATAAAATCACATTTTTGTAGTTCTAAATTTTTAGCCTCCATGACCGAAAAATTAAAGGATAAAGCAGACGGAGAGTCAAATCACTGAAAGAACTTGTCGTATAATATAATCATTTTAAAATCACATGTAACAATGTAAAGCTAGAATTACTAGAATTCTACCTATTATTACCTACCCAGGTGTGCTACAGAGGAGAACTGATGGTGATTGATGTGTTTATATTCCAAACAATTACATAGACATTTTTTAGGATAAGGGATATATGCCATGTCAAGTAATTTTTCTGCTTGTTAAAAATGCCTTTGACTTAATTTTCAATAGCTGTAAAATGACTAATTGCCATAAAATAGACGATATCATAGTTTTAAGATACAATTTGAACCATACTCTCTTAGGTGAATAGTTTAAGAAAAATACTTTAAAATGCTGATAACTCTGTTTAAACAATATTACATTTCTAGAACAGTAATTTACCTTTATAGAGTTGATAAGTAAATAAGACAAATATATATTGATATAATGAAGGAACCAGAGTAGTGTGCACAATATTAATTATGGAAAAATAATAAATTTTTAGGATTTGTTCTTTGGGAAACTTAATTTCTTCAAGAGTTCACTGACATTTGTGCCACTAATTCCCAGTAAGTTTAAAAGGGCATTTTTTTTTCTCTGAGAAACTGTGAAGAATGAAAATGAAAGTGGCTCTTTTGAAATTACAGGCGAATTTATACATAATTTCCTATTAAAATAAGACTTTCATTAGAATAAAGTATTAAGAATTATTACTAATCAGAGGAGCAAGCTGAGCATACTTAAGGACAAACAACAGCTGATTCTATCACTGATGGAATTAACTTCCAGAAAGGCTTTAATTCTTCCAGTGACGAAAGATGGCCAGTCAAACCAGCAACTGTCAAACACCTAGCAGCACTTCAAGTTGGGATTTTTATGTTTGAATTAAAACCTTTATTTGACTTCTCCATTGACATTTAGGAACACAAATTTAGCTAGTGTTCTTATTACTTTATATATGAACCACTTCACTTTAAGTGGCATATGCCTGTGCCAAAATACAGCACATACTGTTACACAACTCCCTGACCTACTATTAAAGTGACGAACTGCATTTTTTAAAAATTCAGATAACGTCCACGAAAAAAATCTTCCTTTTCCTGACAAAGACAAAAGGTTAAACCAGATATACAACATTAAAGAAGTATTATCTTGTCAAGTGGCTGGAATACATTAATACATGGAGGAACCCTTCAGCTAAAATTTTAAGGATGGCTGAAGGAAAATCTTTATACCTGCTAATTATATGACTCTCACCACATGGAAAAAAAAAAAAAAGTATAAATCTTAGTGACTATTCTAAGGCATACTGGAAGAAATCCAATTTAATTAGGAAAAAACACTGCTAACTTCGGGGTTTGAAAAATAGGACTTTGAAACAAGTATAAACCATTTTAAAGCCCAGTTTGTGATTAATAAGCAATGAATTCTCCCCTGACAGATATGCACTGTTGGTTATTTATTGAAGTTTCTTAGTTTACGCTCTATATGGCATTCTCTTCATTTTTAAAGAGTAACTATAAAACCTCTCTTCCTTGTTTACATCCATGCTCATTTGCCTCTTAAAATAAATAACAATGAGACTAGAGACACTTATGCGTGAAACATCTTAGGCTACAAGTATTGGTTTATTGCCTCTGTCGACAGCCAGAAAGAGCCAGAATAATTATTAATAATATGGTCTGACCCAGAGTTGTCCTTTGTAAGACATGGAAGCTCAACATGGAAGAATATATTGAGGACCAGGAAGTATTACTAGTTTTAGTAGACCTGTTGAGTAGAAGACAATTAATTTTCTATCTTTGTGTGTGTGTGTGTGTATGTGGTTAAACTAGAAATAATATAACCAAATCTTAATCATTATGTCATTGCCCCTTCTCCAATAAAACTTCCAGGGGCATTTCTAAAAATATGAATGTGTTCTTAAATATTCACAACATTAACAAAATTAACATGAATTGCTTGATGTCATTTAACACTCAACCTTTGTTCAATTTTTTTGATTGTGGGGTAAGATGCATCTATTGCTGGGGGAAAATTTTTTCCCAGAATAATTAAAGAAAACCTCCAAACACAAACTTTAAAATGAAAAGTCAGTATAGCTGCAAATATATAATAACAAATTAAGGACTTCTCTTCTGTGAAGAGCACCATAAAATTACCTAATGCTTCCTACATCTGAAACCACGGAGGTTAAAAAACAGACAAACCGGAAAACAAACAAACAAACAAACAAATGACCCAGTCTACCTCCACTGGAGAACTTACTTATCATCTCACTGATTTTCTGCAAGGAGATATTTCACATCTGCTGCTCTGATTTCATTTGTTTCATGAAGCTAAAATAAGGAAGGACTAACTGAGACTTCTGGCATGATTTTTAAAAAACATGGTTACTTTACATTGCCACATTTCCATTATTGCTTTTGACCTTTGAAAAATGAAAAGATGGGAAGGGACTAGAAAGAGAGCAAAGGATATATTCCAATTAAGTCATAAGAGAGAGGAGAAAGATGGAACAACCCAGAAAAAACAACCAGTGGAATTTCAACTTGTCTTGTACCTTCGCCCCTGTGCAGTTTTTTTCTTATGATTAAATAATGAGATGAACAATGGTGAAAGCCAAAAATATTGAACTTTTATTCAGCATTTACTATGTGTTAGACACCAGTAAGTGTATTACATGGATTACCCTTTTAAAATTCTGTAACAGTTACTTGGGGTGGAGTTGTTTCCCCTGTTTCTTAGAAATTATATAAATAGCCATGAGGTTATGTAAGTTGACCAAGTTCTCACAACTAGTAAGAGTAGTCCAGGATTGGAATACAAGTATCTGGCAACAACCTATGCTCTTTTGTTTTTCTTTTACATGATTGTTGTTGTTTTAATTAATTAGTTAATTTATTAATTACCTATTTGTCATAACAAATAAAACCATGAGGTTCAAACAAGCATGAAAAAAATATTCTCTGAAAAGTCATTCTTTGATTCCTGTTTCTCTTCCAACTTACTTCCATACCACTATTCTTCCCTTTTGGTCTATACTTTCAGAAACTTAGGCACATCCAAGACTTTATGCATGTGTGCATATGTGTGTAAATTCATTTTCTTCTCCTTTCTTCTACTATTGCTAACACAGGCTTTATCCTTTTATGCATATTCTTCACATATATATCCTACATATATTTGCACACTGACATATTGTTTCCTAATTATTTTTTAATTGCATAGTATTCAATGGGATAGATACGGCATGATTTTTTAAACCAGTCCATTTTAATGGGAATTTAGATTTTTCTCAACCATTTTTTTTTAAACCAGTGTTGCAGTGGATTAAATAAATATCATCTTCCATAGAGATAGAGCCTCCATCAGGTTTTATTCAAGGGTGACTATGATAGCAGAGATATAAACCTCCCTTGTTTCAATCCATCAAGAACTAGAGTCATCTGTTACCACAGCATAACTTGGCTTATGTTAGTTTAACCTCTACATGAATTGAATTGATGACCCCACCTAATGACGTCTCTCCATATCCTTTGGTACAGCCCTACCACATTAAATCTGGGCTTGACCATGTGACTTCTCTGGTTTAATTTGGCAATTAAAATGTTGATGACAGCAGAGGCTTCATAAAGCACTAGGACATTTCTTTTTATTCGTTTGTACATCTGCAACTGCCATGAGAACACGTCTGGTTTAACTTGCAAGAGGACTGGAAACCATGTGAAGAAAAGCTGAGTCATCCCAACTGATACCATCCAAGATCAGTTAGGTCCTGGCTGACTGACCAGGTGACCACAGATGCATGAGCAAGCCCAAGTTTCCCAGCAATGTTTGGCACAGAGGAGCAGACCAGTGAGAAAAAAAAAGGTCACTAAGTTTTTGGTGGTTTATGCAGCAAGTGCTAACTGATACATAGCTCATTCAGACTAGTATATTTAATAATTCCTATTTCATTTAAATAAGCTATTCTATTTCCTCCTCACTCATATTTAATTATTGTATTCCTCAAATTCTTTAGGAAAGTGTGTAACAGATGTGTGTTTCTTTGGTAAAAAAGAGTTTCCAACCTCAAAAAATAAATTTATGTCACAATACGGCCTTCATTGTGATGAATCTAGTCCAAGTAATTTCAGTATTGTCAACATAGTTTCATGATTATGCCATCAACCCATTTCATTATGGAATAAATGAGCAATCATCACAACTAAAGAAAAACTATTTATTTCAACAAATGTGTAAGAATCACTGTGCTATATCATTTAGTTTTCAGTTAATAAAAAGGGTGAATTGATGTTTGAAAGATAATATATCTAGTTTTAGAACAATTTAGTTTAATCCAGTTGGTGATATTTATCCACTAGATGATGCTTGAGAGAAAATTTGGGACTTGAAAGAGATATTTGTGAATTTTTACAGTGAAACTATACTGAAACTCTGAATTTGAAAGAGTCTGCTGAAGGATATTATAAACATAAAGAAATGTTGGCAAAGGAGAAATGTAGGCATTATGGTAAACAATCTCATTTACTCGGATATGATTTTAAAGATACTTTAAAAGTATTGTTCTTAACCATTTTAAGTCAGGCTCTCTTAGAATCTGATCAAAGCTGTAAACCATAAAATACATATGTGTTCATATCTTAAATTATTACATACAATTTAAAGTAGTTCACAGACACTTTGGTTAATCCATGAACCAGAAACACAATCAAAACCTTATTTCAGGTTAAAATCCTCTTCTAGATAATAGTGTTCCTAAAGTACATTCTATTGTGGAAGTCAGTTTTTTTAATAACATAAGTTAGCATGAAAACAAATACTTTTTACTCCATAAAATGTAAAGAGACTTTAAATGGAAGGAATATTTATTTGTTAAATTAGTTACTTAGAGTTCTGACCATCTTAGGACCCTGATATTTGGAATAGAGAAATTATGTTCATGTACCCACACTTTTCCCACCGAATGCCTTAACTATAGTCAAAATGAAATGATGGATGGTGCTTCATTTTCTAAGAACCCTAGTAAATAACAATGACAAAATTCCCTCTATGATACTCTTTCTGAGACATAAATATGAAAGTTTTACTTTTACTTATGAAAAATAAGGTGATCTCAATTTCTTTAAGAATTGTCAGATTGAAGTCTTGTGTGAGTTTTGTTCATTTAAAATCTGTGGGAAGCTGCCCCTGACACCAGTATTATTATGGCCATCTTGTGTGCTAACACCATTCTATGCTAAAATTCTGTTTCTCTATACTTACTGAAGATAGCAAAAGTGGGACATCTTTTGTTAGTTCCTCTGCATGGTGTGTGGGAACACTGCCGGTTCCTGTATCTACAGATTGGAGATTTATACAATAACTTCTTATTGGTGGATTCATCCCGCTCTGCTTCCTCCCATTAACGTCTGCAGTGTGTGGAGTCCTTGGGAACATTTGCTGATGTTTCTTTTCTAGCAGGCATGCTTTTTGGATACTTGGCCCTTTGTGCTCTGACTTTCAGCATCCAATCAGGAGGCTTCCTCAAACATTATATATACCCACAACTTATTCCCAATAAATGAGACTTGATCAGAATCCTGTCTTGTCTCCATTCTTCGTGTCTCTTGTCCTTTTTATTCCCGCTCCCTCTCTCAGGTTTCAGTTCAACTGACCCGCGGGTCCGGTCAAAAATCCTTAAAAAGTCCCATTCAAAATGAGATTAATCAGTGTGTGTGTGTATATGTGTGTATGTATGATCCTGATATTTTGAGGTCATCCTTATTTCTTCATGAATCATTGAACCATCAACTAACTGCCTATTCTATTAAATGTTGAAAACCAGTCACACTATGTATTACAAACTAATAATTCTTGCAATCATGAATGTGTGTCACTATGTTCTACAAGCACTGTCTGTCCATCCCATTTAATTCTCCCATCCATTTATAAGGTAAGCACTATTATTATATCCATATAAAGAAGAGGAAACTGAACGCTGTCCAAAGTAACACAGCTGGTAAGAATCAGAGTGGGTAAAACCCAGAACTCCAAGCCTGATGTCCTAAATATTATGTTCCATTTTCTAAGAAGGTTTTTGTTGTTGTTTTGGTTTTGTTTTTTAAAGATTTATTTATTTTACTTTTATCCATTTTAACTCCCACCTTTCGAAGTATGATCATATTTTCTATTGATTTAATTATCTGCTCAGAGCTCTTAGGCTTCATTTTAGATTGATCTTCATTTGGCTCAATTTCCCTTTAATTGAACTTCTCTGTTCCTTTACCCTTCTATTTTGCCAGCCTCCCTCTCAAGTAGTTAATGATGTTAGCAACCATTCCAAAAAATGAATTCCACAATTCATTTTTGTAAAACATAGTGTCTTATGGAAAAATGACCACTTCTTTTTTCTAACAAAAATAGTATTTCAATCTCTCATGTCATTTTTTTGCAGAGGAGAGATACTTCTTTTTCTATCATAGTAGACATAGTAGATATCTGGGGGAGAGCTGTTTATATGTAATAATCTATCATAAAAGAAAGAATGATTCAACATTGCTCTTTACTGAAGAATTTCATTTCATAGCAAATTAATTTTCACACCTTTTAAAATATTTTTCCATGAAAAGCATTGCTCATTCATAGATAATTAAGTTGTAGTTCAGCAAAATTATAAAAGGCATGACTCTGTAGCCAGGCTGACCTAGCTTCATATACAACATCAGCACTAACTAAATTTGTATCTTTGGGTGAATTATTAAATCTCTTGGCCTCTAACATTCATCGATAAAAATGAAGGCAATAATAATCAAAATGATTTTAAAAGGATGAAATACATTAATATGTGTAAACCCCTTAACATAATGTCTGGTACCCAGTATTGTATTTATTAATATTGTTTTTTCTTATTGCTAGTTTCATTAGTAAGTAAATACTGGTTATTTACTGGTATTGATCATTCAGGATGTTTGCTTCTTTCAGCAAGAAAATAAATATCTGCCTTAAGTTTTTTATTGACTGGATTTAAAATCCAGTGTTTTTTGTAAAAAATGGAACTTTTCTCAATAATACCAAAATGAAATCTAGCAACGAAATGTTGGTTTTATGCACAGCAACCGAGGTTGTTGATTTGCTCTGTCAACTCGAGCTCTTCATTTGATATGATTATCATTAGAATTTATGATGTTTGTGAGAACTCAGACAGTTGGATAGTAGGTGTGGAAAATGCTTTAAAATATGAATTTGCTATAAATCGCAAGAAGGGTACTGTTGCTAAATAAAAACAATATGTTTTACCACATAATTACAACTACAAATTTGTGAATTGCTTAGAAAGTGGTCAAATATTTCTGATTTCCAAAGCCAAGTCAATGACCTTGAAAAATGTGTATATTTCATACATCTATACTGCATAATATTTTATAAATATATATGTATATATGTTATTTATACAAATCACCTTATGTAAAAATGTAAACCCTTGCTAAATGAACAGTATTACTCTCTGCATCAGTTAAATTTTATCTCCATTAATTAGTTCACTTACATCTAATTAATAGACACAAAATCTGTTCCATAGTTAGTTATGCTGGGGGTAAACTCACAAATAGTTGATTCTCCCAATACCAGTACTCCCTTACTATGAGATATAATTACTTTGCTGGTTTTATAAAAGGATGGTTTCCAAGGGCCAGGATGGCAGGTGGCCAATGTAATAATTCCTGTATTCTGAGGCTGGGTAAATACTGAGCTGGAAAAGAAAAACTCAAGTCTGCTAATAGAAATTTACTGTACCAGTTCCTTACCAATCACATTGCCAATCACAACTCATTAGTTTCCTAATTAAACTGTATGTGTAATAAATACAAATGGATTATGTTTTTGAGCTCCTGAAATATTACATTCATTTTCCAAAAGGTTCTTCACATTAAATTATTAAACCTAGAAAAAAATTCTATAATTGTAATAATTCAAACTTGCCAGCTTGATCCCATTTTTCAAAGAATAAAAATATTAAATAATAACATTGTTATTCTTGGGAGGTTATTTTCCTGTAGAAATCAGATTTTAATTATAAAGTGAGCAGTAAATATGACAAATAGCCAGTAAAATCAAATGACCGTCTCTTGCCCAGTCAGCTTTCTTCTTGTTCCCTCTTTCTGGCTATCCTTGAAATAGGCAGAAATGATTTTTTAAACTCAAAGCAAAACATAATTAAATATAAATTCCCAATGAAGAGTGTGATTATGTTTCAAGCCTATAGGCCCAAAAGCTATTTCAACAGTATCCTTGCCTGTTGATTTTCTTAAGTGGGAGATAGCTCTGACTTGACAATGGATCTTAAAAGTATTTTCATTAATGGAAACACTACAATGGGCAATGCATTTATTTCTTTGGACATGTAGGGAAAACTACCAGTGATAGAAAGGGAAAAAAAAGTTCCATGGAATAGACTTTGTAATTATGCTACTACTAGAATTTTATATGGGAGAAAATGCAGGACACTTATTAGATGGGTTGCATTTACTGTTGTTTGTACAGTAAAAATGCAAAAAACAGTCTTCTAAATGAGTAGATAACAGGTGAATCAATTTTAAGCTTGATATGGAGGAAAGCATAGCAATGAGGACAGCAAGGGACCCTGCTGTATCAGGCTCTGAAAACTGTGATCATTGAGGAGAATCTGTGAAGGGCATGGGTGCTGGCATGAATCCTTCCAGGGCAAATGAAGTTTATGTTTGGAGATGGGGAAAAGATGGTCTAGAAGAAAATGTATGCTGAGTTAGCATTTTAATCTCTACCTATTCACGGGCACTTTGCATAAACCAAACGAGTATTATTTTCATAAAACTTGGCAAATGCAGATATACTTCAATTCCCCCCAAAGCCATGTCTCTCAAAGTGGCAGCTAAATTATGTTTTATTATCAGGTACAGTAATTTTTCAAAGCTGATTTAAACTTTTCAATGATGGATTTGTGCTATTTGTTGTTTGAAATATACTACAGTTGAGATTCTTTGCTTTTTATTTATAATTATTGATTTTAAGTAAACATTTTATTTTAGAATAGATTTAGATTTATAGAAAAATTGTACAGATAAATACAGAGCATTTCCATACATCCCACATCCAGTTTCCCCTATTACTAACATCTTATATTACTATGGCACTTTTGTCTCAATTAATGAACCAAAATTGGCACATTACTTTTAACTGAAGTTCATACTTTGTTCAGAATTGCTTAGTTTTACCCTTTTTCTGTTCCAGGATTCCAGACAAGATACCATATTTAGTTGTCGTGTCTCCTTAGGCTCCTTTTGGCTGTGACAGTTTCTTTTCTTGTGTTTGATGACCTTGACCGTTTTGGGTAATATTGGTCAGAGATTTTGTAGAATATTCTTCACTGGGGATTTTTCTGATATTTTTCTCATGAACATAGTAGGGTTTGGGCTTTGGAGAGGAAAACCACATTCTCTTCACATCGTATCAATGGTACACAGTATCAACATGACATCACTGTTGATGTTAATCTTGACCACCTAGCTGAGATGGAGTTTATCAAGTTTATACCCTGTAAATTTCCTCTTCTTCCCCCTTTCCACAATGTACTCTAGGGAAAGAAGTCACTATGAGCATCCAACACCTAATGAATAGGTATTTATGTTCCCCTTCCTGGAAGGCAGAGGATCTATATACATTATTGGAATTCTGCTCCGGAAATATATTTATTTTCCCCAATTAATTTTTCCAATCATCTCATTATATCAGTATGGAATCATGGCTATTTCCTTGTATTTTGGGTTATAATCCAAAGCTACTTTATTTCATTGCTTTGTCATTGATTTTTTAAAATCATTTAAACCCACATTTTGCGCTAACATACTTGAATCTTAGACATATGCTGTTACTATATCATTGATCTGCATATTTTATGAATCTGGATGGGACATGTAACCCAGGTGCATGCCTCTATGCTTGTCTTGAAAACTAATGTTATGGTGTGTGAAATCCATACGTAGCAGCTGTTTCCTGTTTTTTAATATGAGAACAGCTGAGAACTAGTTACTGTTACCTTGCTTTTAAAAAATGCATCCAGGTTTAGGAGGGAAGCAATATTTCATCTACTTTTTTCAAAAAAAGCATCGATATTAAGTTGTCATATACTTATCCAGCCTACATACCCTTTAAACATTCTTTCACTCAAAGGATTCTAAAAATAATGATCAAGAAGGGCAGAACTGTAATATCTTCTTTCACCAAAAAGGGCAAAGAAATCTAAACCTGCACAATGGAAGACTACCTAAATGTTGACAATCCCTGAGACCTACAAGTAATTATTGTGTGGTAGGATTTAAGACACTTTTAGTGCAAAGCTATCTCATACTTTTCTAGGGAACTGATTAGCTCACTATATAGTTTCAGCAAATTTTAGAAAGTTTGGAATTATCTTAAAATCAACTCTTCTTCGTGACCTTTTGTAATTACTCCTCGTAAAATTCCGAATTTGTCTAGATGTAGAAAAACCTTTTGAATTTTGACAGATGTAGACATTTATGATGGCCTTTGAACTGTCTGAGGAAGCAAATCAGTAAGGCCTGGGGTTTCCATGTGGTGATGTTTGGTAGCTTATCTCTTCCTCTAGTTACCTGTTTATTTTTAATTAAAAAAAAAATTACAAGTGTGTTTCTAGCCTAAGGTCTAGGGTATAGGTATCTGGAATGAAAGGTTAGTGTTCGGAGGCTCTCCCATAAACAACTTCATAGAGTTTTTTGTAAAGATAATTTCAACACACATTGAGATTGTACTTTGAGGTATTGACACATTCTATAACTGTTAAAAAAATTACTTTATGAAATTAATTGGCAATTCAGCTAATAATATAATGATCAGTGTCCTTGATTTCCTAAGGATTCATGTTGGAACATTTGAAGTGAAAATTGGAATTGACTGGGTTATTTTGGTCCCATGAAGAACTGCAACAAATACAATGTCGTAATTTACATTGCACAGATGGCACCAGTTTCAAAATCTTGTGACTGAGCAAACAGTAACTCTTCAGTTAATGAACCATCCTGACAAAAATATAGCAAGCAGATCCTTGCTTTTTGGCTAGAGGCACTAAGCTAAAACAAGGAGAACCTACTATTAGCATCTTTATGATGGGACAAATACTAATGTTTTGACATTTTCATGATTTAGACAATTTGGTTGACAATAACTACTTCATAAATTCTGAGAGTGAAAAGAAAAGTCACACTCAGTTTAAGCATTTTAAAGAAGCTATATCTATCACAGATTTCTGAAATAAATAGACAAAAAAGAAAAGAAAAGAAAATGAGTATAGTTGCCAGCAAGGATTGATTTCTGAAGTTGATTAGTCATAAATTTTTAAAACACATTAAGTCTTATATTCTTGTGATGGCTTCCTTTTTGTTCTACTGGCTACTGTGTATCATGTTCGCTCTTACTAAGCAGTATGCAGATTCTTAGAATAAAATGGTCAATATAAAATCTTAGTGGTTGTAAGTTTTGGGGATACACAGAACTGGCTTTCAGATCTGGCTCTGCTTTTTAGAAGCCAGCGGGACATTTGAGCAAGATATTTAAACCTAAACAAATCTATTTTGTCATTGTCAAACAGGGAAAGAAATTTCGACGTCGTACAGTTTTTGTAATTGGAGGAGCTTATAAAGTGTCTAGAATGTTACATGGTAAAAAAAAAAGTAGTATCAGTGTCAGACGCAGTAGTAATTATTAGTTATTATAAAAGTTTCCTTAGATCAGGCAATATTTCTCTAGTTACACCTTGACCAGGAGCCTATTCATTCAAATATTTTGTAAGTGGGAACAGTGAATTAAATTTTAGGTTTCTCCTGCAGATGCTCATTCTAGGAAAAAGCAAGAAACAAGATTATTTTCTATCTATTATATTAGACACATGCCTCTAGCCTTTGTCTGGAATTTTGCAGACCTTTTTTTTTTTTTTTTTTTTTAACGCATATAAAGCTGTCCTCCATTATTTTAAGTAGAGTTGGCTTTAGATTGAACTTGAATGGATGTAAATCAGGCAACTAACTAGATTGTAAGATTTTGCTACTTTTAACAAGGCCCATGTCCGCCAGAGTACATTTCCTTTCCCATAAAAGTAGAAACAAACAGTATTCAATGGTCACTGATAGGGAACTTTCTTTTGGGTTATTTAAACCCTATGATTTTGGCTTTGACCACAAGGAAATTTATTGAGTAGTTTGGGGGATCTGATTACAATATGCATAACCAATTGCAAAACTATGAAAAATGCTGCAGATGAGCTTTCTTACCCTTGTTCAGACTCTTGAAAGTGTGACTATAAAAGGAGCAAAGAAAGAAGAAGGAAAATATAAAGCAATGGAAAGCATAATTGGAGGGAGTCCCAGGAGAGATGCCCTGTGGTAGATAAATCTGTCTGTTGTTTTCACTATTGTTCCATCATGTACCACTTGCTTTTGTTTTATCTGTCTGGATAAATTATCCAGCAAAGCATCACAAATATCTTTAGTTAGCAAGTGCTACTTTTCCTTAGGGAAACGAGTTCTCTTTCTGATTTTCTTTTTGTTAGTTTGAGGTTTGAATAAATTGTTAGAAAATCAAAACCATTAAGTTCTTATTTTTATAATCAACTTCTCTCTTTTTGCCCTAATCACTGTAAATTACAAAAAGCAGGGATGAATTATTTTAAATGCTTTGAACCCTGGAATTTCACAATAGAACCAAAGATGCCATTCAATATTTATTTAAAATGGGGACACCAGGCAAATTGTATTTCTCGCTCAGATAATATGTTTTATCTACTATCTATCCTTTTAAATGTATATGAAGATTTTGTGAGAATTTATTGAGTCTATCAGATGTGCTACATTGATGGGGCAGAGAATGCATTGTCACTTAAATAAGGAATTTACACAGCAAACTGTAGTTTCTTACAATTTTATGCACTTCATAGCCTGTGTTCTAATTCTAAATTAGGGTTCTGATGTGTGTATTTATACATAGCCATACTTGAATCAACCTGTAACTGTAAGCCTTTGGGGAGCGATTGTGTTTGAACATCTGGACTCACCACATGTTTTCAGTTGGAAATGAAACATCATTTAGACCTGTATATTAAAAAAGGAAGACACAACAGTGACATTCTATAGGTTTTCTGGATGATGAGAAATGAATTCTGCAAATATGATTTGGGATTTATTGTATCAAACAAGGATGTAAAAATGATGATATTTTAAACTAAAGTAGTTTTCCTAAATGCTTATCATCTGTCTTTCCCTTCATTCACATAATAGATGTTCAGATTTGATTTTGAAGGGAAAAAATTTAAATGACATGAAAATCTAGATTTTTACAATATTTTCTGTAAAAATTAATGATTATAAAAAATAAAAGAATCTTTGGGATAATATTAATTTCCAAGCAAGCCCATCATCTTTGTGTTTATTAAAGATGCATTAAGCATTACATATTCTCTTTTGAAGTGCTAATATAATATCTTTTAATCACAATTAGAACTTTTGCCTTCATTAAATAAATGCCTAATGTCTAGTATGTTTTCGAATAATACTTAAAAGAGAATATTGATCCCAGTCCTCTCTTGTAGGAATTAAATTAACCTCTTTATTGGAACCCTATGGTTTGTACTTACAATGTACGTATCTGTCAGCAGAAACTAATTAATTGGAATCTGTTGCCTTCTAAGAGTAACCTTAAAGCAAATAATATTTGCCTGCACAGATTAAAGAAAAACACTGGGAGCTAATTTGAACAGAACTTTTCTGAAATGTCAGGAACCCTTTAATCTAATAAAGAAAGTTTAGGTAAGGAAAGACTCTTTAATCTCTGACTTTTCATAAACTACAGGACTAAACAATTTAACCTTTCTACATATATGCATGTTCATTTGCTGTGTTGGTATATGGCTATTATATAAATTTGAACTATTGTATACTCTAAGGTAGTTTTGTGATTTTTGCTTGTACACAATCTTAGAAAGGTAAATGAATGGGTACTTTGTTTTAAAATTAGGATTGTATCCACTTGTAAATTCATACATATACTATTGTAATTGTGGTTGCACATCTACTTACTTTGCCCAGTGGTATAGTAAAGTTAATATTCTTTAATGTATTTAAAATAAGTTTTCTCTTTAAAAACTGTTTGATTAGCTTTTTGGTAAAATATATTTTTAAAATAATCAACTTTCAGTGTAACATTTTGTTCAATGAACAGGTTTTCCTCTATCAGCATACTACTTGAAGCAGGGTATACCTGTTACCATATTTTTAAAGATGTTTGTGCAATCTTTGTATAGAATACTATTAATTATTTGGTAAAAATAATAGAGAGATCACATACTTTTTCAATTGGAAGTTTATGACTATTTCAGTCTTCTGTAATATGACCTTTAAAATGTAGACTGCAATTAACTTCAAACACCCACTCAGCATTTTACATTTATGATTATTCCTAACTTATTTTGACAGACTCTTGCATTTACCTTTAGATGATTTAAAATACTACAGTTATTTCATCCAAGAAATTCTTCCTAAGGGTCAGAATTGTCTTGTGCCTGTGGGTATAGTGAGGAAGCTGCTACTTGCCACTCTATTAAATCAATGAAATCAGCAAGGAGCTTTGATTTCCAGGATCTTAGACACCAAAGTCTAAGAATATTTTTAAGTGAAGTAACTGAACCAGAAAACTAGCTGGAGGTCCCTCATTACTTATTCTTGCTTGCTATTTCAGACTTTTTAAGTTTTGGCCATGTCTACTCATGCTTCAATATTAATGTCATCATGAAAAGGGCTTGGAATGACGATTTTTTTTTTTTTTTTTTTTTTTGCTAATTTCAGAGAAACTGCTCATGATTCCAAAGGAAAGACACATGTGATCCCAGTACAAAATTCCTGTAGATAATCAAGAAGGAACATTTCAGTTGACCAATGCACAATCAGTAAAAGGAGAATATATTTCAACAAGTTATAAATAGTTGATGTATACACATGCAGACCACATAGCTTAAATCCCTCTCATGATAAGAAAATTAAACCAGTTGGTTTTAGCTATTGTTACAACATCAGCCAAAACCTCACCTCAAACTTTCAAAGTTCTGTCTTAGCTAATATATGTTCTATGCCACATCAAAATTTAACAAATATCACAGATACTGTAATAATGACTCTATCATATATCTCTCACATTATTGAAAATTCAGATAAGTTTCCAATTTATGATCTTGTTCAACAGTTTCATGCGTAAAATGATATTGAAAGGAAACTTCCTAACTTTCTTCATCAAAAATAGTTGAAACTCTTTAAAGAAACGGTGCAGGGATACATTCCTGCCATTATCTTTTGAGAGACTTTTGGAAAATTACATAAAACTGTTATGAATAGGATGAATATTCCCAGTAATTTTTAAAAACTTTCTCTCTGAAATAATTTAAAACTCCAAGACCCTGGAAATCAAGTGGATTATGAATTTACTCTTATCAGACATATTAAAAGCTCATATACAGTAAGAAAAAACTAGTGAGTTTGAAGGAATGTAGATAAAATAGGTATAATATTGAAAATTTATAAATTAAGTTATCGTGCATATTGCTTTGGCATGCATAAATACAAAGATTATGTCTTTGTATTATATCAAAGAAGAAAATCTAGAAAAGGTCCATTCAAAGATGGACTGAATAATTTTGAATAAATATTGAAAAGTTTCAAAACCAAGTGTGGATACCATTTTGTAGAATATGTGCCATACTTGAAAGATAGGAAAACTAATATAAATTGTATGAATTTTTATAATATGGACATTAATAAACTTTTAAAAATTTAAATATCTTGGAAGTAACTTTTCTAACTTTATATTTCCAAGAAATCTTTCATGCAAGATAGAAATTTGATAATTGCATATTCAAATATGGTAATCAAGTCAAAGAACATTTATTTTTTCAATCTGATATTGGGCCATAGGGATTTCATTCATGCCTGAGAAATGTATTCTTGAATTCCCTCTTTTTTCCTGCTAATCATGGAAGAAAGAATATAGAGTCTTTTAATCATCCACTATGTTTACTGAAAATATTCTACCCTTTATAGACTACTCTAATCCTCCTCTCTACTCCATCATCATTCATCTTCCTCTTATGAATAATTTTACATATTGACATATATTTCAGTCAACTCTTTAAAAAAATTTTTAGTGCACTCTAGGAGAAACCCTAAAATGAATTCTTTACTCTACATTCATTCCTGCCAAGTTCCCAACAGTCCTAAAAAGAACCACTGCAGTAATAATTCTTTCCTCCTTTAATTTTTACATCCTCAGTCAATTGAATATTTTACCTACATTCCTCAGGGATTTAAACCTTTTGTAAGTAAAATTGGAAAATGAAATAAGTCATGCACAGGAACAAGAATCACAAGTCTTCTAATGAATTATGTATTTTTGCATATAAATGCTTCTATTTTCACAATACTTCCCTGTTAAACATGTGCTCTGCTAGGATTTGCTTTAATCTTTTGCTACATATTTAATTGTATGTCAGAGTTAAATGCAATAGCCAGCTAAGTGTAACTCTAATGTTTCCAGTTTACTAGCACTTAAATACTTGATGTGAAGGAATTCATTTTGGAGCAACTCTTATATAAAATACGGTTAATAGAAAGAACATCACAGGCATGAAAGGGCAGAATACATATATGTTAATTTTGATTCATTGAAGTTAAAATGTGTAGTAAAAAATGACTTTATTATGAAGTCTATCCAGTGCTTTTAGCTCTGCTCATATACAACAATTTAATCAGACATTCAAGTTATTGGGACCCTGAATGGGACAGTGGAATGCAATCCAAGGTACTAGTGCCTATGACAAAACAGATGCTCTTGTTAAAACTCAGCAGAGCAAAATTTTACAAACCTGTTGACAATACAACTCTTATATTTTATAAAGACTCGTATAATACATTTTTAAACCGTTTCATCATTGCAGCTTTCCCGGTAATATTAGCAACATTGAGTGACCTCACTTAAAAGCTAACCCGATTAACATAAAAAATGTGATGACAGGTGAAGGTAGAACTGAGTTATACATATAAAATTACTGCTTATTAAAAAACAAACTTGCGATTCCAAGGTGTCATACATTGTATGAATGATCAACTTCCTTACATTTTCTTTTGATCTCATAAACGTTCCACATGTTTGTGTTGTCTGTTAATGATATACAAGTATGCTTATGATAAAACCTCCAGTAAAGACCATCACAGCACATGTTTCTGAATGAGTAAATTGTACTCAAGTGTCGATTGTACAGCATACTGTAATGAACTGATCAAACTCTACAAGTTATGTAGTTCATCATTGGATTCCCCAAACTATAAAAGTTTTTTTTTTTTTAAAGTCTAAGCATGTACACAGCACAATCCCATAGCCAGGGAAGGATTATGGCTTATACAAATGATAGTTAACAAGCCAGTACATTTAGAAATAATATATATTATGAAATGCATCTCAGATCACAGTTTGAAATCAAGTTCCCAACTGTGAACTGGAAGCTCATGGAATTACCAACAATTATGTAGATTTCTCTTGGGAAGGATTTAGTAGTCGTTCCTCATTTAATTGCAGTTTTTCTTAAGAAATTATTTACTTGACGGGACACTAATATGAGAAAGAAAGCACAGCAGTTCAGCATAAACTAGGCATTATATTCATAAGTAGCCATGGTTTAAAGTGTTTCATAGTGTAATGATGTCACAAATAGATAAATCTTAACTGTGTCTTACCTGTCGTAGCAGAGTGTCTCGATAGTGTTGAGTCTGGAAAAGACGCAAGTCTCTAAATTAGAAAACGGGGTGTTTGCACTGCCAGTTTTAGCAGAGCTAGAGTGTTCTATGCATAAGTAATAAATTGTCTCTCCAAAGTCGTCCCGACCGCGGTGCTAATGGGCAGTAGCAGTTAGAATCACTGCCCGAAAGCTTGCTGGTGCTGCTCCCGCAGCCTTCTGCCTTTGCAGAGACCTAATATGAGTGTGCCTGAGAGCATCCTCGCCCCGCCACTCTCCCCCCTCCTTTATGCGTGGTCTTTTTTCCTCTGTATCTCAGTGTGCACCCCCCTCTCTAATGGAGAGTTATCATTTGGCTTATTCGGCAGACATTCAAAGAGGATGGGCTGGCAGGCAACTGTGCAGCCCCCCTCCCGCCCCCCTGCTGAGTGTGAATGTGTTGTGAATAAGGACAAAGCTCAGAACCAGTGCAGCACATTACTCCCTGGAAAAGCGCTGCAATGATACTGTGCACTGCTCCTCCGCAGGCACGCAGGCAGGCACGCAGGCTGGCAGGGAAAGAGGTGGACTGCATTCCCCTAGCTCTGCTTCCTAGGAACGTGCATCATAAAGTTTGGCTCAGGACTTTGACTCCTCTCTAGGGGACCATGTTTTCTGTGGGCAGAAGTTCTGTTATTAACAGTCTGAATACCTTGAACAAAAGTGTTTTAGGTAGGTTTTTTTCTGTGTTAAACTCAGAGAACCTAGCTTACCCCTTAGTAGTTGCCAAAGTACTGGATTCTCTAACTTTGGAAGATAATGATAAAGATCCCTTATGTTATGCCCTAAATAAATGTGTGCGTGAGTGGAAATGGATTTCTCTAGTCTGAGCATTCATCAGGGACTGAGTGGGGAGGGGTGGGGGGCAGGTGAGCAGACAAATGAAAAACATTAGTATCTCATAAGTGCCAAAAATAGAAACTGAGATAAACTAAAGTGAAATTGATAAACACGTCTGGAAGGACATAGTCCAATGGAATGAACAGAGTAAATAAATGGGACTCATGTCCTATAGCTGTAATTCAGTTTCAACAACAGAAAGTGATCCTACTTATAGAGCAGATGTTTTGTTGTGATTTTTACACTATCCATGTAGAATAATCATATGCTAACATATATAATGAATTCAGGAAAGACTTAGTAGGTAACCTGCAGGCATTTGCTTAAGGAAAGTTAGAATTTTTTTTCCATATTAAAGAAGCTACAGGAAGTTATTGAACCATGGACCCAAATGATGATCCCCATAAATTTATACTATTATGATGAGATTTTTAGAAAGTATAATAATTTAATCCAGACCTCAGATTTGGAAAATTATTTAAGTGTTAGGTAAGAGTAGATTTATCTATAAATGCCAAAACAGTTAAAGTAAATACTGGCTGAAATAAAATATAAATTTATCTGTTATGAAAATGAAGTCTGGAGCTAAGAAACTCAGGACTGAATGGAGATACCATGATCATCAACATTCCCTTCTTTTACATTGTTCTTCCCATCCTCAGTATGATCCAAGATGGTCACTCAGGATGTAGCCATCAGATTGATATTCCAAACTTCAGGAAGAGGGAAACAAGAGGAGAGCATGCTCCCTATTTAAGGACACATCCTGGAAGTTACCTATAACGTGTATTTGACTAGAAATTAACCACATGGACAGAGCTAGCTGCAAGTTAGGCTTGAATATATAGTTTCTATGTAGGATGGCCACATACATGGCTAAAAATCTGAGGGCTCTTTTATTAAGGAAAAAAATGGAATATGGGGGGATATAGTAGAATCTGCCATAGTATAGATAATTGCTAATGTAAATGAAACAACAATATCCATTCTACCTTTATCTCATTTTATAACTGCAATGTAATTTAGGGAACTGATTCCTTCTCCAGCAGATGACCCTGTTTAGTCTAAGCCAATGATGGTAACAGCATGACCCTACCTAGGGATAGGTTAAGTAACCCAGACCTAAGCCAATCCAGGCAAGGTATTCACTTTGTGGCAGTTATTGGTTCAAGGGTGCCATATTTTTTAAGACTGGTCCAATCAAATGGAAGGGAAGGAGAATAGTTCAATGTAGAAGAGAGGGTTCTGGATCCAGGCTTAAGTGAAACAGATAATTTAGAGAAAGAGAAAGAAACTGGGTACTTGAAGATATAAACAAACTTTGGGATTAATTGACTCTGAAGCCAGCTCTAACTCTGAACTTCCAAGTATGTGCACCAATATGGTGTTTTATTTACTTATTTTTAGCTACTTGTATATGATTTTCTGTTAGTAACCAAATAATTTTACACAGATCGAACACTAGATGGATATTATTAATCATTTGGTATATAATTCCTTGTCCCCAGTCTTACTATCGTGTTTATGAAACTCCATGGTTCAGAATAGTTCCTATTCTGAACATTTTAAATCCCTATATATGCCAGACTTTGAAACTATCTATTTATCTGAAATAGTTTCTAATTATTTAATTTCCACTGACATTATATTGGGGTTATGTAAAGACAATTTGCTGATGAACCTGGGACATATCCAGTGTCTTAGCTCATTAGATTTAAACAATGGCTTTTTTGGTTACATTTATTACTCCTCAGGTTTTAACTAAATAAACTACTCCCTGTGCTTTTGCTCTCACTTCAATGCATAATAATTACTATTAGTATTTTAATAGTTATTATTTACCCATAAATGTGTTTAGCCTATGACAGGCCCTACATTAATACTCACAATGTATGAACTCATGTAATCTTCACAACAGCTTTATGAGGAGTAACCTATTATTATTCTGATTTTTGAATGAAGAAATGGAATGGATACACATAACCAAAAGAAATGGTACAAAAGAAAAGAGAAAATCTAAATAGTCCAATATCTATTAAGGAAATTGATTACAATAATAATAATAATAAAAACCTTCTCACAAACAAAACAAAACATTTCAGGTCTAGATGACTATACCTGTCAACTAAATAGTCAAGGAAGAACTCACACCAACTGGTATCAAAACCTCACATACCCTTTTAGAAAACAGACTAAGAGGGAACAGTGCCTGACTTAATGTAGGAGGCCAGAACTACCTTGATACCAAAACCAAACAAAGACATCACAAAAAAGACAAAGACAAATAAATATTTCTCATGAGCAGAGACATGGGATTACTTAATAGAATATTGCAGAGAAAATCCAGGAATATATGAAGAGGATAATATAAAATTTAAATTTTGGTTCACATTCAAAACCAAAACAATGGAATCCACCATATTAACAGAATTAAAGGGAGAAATTATATCATTTCAATAGATGTAGAAAAATCATTTAATAAAATGCAAAATCAATTCATGATAATTCACATGGTCCACTCTTTCCCCTTCTTTTCAACCTTGAACTGTCTGTCTAGTCATTGCAATAAGATAAGATAAAGAAAAGTAATCATCCGGATTGGAAAGAAAGAATAAAACTACCTTTATTCTCAGTGAATATGGTCATATATAGAGTATCCTAAGGAATTTCAAAAATAAAGTATCAGAATTAATCATTAAATTTAGCAATATCATAAGATTCAAGTCAACATACCAAGCATATACACACACATATACACACACATATATATATCTAATTTAAACTAGCAACACAAAAATTGAAATGTTTAATTTTTCAATGTATGCACACCAAACACTGAAAAAGATTTCTGAGAAAATTCAAGGAAGGCAAAATCCACATTCATTGCTTGGAAGAACCATTTTTAAGATGTCAGTTGTCCCCAAAATCGACCTATAAAGTAAACATTGTCCCTATTAGAATCCTAGTTGGATTTTTGAGAACTAGACAAGTCTATTCTTCAATATGTATGGAAAAGAACCTAAAAAAAATACAAAATAATCTTGCAAAGGAAACTGAAGGGCTTACCCTAGCTTATCTCAAGACATATAATAAAACTACAAGAATTAAGACAAGGTGGTATTTATGTAAGTATAAATATAAAGATTAATGGAACAGAGTAGAGAGTTGAGACGTTGTCCTGCACATATATGATCAATTCATTTTACACAAAGATGGCAAGGTAATTCAATGGTGAAAGGATACTATTTTCAATAAGGCCAAAAAGAAAATCTTCACAATCTTGGGGTTAGAAAAAGATTTTTTATATAGGACCAAAAAGAAAAAAATTGTAAAATAGAAATTTTATAAATTAGGCTTTATCAAAATTTAAAACTTCTGGTATTTGCAAGATATCATTCAGAAATGAAAAGGCAACTCGGAGACTGTAAGAAAATACTTTTAATTTATATCGGACCAAAGACTTGTATCTAGAATATACAGAGATCTTACAAATTCATAGCTGTAAGAATAATAATCTTATTTAAAAATGGGCAAAGAGTTGAATAGATACGTCACAAAAGAAGATATGCAGATGGATAATATATACATAAAAAGTACCTGAAGTCAATAGTGGTCAAGGAAACTCAAAATAGCACCTTAAGGAGATAAGAGTACACCCACACCAGAATAGTTAAAATGAGAAAGACTGATGCTTCTAAATATTGGTGAGGATAACAGAAAAATTGGATCCTTCATAGACTGCCATCTTGGAGGGTTTAGAATCTTCCTATGAAATTCAACTTGCATGATTCAACTATTCCACTACGAGTATAACACTCAAGAAAAATGAAAAAAATAAGTCAACATAAAGGTTTGTACACAAATTTCTTAATAATGACTGAAAAAAACCAGGAAAATAAATTTCCATAATACATGACTAGATAAACAAATTTGTTATATATATACAATGGAATACTATTCTGCAAGTTCTTTGGTTTCCTTGTCTGCTCAAACAAACACCATGAAATGGATCAGGTTAAAATGGGAATTTATTTGCTCATGGTTTTCAGGCTAAGACAAAGTGCAAATCAAAGTATCATCAAGGTGATGCTTCCTCTCCAAAAACTGACATTCTTGGACTGGCTGCCAGTGATCCTCAGGCCTTAGCTTATGTGGTAGTTTGAGTCTTTTGTGGAACCCAGAAAATTCTGTTCTTAAAGCTAATCCATTCCTGTGCATGTAAACTTATTGTAGTTGGGACTGTTTGATTAAATTACTTCAGTTAAGGGCCTTTGATTAGATTGTGTTACCCAGGGTAAGTCTTAATCCTATTACTGGAGTATTTTATAAATGTAGGGATAAAAAGCCATGGACACAGAAAAAAGCTGCAGGGACAGAGAGGAACACAGAAGCTGAGAGGATGCCATGTTAGCCAGAAGCTGAAAGCAAGGAGGCCCAGAGGAAAGGGAAGAGATGAGCAGACACTGTCATGTACCTGATCACCAACAGCTACAGCTTGAACAGAAAGGATCTCCAGATAATGCCTTGATTTGGACACTTTCATGGCCTCAAGACTGTAAGTTTTTTACCTAATGAATCCCCATTGTAGAAGCCAAACCATTTCTGGTATCTTGCTCCCAGCAGCTTTATCTCCTGGTCTCTCCCTTTTCTTCTGGGCTTTGTTGATGGTCCGCTTCTGGCTGCTCCTTTTGTGGCCTTTTCTATCTCTGTTTGAGTTTCATTCATTTATAAGAAACTCCAGTAATAGGATTATTATCCTGCCTGGGTTGGGCCACACCTTAACTGAAATAACCTCATCAAAACGTCCTACTTACAATGGGTTCACACCCACATGAATGGGTTAAGTTTAAGAACATGTTTTCCTGGGATACATAGAGCTCCAAACCACACAGCAACAAAAAGGATCCATAAAACAACATTCATGAATTTTAAAATCATTATTTTGAGTGAAAGATGATAGTTACAAAAGAGCATATGCTGCAAGAATCCATTTAGGTACAATTTTAGAAAAAGGCATATTAGTCTAAGTGACAGAACACAACAGTGTTTGCATGAGGCCAGGGTTTCTGTGTGGATGGGGGAGATGGGGCAGGGCAATAATGGCTGCAAATTTGTGTGAGTGAACATTTTTGAGGGAAGGAGCTATTTTATACCTTGATTGTGGTGGTGGTTACAACAGATATAGACATTTGTCCAATCTCGTGTAATTGTATACTTAAAATGATAAAATTCACATTTTATTTTATATAAATTATAGCTGAATAAAGTTGATTTAAAAAGGATAAAAAGAAGAAAATGGGTCACTGATCATTAAGTAACTAGCCCAGGATTACCCAGTTAGAAATAGCAGCATTGGAATTTGAAGCCTAAGTTTTAATTTTTTTCTCCTAACTACTTCTTTATGTTGACTTTTTTTTTTAAGGAGGTACTGGAGATTGAACCCAGGATCTCGTACATGGGAAGCAGGTGCTCAACCACTTGAGCCACATCCACTCCCTGAGCTGGCTCTTGATAAGTTTAGAAAATGTTTGATTCATAAGAATGAAGAATTTAAGATAAAGAATAGAAGAAGGAAAGGGATAAAAAGAGAATAGTAGGCAGTCACCTGAACTAGAATGAGAATGTTGTGAGAACATGAGGCAATTCTAGGGATGAGCTACCCAATGTATGGCTTGTCACTGAATATTCAGATTCTCACTAGGAATTATTGATTCTTACCCTCTACTCTATAGATTTATTTCACTTCATACTTTCTGAGTTTCTACTGATTTGTCTCAGCCATCTGTTTATAAAAACTTCAATTTGCCCTAATCCCTCATGATGAGCCCTCCGTATAGCATTCTTTCTGCCTAACATTTTCCCCTTTCTCAGGTTCAAAATCTCAAGACAGGAAATCTTGATTGGCCCCATAAATTTGGGCTAATTCACAATAAACTTATTATAGTTCACCTATACACTGGCTTTACTTGGGTGTGGTAGCTAACCTTAGATCAATTGTGTTGTGACAGTTTGAGATTATTTATGAATCCCAAAAAGAGAAAGTTTATGTTTGTAAACTTATCTATTCCTCTCGGTATGATACCCTCTGATTGTATTAAATTCAGTGAGGGGCCTCTGATTAAGTTTACTCCATAAAATCAATTTAGAGCTTCTGATTGGGCTATGTCAGTGAGGCATAATTCAGGTTGAGTCCCCATCCCCTTGGTGGGTCCATATAAATGGACACTCACTCAAGAAGACATATGCCAGAGGAGAGAATTTTGTCATTTTGATCCTGCCATGTGACAGAAAGGAGAAGGTTGAAACAGCTGAGGCCCCAGGAAGAGAAATGAGTCATTTGCTTGATAGTTTCCAGCTGACCTTGGGAAGAGACTGGCTACTGATATAGGAAGCCCTGAGAGACAAGCTCTATGCCAGCCTACAGCTGAGATTGGGAAGAAGCTATACCCATGGAGTCTCAAGAGGAAGAGGAAATCCAGGAAGAAGAGATCAGCGACCATCTTGCTTCAACATGTGGCAACTGACTTTGGTGAGAAACCAATCTTGAGTTGGACTCTTTGGGGCCTTGTAACTCTAAACTTTTATACCAGATAAATACCCATTTTAAAGGCCAACAGATTTCTGGTACTTTGCATTGGCACCCCTTTGGTAGACAGGTGTGGCATGTAAGAAGAGGTCTATGTGGTTTTAAAAAAATGGCTGCTTGGATGAAATTATGAGCACGGCAAATCCATGCTTGGCATATCTAGTATGACCTTTCAGTTTCCTCTGAAATCATTGCCAGTATTTGTGAAAATAACCTGTCCATTTATATGTATATATAAACATATGCACACATTCATGAATGCACATATATAAAAATATTTATTTCTCTTGAATGGCACAGATCCTTATGACTATAGTTTTGGTCAAGGTAAAGCCCTCCCATTCTTTCCTTCCCCTATTCCCAACTCTATCCTTTTTTTTTTCTTAAATTGCTTCTTCTTCTCGCATTTTAAGAATATGTGTATTTATCCATGTGTGTATATATGAGTGTACTCAAACATAAGAGAAAAGATTCATTCCTCTTATGTATCACAGAAAATTATATAAACTGGTCTTCCTGAAGATTTTTTTCTATTGAAGTAGGATTCTTGATGCACAAATAAACAAGATTGCTTTTAGTTCTGAAGACTCAAAGACTCTACGAATACTGAGTTTGAATTTGCTGACCTATCCCAGTCCTCCTACACTCAAAACTCCTCCATCAGTTAAATTAGTGAATCATGAACTATAAACAGATAATTAGAACAACAGAAGAGCATAGTAAGCAAACATTAATCATGCCTAGCATATAGGGTAAGCACAATTCATGCCACTCAAAATTCTGCTCAGCAAATTAAATTCTATCATAAGGAAACATCTTGTTATTTCATTTGCCTCCTTGAATTTTTGTTTGTTTTCCAAATAATGGTAAAAAGTTCATATTTCCTGTAATGTTTTTAGTTTACATTGGATGAGTCTTTCATATCTTTTGTCATATTTACTGTGAAATATTTCAAAATTTTTGGTCTTGATATTTTTATTAATTCTGATGAAATATAATGTTCTCTATAAAATACTTTGCTAACTACATGTTAGCTTCTAATAAAGCACTGTTTTTTGGCCAAGTGACAAGCTTCTAAAGGAAGTTGCTCACAAATGAATACCCTAACTCGAATGTACATTTCCCAATATCTGTGGAGTTTTGTCTAAACATAGAACTTTCAGTGTAATGGAAGTGGTCAAATTTGATAAATGACAAAAATACACAGGGTATGGAAATACCATTCATTCTCACACACACACTTATGCATATCATGAAACCTGATTTGGCAGTAGTATCCCTGGGTTGTACTTCTTTCCTTTGATCATCTAGGAACTTCACACATATTTGCTCTTTTCTGCCAAAATGCTATTTATCCCCTGCCTTCCTCAATCTCCTTTTTCAATTAGAGAAGTTGTGAGTTTACAAAACAATCATGCATAAAATACAGGATTCCTGTACACCACTCCACCGCCAACGCCTTGCATTGGTGTGGAACATTTGTTACTATTGCTGATAGCTGTGTTAGGTTGCCAAAGAGCTGCTGATGCAAAGTACTGAAAATGGGTTGGCTTTTATATAGGGGATTTATCTGGGGGTAAAAGCTTACAGTTCTGAGGTCTCTGAAATGTCCAAATAAAAGCATCGCCAGAGAAGTTTTCTCACCAAAGTCAGCTGCCACTTGACAAAGATGGCCACCAATCTCTGCCTTCCCCACAGGGCTCACTGTCTTGGAGAGCAGCTCCCTGAACTCAGCTGTCAGCAATAAGGCATAGGGCTTGTCTCTTACCAGACCTCCTCCCTCAGCCTTGGCAGCTCTTCTTTCTTCCCGAGTTCTGCTCTAAGCTATTAGGCATATAGCTCATTTCTCCCTGGGTCTCAGTTCTTTGAGCCTCTTAGGGACTTCTCTCCTTGCAGCTCAGCTGTGGGCGATATTGTTGTCCTTTCTCTCACATGGCCAGATCAAATATGGTTTCTTCCTTTATCTGGGTCTGTGTGTGTCTTTTTCTGTGTTTCCATTTATGTCAGACCCAGCAACAGAGTAGACATAACCTGAGAGACTCAACCTGAGTCACTTCACACCTAACTCTATAAATTTGCTTATTATTATTAGATCATAACAGTGAAATCATACATACTTGTCCTTTTGTGTCTGGCTTATTTCACTCAACATGATATCCTCAAGGTTTATCCATGTTGTCATATGCATCAGGACTTCATTCCTTTTTATAGGAGAATGATATTCCATCATGTGTTTCTACCATATTTTGTTTATCCATTCATCAGTGATGGATACTTGTGTTGCTTCCATCTTTTGGCAATTGTGAATAATGCCACTGTGAAAATATCTGTTCAGATCCCTGCTTTCAGTTCTTCTGGGTATATACTTAGTAGTGGGATTGCCAGATCCTATGGTAATTCTACACTTAGCTTCCTGAGGTCCTGCCAAACTGTCTTCCACAGCAGCTGCACCATTTTACATTGCTACCAGCAATGAGTGTTCCTATTTCTCCATATCCTCTCCAACATTTATAGTTTTCTGTTTTGTTTTGTTTTTTAAATATAGATCATTCTAGCAGATGTGAAATGATACCTCATTGTGGTTTTGATTTGCATTTCCCTAAGAGCTAGTGATGGTGAGCTTCTCTTCATGTGCTTTTAAGCCATTTGTATTTTCTCTTTGGAAAAATATCTATTCACATCTTTTGCACACTTTTAATTGGGTTGTGTAATAGTTAGGCTAATATGTCAATTTAGCCAGGTAATAGTGTCCAGTTGTTTGGTCAAGAAAGCACTGGGATAATTATAATGCAAGGACATTTTGGGGACTTAAATCATCAGTGAGTTGATTGCATCTATGGCTGACTACATCCACAATTAACCGAGGATATTGCAGTCAGTTGAAGGCCTTAAAAGTAATCATGATTTGAACATTCAGTGAGAGAATTCCCATCTCCGTTTCACACAGCCAGTTTCTGGGGAACTCATAGAGGGCCTTCATTTGAGTTCTTGCCTTGCATTCTGCCCTACAGAATTTGTACTCATGAACCCCATGATTGCATGAGACAATTTTATAAAATCTCATAATATTTATTGATATCTTTTGTCAGTTCTTTCCCCTGACAGAACTCTGTTTGTTTTTTTATTGTGGAGTTGTAGGACTTCTTTATATATTCTGGATATTAAATCCTTATCAGGTAGGTTGTTTCCAAATTTTTTCTCCCATTGAGTAGGCTGCCTTTTCACTTTCTTGGCAAAGTCCTTTGATGCACAAAAGTTTTTAATTTTGAGAATGTCCCATTTATCTATTTTTTCTTTTGTTACTTGTGCTTTGGGAGTAAAGTCTAAGAAACCATTGCCTACCAAAGATCTTGAAAATGCTTCCCTACATTTTCTTCTAGGGATTTTATATTTCTGGTCCTTATATTTAGGTCTTTGATCCATTTTGAGTTACTTCTTTGTATAGGGTGTGAGACAGGGGTCCTCTTTCATTCTTTTGTCTATGGATATCCAGTTCTCCCAGCACCATTTGTTGAAGAAACTATTGCTTCCTAGTTGAGTGGACCTGACAGTCTTGTCAAATATCAATTGGCCATAGTTTTAAGGGACTATTTATGAACTCTTAATTTAATTCCATTCGTCAATATATCTATCCTTATGCCAGTAGCATGCTATTTTGACCACTGTAGCTTTGTAATATGCTTTAAAGTCAGAAGTGTGTGTCTTCCAACTTTGTTCTTCTTTTTCAAGATGTTTTTGGCTATTCAGGGTCCCTTACTGCTCCAAATAAATTTGATAATTGACTTTTCCATTTCTACAAAGTAGCCTTGGAATTTTGATTGGGACTGTGTTGAATCTGAAAATCAGTTTGGGTAGAATTGACATGTTAATGAGATTTTGTTTCCCAATCCATGAGCATGAATGTCCTTCCATTTGTTTAGGTCTTCTTTGATTTTTTTTTTAGCAATGTTTTGTAGTTTTCTGTGTACAATTTCTTTGCATTCTCGGCTAAATTTATTCCTAGATATTTGATTCCTTTCGTTGCTATTGTAAATGGAATTTTTTTCTTGATTTCTCCCTTAGATTGCTCATTACTTGTGTATAGAATCACTACTGAATTTTGTGATTTGATCTTGTGTCCCCCCACTTTTCTGAACTAGTAACTTTGAGTTTTAGCTCTAGTAGCTTTGTTGTAGAGTTTTTGTGGCTTTCTATGTATAGGATTATGTCATTTGCAAATAGTGAAAATTCTACTTCTTCCTTTCCAATTTGGATGCTTTTTATATCTTTTCTTTGCCTAACTGCTCTGGCTAGAACTTCCAGCACAATGTTGAATATCAGTGGTTAAAGTGGGCATCCTTGTCTTGTTCAAGATCTTATTGTGAAAGTTTTCAATCTTCCACCATTGAGAATGATGTTTGCTGTGGGTTTTTCATATATACCCTTTATCATTTGAGGAAGTTTCCTTCTACTTCTATTTTTCAGAATGATTTTTCAAGAAAGGGTGCTAGATTTTGTCAAATGACTTTTCTGCATCAATCTAGATAATCATATGGCTTTCCCCTTAGTTTTGTTAATGTGGTGTATTGCATTAATTGATTTTCTTGTATTGAACTGCACTTGCCTACCTGGGATAAAACCACTTGATCATGGTCTATAATTTTTTTTTAAATGTGCTGTTGGATTCAATTTGGAAGTATTTTGTTGATGATTTTTGCATCTATTGAATATTTTATAATTTTAATGTAACTTTAAGTGTTATTGGTTTTTATATTTTATTTTCAAATTGCTAGTATATAGAAATATAATTTATCTTACCAATTCTGCACAGATTAATTCTCTACATCCATTCTCTACATCATTTTATTTTCTGATGATCTATATTGTAATTATTAACTCCATGAGTTTACATAATGTATTTAGTTCATAAAAGTGCAATCACACAGTATTTGTCCTTTTGTGTCTGGCTTGCTTTACTCAATCAAATGTCCTCCAGGTTCATCCATGTTGTCACAAGCATCACAACTTCGTTTCTTCTTACTGCTACATAATATTCCATCATGTAAACATACAGTTTTTACTTGGTGTTAGTTGTAGGTTATGGGTAGATGTACTTCATCAAGAAGTTTATGAAGAAGTTTCTTTATATTCCTACTTTATTGTACATTTTATGAGGCTTGTATGGATGATTTGGTCAAATTTTTGGTATAAATTGAGATTTCTTTTAATTTGTTAATATTTGGTGAATAATGTTGATTGACTGATTTTCAAATTTTAAACCAACCTTACATTCCTGTGATACTCCCCACTTGATCATGCTGTAGCATGCTTTTTATATACGGTTAGATTCAGTTTGCTATAACATTTTGTTTAAAATGTTCCCATGTGTATACATAAACGATATTGGCCTGTAGTTTTCTTTCATTGTAATGCCTTTGGATTTATTATCAGGGTAATTTTGATATCATAGAATGCGTTAGGAAGTAGTTCCTCCTCTTTTATTGTCTGGGAGAGTTGATGTAAATTGGTATGACTTCTTTCTTAAATGTTTGGTAAAATTCAGTAGTGAAGCTACTGAGTAAGCTTTGGTAGTTTGTATCTTTCAAGGAATGTGATCAAAATTGCCAATTTTATAGGCACAAAATTATTCATAATGTTTGCTTATTATCCATTTAATATTTACAAATCTGTCATGATGTTATCTCTCTCATTCTTGAAATTGGTAATGTATGACTTCACTCCTTTTTTTCCTTATCAATTTGGCTAGAGGTTTTTACAATTTTGTTGATCTTCTAAAAGAACCAGCTTTTAATTTCATTGATTTTCTCATATTGTTTTTCTGTTTTCTATTTCATTGTTTACTGACCTGATCTTTATTTTTTCATTCCTTTTTGGGTTTCATTTGTTCTTTTCTGGTTTCTTAATGTACAAAGCAAGATCATTTATCTGAGACTTTTCTTCTTTTCTAAAGTAGGTGTTTATTCCTCTAAATTTCCCTCTAACTACTGCTTTAGAGGCCTTCCACAAAATTTAATATGCTGTGTTCTTATTTTTATTCTATTTAAACTAATTTATAATTTCCCTTTTGATTTCTTCTTTGACTAGTGGATTATATAGAAGAGGATTATGTAGCTTCTAAATATTTCCAGAGATATTTTTGTTAATGATTTCTAATTTAATTCTGTTGTAGTCAGAAAACATACTATGTATGACTCAAATCCTTTTAAATTTATCAAAACTTGTTCTATGGTTGATAATCTTTGCTTGGATGCCAGAAAATTTGATTTTTACCTTGTTGGGTACTGGATATTTTAAAATTCCTGCACATATTTTTGGGCTTTGTTCTAGAATGCAGTTAAATTACTTGGAAACCATTAGATCCGTCTTATTCTTGCTTATAAGATTTGTTAGGTTGTACTGGGTATCATTTAGTCTAATTATTACCTATTAGTGAGACAAAACTGCTCAGTGTACTCTATCCAGTGCTCCCTGAATTATATTGTTCTCCAGTCTGCTGGGAACAGGATCTATTCTCAGCTGTGTTCCACAGGCACTATTCTCATTAATCCTTTTTAGCGGTTCTTTCTCTGACTTGAGTAGTCTCATCCCATACATGCATTGACCACTAATCAGCTAAGTACTGGGAGGAAATCCTCAGAGATCTCAAGAATTCACTCTCAAGAATTCACTCTCTTCAGTCCTCTGTCCTATGAAATTTAGCTACCTCGGTCTTTCTAGATTCAAATTTCCATCTCAACTCAGAGTCCACCAGGTTCCACTGGGCTTACTCTCCCTATGCCATGGCCTGGAAACTCTCTCAAGGTACTAAGCTTGGTTAATCATAGGGCTCTTCTAATTGTTTGCCATCTCATAGGGAACACAGTCCTTGATTGTCTGTTGCCCAGTGTCCTAGAAATTGTTATTACATATATTATATCATTTTGCTTAATTGCTTCAGGTGGGAAAGTAAATTTGGTTCCTGTTATTCCTTGAATTCCAGAAGTAGCAGTCTGTGTTTCACCATTTTGAACCACAAACATTGTAGTTTAATATTTCTCAACCTAATATATTTCTTTTATTTAAAGTAAAGATATCTCAATTAACCTCATATTATAAATATTATTCTGGACACCTTCAGATAAATCAGTGTTGTATTCTATACACTAAATATTGATTCATTTTCTCCATATTCCTTGATTTACAGGTGCCATTTTTGAAAACTGGCACTATATAGTTTATGTTAAAATTTAGGAGTTAAAAGAGGATAGCATAGAAAGGATACCTTTGCCTTTAGATTAAAAATATTTTAGTGGTTACAAAAAGGTGCTGCTGGCAGCTGTCAAATGACAGACAGCCTGTGTACAGAAGTTGGTAGTTCCAGATGGACTCTTTCTGTGTAAGATTAACATGACTACAATTTTTTTAGAACAACTGTATACAGGGCTGAGATTGCCAACCTCTTCCACATTGTATAATAAGTGAATCTCTTCAGCATACCTGCAATTGTAAGTGAAAGTTCTCAAATTTCAAAAGCAGTGCCACCAAACCAAAGATTCTGATTCATTTACTCAAATTCTAGAAAACCGTTCAACTGCTTCCTTTTCAAGAGTTACCAATATGACAGGAAATTTTGCTAAAGTGAGCTATCCTTGTCTCTAATGTTGGCATTTGTTCACTAATACATTTAAATGTGGAAACTGTGTATATTAATCAGAGCTTCACCTTCATCTGCTTCAGATCCTTATCAGGTTTGATACACTTATTTTCATAACTGAATAATCATTTTCCTATTTCTCATAGTTCCTAGTATATTATTTACCAATATCTAAATCATAAAATAGAAATAAAAAGAAAAAAAGTGTATTAAAGGATGCAAGGGCTCTACAAACTTAGAGCAAAGAAGAAAAGCATGACCACATTCTCTGATCTTCTATAAGCTACATACAGCCATTATTCAGTCCTCTGTACTTCTCCCACTTGATCTTGGAGGATAATTAAATGACTTTATAAGAGCACAATACCTATTTAGCTACTGATAGATAGTAGAATCCGTATAGCAGGATTTTGCAGCTTCATGGTACAGGTAGATGGAAAAAAAAAAAAAAATATATATATATATATATATATATATGTATATCAGATGAAATCTGCCATTACCTGAGAGAGAAGCAATTTTGCTTCCCCTCCATTCAGTGCTAATACCTTGAATTTATTCCACTGAAGCTAAGAATTTTCCTATACTGACATTCTTTAGTTCACTTCACAAATTAGTTTTTTAAAAAGACAGTGGTCGACGGAAAATGAAATTTAATTCACAAAGCGTATATTGTCCCTATTTCCCAGTTTATATGTATTTTCTTAGCTATCTGCATGGCCTTCTGCAGATTTTTTCTTTCACTTAGCACACAGAACATAGTATTTGCTTTTATGCCTATCTTCCTGAAGTTATCTATTTAGTATTTTCTTTCCTTTCTATAAAATGGAGATAACAGTACTTACATCATGTTGTTATTGTGAAAATTAGTAAAGCCCCTGGTATAGAATGATGATCAGTAAATGCCAAGTAGGTATTTTATCCTATTACTAATCTCTCACATTCCCTAATAAAGCTCACCCTTTAATTTTTTAAATTTTTTTATTTTTTATTTTTTATTTTTTAAAAAGATACTTAGATTACATAAATGTTATACAAAAAAACATAGGGATTCCCATATGCCCCACTCCCCACACCTCCCATACCCTCCCACGTAAACATCCTACATTAGTGTGGCACATTCACTGCAATTGATAAACGTATCCTAGGGCTTTGCCATTAAGCATGGACCATAGTTCACATTGTAGTCACCCTTCAATTTTGGCCAATTGCTCCTTATTCCCTGAGCACTGCCCCTGTCTCCATGCTTTGAGAGAACTCCACAAATCATCTTTGCTTTCCTAATTCATGACCCCACTTGTACAGTATTTTGTTCCAAGCTAAATCTTTTCTTCTAATCTATGTTTATTGCTCCCTCCTCTAATCCCCTTTATCGCTTATTTTCTAGATGTATGGGCTTTTGTTGTTGTTGTTGTTTGGTACCTAACCATTTACTGTTTTCTCCACCATACACAGTGAGTTATGTGTGTTTAATGGCTTATCTTTTCAACACAACTGTATACTTCTTAAAAGCAGTGATTTCTTTTCATTTTCCACCTCCACTCACTTGCTACAATTTTTAAAAGATATTTAATAGATATTGAATGAACACCTGAATGAAAATGCATTCAGACTCTCTCCCTATACCACTTTAAGGAATAATCTAGTAATAAATGAGAAAGGAGGACTGATTTTACCTATGGTTCAATATCTCTTTTCCAATAGCACCTTTTGGTTGTTCTCAGGCATTAGGCACTCTCTTTTGCACTTATTTTCAAGTTTGCTTTCCAAAGGCAAAACCTTCTAATCTGAGGCTTCTGCCCTAGTTAAGGCTCTGCATGATGTACTACAAATTCTCCTTTTAAAATATGATTGTTTTTCTTCCTCTTATATCCCAGTTTTGTTTTTGCCTCCCTCTGAATAAAATCCATAAGCTAATTCTGAAAATGGTGACATTGCAGCTAACATTGAAAGATATTTTAAAGAAATTTGGCTTAGTTACAACTTAACTTTTGGTGACACTAACACAGCAGTAGCCAAAACAGGAGCATGCTGCAAAATGCAAGGGCAAAAAACAAATAATGAAACTTTGTCCAAAATACAAACAAGCAAGTAGGGAATCTTATCCCAAAAGTCATCTATGTATGTATGTGCATGTATTTAATATGCCTATCAAGCAGATCATATAATTTCAATGTCAATGACATCTATGCTTGTTTTATATTTTTGTCTCTTTGCCATCACCAAGTTTCAGCAAAGGAAAGGCATAGATGTTCAATTTACCTCCTAAATTCTATTCCCTTAATTTGAATATTTTCATTTGCATATCTGTTGAGCCCATAACATGAGCAATAAAGGTTTTCCATAGGATAATATAGAAATATTAAGATTTTATTGAGGGAAGCGGCTGTGGCTCAATCAGTAGGGCTCCCGTTTACCATATGGGAGGCCCCGGGTTCGGTTCCCGGGGCCTCCTGGTGAAGGCAAGCCCGCCCGCACGGCGTGGTTAGCTGACCCAGCAAGCACAAGCAGCAAGGGGAGGATAAATGAATAAATAAATAAAATCTTAAAAAAAAAAAAAGATTTTATTGATATCATTTGTCATGTTGGGCAATACTAAATTCTATCTTTAGATAATGATTATTACATCAACCCGCATATAAAGAACAACTAAATTTCACTAAATACCAACTTTATTATGCTTTTAAGTTGAGTGAAAAGTAGCTATGGTGGTTTGGAACTGTATGAATCCCAGAAAATAATGTTCTTAAAGCTAACCCATTCCTGTGGGTATGAGCCCATTGTAAGTAGGATCTTTTGATGAGGCTTCTTCAGTTAAGGTGTAACCCACCTCATCAAGGTGGGTCTTAATTCTCATACTGGAATCCCTTATAAACTGGAATGAATACATAGAAAGAGAAAGCCATGGATGCAAGAAGCTGAAAGCAACACCACCCAGAAGAGAAAGGAGAGACCAGCAGATGCTGCCACGTGCCTTGCCATGGAGCAGCAGAGCCAAAGATCACCGGGCAGCCAGTCTTGGGGAAGAAAGCATTGCCTTGATAATACATTGATTTAGACATTTTTCTCAGCCTCAAAACTGTAAACTAATAATTTCCTATTATTAAGCAAACCTATTTCAGCAGCCTAACAAATTAAAACAGTATCATTAGGCAGTTGTTTTACATGGCAAATAAAAATACCTCCAAATACCTTTATATAACAGATAAAACACATTATAAATGTAAATGGATGATAAATATTACTTATTGGTGTGGCTGCTTTTCAGCAGAAACCAATATAGCAGTATAGATATATTGGATTTGCATTATTGGTGCTGAAGAAATATGTATTTTGTTTTGTTTTTTTTTACTTTTTTTTTTTTTTTGATGTGAAAACCATCTATTATCTAGGACAGTTGGCATCCTGGTATGTAGTCCTGACTCAGACTTATTCAGGATTGTCTATCACATCTGCCAACAATCACCTTCCCAAAAATGTAATCAGCAATTGATTATTAAAAGATCCAAGCCATCTGGTTTCCACTAGTGACGAAACATAATATTTCTGTGTTTATTCTTCTTAGTCAGTAAATGTTTACCACTTTTTTTGTTCTTTAAATTCCTTGTGTTTAATTCTTTTGATTCATTAGAATTCTAGATTCCAGATTAATTAGTTTTGCTATTATTTTGATTCAACACAATATCTATCCAGTATCCTCAAAACCTCATGGGTACTCCTCAATTTATAAATAGGTAGAGTCCCTCAGCCACCTTATCTTTATTGAAATATCTTGTTTTTAGTAATTCTCCCATGAGAACTGAAAATTTCCAACATCTTTTCTTAATTACAGTTATTAATTACCTGTGTTAATTACTTGTATTAATTATACTCGTATTAATTAAATTAACTACTTGTTAATCTCTATTGGTTAGTCCTGTTGCTTGGATTTCCCATAGTGTTTAAAATAAGTGTCTAAATTAAAAATAATCTAGGAATATAACGGCCCATTTGATACAGCAAGTTATTGTTCCATCATCTGCATTAACGTCTATGCATTAGCACTATATTTCTGGATAATTTTAATATGTAAAGTTGTCATATGTACCATATTCATATGTATGTTTATGTAAGCATGGTGTAGGTTTTTAATATTTTAAAATTATGAACAATTAAAAATATATTTAAATTTTAATTTACTTTTTAATTAAAAATTAAAATTATTATGTTTTCTAAACCCTGTGAAGAATCATTTGTGTAGCCTTCTTAGATATGCAAATAAAGAACAATAGGTCCTTATTGATCTCAGTAGATTAGAAAATATTGCCACACTTCCTTGGTGTATGGAGCTGGTTTCTTGAGAGAAGGTAGACTATTTTTTTGAAGAGAGAATACCCCAAAAGGAGACTCTTCGGGAAGGTGGGGGAGTTTGTGCTAGAAACCTTGACTGAGAGAAGGGTGACAGCATTCCTGACCGAGGTTAGACCCCAACCACTCAGCTCCCAGAAACCCCACAAAGCACCAGTGCTGTGGGGGACAATGGCTGAGTTTCTAATTATGAAACAAGGGATCTGCGATAGTGCTTCCCAAATATGGGGCACTGCTTTGGTTTGGGCAGGAAACAGACCAACAAGGACATCGTCACAGAGTTGAAAACTATGTATTAGTGATGGGCCAGGCTTCTAGCTGGTGATAACATGAAGCCCCTAGAAACTAAAAGGCAATAGTGGACAAATGCTTTTCCAACTCCTCCTTCCTTCTTGCTATTTGGAATAAAAAGGACATTTTTGGAATGAACATAGCCTGATGTTTTTAGACAACATGTCAATAGAAGGCAGGGAAGAGGTGCCTATAAATAAGTCAGGTAAAATTTAAGTTATTGTTGGTGGATGTGGCTCAAATGGTTGGGCGTCCGTCTTCCATATGGAGGAACCTGGGTTCAATCCCCGGGACCTCCCAGTAAAAATAAAAAAAATAAAAAATAAAATAAAAAGATATCTGAAAAAAATACACAAGAGATGGAACTATTGCAAATTTAAAGATAATACAGCTAGGTAGGAGCTAGCGAAGGGAGTGGTTTGGAAATAGAACTCTGTCCCTACAGTTCCACATCCACAATGACTCTGGCAGCTCCCTTCTTCTCACCATCTCCATAACCATCTCCCTAGTTTAAGCATCATCTCTTACCTGAGCATGGCTTCAGATGCCTCACTGTTCCCCTAACTGATACCCTTGCTTCTTACACTAGATATTTCCAATTTTCCCCTCCAGATCTATTCTCTACCCTTTTTTATCCTACTCTGGGCCGTAGGAGGCTAATCGCCATGTCCATCAGTCACAGGCTCTGGCTTTCACTGGGTTTGGCAATTTGAAGACACTTGCAGGAATTTGGAGTTTTTAGTCACCCTTTTCCTCCTTATCAGGCCCTTCTATTACAGGGAGCTTTCTTCTGCTGCTATAGTTTTCTTCGGATTCGTGTAAGGGCTCTCACTTGCCACTTCAAGCCCTTGCTAGGCCTGCAGTGTTTCAACAATCCTTGTTGGTTTCCTTTAACCCTGTCCATACCTTTGTACAATGACACTTCATTAACCACTCTTCAGTTTTCCCTTTGTGAGTGTGTCATCTATTTCTTACTAGACTCTGACTGATATACTTCTCATCCCCACCGCACTGCATCTGTTTCACTACCCCTATAATATATCATTTAAAATAGAAATTGAATCCTGTAACTTTACTACTGGATATAATTTATAGGGCCCTACCTCACTGAGCTTTCCTTTCTCATTCATGCTGAATTCCATCCTCCTGTCATTCTTTCATCATTTCACATTTGGGAAGATTTCTGCATTAGGGTGTTTGTAAATACATATTCTACCCTCTGCCAGGAGGATGTACCTTCCCTACCCATACTAGGGCTTCAGAAAGTATTTGTAAAATTACTTAATAAACATTTTGTCTTTGACATGCTCATGTTTTATTTTTTGTTCCTAGATTATCAAGGAATATTTAGTGAACTGATTTTTAAAACTTCTTTTTAGCCTATTTATCTATTCTATGCTAATAATATTTTTTCTCATAATAATGAAACTATGCCATAACTTCTATTAAGATGGTTAAACTCATTTGTAAATAGTGTAGATGTTTAATATACCAAAATCGTTCTACTTTAGTTTAGATGTTGCTCCTCTGACTCACACAACAGATTTAGTGATATTTTCTAATGGGATTTTTGTGTTGTAGTAGCTTCTTCCAAAAAAACTCAGACATTAGAGACTGGGGCTGATTGTTTTAGTAACCTTTTGTTCAGGTAACATGGTGAGAGATATTTCTTAAGTCCTGTATTAGTCAGCCAAAGAGGTGCTGATGCAAAGTGCCAGAAATCTATTGGTAAGGGTATTTATTTGGGGTAAAAGCTTACAGTTACAAGGCCCTAAAGAGTCCAACTCAAGGCCAGTTTCTCACCAAAGTCAGTTGCCACTTGTTGAAGCAAGATGGTTGCCGATCTCTGAGAGGGTTCAGCCTTCCTCTCTCTCAGCTACAGGCTGGCATAGGGCTTGTCTCTCTTCCCAGGGCTGCAGGATCAGAGTTCTTTCCTCTTCCCTGTCATGACAAACTTCTCTCCTCTGGCATCTATGGAGCTCTCTCTTCTCGTATATCTTCTTCTGTGTCTTCTTGAGTGAGTGCCTGTTTATATCAGGCCACCAAGGGGGTGGAGACTTAACCTGAGTTATCTCCTACTGACATGGTTGAATCAAAGCCCTAATCTTAACATAATTTAATCAGAGACATCTCAGCTGAATGTAATACAATCAGAGGGTATCACACCCAGAGGAACAGACCAGTTTACAAACATAATCTCTCTTTTTTTGGAATTCATAAATAATCTCAAACTGCCACAAGTCCTATCACTACCATTTTTCCCCAATTAGTCCCATATTAGTCCACATATTGGCCAAAATTCTAATACTTCTTCAATCGCTGATAAAATTTATTTGAACCTCACCCTCATCACTGTTTAGTTGTGATCCTTATAAAAACAAGGACACAAACTTCTTATGTTTTACATTTGATTTTACTGGGACTCTAGTTATTTTAAATATGTTTCTCTTTTTTAAAATAAACTATTTTTCATTCAAGTGTAGAATATGTTTATCATAAAAAAATAAAAATGCAGAAAGGCAGAAGGTAGGAAAATATCACTTTTCATCCCACAAACACTTAACACTGCTGTGCAATATCCTGTCAGTTCTTTTGCTGTGTATATTTTATATATAATTAGGATAATAGAGTATATGCAAAATTATATTTTCCAATTTTTAAAGCAATATCATGCTTAAAAAGCAATAAATTATTATGTTAGCAATTTGAAAAATATAAAAAATATAAGGAAAATAAAGTCATTATTAGAGACATATTAGTTTTTTAATATAATTCCAGACCATAGTCATTCTGTACATTCTCAGCATTTTTACATAATTTTAATCTATTATATAAACTGATTTTAAACAAGTTAAAATAGTAACATTCACAGGTCATAGATGGAAGATGATATAAAGGGAGCTTAGTTATAGATAATCCTTTCCACAGAGTGCTTTATTAGTCTTTCCCAAATAAAGAACATCCAATTACATAGGTCATTCAATATGAGTTTTAAAAGAGTGTAAGTTATTGCTTAATTTTCTTGGCAATAAATATTGGCATTATGTTTTTCAGTGTAGTTCTGCTTTTCAACGAGAGAAATAAAGACAGTATGCTTATTGAATCTTTGCATACAATGGTCCAAAAATGAAAACATTTATTTAGCCTTTGGTTGAAGACAGTACTAAATATTGTCTTAACCAGACATCAAACATAGAGAACAATGTCATCTCTACTATGTAGTAAAGAATATTGTAAAATAAACCTTTTTTTTAGGCTTGGTGAAGGAATAAAATACAATAGGAGAACAACTAAGGGACCCTCAGGACAGAACATCATTCAAAAGCTGTGCAGTCTACTGAAAAATAAATAATTCAGAGTTCTCAGTGTCAAATCTATATAAAATAATATAAATCTTACAAGGTCATTCATATAATAATTTCTCCAACTTTGATGTTAAAATTTTGATCTATTGATCATGTGATTTTTAAAGTGAGTAATGGGTATATATACTGAGCCACTTCATATTTGAGAAAGTCTGTCTATTGCATTCCAACTAAAAATCAGCTATGTTGGGGATGACATTTGGGGCTCACAGCCTCTCTACCTCAAATCTGTGTAAATGTTTTTTTATTATCTCTTCAAATTAGTATTGCAGAGGAAAAGTCTGGGGCTAATCTCAATTTCCTTTGTTTCTTTGCAAGTTGATTGTTCTGCCTTGATATTTAATGAGATATTTATATTTATACTTATCATTCAAAAATTTGGGGTTTATATATAGATATATTTTTTCTTCAATTGGTAAAGACTTTCAGTTTGCATACATAGGTAATTTTTACAGAATGGGAAAATGTTCTTCAGTAATATATTTCATTATTTTGCTTCTTACATTTGTTCTGGTTTTTCAGGATCAACAATAATCCATATATTGCTATTCATTATTATCCATATTTATCATTAACACTTTGAACATTTTCACCTTTTAGAGGTTTTCTTCTGTTTTCTAGAAGACTTTCTCAATTGTGTTCTTTAGGTTAGTAGTTCATTTTCTCCCAGGACCAATTCTGTTCCTTAGTAATTTCCCATGCATTTTAATCCTATTCTTGTATTTTATGTTTCCCTGTAATACTTCCTTATAATAGCCATCTCCTTTTTCATCATTTGTATTTTTTTTTGTATCTCCAATTTGTTCCTTGTATCATCTTCTTCCAGTTCTCATGGAGACCTGGTCTTCCTGAATTTTATTAATTATCAATTTCCTTACATTTTTCTAAATCAAAAGTACAATCTTCCTTTGAGTCTCTCTTTAGTACTATAGTATTTTTTTAGTACTACAGTGTTTTTAAAATCCATCATTTTTAACTCCTTTATACATCTTCACATTATGTAGGATTTATTTAATTTTGTTGCTTTACAACAGAGGTGGTAGATATTGATGCAATCACCTAGGACTTCTCCACTTACTCAATGGTTAAATTTCCTGTCCAGTTATACCACTAAAGTCCAGGTTGATATTTACATCCAACCATCAGTTTCCAGATTTCTAAGATGTAATTATTGGCTTCCACTTTTTTCTACTGTAGTGTCCTCTTATCTTACCATCCCTGTTTGATTGTTGAATGCTCTGAAAAGATAGTATACATGTGAATTAACTTTCCAAATCCCATGCCTATCTGGAGTTATTCCTTTTATGGTATATATCTCATCACCTAGTATTGTACTATGTTGTATCGCAAGTCCTTCTAACTACACCCATAAATTCTGCCCAGTATTTATTTATTTTTGAGTATGCTATATGGGGTCAAATGAATAAAGAAATATGTCAAGCAAGACAAGAGAAAGATGGGGATGGTAAATGGGGGAACTGACAGATATAATGCCCAGGTTACTCTAAATAAGCATCTAAGCATTAGAAGTTAAAGACTCACTTTTGTTTTTGTTTTTTGTTTTGCTTTGTTTTTTTTGTTTGTTTGTTTTTTTTTTTTTTTTGGTTATTATAGACTTTAGTTCCCTGAGTTAGGCAATAGTACAGAGAGAGGTAAAAGGATAATTTTATCTTTTGGGAGGGTTGTGCCTCCATGACATAAACCTCTTGTGTGAAAGTCGGAGATTTTCTATCTCAATTCAGTTTATCTGCCTGGTAAGCAGTAAAAGTCTCTCCAAGATTCTGAGGCAGGGAATATGAATTGTCTGAGCTCCAATTGGATCAGTTCCTTCATGCCCCTGATAGCATGAACAATGCACTAGACTAACTGTGATTCTAGTATTTAAAGATATGAATTATTTTATATCACATGAATTCTAATTACAAGACATTAACCAAGAAAGAAAGATTAGATTAACACCGACTTTAACAAAGGCTTCTTCAGTTTTCTATTGTTGGTAACAAACCATCACAATGGAAATGATTTAAAGCAGTAACCATTTCATTGTAAATGATACTGTTGGTCAGAAGGAATGATCACCTCTGCTCCATATCCCTGCAAAGATGGGGTAGCTCAGCTGGAATGGAAGCTTCATGATGTCTGTAAACTTGGTGACTTTTATCAGCTGTGGCACCTCAGTTCTTCTACCATGACTTCTCTCACACATGGTTTCTCAAGCCAGAGTTCAAAGCAAGATGGTCACAGGGTCTCAAGGGAAAGAAAGTTAAAATTGAAAAAGTGTAAGGCTTTTACAAGCATCCTTAGAAGTCTCACAGGTAACTTTAACTGTATTCTCTTGGCTGCAGCTAATTGCAGTACCAGTCTAGATGCAAGGGGAGGAAAAATGGTTACTGCGAAGAATTTGTGACCCTATTTAATCTGACTCAGCCAGATATATTGATAGATTATATATTGCTGTGTTATTCTAAAGAATTTTCAAGGATAATTTTGATTAGGCACAATTTTTGCCTTACACTCTATCATTGGTATCTGGTCTCCTCATAAGATAATTTTAATTTCAAAAAGCCAATTTTTGCAGCTAAATCTTTCATTTGTTAACTTGGAATTGTGGCAATTTCATCATGAAAGAACTGATGTTTATCTTTACACTATATTTGAATAATGGATTTTGTGAGTAAATTCATAATATGAAATGGAGAATTATGTTTTACTAAAAAGAAAAAATCTCAAGAAGATGGAAAATCAATGCCTCAAATTTCAAATAAGCTTTATCATGTATTTTAAATAATTCTGTCAATCAAATTTCTCAAAGGAATTTAAAGTCAATAAACTTTATAAGACAACATTTGTGTGAAAGGCACATGAATTTCCTGCCCTCAAGGAACATGAAGTAGAGAAGCCACAGAAAGCATTTAATTTTAACAAAGGACACATCTCATCCCGAATAAGAGAGAGGGAGAAAGAATGTTTTAATGGAAGACATTGGAAACCAGATAGATTTGGCTTTTGTTCACAATTCTGTCACTTTTAGACATGATACTTAATCTCTAGTTGCTTCAACTTCCACCTTCATAATATGGCAAAGAAGGTAAAATTTATATTTCACCATCACTGTCAGATCTAAATGATACATACAGCACTATACCTGGCACATTAAACATCCTCAGTTAATAGAAACTATCATTTTCCTTTTTAGACCTAATGCCAGTAGGAAAATTAGAGGATATTTAGGAGGCTATTATTATGCTAATCCTAGTACCTTTAATAAGAACCTGAATTAGCACAGTGGTAGGCAGAAAGAAAAAGAGAGAGACTGAAAAAAAATTCCACAGAAGCACATATAGGATTTAGTTATGTAGGAAATGAAGACACAAGAGGAATCAATGAGGACTTGAGGTTTTGACATTTCTGAATGGGAAAATACAAAGTTTGGGGCTCACCCAAACAAATGGAAGCAGAATCTATAGAATTAGAACCCCAATATCAGCATTTTTAAAAAACAATCCAAATTATTCTATCATATCATGCATTGAGTACAATTTAGATATTCCTTTCTGTGCATGTACTAGTATTAACATTAATACTTTAAAATTAATTGATTTCAATTTTATTGCAACTTAGTTTTTTACTTTAAAAAATTCATTATATATAAAATAGGAAAATGAATGCTATAAATTTGGTCGTCAGGTTCCCACTTTCTACATCTTAGGTAATTGGTTGATGTGTTGTTTAGGAAAAAGTCCCAGTGACCATTTATGTTGACAAAGACAAGGCTCCCTGGACATGGCACCAAATGGAGAGCTTTAGATGTAAGAAATACATTGCTTTGTAAAAAGAAACAATAATTTGGAACCAGCAAGAGACAACTCCTGTAAACAGAAGAGGAACCTCAAGATTGGGAATGGGGGTGAAGGGATGCCATGGGGTAGGAAACACAGATTTTCAAATACTAAAAGAAAAGCACTGTCAACTACATATTCTATACCCTGTGAAAATACCCTTCAGGAATAAAGGGGAAATAAACTCTTAGATGAGGAAAAACTAAGACAATTTGTTGCTAGCAAACCTACTTTTAAAATGACTAAAGTAATTTCTCTAAACAGGAAGGAAACGAATGAAAATAAAAGACTCAGAAGTTCAGTAATGAAAGAACATAAGAATGGGTAAAAGTATAGGTAAATATAATAAACTATCTTACTTCTCATTAGTTTCTAAGGCCTTATTTGATCTGTGAAGCAAAAATTATAACAACATTTGATGTGATGCTCAATGTATATAGAAGAAATACTTAAGACTATAATAGTTAAAAAGTAGGCAGGGTAAAGAGACCTAAAAGATAAGGTTTCTACACTTCACTCATAGTGGTAAAATGTCCATACCTGTGGATGGTGCTAAGTTACAAATGTATATGTTAATACCTACAGTAACCAATGTGAAAACTTAAAAAATGCTTTGTGCTATACAATGTAAATAAATCAAGATGGGATACTAAATAATAGAAGAAAACCCACAGTAAGGTAATTGTTGGGGATTGAATCATGTCCCCCACAAAAAGGCATATTCAGGTCCCAACCCCTGGTCTCATTGGTATGAACTCTTTGTAAGTAAGACCTTTGAAGATGTTATTAGTTAAGGTGTGCCCAAACTGAATGAGAGCAGGCTGTAATCCAATAGGGTTGAAGTCCTTATAAGCTAAGGAAATTGGACAGAGAGAGAAGCCATGGAGAGCAGCCACAAGTTAATGGAACCTGAAAGAGAAAGGAGAAGATGCTGCCATGGGCATTGACAGGTGACAGAAAAACCAAGGACCAAGGATCATCAGCAACCAGCCCCACAGTGCTACAGTCTTTGGGGAGAAAGTATCATATTGCTGAACATCAGTTTTGGACTTATCTTAGCCTCAAATCTGTGACCCAATAATTCCCAATGTTAAGCCAACCATTGTATGGTATTTATTTTAGCAGCTGAAAAACTAAAACAGTAATATAAAAGAAACAGGAATAAAAAACAGAGGAAATAAACAGAAAACAAATAATTATATGGCAGACTTAAGCCATAACATATTAATAATTACTTTAATTGTAAATGGTCTAAATATTCCAATTAAAAGAGAGATTGGCATACTGTAGAAAAACACAATCCACCAATATGCTATCTACAAGAAACTCACTTAAATACAATGATATGTGTGTGTTTAAGGTTAAAGGATTTTACTGACACTTAATGTATGTAGAAGTTTTAATTAACTTTACTGTAAAAGTGTGGAAATGGATAGAGTTGATGGTAAAAACATTATACTAAGTAACAGCTGGTTTATAAATGGGAATGTGGCTGGAAAAGGTAGTCTTTGAATGTAAATGTCAATTGAAAGGGAGCTGGAGAATAATCTAGGGACTGAATAACACAGTAAACTCAGAGGTGGATGAGAATTGTGGTTGATGATACAGATGCAAGAGTGCCCTTTGTGAGCTGCTGCAGATGTACATCACTATTGCAGGGTGGTTGGAATGTAGAGAAGCATGGGAAAACTATAACTGGAGTGACCTATGGACTGTGGTTAATAGAAATACTGTAAGGGAAACGGATGTGGCTCAAGAGGTTCGGTGTCCGTCTACCATATGGAGAGACCGGGGTTCGATCCCCGGTACCTCCTGGTAAAAAAAAAAAAAAAAAAGATATGTGACAATAGAAATACTGTAATATTCATGCATCTTTGCCAAAGATGTACTGTGTTGATAATGAATGGGGGAGTATGGAAAAAGTGTGCCAAATGTACGCTATGGTTCATAGTTAGTGATAATAATCTCATGATTTTTATCTCATAATCTATAACAGCAGATGTTGCTGTTACGGTGTGGTGTGTTGATAGAGGGCTGTTGTATGGGAATTCTGCACATGTGCATGACTGTTTTGTAAGTTCACAGCTTCTATAATAAAAATATTTTTAAAAATAATAACAGTGGGTTGGGGGGAAAATACACCAAATGTAAGATAGGGACTAGAGTTAGTAGTAAGAGTTTGATGATATTCTCTGATAATTTGTAATAAATGTCTCACAATAATGCAAGGTGTTGGCGTTGGGTTGATGTATGGGAGCCCTGTGTGTTATACATGTTTGCTTTGTAAGTTCACAACTTTTACTATACACTTATTGTTTATGGATGTTCATGTATAAATTATATAAAAATAATAATAATAGGTAGGGTTGGGGTAAAAATACACCATATGTAAGATATTTGGTTAGTAATATTTTGAGTATGCTCGTAAATCATTAGTTAAAAATATTTCACAACAATGCAGGTATTGGTGGTAGGCTGAGGTATGAGAGCCCTGAATGATGTTATGTATGTTTGTTTTGTAATTTCACAACTGTTACTATACACTTATTGTTTACATTTGTTTAAGTATGAGTGATATACTTCAATAAATTTTTTAAAAAGGTAAATGATGTTTACCATTAAACAATCAAAAAAAAAAAAAAAGGAATGGCTACATTAAACATGGAGAAAGTAGATTTCTGAACAATGAAAATTCTGGAGACAAAGAAGATATTACATAATGAGAAAAATTTTGACCCCCGAGGAAGACATAACAATTGTAAATGTGTATTGTGTATGCACCAAACAACAGAGCCTCAAAATGCATGAAGCCAAAACGAATATAACTGAAAGGATAAACATATAAATCCACAAATAAAGACTTATATTTGGTAACTTTAGCACTCCACTATCAGAAACTGATGAAAACTACTAGACAGAAACTGAGCAAGGGTAGAGAGGAATAGCATTAGATTCTGTATACAATCAACCAACAGGATGTAACTGATATATACAGAACACCTAACAACAATTGGGTAGTATGTATTTTATATGACCTTTTGTTTTAAATTAGGAAGGGTAAAAATCTACATTTTTATTTACTTGTACATGCATAGGAAAATCTGGACAAATATAGGAAAAAGTCTAATAGTTGTCAGCTTAGGATCAGGGTGTAAGGCAGTTTTTTGAGTAAATGGAAAACAAGAAGAAAAGGGAGGTTTTCAGTATATGTTGTTATAGTTTTGACATTTTAAGCTCATGAACATATTAATTATTCAAAAATTAAATGAATAAAATTTTAGAAGAGGCAGTACAGACTGATCCAGAAGCAAACTGAGACTTACTCCCTCCTTTTCAAAATACTAGAGTATAAAAAGATGGCCTTTGTAAAGATAAGTGGTGGTGCTTGCAATTTTCCCCAGTAGATCATCTGGACTCTAGAAACATGGCATTGGGCTTTTAGAAGAAAAACACAGCACAGAAAGCTGAAAAAAGTAAATGTTTTGCATTATAGTTATAAATGTCTTTGCAAATTAATATACACACACAATACATATACACTTCTGTGTGACTATATGTATTGTCAACATCGTTACATTACATCCATGTATTTCCACAAATACTTTTGTTGATCATATAGTATTTCTATCATGGATTACTATAGTTTATAAAATTTGGCCTCGCTTAAAGAATATAATTATATTACCTCTTTTTTTTTTAAGGATTGTAATTACATTCTAAGGAATATCCTTGTTCATTTCTCTCTTATACCTTAGGATAAATTTTAGAAATGGTGATACAAATCAGATATTATGCAGATGTTTGTCTTTTGATATATGTTGCCAAACACTGCCCCAGAAAGGTCATAATATGTATGGCTTTGTTTTGAGAGGTTTGATTTATCTTTTAACCCAGAAAAAAATATCTTTTAACAGAAGAGTTTTATTTCTCAAGAACACTGCAATATGCTATCAATATCAAATTAACAAAGCAGTTGATCCTAAAGCCTATATATGCTACAAATGCTACAGGTTCTATTCTGTTCTACATTTGAGGCATGGGTATGACTGTCATTCATGAAATGCTAAATAGCTAATGCATTCTTAATTCCCTTTACAACCAAAGGAATGGTATATTTGTTACAGATATTCATGCCCAAGGGAATGATGCAGTTTCTTGCATGAGCCTTTGATTTTTAAATAGAAGATGTGTCAGATAACACTTGGTAAAGAAAAAAGAAAATATAAATGTGATATTTGCTACTTCCTGAACAATGCATAAATTGGCTTTAGAGTCAGGTAAATAATTCCCTCTTGGCCATTGTATGTATTGATAGCCGAAAATAATTTATGAAAAGAGATAATAAAAAATAAATATTTTTTTCCTTACGAAGATATCAATGGTTTCCTTAAAATATTGCTATGAATTTTCTGTTACATTGGCTTCCAAAAGATAAAATAACCCAGAGCACATGATCTTTGTTTATGGAATAAGACACAAGTGGTACAATTATTCTAAAGTAATCCATGAACTTGGAGCAGCTGTCACCAGGGGAATCCTTGTCCTGTACCTTTTCAGATGGCATGTCACAATCTTATGCTTTAAGGCATGTATAGCTGATGAATATAAGCACACATCCACACACAATTCCGATGCTGCATCTTTAAAATGCAAGTGCCATTGCATTTTAGTGATTGAGAATTAGGAATAAAATAAATAGAAAGCCAAAAACATACTGGTTTTTATTACATATTAGAATTTATATATATATATAACATATATATAATATTGATACCTTATTCAAGCTTCTTTCGGTTGCAAATAACAGAAGCCAACATAAGCTATTCTAAAAAGGAAATATGATTTAATAAATTCTTGTAGAGGCAAGAGTAACAAGTCTCTTGAATTTTAATGGGCCAGAAACTAAAAAAATGATAGGGAAAACACCATTATTCATCCTTTACTCTGTTTTTATCCCTTTGAGAGTCTGTTTCACTCTTATTGCACTATGGACCTTCTTTTTCTCCTCAATTCATTTGATAAAAGCTGACGCCTGTAGCATTGAAGTATTTTTTTCTCCTTACACTTGAAGTCTCTGAGAAACTTTATATCTCTCAGTACCAATTCCAAATTACTGAGAGAGATAACCTGGTCAAGCTTGGGTCAGATACCCCTTATCTCCTCCCATCCCCCCATCCCATGCATGTACTTGATTTAATCAACCAATAATCAGGATCCCAAAGAGAAAAGATAAATGACTGTTATTGGCTTATCCAAAAGTTGGAATGAGACAATTCTCAGAAAAAGAGAATTGTTATGCACTGGTAGGGCAAATATCCTAAAAAGGCAGCTTAAATATGGCAACAGTAACAGTTAATATTTATGGAGTGCTATCATGTCATGCAATTTGCATTCATTAACTTGTTAATCTTCAAAACAACCCAAAGAAGTTTATATTATTGTTATTATTGTCTCCAAGCAGATGAGGAAATTTTTGAAAGGTTGGCCCAAGATCACATAGAAAGGAAGAGATGGAATTTTGACCCTATCGGTGACTTCAGAAATCAACCTCTTCTTAACTGTGGTGCTACCTTTTAAGTATCTTAAACTACGTTTATAACTAGAGTTGTACCTACAGAAATATGAGTCTGCTTCATATTGGTTTCATAGGTTTCCAAGACCACTTATTATCTACTGTCTGAAGACTTTGTGTGCCCTTCCTCTATCCTATTTCTTAGGATTACTCCTTTCAAAAGAAATCATATTATGTCCATGCATGGAGCTTTTTCATGAAGCCACCTTTCTTTTGACTGGCTTTTTCATTTAAAATATGCCTTACTAAAGGAGTCAGCTCATTTCTCTTATGAAAACAGAGCAGCTTCCAAATGAGCTCAATGCCCAGCAGAAGTTAGGTTGCTCATGCAGAATTTGAGTATTTATTTCAGTGACATCAGAAATGAATTATTCTAAACTAAAATCCATGTATTCTAATTCTAAATTCATCATATTTTTGATAGCATCAATACACATTGAAATATATCCTTTTAATATGTATTTGTTAAGTATCAACCCTGTACCAAGCAGTGTTGTAAGCAATGGGATGCAGAGGTGAATGAGACTGAAATTTCTGCTTATATATCATATAAAACTATATTATTGGTGGAAAAAAGGGTAATTTATTATTATAAAAGGTTGAGATGCAAAGATGATAATTTTTCTGGCCAAGAATAAATTATACCCATTTAAAAGCCAGGCATATAAGTATATTAATAATGAAATAATTTTATATATTTATCTATGGAAGGCATTAATAATTTAAAGCTATGCTTATACAAATGTGTTTTGGAAAAGGAAAAACGGATTTCTGTTCAAGATCACTATTGTTATTTTTCTAAGAGAATAATGTAGATATATTTTAGAACTGCCATTAATGTATCATATTCAGACAGATTTGAAAGTTAAAAATGCTTTAAATTTACTGATATATGTTTTGTCCCCTTTCACTAGTTAATTTGAGAGTAGTAAATGTATATTTGTAATTAATAGAATTTATCAATGATTTTTTTGTAATTTCTAAGCCAAGCTGAATTTTGTTTTATTTTATGTAACTATGTCAAAAAGTGGCTTCCCTATTTGACAAAGTATTCCTTTTTCTTTATATTTAAGGAACTGTAATTCACTGTCTTAGGTAATTAGAAGAAGTAAGTCCTGAACATTCTATGTTCTTTTAAAGGGTAGCAATACTAGGAACAATGAGTCAGTTTAGACACATATCCATCTTTGACCCCTCATTAGCTGTAAATCAGTTTGTCTCTGATAAAATGAAATGGGTTTTCCCTTGACTTTCAAAATTAAGGCTCTGTCTTGTGTTTACTATAAAAAAATGGTGTAAATTTATTGTTTTCTTCTCAAAGAGAATGGCTTACCAAGGAAGGAAAAGAACAATGTGATGTCAGCTTATATTTTTCTGCAGTCAAAAATTGGAAAGCTGTACATGGGGCTGTGATAACCCTCCTACACTGGTGGGAGTATTGTGTGTTGGTGCCATTCTTGATAGCAATATGGCACTGCTTTTGTTAAAGTACATATTCTTATACTTGCCCCATGGCCCATAAATCTTATTCCTGAGTGTATGTCCCAAAGAAGTTCTCCCACTGATCTGTAAGAGGATACTAATGAGGTCATAATTCATGGTGATGTTTGTGGTCACAGGGAGTTAGAGACAAGTTGATTGTCCACTTTAGGAGAGTGGATTAGTGAAATGTGAGACCCAATAGAGCTTCAGTACAGGACTAGAAAAAAGCAAAATAAAAAAGATGTTCATACAGCATCAAAGGCAAATCTTATAAGAATAATGCTGGATGAAACACACATGAAGCAAATGCTTATAGTGCATGCCATTCCTGTAAAATATAACAATCATATTACAGGATAATATACAAATAAAAATGATGCTTTTCCAACACAAGGTGTGTTATTAGAGAGGGATGAGCTGGAGCAATGGGAAGGAAGGAAAGAAGGAAGGAAGGAAGGAAGGAAGGAAGGAAGGAAGGAAGGAAGGAAGGAAGGAAGGAAGGGAGGGAGGGAGGGAGGGAGGGAGAGAGGGAGGGAGAGGAGGCAGGAAAAAAAGAAAGTTGGCAATAAAGCAAGTGGAAAGAAAACTTTGATAGTTAAAATTCGTACACTTTATCTTTTGTTTTTTGCAACATTGTGAATTTTCCACAACTCCTTTTCCAAACAGTTGGATTTAATCAAATGGAAATGTTTTTAGTTTTATTCTATGAAATAGTTATATATAGTCTTGTTTATTAGGAAATGAACAAAGCAAAGTTCATGTAAAATTTTATAAGAATATTGTTTCTTTTAGACTCTGACACTTTCCAATAATGGACAATTAAATTGTAGGATAAGCTAGCATTCTTTTTGAAAAATTGTTGATTCTTTCCTACCCCTAACCTTCCATCTTATCTAATTCCATTATCTAAATATTTTGATAACCGTCAGATTCTTTAAATGCCTATCTTCACTAAGTGTTATAACTTCCTAATTCTTTCCCCTGTCTCCTGCCTTCCTAATCCCTTGCTCTACACTGGAGATACAGTAACCTCTCTGAAACATAGATAAAATGAGCTGGTTTAAAATTATTCATGGATCACCATCCAATGGGTGAAGTCCAAGTTTCATATCAAAGTTTTACAGGATTCATGATCTTAAACAACCTTTTATCCTACCGTCTTACCTCTTGATCTTCTTCTATCTCCCCTTGGTATCCAGTTTCCTGTGCATTACACAGCCATCCCAATTCCACCCCCTCACATACCTGAACTTACTACCTTTGTTTTTGTTACATTCATCTTCTTTCAGAGCCCAAAGAGTTACACCTTCCTTCTCCAGGGTTTAATTTAAATGCTACTCATTATTGCTTGACAGGTGCTATTTCTCCTCCAGTGTTACTTTCTACCCCCCCCCCCTTATTTTCCTGGTTAATTCCAATTCAGCATCAAAGATTCATTCTAGCAATGACCTCCTCTTGGAAGAATGATCTTAGAAGGCTTGATTCAAGGGCCCTTTCATGGAGCCATGTAAACCATCATTCATAGTATTTAGTGCAGTGGACTGTGGGACCATGATTGCTTTTTTTTCCCACCAGCCATTTTGGACATTGCTGGAGTCAGAGATGATTGCCTTCTTTAAGCTAGGCCAAATTTTAATTCTTTATAATGATCAATGAGATGAAATTCTGGGTCATGAAGAGATGGAAGCTTGCCAAAGTTTTTTGTTTGTTTGTTTTCACTGTTGATTTATTTATTAGCTTCTTTGAGTGACTGGATGATAATAAACAGTATTTAAGCCAAATTTCATGAGTTGTGGCCTTTGCCAGTGAGAAGTTAAGTCTAAGCGATTTCTGGCTTCCTATCTATTTCTAAGGTTGGGAAACACAGGTGTATGGCCAGGTAAGTTATTCAAAGAAGGGTGAAGAGATTCTCTCCCGTTTCATCAACTAACTTGGGGCAGAATGATTAGCAGTGGTAAAATCTAGTCATAACTCATTTTCTCATTTGAGGCCTATTTAATGAATAGAAAATTCTTATTTAGTGGCAGTTACAAAACAAAGAACAAGCATAGATTTTGGATAAAGGAACTTTGGATAATAAGAAATTTGATTCATTGCATGTTTTATTTGTTACGGTATTTATTACTTATAGGTACACAGATATCGCTAACATAACTGTGACTAATTTAATAATTGAAATCACACTTTATCATTTTGGTCTTTTTGTAGGAATGGGGGACAAAGTCACTTATCATCTGGCAACTTTCTCTGGCAATTACTCTGTGCCATAAAAGGGAATTTGAACAAGGATCACTCCCATATCTGCACCCCCAGACTGTCAGCTCCTTGAGGGCAGGGACTGTGAATACACTTTTTTAGTCTGGATCATAGCACAGAGTTTACACATGGGGTAAATATTTAACAAATATTTGTTGAAAAAAACGAAAGAATGAAGAGTACATAGATTCCCTATAAAGGGCACTTGATGATGTAACTGGTAGTTTGCAGAGCATTATTTTAGCCCTTTTGGCAGTCTTGTTCTTACCTATCTTAAGGTACACCACCCAAGGGATAAGATAGCAGCTTCTTTGGAAAGCTGAATAATCTACCCTTGACTCTTTATCTTTGCATGTTTGTCTGACTATTTTCTATTAAAGACAGTATACCCAAGGTTTTAAGGAACTGCACCCTGGTGTTATCTGCAACACAAATGCTACTCCCAATGCATCCTCTCTACTCAGAAGGTGAAAAAGGGTGCCCCTGTAATAAAAAGTATATATATATAAATAACACGTCTGAAGGAGGTAGTGGATATGAAAAAGGCAAAGGTTTGAGCAGAACTTCTGTTTTCGGCAACTTGCAATACTTGCTGCTGATTAAAGAAACCCCTGTTTGGATTTTCAGAAACAATCATGATGAAAACGAGACTAATAGAAGCTGGTATGGAGGTGGAAACACCCAGGATGTTTTCTATTCCTGGGCTAGTGTGTATCAATCAAACCCTGAACAATATCTGGCCCAACATCCTGAATCTTTTTGCATATTCATTAATTCAACAAATTATTCAGGGCCAATTGTGTAGTAGGAAGTTTTTTAGGTGCTGATGATAACGCAATGAACAATATACACAGAGCCCCTATTCTTGTAGAGCTTATATTCCATATCTGACTCAAATTTTTTCATTTAATACTTATATCAACTAGTGTATTAAAGTTTCAAGCTAATAGAATGGTAAATTGAGTTATGTACTCCAGAAAAATACAATCTTCAATCTTAATTCCATTCCTGTAGGCATGAACCCACCCTAAATAGAACCTTTGGAAGATGTAAATTTTAGTTAAAGTATGATTGAATCAGGATTGGTCTTAATCCTGTTACTAGAGGCTTTAAAAAGAAAAAAGGCATGGGGAGGAGCCAGAAACAGGAAGTTAACAGGAACACGGAAGAGAAAGGACAGGACAGCTCCACATGATGAGGAAAGCTAAAGAACTCCAAAGTTTGCAGCGAGCCAGCACCAGGATGCTCCCAACCCTGGGAGGAAGCAAGTCTTCTAGTCTCCAAAACCGTAAGCCAATAAATTCATGTTAAGCCAATCCATTGTGTGGTATTTGTCCCAGCAACCTGACAAAATGATACATAGTAATATGATGTAGTTATTTTTCTCTGCTTTGATTTTCTTGTTCTTGGAAAGTATAATACTGTGGGTAAACTTCTTTTTAGGACACTGGATATAGTGATCCCCAGTGGCTGTGGATATGCTCTGTTTTTCCATCTGGGTGAGGCGGTAACCCTGTTCATGCAATATCTAACCCCAAATCTTATATTACGTATCTAGCATTCCAGAAGGGTAAGCAAGAATTGCCCAAATTGTGCAAGTTTTTTCCATATAGCGATAGAAGTATAAATGATTTGTAAGGCAACACAAAACCAACCTCCTGAGGTCTAGTCAGACCTAAGCTGGCTTAGAAAAACTCACTTGACCAGAGCAAAGGAATGCTCTAAGATGTGCTGCATCTAATTCTGCTGAATGGCTCTTTCTGGCCCCTGGTAACTACAGTGTGCATTTGTGTGTGGCCTCTTTCTGGAAACTATAGATCAACTAAAACACAGGAAATAGGTAACTTGTTTTAGTGTTTTGCTTTGGTTTTGAGAGAGAATGTATTTTCTGTTTTTTGTATTCTTTATTTTATGCAACTCATATTTACACCTCATTCACAAATGCCTGGAGGTAAGCATTTAGAGTACTCTAGTTTCTGGGGAAGTCATGGATAATGAGCACACAGAGTAGGGATGTTTTATTTTGAGCTCTAAACCTTAATTTTGTATTAAGCAAATGAATAAAAGAGGGCAAGTATGTTCAGGGAACATTGACTTTATTTTGGTCGAGCTTGCTTCTCTGTGTGCCATCTGATGTTGACAATGGCTGTTGGAGGTATCTATCTTCCTATGAACTCTTTATCCTCTATTCTTCATCAGCATTGGTATAACAATTTAAAAAAATCTAGAGCAGATATCTTCCAATCTAATTTTCAAGTTCATCTCTGTTGTAGTAGTGAGAATTCTTCTCTTCCTGTCAATCACCTTTTGTAACCTGAAGAAAAGGAATGTTACTGACTGACACCAAGGAGAATTTCTTTGCATTCTGTTCTCAAAATCCAATGGGCTCTGGGATTTGAGACTATCAAATTAGTGTCAATTTGAGATGTTTCTGAGAGAAGGAGTAAAAAAAAAAAAAAAATTGGAGATTACCTGAATTCATCTTACATGTGGCCCACTACTAACATCCAATCATAGTGGCTGTCAATCACAGAGAAGGGCATTATATTTCAATGACTGGGTATCTCTTTAATTATAGAAATGAATAATCCAGTTCCCCCAGCTCTCTTCCTAAACACTGCAGCTTATTAAATGAGAAGTTTGAACTTGAAAAAGATCAACACAAACAGAATTTGCAGCAATTTCGATTACTAGTTTCTTTTCCTATTGTCTGAACTCAATAATTCTTTACTGACAGAGGAAATGAATTAGGTCTGGAAATACTTTTTCTAAGCTTCAGTGGCATTTAATATCATACCCTTTACCTTCTAAGGCTTTTTGGTTCTGAACAGCATCAAAATTTGATAATCTTTTCTTTAAAGACTTCTGTCATTTCTAGAATCTTCCCAAAGTATAAAAATTGGGGGATGATTTGGGGCTTTAAGTCATCATAGAAGCAGTAAATAGTGTTATGCTGCTCACCTTGTACCAGAGAAATATTTTTATCCTTTTATTGATTATTCTTAAAATTATTTAATGATAATTTTGGAGATACATACACTCTGAATACTTAGATTCAAGGAAATTAATTTTTATAGTTTGCATACTTTAATGTGAGGATTTTAATTGTTGTATGAACCCACTAAGAAACCAAATCAGGAGCTAGACTAAAAAGAATCCTTTTGTTTCCACTGCTGAGCTGATATCTCATTCACACCTTATTGAAGTATCTAATGATACCCTATAAGGCTGAGTATCCCTGTTTTCCATGTATGCTAATGCAATTCAGAAGAGGAAGGGGTATTGATTTTATGGAACACAGACTACCGTGGTCAGCACCTTTTCCTAACACTAAAATCCAAGATATTCTAAGTCCAATCAATATTATTATTACATAGTAATGACTATCTTTTGGTGGGCAGAGCCTTTTCTTACTTATAAACCTATGCCTTCCTGATGAATCAAGCCCTTTATGGCTTGCAATGATGCATTAATAATCTCTAGCTAATTTTAGGCTGGTTTACTGCTACTAATAGGTGAATTTTAAAAAGCTGCTCTTCTAAGATTTATCAAAGAAGATTGGGAACATTTATTTAGCATCACTTTATTTTATTACAAGTAATATGTTTTTACTTAGCTGAAAAAGTGATTACAAGGAAGGTAAATATTTCATATGCAAATGCCCTTCAAATTAGGCACCTTAGGTAACTGAGAGAAACAAGAAAAAAGTGCACCACAAACAACATTTCATTACTTTTTAGGAAGTTCCTTAACTAATTTGGGTAAAGTCTTGGGTATGAATACACATACCTAAAAGTGGTTTATTCTTTTTCATTATTGGCATTTTAGATTTATGTCTGCACTGTGTTTAGTTATATTCTGTTTGATACTAAGAAGATAATGTGTTAAGTTCCCAGAATTTGGAGGGATTAGGCAGGGTCTGTAATTCAGGCTTAGAATTTGATCTAAATTCTAAAAGATTCAAAAGTTGAAAACTGACAGGAAAGCTAATGTTTTCATTATGATATACTTATTCTGTGGCATGGAAGATATATTTCTTTTGCAGGTATTAAAAATATAGCAAGAAAGTTCATTAAAGCAGCTAGAATGAAAAAGCTCCCTGACCCTTTACTTTACATTAAAAAATAAATAAATAAACAAACAAACAAGAAATCACACATTGATAAGTATCTGTCATGGTTTTATGGAAATTAGACCAATAAAACTAAAACTTCTGAGCAAATTTCAGAACCCTCAAAACAAGTTTAATTATGTAAGTATATTACAGCATATATAACTCTATTTCTAAAATACATTACCATGCAGTGCTTAAATGGGTATGTTTTTTTCATTTAAAAATTTTATTGAAGTATATCATTCATACATGAACATAAACAATGAGTATATAGTAAAAGTTGTGAACATACAAAAATATGCATAACATCATACAGGACTGGTCAAAGTTCTTAAAAGAGGCAAAAAGAAAGCACTAATTCTCATATTATAAAACTGGAATGGAAAAACCACTCAGTGTAATTCCTGTTTCCAATTTAGCTGAGGGAAAGAATGTCCATGATTCAATTAAAACAGGAAAATAAACTAACAAAAAAAGTTCAGCAGTGGGAATATGGGCATTTCCAGGCTCTATATATACAGAAATGGAGAACAAGAAGATATGATTTGAGGCACTCACTAAAAATTCCATAGCCTCCCAAATACCTAATACTAACCCTGAAATGCTATCCTGTGGTATCAGTTTTCTATGACCCCTTTTTTTCAAACATGATTTTTCTATTAAAATGTAACTATTATTATTATTGGAATAATGAAAATGCTTTAGAAATGATTGAAGTGATGAATGCACAACTATGTGTTTATAGTAAATACCATTGATTATGCACTTTGGATGAGTTTATGCTTTATTAATATGTATCAATACAATTGATTTAAAAATCACAATGTAACTTACAAAAAAACCAAAAAGGTTATGGGCCCTGCCAATGAAATAAGTACTATGTTAGAGGCTAAATGGAGTTCAAAAAGGGAAACAAACTCTTCATTGTGTCTGTATCAGATAAAAGTAATACATTAAAATGTCTTAAGAGGCTGTCTGATCTAATCAAACAAAATAGGTAAAAAGTAAAATAAAATAAAGCCATGGGTCGTTTGCCAAGGTATTATCCCTAAACCTCAATTTTTTGAAGTAGCAGAGATTTAAATAGTGTGAAAATTAAAAGTGTTATTCAGTTCTGACATATCATCCCAAATCATTGGGAAGTCTGATGAATGCTGACAGAATTGTGTAGAATGTAAGAGTTCCAGCACCATAATGACCTCACACAGTTTATTTATACCTTCAGAGCCTCCATAGCCTCATCTCTAAAGTGAGTTAAAAGTACTACCCAAAAGAGGAAATAAGATATATGGAGCCTGGCACAGAATAATCACCCAAAAATGTTAGCTACTGCTACTTTTGTTGTTTTTGAAAAATTATATGAGTAAATTTTCAGATTAACAGCTAATTCTGAGCAGTCAAAACTTGACACAGACTTAAAAACTCAATTCATTCCAAAAGTTATCCATTGTTAAATCATCTACTCTACAGTGAAATTCAGCAGGAAAATTATACATGGCACATCAAAGGGTTCTTGAATAGATTCTAAGCCTCCATCTTGGAGATCACTAAGCCAGCTAGTTTGGGCTTATCTGGCATTTGTTTCATCAATGTTTACGTCAAACAAGAAGAAAACTCTATTTTTTTTTTTCCTTTCCTTTTTCCTTTTTTTTTTTTTTTTTTTTTAAGAAGCTTTAGATTACATAAATATTACATAAAAATGTAGGGGATTCCCATATGCCCCACTCTCTACCCTCCCACACTTTCCCACATTAAAAACATCCTTCGTTAGTGTGGTACATTTGTTACAATTGATGAACACATAGTATTGCTACTAACTGTGGACTATAGTTTACATTATAGTTTACATTCTGCCCTGCACAATTTTATAGGTTATGACAAAATATACAATGGCCTGTATCCATCATTGCAATGTCATGCAGGACAATTCCAATGTCCCCAAAATGCCCCCATGTTACATATATTCTTCCCTCTCCCTCCCCTCAGAACCTCTGGTGGCCACTGCCTTTATTTATTTATTTTTCCTTTCCTTTTTTTTTTTTTTTTTTCCTTCAAATTGTTCAATACTCTATTTTTTAAACTTTATTTTTTAAAGAAGTTTTAGATTACAGAAAAGTTACATTGAAAATATAGGGGATTCCTATATACCCCACTCCCTCCCCCCCTTACATTTTCCTCTATTAATAACATCTTTCATTTGTGTGGCACATTTTTCACAATTGATGAACAAATAATAAAGCATTGCTAATAACCATGTCTACTTTGTTTTAAAGGTGAAGACCCAGTGGAATATATGGTATGCATGAGAAGTACAATTTGATAGGAAAAAAATTAGCTCAAAATGATGGATCAGTAATTGTGCGTGTTTTGTATGTATTTAATAATCGATCCCTCCATACTCCTTTAATTATTGCAATTAGCAGAGTAAACAAAAATGATCCCTTTGGTCCTGACCTATTTTTCCAGGGGCAAGTCTCCCAGACAAATCTTTAATCTTTATGTATAGTGTAATTGGTTTCTCGATCTTGTACAAGGCTTAAAATTCACAGAATAAGTTTTCCTTTGTGTTATTATTGTGATGAGGAATGAGAAACAGAGGTTACAGAGGCAATCATATGTCAAAAGGGTTCAAAGAATAGGTAAAACATTAGTTTTTTTTTGTATATGAGATGTGCTATATTAGTGTTTGCCTTAAGTTCAATTTGGGTCACCTCGTTATTCCTGCTAGGGGTCCCTGATGGGCAGTCTTCCTCATATAATTGGATCCCCCAAAACTGGTTAGAATTAATTCATTCACTCATTTAGTCATTCAATAAGCAGTCTAAGTATTACACATCATAGAAACAGAGGATACGTAAACAAAATACAGACTCTATCCTTAGGGAGTTCAGTCCATTGAGGGTGACAAAAAATTAAAAGGAAAAAAAAATCCACAATGGCAATTATTTGGTACATATTCTGAGATAGATTTGTTGAGAAAACCAGATGGAAAAGAAAGGCCTCCAGCTGTGATGATGCTTGAGCTGAATCTTCAAGTATCAGTATAGTGTGATGGTTAAGACTGCTGTTAAAACAACAACATACAAATAGATTGAAAGTAAAAAGATGGAAAAAGATACACTATTCAAAAAGTAACTAAAAGAGATGAAAAGATGTTATAAAATGACCTTATTTGTCTCTTGTAACAATGTTTTTCTGATATTTGTGTAGCCCTTAGTAGAGACTAAATAGATATTTGTTGTTGAATAAAGACATGAACAAATAACTGACGGCTGAATGATTTAGTGGTTATTAGGGATCAGTAGTTGTTGAATATAATTGATTTCTACTTTGAACAAACATAAAGTCAGTTTTTCCCTTTTATATTTATCTTTCCTAGAATTTATAAATTTATACACCCCAGTTAAGAAAGCAAATTTCATATACACATGTGCATGTGCACACACACATGTACTTAAAGATCATCTATATAGTAGGTACACTGGTTGTTATATGTACACTATTCAACTTAATGGTCTTAACCACATGTGAAGAGGCATTCTACAGATGGGGACACAGAATTCTCATGTTAAATATCAGGTTGTCCCTACTAGTCAGTGATAAATTGTGTCTCTTGTGGGTAGCACATAATTGGATCAATTTTTAAAATTCATTTTGCCAATTCCTGCCTTTTGATTGAATTGTTTAACCCATTACATTTACTCTCACTATTAATAGGGTAGGATTTAGAACTGCCATTTTCTATATGCCATATTTTTCATCTTCAGTTCCTCCATTTTTTGTGTTATTTTGTATTAAATAGATAATTTATAATGTACCATTTTAATTCTCATGTTGGTTGTTTTACTATAATTTTTAGTTATCTTCTTAGTGGTTGCCCTAGAAAATAAAAGTGACATCTTAATTTAAAAGAATCTATTTTGAATTAATACAAACCAAATTTCAATAGTATAAAAAAGTTTCCTCCATAATATCTCCTTTCCCTCAGTGCTTTTATTATCATACAAATGGCATCCTTATATATTATAAACTCATTAACATAGTTTTATTATTAGTGCTGTTATCTCTCAAATCAGATAGAAGAAGAAAAGAGGTAGAAACAAAAGTACATTTATACTGTATTTTACATTTGCCTATATAATTATCTTTCCTGGTGTTCTTTATTTCTTTATGTAGATTTAAGCTACTCTCTAATGTCCTATCATTTCAGCTCAAAGGGCATTTTTAATATTTTATGTAAAGTAGATAGACCAGCAACAAATTCTCTATTTTTAAATTTTATTTTGGAAAGTCTTAATTTCTCCTTCATTTTTGAAGTATAGTTTTACTGCATATAGAATTCTTGGTTGGCATTCTTTTTCTATCTGCACTCTGAATATGTTATCACACCACCTTTTGGCTTCCTTGATTTCTGGTGAGAAGTCAGCTTTAATCTTATAGAGAATACCTTTTATGTAATGAGTGACTTTTCTCTTGCTATTTTCAAGATTCTTTGTCTTTTTTTTTTTTTTTTTTTGTCTTTGTCTTTTGACAGTTTTATTTTGGCATGGCTAGACATGGATCTCTTGGAGTTAATCTCACTTTGAGTTTGTTGAGATTTTTGTATATGTAGATTAATGTTTTTCATCCAGTTTTGTAAGCTTTCTGCCATGCATTAAATATTCTTTCTGCTTGTTTTTCTTTTTCCTCTCTTTCTGGTACTCCTATTACACATAGGTTGATATCTTGATGGTGTCCTACAGGTCTCTAAGGCTCTGTTCTCCACCCCCACCCCCACCCCACCCCCATTCTTTTTTCTTTCCATTCCTCAGACTGGGTAATTTCAATTGACCTATCTCCAAGTTCACTGGTTCATTCTTCTGCCTGCTCCAATCTTCTTCTGTTGAATCCCTATAGAGAATTTTCATTTTACTTATTGGACTTTTCCACTCCAGAATTTCTATTTATTTATTTTTCATACTTTCTATCTCCTTTTTGATATTCTCTATTTATAGGATTGTCTGTTGTCACATTTTCCTTAATTCTTTATATATTATTTTCTTGTATTCTTTAAACATACATATTGTGGCTTATTTAGAGTCAGTATCTTTTAAATCTAATATCTGGAGTTCCTCAGGGAAAGTTTCTACTGACCTGTCTTCCTGTGTCCATGTCATAATTTCCTCTTTTTTTGAGTGTACCATAATTTTTGCTGGAAACTGGAGATTTAAAATAGTGTAATGTGGCAGCTTTTCTTCCCCTAGGGTTTGTTGTTGCTGCCTTGCTGTTGATTGTTCTATTTCATTTTTGCTGTTTACTTTTTTAGTGACTTTCATGAACGAATTTTATAAAATCATTTTTCATGTGTGGCTGGTGGAATCTCTGCTCAGTTAGCTTCAAGGTCAGTTAAGACTACACCGAGATTTATTGAAATGCCTTGACCTAAAAAGTCTCTCACCCTTTGCCTAAGAACTCCATGTATGTAAGTTGGGTCACATTTTCAATGCTGAGTAATTTATAACTGCACTTTAGACTTTACTTCCTGCCTATGCAGAGTTTCAAGGACAGCCAGAGGTGAGAGATTAGGGCCTTCACAGGTATTTCCTGTGCACACATATGAATGTACAAATGTGCAGTACTCTCTAGATTGCAGAGAAAATGTTGGAGATTTTCAAATCCCCTTATGGGTATCTTCTTCCCCAGATTTTTCTTTAATTTTTTGGCAAACGTTTGTTTGCCCAAATTGTCATAAAGTTAGGCAGCTACCATGTTAAGTAATAGCCACTAGGGATAGGGCTTTTCCCAGTGGGTCAAGTCAAATAAAGACAAGCCCTGTGAATGGGGCTTATTTAGGCAGCTACCATGTTAAATAATAGCCACTAGGGATAGGGCTTTTCCCAGTGGGTCAGGTCAAATAAAGACAAGCCCTGTGAATGGGGCTTTTCCAGGCAGCTGCCGGAAAGGTGACAATTATCTGTGTATGGGGCTTCCCCAGAAACTCCAAAGCCATTCTACATCCTCCAATGGTAAGCAGGCGGCTGTTTTTCACAGCTACCTTGATTGCAATGCTGCTGGTTTTCAAGGCTGCTTCAGAGCTACAGAGAAGAGAATAAGAATAGGCAAGTTAAAACACCAAAATAGATTGCTGTTCTGACCATTTTCAGCTCTTTTTCTTTAATGAATGCTCCTTGGTATGCTGCAGGCCTTTGTTAATTTCTCAGAGCTCTGAAAAAGTAGATTTTGGCAGTTACGACCAGTGTTCTCATTGCATTTATGGAGTAATTATTTTTTGGAAATCTTTTATTCCACCATTTCAGGAGTGCTTTATTCCCCTTTACTACTTCTGATAAGAAATAGAAATTCATGTTGCATCATCTGCAAAATGACAGAATGTTGAGTTCTTCATTTATCCTCACTTTGGATCTTTTTTATTTCTATGGGAATCCTCTTCTTGCATCTTTCCGCTGTTTTGAAATACATAGCAAAGAAGCTACTTTTCCCATAGGTTTGCTTTGACCTTGTTTCACTATGCTTCTAACAGTGATTTATTTTGAGAAGCCAGTATTTCATTTTGTTATTCTAAAATTTAAACCTACATCGTGTTGTAAAACAAGTATTTACTGATAGAGAATTTTAGTTTTTCCCTCCAGGGAAATCATTCTCACTTATGGTAACATAAGATATTAAATTATAAACAAATATTGTTCATTATCATGACTAATAAAAGTAAGAAATGATATAGATGTCATAATTGGATAGGTGGTTGCAATAGATAAAATATCCCCTGATAATCTGGTATATTCCCTTTAGTGAATTCATTTTTTTCTGTTTACTTAAGCATAATTTATTATGCTAAATTTATATATTCCATTCTTTCTGTAAGGACTTATTTTAAGCTGTTTACCTATTTTAACAACAAGCTAATTTAAAAAACTCAAAAATATGCTGAAGAATAACTATAGAATACCCAGTGGTTTTATTTCTCACTGTAAAATTGTTGATGCCATGGCATAAAATTACCCAGAGTATGAGCCTGATTTTTTAATCCATGTAGCAAGATATTTTTAAGTGGATTTAAATCTTTCTCCAGATTATGCCTTATGTTATTTATCCTTAAAAATAAAAGTAGCTGAGATGTAGTGTAAAATCAAACCAAAGAGTCAAAGAGACTTAGGTCTCAATCTAAGCTTTATCAGTTCCTAGTAGAAGTGCTGGATATCCCTCTATTATACGGTGGTTAGGATAATTAATTAATGTGTGTATAATAAAAAGTATGTAAGTGCTCATCAGATATATATGCATATATAATTTCATTCCTTAAATACTGTATATAAACTCTAGGAAAGATAAATATAAAAGGGAAAAACAGACTTTATTTGATAGGCCATCCCTAGTTTGGAAGCAAGGCTTAGAATAAATTATATGCAAATAATTTATTTGAATTAGTTATATTCAATAACCACTTGTTCCCAATACCCACTAAATCATTCAGTCACTCAATTGTTTGTTCATGCATTTCTTTATTTGTAATTTTATTGAGATATATTCGTATACCATACAGTTCATCCAAAGTGTACATTCAATAGGTTTTCGACATAATCACAAAGTTGTGTGTTCATCACCGCAATCAATATTAGAGGATTTTCATCCTCCAAAAAGACCCCCCCCCATCCCTTAGCAGTTACCTTTCAATCCCTCTGTCCATCCCCTGCCATATGTATCTTATTTAACAAGATATATTTATTTAGTTCCCACTAGGGGGCAGGAGTTGAAGATATAACAGTAAAGTAAAGGGATATGATTTCTGCTTTCAAGAAGCTTCATTCTAGTGGGAGCACCTGAAAAATAATAAGAAAAACAAATACTGTAAACAGCCAAAATAAATACAAATTATGATAACTTTATGAGCACATACATTGTGTGATAAGAAAATAACTGTAGGAGGCTGCTTAAGGGCCAGTGGTCAGCGACTGCCTCTCTGAAGAGGTGACATTTGTATCAAGGCCTGAAGGATGGAAAGTAGGGAGCCATGCCCAAAACTGGAGGAACATTTTCCCAGGACGGGGAAAAGGAAGTGCAAAGCCTCAAAAGTGGGGGAGAATCTTGGCTTAGTCAGGATACAGAAAGGAAGTCAGTCGGAGGTGTCGGAGCTTAGTGAACAATTGGGAAACTGGAAAGAATGTGATATTGGACTGGAGCCAGTTCATTCAGGGTCTCATAACCCGAGGATTGTGGATTTTGTTCTAAGTGCAGCGCAAAGGCAGAGGTGTGCCGTGATCTGCTTTATCTTTTATAAAGAGGATTCTGGCTGCTCTGTTGAGAATGCATTGGAAAGGCCAAATACACACATAGGGACATACCCACACACTCCGCATGCTGCCGCAAGAGGACTGGGAGAAACGGAAAGAGGGTGTTTGGCCAAGTTCCTGTCATATGGTGGCAGAGGAGCTTGTGACCTAATATGAGCCCCCCAAGGGTCTTTGATCACCAGATGGTAGAAAGACCACCTTTCCTCTCCATGCCGCCTACTTGGTCTCTGCACAGCAGCTGTCCCCAGCCTGTAACAGCATGGAGGACTGCACAAAAGAGGGGACCCAGATAGCAATGCCAGTTTGCCATACCCTAGGGACAGCTACCTAAATGTGAATGCTTTCATAAACAAGAAAGAGTTTCATATTCAGTATGTCAGTTAGTCCAAGGGAAAGAATACTCACTGTGTGAAATATTCAATGCGTAGGGACAAGTAACATTTTCTACCTTGAATGCATATTTTGTGTAGCTATTATCTAATTGCTAGCTAAGACTTTTTTTTTTTTCCTCAGTCTATATTCAGTTCATTCCATTAGTGCCAGATTTCCCATGTACTTGGGAGTTGTCTCTGAAGGATTATAACCTCTTGATGTCTGTTGACCACCAAAAATTGAATCAATTGATCCTTAATAATAATCTTTTACCTCCCTGCAGCATTCTTTAATTAACACACTACAGGGTTTCAGAGCTAGAGTTTTGTTGCCACAAACTTTCATAGGAATTTTTAAAAACTAGGAAGCAAAAAGCAGAATGAATTTAGACTTTAAGATGCAAGATATTGATGTTTTGAGATAATGTGAGTGAAAGACGCCTATAGCACAGAAATTAATGCAACCACTCTGCTTGGCTTTTATCATTCTAAAGATAACAATGGAACATAACAAGGATGATATTAAGAAAAATAAATGGAAAATGACAATTCAGTTATAGGAAAAATTGCTTTTTATTATATGGGTTGAGACCATATAAAGAAGTTATTGGATTTTTGTTTTGTTTTATTGTAAAGAAAGTGAGCATAGGATTGTAGGTCCTGCCAAAACCTACCCATTTATTTAATGATTGCCAAATACAGCCCTAGGTTTTCTGCTAGAGATTTGACAGTCACGGTTTTGCCAAGGTTGTTTGAGAACATTTGTTGTTTTCCCCATATGTTGTTAGAAGGCCACCCTAGAACACATGATATAAGTGCCAGGCTGGAAATGAAACTCTTTGTAGAATCTGATTTTTTTTTTTTTTTTTTTTTTGTAATTTTCATGTAATTAGTCTATGTTCCTTTGCTGGTCTGAGAGTGATTGAGACAATGGTGCAAGTTTACTGTGCCAGGGTAACATTTGCAGCCCAACTTAAAATCTACCGTTGTCTCTAACAACAACAAAACATTAAAATATAGCACTTTAAGAGGTCTAACATTCAATGGACTTAATTCATTTCCTGCAGGATATTTAGACCTTATTGCTCATTCGCCACAAAACTGTGGCCTAACAAAACTTCAGCCTAACTAACTCCAGAGGGATTGGGTCTGAACAGGATGAGAAATTCTGTCTTCTTCTCTCATGGATGATCTGTCATGATTAGGGTGAAGTTGTTGGTGTTGGAGTGAGTGATTGCTTATACTCCCCTGTACTTTGTTTGGCTTTGCTTACGGAAGCTTTTATCGTTATTAATATTTAACATTGACTGAAGGCCAACAGTACGCTAGGTGATGAATACCACATTGAGCTAGTTCTGAGTTTTGTCCAACTGGATAATTTCCAATTATACAACTAGGAAGCAGAAATTGCTCTATATAAATATAGGGATAAATAGGACAATGTGGATAATATTCCTTGACCTATGAAAAATTCCCGAAGATCTCTCATTGTACCTTTAAAAATTTGGTTTATTTTCAAAGGAAAAGATTTAATATTTTTGACGTGTTTGGTCATCCCACCTGCTTGCACTTGAAAATTTATTTTGGAGTTACTAAGAATAATATATTTTGAAGGAGGTGTAGTCAAAATTACTAATTAAAATAGTTAAAATTATAAGGCTAATGGATTACTCAAGTTTAATTTATATGAATAGCCATTGTTAGTTTAGAGATAAGCATTCAGAAATGACCTTTATATTCTCAAAATTTGTGTTTGTTATTAAATTGATCTTAATCAAAGTCTTGAGAGTATCTTAACAAAAACATAAAAACAAACAAACAAAAATGAAAGCAAATAAAAGTCAGTATTAAAATGAAGCTATGCTGTTGTATTTCAAATATTCTTCCTAGAGGCAGAAACTATTTTGCTGCTAAGACTTCAGGGGATAGATATTGGTTTATCCACTGGCCCTCTATCTTCGAAAAAGGATTGATTTACATCCTGCCTTTGTACAATTTGCTCCTCTAATTGATATTGCCTTGGAAAGAATAATCCATTAATAGCCACAAGTGTGGTTTAAAAGGAAGTGGAGCTGCGGAAAGCATTAAACTAACAAACAGAATGGAATGTATTTTATTTATTTATAATTATCCTGAAAGAAATAAGCTGGAGGTATCATTATAATATAATTTTATATAATATTAGCCTTCTAATGCTTTGGGAGTTACATCCATGTATGTTGCTGATTCTGATCTACTTTTTAGTGCACTGTTCTTACTCCTTCTTAATTGTGAACTTTTGAGGAGAGAGATTGTGCCTTACGCATCTGTGTAAGTTTGTGTCTTGAGCATAATTGGCGCGAAGTATACTTTCTTGGACTTATTTGACCTTCAGATGGAATTTTACATTGTATTTGAGAACTCAACTTTAGAAATTCAACAGCTTGTGATTTAGTTTGATTTAGAGGTGATAAAGGATAGAATAAGCATGGAAATTAGAAAGAGTTATATTCTAGAGTTTCATCAATCATTGATAGCTCAAAAATAGTTAATTATGTTTTAATTTTACGGTATTATTTTTGGTCAATCAACTCTCTATCCATTCACCATCTTTTCATTTCCTCTTTATAGAAAATTCCATATACAAAATTACTGATATTTAAGTTAAGATGAAGAATGGTAAACTTCAGGAAAACATCAGTTTTTTAATGGCATGAAATAGTGATAATTGATCGATTGGTAATATAGAAATGATCAAATTACCTAAATAATTTTGAGAACATATCATAAACCTACTTTTATTTTTATGTATTATTAATTTTTATTATTAACTTATGATTACTTAATTCTTTCGTTACTATGCCTTGTTTGATCTGTACTTGTAGGGACTGCTGCAAATATAAGACTTGTCTTTACTTTCCGACTGTAGCTTATCTCATTTCCATTTAAATCAGTCTGCTCCTGTGAAACTGTGAGCAGCTTAAGCATAAAAACTTTGTGATATTCACCTTCTTATTCCTCAAACAGCACCTGGCATATGGCAGGCAATGGGTTACTGTGTGCTGAATGATCAAATATGTATGCTAAAAATTTGAAACAGAAGTTAGCAACCAAAGTGTTTTGGTGGGGAAATTAATTTTGTTAGTTCATTCCCACATTATTATTTTTTTAAGTAAACATTATTTTCCTGTTTATAGCTATAAGCTGCTGTTCCAAAAATAAAAATGCAATAATTAATTTTGATTCATATATTTAATGATACTTTGAATCATTACTATGTGAATGACCATCATTATTAAAATATTTTACTGGTGAAGGGTATGCACAAAGATCCAGCTACAAAGATATTCATCACTTACTTGTTTATGGTAGAGGACAATTGGAAAAAATATAAATGTCACACAACAGTAAGTTGGTTTGATAAAATATTGATTAAATATGAAAGCAAAAATAAAGCCATAAAGAACTTTTAATGGCATGAAATCTGTATAGTATATTAGGAAGAAAGCTGTAACAAGATTATATGCATAGTACTATTGCATATTTGTGAAAAGAAAAAAAGGTAGATTCATATTTAAAATGGTATGGAAGAACACAAACTCAAAGGTAAATGGACTTTTTGTCAGCATGAGAATATTGCTTATTAATTTTCTTTTTTACCTTTTGCTTTTTTTACATCTTATGTAATGCTTCTATAACAAATATGTGTTGGCTTTTAAAGTGAAACTTTTTTTTTAGGAGGCACGGGGGATTCAACCCAGTACCTTGTACATGAGAAGCAGACGCTCAACCACTGAGCTACATCTGCTCCCCAAAAGTGTAACTTTTTAATTGAGAAAATTATCAATGGTATAATTAAAACATTTTATTTAAGGTCATTACTTTTAATTCACATGAAGGTGTTCTGTAGACAATTTCCATACAATTTTGGAAAAACTTACTTTCTAATTTCCTTCTTAGCCTATACTTTATCACCTCTAAACCCAACCAAATTTATTTTTATTTAGAATCTTTCTATATTTTCATAATTGGGTCATCCAAAAGAACATAATGATGCATGCACAGTTGGTGACATGAATTATGGGGTCACAATTATGCAATTATTTTGGATCATGCTTAATTTTTTTGCCATATTTTGAACCTGGTACATGATATAATGATACTTAACCATATATATATGACTTATCCATAATTCTATACAGGAATAAAAACAGTTCCATCTACAGGTTTTCAGTAATTTACTTATAAAAACTCAAGCTTAAGTTTCATAATGAGGATGGCTTAAACTTTAGAGACTTTTTGATCTTCCATATTCTTAGAATTAGTAATATTTTCACTATCATATTGATTTCTTCCAATCAATGAGGGAGAAGGCAAAGTCAATTTTCATTTCCTTGAATCAAAGTGAAAAAGTGCATGGGAAGAATAGTCTAACAAATAATGTTCATGTACTGTTTGCTGTCAGAGAGTAAAGAGGGAAAGAGAAGGCCAGCCATCAGGTATTCTCTCTACTACACACTAAATCAGCAGTTCAGGTTGTTCTGTGTCCTACTTATTTGTCACATTTTGCCCTCAGATCCAGTAACTGTTGCTTGTATCTATACCACATATAGTTAGTCTTCTATTATTTTTAGGCTGAAGAATAAACCACTACGTTCTTAGTGTGGAAAAGGATGAGCCATTCGCATAATAAGTGCATTGGCATTTGTAAGGTGTTTGTATTCCTGGGTTTAGAACAATGAGTGTAAACTCCAAATTCTGGATATTCAGAGGCTTTCTGGAGAATGGATAGAATTTCTATTGGTAAAATTATAGGCTGTGTAGCTGAGATCAAGCCATTGGTATCTCAATCCTAGTGTGTTTTGGAACTTAAAGGAAGGGAAAAGTATGTAGAGAAAAAAATATCCTTGAAAGCTATTTGTTCTTTTTTTAATTTTTATTTAAGCATTTTATGGAGTTATTTTCTATGAGAGATGAAACAAATCTGCATGTACATTCTAAACTGACTCAGGAAATGAAACCTATTTCCCTGAAGGACAATGCAACCCAGTCGATCTTGCTCAACTGTGATCATCTTGGAAGACTATTGAGTAAAGCATACATACTACAGATACTTTGGATTGTTTATTAAGTTAATATAGGACTGAAAATTTCTACATCTTTTAGTGTTTTCTTAATCTCTTTCTCTCTCTCTCCTCTCTCTCTGTTATTGTATGAGAGTAAGTAATTTGCAATATTTTCCTTCTCTGTAGCTAATAATGAGCATCATTAACATAAATACCAAATATACTCAGTGCTCACTAGATTTGAGGTATTGTTTAGAGTTACAAAGAAGTTTAAGACCTAGACCTTGTCAATAGGCTCTTACATCCTAATTTGGGAGAAAAGAATTGAACAGAACAAAGACAATTTATAAATTAAGATAGCTTATATGAAGTCTCAAATGCATGACACACATAAGAATAGATATAAAGAAAGAAGTGATCATAAAGAGACTGAAGTATTCAGAAAAGAATTTTAGGATTCTCCTTGAAGGACTATTTAAAGGAAATATGTTCAAAAAGACTTCAAGGGGAAGAATTATGTGAAGTAATAGTTAGAAAAAAGAATAAAGTATATAACTTTATTATGAAAGCAGAGAAAATTAATTGAAGGATTATCAAGGAAAATTATTGGATATGATACGGTTTTTGGTAGATACTTTGTCAATAATGTGTGCAATGAGTATGGGAAGGAGGCTGCAGGATGTATATAAACAGAAAGTACCAGTTAGGAGAAATAATGCGGTTGCTCTGATGTGAAATATGAGACCAACACAGAAGTGGTGGCAAAGGCGAACAGGAATGATTGGTTTGATGTGGGAACTTTGATGAATGAATATGAGAGTCTGATTGACAGAAATATCTCCACCTAAGGACTAAGGGGAAATTTTTCCTTCCAAAATGTTGTTTGGCTTTAAGACTTTAATTGAAACTGGGTTTGAGGCATGTGAAATATCCTGGTGGTAATGCAAGTTGGAGATGTAGATTTTGATAGTAACAAAATAAGACTATATCAGGATGTTCAGGTTGGATTGCTTCTATATCCAAGGTTATTTTTATATTAATAATTAATAGATTATTTCAACATTCAAATATTAGCTATTTAGATATTTATCCAGATTCTTTTGATACCTATGTGTACTGGTTTGTCTTTTGTGGACCCCAGAAAATTCTGTTCTTAAGCTAATCCATTGCTTGTGCCTGCAAACATGGTGTAGATGGGGCCTTTGATTAGATTCAGTTACGGGAACTTTAATTAGATCACATTTGATTAGATCACTTTAGAGCCTTTGATTGGACTAAGATAGTAAGGGGTGACCCAGGTTAGGTCTCTGCCCTCTTGCTAGGGTCTTAAATAAGTGGAGAACTGAAAGCAGAAACACACAGAGAAAGGCAGCCACCATTTTGAACCTGCCATGTATGAGAGAGAATCACGTGCAGTCTCAGAAAGACAAAGAAGCCCTAAGAGGCTGAGAGAGGTCCCAGAGGCTGAAGGCTGTGTATGCTCTAAATCAGCAAAGCACAGAGGCATGAAAAGAGGCCCCCAAGAGGCTAGACCCACAGAGTAGCTCAAAGCTGAAGCGACGAGTCCTTCTATGTGCTTGATCATACAGAGCTGAGCTCTGAGAGAAAGTGGCATGAAGGAGAGGGCAGAAAGCCAGAGAAGGCAGAGACCCAGACAGAGAGTTGCCATTTTGCCTCACCACTTGGCAGGAGCTTGGGATCTGAGCAGCAGCCAACCTTTGGTGAGAAAGCATCTCAGATGATACCTTGATTTGGACATTTTCACAGCCTAGGAACTGTAAACTTCCACTCTCATAAATCCGCATTATAAAAGCCAACACATTTCTGATATTTTTGCATCTTCAGCCTTGGCAGAATCAAACGCTTATGTGTTTCCTGAAGCATGAGAAGATGATATGAACCACAGACACGAGTGTGTTCTCTGTATAAACAGAAGAGTGCAGTTGTCAACAGAGCTTTGCATATACATAGTTGGAATGTGTATTAGGGCAGAAAGACGAAACATAACCATGAAGAGAGGGAAGGAAGGAATGGCCTGCAGAGAACATGAGTTAGAAAATTGTGGTATAATAAAAACTAAGAGCTAAAGGAAGTTCACGTAACAAACAGCTTTGTCCACAATTAAGAAGATGGCAACTGAGTATGTCCTGAACTTTAACAATCTTGCATAAAATAGTTATAGTAGAACTGTGGAGGCTGGAAAAAAAACCTAGTTTTTATAAACTTAAGGATCAAGTGGATAAAGAGAAAATGTAACAAGTTCTTACAAAGAATGGTAAATTCTTGTTGAAGAAAACTGATTGGTTCCTACAAAAGTTCATCTCTTTAGTTTGGTCTTCTGAATAAGAAAAGAAGGATAAAAGGATTGGGTCCTGAAAAGTTAGCATACATCAGTGTAGACATCTTCTATGGGATGGGGGTGCCTTTTCTATTTAAACGTTGACAAGTCCTCAACATTTAATATACAGAGAGACAGCTTCACTCTTAAGAATACTTTCAACTTTTCCTTCATTGCTACATATTAAATTCAGGATATGTAACTGCAGGTCATGGCAAAGATAAGATAAGCTTTTGGTTACGTACAATATTTTTAATCTCATCAAAGAATATAATTCAGAAGCCAATTGAGCAATGGTAACATAATTGTAAATGTAATTGTACATCCATAACTTTGGAAAAAAGTAAATTACTCAAAAATTCCAGTACTTTAGTTATTCCTAGTCACTTCTACTTCTTTAGAGAAGACTATAACTGCTTTCCCTGACTAGGTCAAATTCCTCTGGTATAAGCAATGACCACAATTTTTAAATTTTAATGTATTTTGGGCTAATTGAATAACAGTTATTTTCCCAAATAAATTGGAAGAGCCATAAATGAGGAATGCTTGTAGATCTTATTTTGCTCATCATGCTAGCCTTGTAACTAGCACTTTGGCTAGCACCAATCTTCAATCTCAGAACTAATAACATTTTGGGCTCAATGACGATCATTTGTTGTTGTAGGAGGCTGTCCTGTGCATTTAGGCCTCTCTCAATATATAGCATCTCTGACCTCTACTACTAGAGTTGTAGTGGGTAGTGTAATGGCAAAAACAACAACAAAAATTCCCCCCAGATATTGCCAAATGACCCTGGTGAGAATCAGTATGCTAGCACAGAGTAGGCACTAAATAACTACTCATTAAAGAATGTTTAGCAAATAACCACCCATTTCATAGTTGGCCTTGCCTATTAAAAACTTTGCTTTCTATTGCCTACAGAGGATTAGAAGAGCTTGAGAAATGTAGTTAAGAAAGTAGTTGACTGAATTTGGTTAAAAATGCACAAGGCAGATGAATTTCTTGTGTAACCCTAAGTAGTAATTTTAGAGATGGAATCAATCTGACCTTGGAAATAATCTCATTCATGGTGGGTAAGAGTAAATCTCCCTTCTGAGCAAGAGAAAATTAAGGTAAAGCATGTCTTGTTTGACTATTCCTGTGAAAGCGTATTTCTTTAAAATTGCTGCTGCTACATGGCTATAAACTTTTAGGTGAGTATATTATCACTTTTTTTTTTGTTTGTTTATGTAGCACATGGGCTACAGTCATCTGTTATGACTATTTGCAGCACCTGGTGACATTTGTAGCCATAATTCCTTCTATTGGTAAATTCTGTTAGTCATTATTTTTAAAATATCTTCTCTTAGGGGTCATGGTAGAGAAACAGAGCAATATTATTTATTAAGTTCTTGTAAGTGTGCTATGGAAAATGTCAAGTTTTAAATAGCACTCATTTGATAAGAAATTAACATGAACAATGATAGTTCACATTTGTACTTTATTATACATTTTCAAAGCATTTTCTAACCCTCATTTCACCCTCATAATAATCCTCTGTCTTAGCTAGTACAGGTGTTATTAATCCTATTTTGCAAATGAATAAACTGGAGCATGAGTACTTGTAATACTCTTGGTCCACTTTAATACATAAAGGTTTATTTACTTTTCCTTTTTGGATTCTTTATCCTGTTAATTAAATTTAGCTCCTTTGGTATGAGTCAAATTCAACTAGTTGACTACCAGAGATATTTTATCCTGTTTCTATGAATCATTGAAAAACAGGAGGAAAGAACTGACTTTCTAGCAATACATTATACTCCAGGTATCTCTGCCAAAAAAACAGATATATACCCAAATCATACTTTAGTCAGGAACTTCAGCAAACTCTGTGGAGAAGCACTATGTGCAGAAAATGTCCTTTTACTTTGATGCATACTCAGTACTCATTATTGAGTCTTTGTTTTTTGTTTTTTTAGGAAATTAGAGCATATACAGGTTTATTAGAATAAGATATGTCTTTGGCCTGCACGGTGCAGTAAGCTGGAGCAGCAAGATGATGCAACAAAGGGAGACAAGCAGAACAGAAAAATGCATAGCAAATGGACACAGTGAGCACAAGCAGCAAGGGGGGGATAAATAAATAAATAATAAATAAATATGCTAAACATGGGTATATATATATTTTAAAAAGATATGTCTTATTAAACAGAGGTGTCTCGTTTGCTTGCTTACTGCATTAACCCTTATGGTATATAAAATAGATCTAGTGTTCCTTTAACATTCTTGAGCTATAATCTAGAATGGTCTCTGGTGTCCTAGGCCCATTTTGCCCTTAAAATCATTCTTTATCCTTTCCCACCCTCCTCCCTAGTTGGGGTGGGCAGTGAGGAGTTTAGGTATGGTAGAGCTGATTTCTGCAGACTCCTTTGCTACCATTTGGATTTGTCCAGTGGAAGGCACTGGTGGAGATAGGAGAGATGGAGAAAAGGAGAAACCTGAGGATCTGTCCTCTCTCTCTGCTTTGGACAGCCTCAGGTCACTTCTAGGTTCCAGCAACACTACCCCCTCTCTCTGCCCTCTGGTCCTGTGGTGCTAATATTTCCTGTTGTTGCTAAATGTGGGTTACCCAAACATTTCCTTTCTGGCTTCTCAACAATTCCAAACAAATTCTCTCCATTACATTCTGTCTCTCCTGAAAACTTATAGTGGTTTCTGTTTTCGTATTTGGACTCTGACTGATATGTGGTGGTTTTTTTTATTACTTTGATTTCCTTTGGGAAGAAGCAGGGGTAATGCTGGCTTTCAAAACCTTTTTAGACTGAAACTTTTCTAAATTGCCAGGATTAGCAATTTCTAGATGTGACCAGGTCAATTTTAGCCAGAGGGCTATTTTTTTTTAAACTGCAGAAGCACTCTCTGGAACTGCAATGGAAGATATTGCAAGGTTGGGGGAATCTCCATAGAGAGACACTAGGGAGTAGTATATAAACCCTCAAAATGGTGGACTATGCTGTGTCTTTCTTAAGCTTGCTCTGCTTATTCCTCTTTCAGTGAGAAGAAAATGTTGGTAGAGGGGAAGAATCATTTGTGACAACAAAAACAAACATTCAAAAGGTTGAAATAAAATCGTGGAATATGCTAGAATTAAAGAAAAAAAAAAATTCCACAAAGGAGCAAGTAGCAATTTACCTGAATACAAACTGCCAACTGGTGCTAATGTTGCTGTGTGCATTAGGGGAGATAATGGGGGATTTGCCCTCAGAGAATAGCTTCCAAAAGGTGAAGAAAGCAATCTGTGCTCACAGGTTGGAGAGCCCTTGAGGTCATGTCCTGAGCAGGAAGCTGACCGTTCCAAGTCTGTAGTGTGGCTACCTGCAAGCAAATGCTGTTTTTTGTGCTTCCAAGAAGGCAGAAATTAAACATAAGGGAGGGCAAATAATCTATGTCTTAATATCGAATTCAACCCTGTTCTCTAGTCTGAAGTTATTAATTATTGAACTTCCTAAACTGGACCCTACCTTCTTCATTAAGCCTCCAGCACCACCTACCTGCCCCATCTTGCCTGAACTCCCCTCCTTAAACTTGACTGAAATATGAAGGAATCACAATCAGCTTTTATAGAGCCACAGAACATGTAATCACATTATCGGAGTATCCTAGTTCTCTCTCTTGGGTGCCCTTCTCTCCTCTATTTATCAATTTTCATCCAGTCCTGTAATTCTAAAGGCCATCTATATGCCAGTAATGCTAAAATCTCTCTCGTCCGCTTTGACTCCTTCCTGAGATTTCATACTCTTATTCTCACATGGTCTATAATAGCACCAGCAAAAAACCCAACTCCTCGGCTGCTCACAAAGCCCTTCTCCATCTGACCTCACCTTGCTCCTCTCTCCTTTCTAGCCAGACTCGCATTCTCACTCCCACTCCACTACCTGTCACTAGCTGTTTCTTCTGCCTGAGGAATGTTCTCCTTCCTCATTTTCTGCCCATTCAAATCTCAGGTCAAATGGCACCTCCCCTAAGAGGTCTTCGGTGACCACACAATCTAAATTATCTAACCATCTTACTTTATTTCAATGAATGGCATTGGCAACTCTCTGAAGGCACATTTTTTTTTTAATGCCTCCACCCACTATAATACAAGCAAATTTAGAGCTGGGACGTACTCTATCTTTTGTTACCACTATGTGTCCAGTACTTAGATACTGTCACATAGTGGGGCCCCATTTATTGGCTGAATGAATGCACGAATGCATTCTAGCAGAGGGGAGTCTGAAAACAACAAAAGTTTATATGATGATACATGGAAGTTTAGTAAGAAGGTACGGCATCTCCCACCTTCCCTACACATTGTCCTTCTGTTCACCTTAAAATTTTTAATATTAGCGATTGTGTACTCTGGATAGATTTCTGGTTATCATAGGACAAATTTCCAACTAGGCTGAGCTCTTCTCTAGGCTGAATGGTTCTTTAGGCTATAAAATGTGATTCTCTAAGCTGTAGAACCTGTATTCCTTTGAGTTTTATGCAACTTATAATTCAGATACACTTTTGCCCTAATACCCTTGTTAACTAATTAACAGAAACCTTCCAATGTATTTGCCCTCTCTATCATCCTGAGATTGTCAGTTATTATCTGCAGTGCAGCTCTGTGTTAAGTAATGGTCTCATAGGCACAAAATGTTTACAAGCATAATATACACAACCAAAGAGCAGTGCTGCTTCATGAATAAGAATGTGATGAACTGCATCATTGATAAAATGCACTGAGAGAAAGCAATCTATTTTTTTAAAAATTCATTGGATTTCAACTTGTTTCCTAAGCATAAATTCTCACCATGCCTATGAGATAGTGAGAATTTAAGAAATGTTTTGAATTGAATTAAGTTTGAGATATGTTAGTTTGTACATTTAAAAAAGAAGCTTGATCCTTAAACATTAGTTCAGCTACTTATTTGATCCTCACAATTTACAACATCCTTTAGAAAACCAGGCCAATGTATGATTTCCTGTAGTGTCATATAATGAGAAATGAGAAAGTAAATGCTTTATATTCCTTCAATATTAAATATTTCTTCTCATAGTCTTTTTTTCATTCTATGAAAAAATGGTCAGCAGTTTGTATCCTGAAGTTCATGCACAGTTTTTCTTAATTAATGTCGATTTTAGACGTTTCTCTTTACTTAATAATACTTTTGTTCCTGAAAAGAACCATAAGCTGCTCTCTAATCAAGTTCAGTTTTAATGTCAAAATTGAAGTATCTTGCTTACCACATTCAAATTGATGCTAACTCCTTCTCTTCTAGTATAAATTCTCTTCCAGAAGAGGGGAATTAGAAGAGTATGTGTCTAGCTATACGTTTTTGGAAGATTTTGTGGAGAATTAGTATAATTCTTTAAATGTTTGATGAAGCCACCTGGTTCTGGACCTTATTTTGATGGAATAATTTTAACCACAAATTTGATTTGTTTAATAGATGTAGAACTTTAAATGTTTATCTATTTATTCTTAAGAGAGATTTGGAATATATGTCTTTCAGGGATTTTATTTCATATAATTTGTTAAAGTTGCTGGCATAAATTTGATCACAAGTTTCTCTTATTACCCTTTTAATGTCTGTAGTATCTATGGTGAAAATATCTCTTTTCTTTTTGTTATAGGTGATTTTGTTATAGGTGTTATAGGTGAAAAGTATATTTTTATATTCTCAATTTGAGGTTGTAGGACAAACAGGATCCAAATAAAAGTTTAATATAATTCATATTTCTTGTGCAAAATTAGCATTTTTATTAAATGTGTTTTTCAGTAATTAAAGTTTTAACAAAATCTCAAATCACCTCAAATTTTAATAAACTGTCCCTATTTCCAGATGAGGAGACTGAGGCACACAAAAAGCAAAAGATTTAACCAAGGCAAGGTAGCTAGTATATGGAAGATCTAGGTTTAAAACAATTCCAATTCTAGGTCCTAGTATTTCTAGCACATTAAGAACACTTTTTAGACAAGTGAGTGATCATTAATACAATTATATTTACATTCAAAACTAATTTATGATATAAGCATTTTATTAATTAAAACTTATCAGCTAAAAATACCAAAATATTTATTTTCTAAATAGTATCTTCTATATATGTAAATACACACATACACAGATATATAAGAATATGAGTTACTTTTGCCTTTTTTGTGATTGCTGTGATTCTTCTGGTCTTTGCAGCCACCTGCTTATCTCTGGTTGCTTGTAATGTGGCAATTAACCAGCAGCTTCTTAATGACCTAATTAAGCCATAATGATTGAGGTACAAGGCATTTCCTGGGGATTAATGGTCAACTGAGAGGAGTTGATAGCCCATGGCATAACTGAGAGCCATTAACCCCAACCAGCCATTAATCCTGTGAAAACAGTATATACAGAGGTCACTATTATTATAAGCTAGAAATGAAAACAATGAAATATGGTATATTTATATGCAGTGAAATTCTACTTGCTAAATATGGCACCTTATTAAAGAATAAGTGTTTGAATTGCTCTAAAATAATCGCTCAACCTTTAAAGCCTATGCCAACAGTGCAGAAATATTTTAATGAACTAAATAAGCAATTCTTGAGTACCTTTGGTAGCAAATTACAGAGGACCACTTCTTATTAAGTCAATAAGAAGAAAGTTGCATCTCCTAGGACCTGAGGTCAAGAAAGCAGCTGGACTCAGGAAGGATGGAAACTGTAATTTAGAAAAAAGTGTAGAATCCAAGCAATATTTTCTAGTTTTTCCATCTCTCCCTCTCTCCAAATATCTGTTTCATCTTCTCTCTCTCTCTCTCCAAGTTATTCTCTTTACTTCAAAGATATACAAAGAAATAAAACTGCTGAAAGTGTATTTGAAAGCATCTCACCATTTAATTGCTCAAAGAAAATAAATCTTTCTCAACTCCAAGTATATGTGCCTGAGATAGGGACTCTGGCCCATATTGGGTTGCAAAACTAATTATGGTTCAATCAACAGGGGATCTCTGTTGTGTCTCTGTGTGTGTATACACCTCATTTAAAAGGAATGTTTGGCACATTAAAAGAATAATACACCATGATCAAGTGGGATTTATCCCAAGTGTGCATGGGTAGTTCAATATAGAAAAAAATCATTTAATGTAATACACCACATTAACAGAATGAAGGGGGGGAAAAAGCACATGATCACTTCAATTGATACAGAAAAGGCATATGACAAAATCCAGCACCCCTTCTAGAAAGGAACTTCCTCAACATGAGAAAGGGCAAATATGAAAAACCCACAACTAAATCATACTTATTGGGAAAGACTGAAAGCTTTCCCCCTAAGATTAGGAACAAGACAAGGATGTGCACTATTCAACATTATGCTGGCAGTTCTAGCCTGAGCAAGTAGGAAAAAAGAAAGAAAGGCAGGAAGGGAGAAAGAGAGGGAGAGAGGGAGGGAGGGAGGGAGGGAGGGAGGGAGGGAGGAAGGAAGGAAGGAAGGAAGGAAGGAAGGAAGGAAGGAAGGAAGG
>JAKSZT010004015.1:10246044-10310505 GCA_026826555.1 Tolypeutes matacus
AGGAAGGAAGGAAGGAAGGAAGGAAGGAAGGAAGGAAGGAAGGAAGGAAGGAAGGAAGGAAGGAAGGGCATCCAAATTGGAAAGGAAGAAATAAAACTTTCCCTCTCTGAAGATGATATAATCTTATACAAACAACATCCTGAAAAAATCCACAACAAATCTCCTAGAGATAATAAATTCAGCAAAGTGGCAGGGAACAAGATCAACATCCAAAAATCAGTAGTGTTTCTGTACACTAGTAATAAGCAATCAGCAGAAGAAATCAGGGAAAAATTTTTCATTTACAGTAACAGCTAAAAGAACCAAATATCTAGAAATAAATCTAACCAAGTATATCAAGGACATATATACAGAAAGCTATAATATTTCTGGAAGACTATTTGAAGACCTAAATAAATGATAGGACATTCTGTGTTCATGGATTGGAATTATAAATATTGTTAAGTTGTTAATTGTACCCAAAGTGATTTATACATTGAATCATTAATATTTTTGTAAGATCAGTGAATGTATTTGTTACTTGAAATAATATCAGACTGCTACAAAAGAAGAACATTCAGGAAATAGGGAAAAGCTCTGATAAATTAGTATGATAGCAGAAATGTATGCTACAACAAATAGGTTGAAAATAGAACCAAAAGATAAAGAGACGAAAAATAGCATAAAAATATGGTATATACATGGAATGGAATATTATTCAGTCATAAAAAGGAATGAAGGGGAGTAGGTATAGCTCAGTGTTTGAGTGCCTGCTTCCTATGTACAAGGTCCCAGGTTCATTCCCAGTGTCTCAAAAAAAAAAAAAAAAGGAATGAAGTTCTGATACATGCCACAATACAGATACATAGATGAACTTTGAAGATATCATGTTGAGTGAAATAAGCCAGACATAACTAGGACAATATTATATAATCTCACGTTATGAAATAATTTGAATAAGCAAAGTCATAGGAGTCAGAATATAGAATACAGGTTACCAGGGGATGGGATGGGGTAGAAGATAGGGAATTAAAACTTAAAATGTACAGAGTTTCTATTTGGGATGATGGAAATGTTTTGGTAATAGATGGTGGTGATACTAGCACAACATTGTGAACATAATTAACACCACTGAATTACATATTTGAATGTGGTTAAATAGGAAATTTTAGGTTGTATGTATGTTACAAGATTAAAAATTTTTTAAAAAAGCATGAAACTGTACAACACAAACTGTGAACCCTAAGTTATAAAAATTAGGTTTCATCACTTTTAACAATATACCACACCAATGCAAGGGGTTAATAACAGGGTGATATTTGGGGGCCCTGTATTTTATGCATAATTTTTCTGTATACCCACAACTTCTCTAATTAAAAAGAAAAGAATGGGAGGCAAATAAGCCTGAAAAGTATCCCAAGCATCATTTGTCACTAGGGAGATACAGATTAAAATGACAATAAAAATGAAAACATATGTCCATATAAAGACATATATGAATATTCATAAAAGCTTTATTTGTATTGCCAATATATGAAAGCAATCCAAAAGTCCATTAACATGCACCAATATGGAAAAATAATTATGCTAAGTGAAACAAGCTAGAGCAAAAGAGTGTATACTATATGATTTTATTTATATAAAATTCAAGAAAACACAAATTAATTTATAATGACAGAAAGTAGATGAGGGGTTCTTGGAGTTTGGTGGTAAGAAGGAGAGAATGAAAAGGGGGTATGAGGAAACTTTTGAGTATTATGTTTGTTCATTATTTTATTGCTGTGATATTTTCATGGTATATATTTATATGGTAGAATGAATTATGTACCCCAGAAAACCAACATGTTTTTCAACTTAATCCAATATGGCAGAAGTCCTTATAGGCAAAAGAAATTAGACATGAAAGGAGAAGCCACAGGGAATAGCCAGAAGCTGGAAAGAGAAATGGTGATATGCATTGTCATGTTACAGAAAAGCCAAGGATTAAGGATTGCCGGCAGCCAGAGCCAGAATGCCACTGTCTTTGGGGAAAAAGCTTTGCTTTGCTGGCTTCTTGATTTTGGATTTCTCTTAGCCTCAAAACCATGAGCCAACAAATTACCATTTTTAAGCCAATCCATTGTATGATACTTGTTTTAACAGATGGGAAACTAAGATTTTGTACCAGAAAGTACCTAAAAAGTAGTAACAGCTTTGGAGTTGGGTAATGGATTGAAACTGGAAGAATTATGAGGTGCTTGATAGAAAAAGCCTAGATTGTTTTGAAGATATTGACAATAGAAATATAGACATTCAGGTACCTCTGATGAGGACTTTCAATGGGATTTCTTAACCTTTTTTGATCCATGGACCCCTTTGCCAGTCAGGCAAAGAATGTAGCGGCAGATGATTTTATGACACTAAACTAGCATCAGGTCTAACAACTACCGTAATTTCCAAGTATGGATGAGCATAAGTGATTTTTTGAGATATGCAACAACTGAAATGTGATATGAAATAAATGCTACTGTAATTCGTTGCATACATTCATAAGCGAAGGAAATGCTAGATTTCAGTTAGAGGTCAGAGAATATAATGATAATAAGTTGATTTTTTTCAATTCAAGCTCAGAGACCCCCCTAAAATCTTTCCACAGACCCCTTGTGGACCCCTGGTTAAGAACCTCTGCCTTAGAAAGAAATAATGCCTGTGCTATTGGAAACTGGAGGAAAGGCAATCCTTATTACAAAGTGACAGAGAACTTGGTGACATTGTGTTCTGATGTTGGATGGAAGGCAAATGATGAACTTAGATCTTTAGTTGAGATTTCCAAGCTAAGTACGAAAGGTGCAGACTGGTTTCTCTTTACAGCTTATAGTAAAATGTGAGAAGAAAGAGAGGAGCTGAGAATTGAACACTTAAGAATAAAGAAATCAGAAATTGATGGTTCAGAAAATTCTCGGCTATCCAGATATTGTGCTCTGAAACTAGGGCCAGAAGTGGCTTTATCAGGGACTACCCTGACCTTCTGAGATCTAAGTTCCTAGACAACAGGGTTCCATTTGAGGGTTTAACAGAACAACTTTTTGCTCAAAAGGCAGTGGATGAGCATAGAAATGCAGTTATCCATAAACAATCTGTGGAAAATTCTGTTGTCTCATGGTTTGAAACCCCTGGAACCATACACAAAGCCAACAAGGTTTTTGCAAAATTTGTATGAACATGAGCAATGCCTAAAAGGGACAGAGAAGGGAGGAACTGACTTCAAGATCAGAAGCATGGAAGCTGAGGTCTGGACTGAGGAGATCTATGGCCAAGAGAGCAGGCCTACCCACATGTGTGGAAAGTGTGGGTCTGTCCCACTGCTTGCATCCCATGGCTCAGAAATAGAGACTCCATCCTAATGTGCAGCGATGGTAGGGCCTGTGCCAGGTGTTCACAGAGAGCCAGGCCACCCTTCCAATGCTTGGAGATGGTGGGGCTTTTTACCCTAGTTTTGTAGGAAAGGATGGTCTTTGTGCAAGCACTTGGAAGGAGTGGGGCTACTGCTCCATCAAGCTCAGAGGACAAAGTATTAAGCCACCATGGTTTTCAGAGCTTGAGATCTAATGGAGTTTGCCATGCTGAGTTTTGGAGTTGCTTGGAACACACAACTTCTGTTTTCCTTATAATTTCTCCCTTCTAGGATGAGAATGTTTATTCTATGTCTGTCCCACCATTGTATACTGGAAGCAGATAACTTGTTTTCTAAATTTTGCAGGTCCTTTGGGTGGTGATTTTATCCCAAGACACACCACACACAGAACTGATTTTGGTGAGACTTTGTACCTAACATTATAATAAAATGGCTTAAGGCTTTTGGGATGTTGTAATAGAATTAATGTATTTTGCTTGTGGGAAGAACATGTATTTTGGGGATCCAGAGAGTGGGCTGTAGTAAATCGAGTTATGTACCCCATGAAAAAAAAAAGGTTCTCAAATATAATCCAATGTGGCTGAAGTCTTTATAAGCAAAGGAAATTGGAAATGAAATTAGAAGTTCTGGGGAACAGCCAGAAGCTGGAAAGTAATGGAACCCAGAAGAGAAAGAAGAGTATGCTAACAAGTGTATTGCCATGTGACGAAAAGCCATGGACCAAGGTTCACAAGCAGTCAGCCCCCTAATGCCACCATCTTTAGGGAGAAAGCATTTCCTTGCTGAAGGCTTGATATTTGACTTCTCTTAACCTCAAAACCACGAGCCAATAAATTCCTGTTGTTTAAGCCAACCCTCTACATGGTATTTGTTTTAGCAATTAGGAAATTAAGACAACTTTTGTCAAAATTCATCAAATGTTACACCTCAAATATGTACAGTTTGTACCTCAGCTAATATTTTTTAAATTACCATTCTATTACCATATGACCTGGCAATCCCACTTCTGCTATATACCCCAAAGAATAGAAAGGAGACATTCAAACAGACATTCGTATGCCAATGTTTATTGCAGCATTATTCACACTAACCAAAAGATTGAAGCAACTCAAACATCCATCAATAGGTAAATGGATAAATAAAATATGGTACATACAATGGAATATTATTTAGCCATAGAAGAGAATGAAGTTCTGATGCATGCTTTAACATGAATGATCCTTGAAGATATCGTGTTGAGTGTAATAAGCCAGACTCAAAAAGTCAAATATTGTACGATATTGTTTATTTGAAATACCTTGAAGAAAAATTTTCAGAGACAGATAGTAGAGTATAGGTTACCAGGAGCTATAGGTTACCTGTGGCAGGCAGAGGAGGGAATTATTGCTTAATGTATTAGAGTTTCTGTATGAGATAATAGAAAAGTTGAGGCAATGAAGATAGGTATTGGTAGCACAATACTGTGAATGTTATATCAATATGACTGATTCTACCCATGAAAGTAAAGTGGGGAAGTTTGAGTTGTGTATTTGTTACTGCAATAAAAAGTTTAAAAAAGAAGTCCGTTCTATGCCTAGCACAGAGGCAAAGGTAGACAGGGCAGAGTAGTTACTTGACAAATGATTATATGCGCAAGATGTTTAAGGACCTATAAGGTGAGTTAAGCACAGTCCTTATTACAAGGAATTGAGTATATCTTACTTGTAAGGCACTTATGATTTGTCTATTGAAGAGTATAAGGTGATTAGTCTTTTTAAGAGAAGGTAAGATATTATGTAGTATATATTATGTATTATATGTGAGATAAAATATATCTGGAAAGTGTATTAAAGGAGGGAATGACCATTTCCAATTAAAGTTTTAAGAAAAACTGCATAAAAAGGTGCTGTTTCAAAGAGACTTTGAGGACAATACAGTAGATATTTAAATGGGCACAGCTTGGTAAGTTAAGCATAGGCATGGACTCAGGGGCAGGAAAATTTTATATGTTATTTAAAAAAAAACATGAGAAAAAATCCAATTTTGTTGTAGAATAGCATGTTTGCTGGGGAACAGGAATAGAAAAAGACAGAAAGTTAAGTTGGAACTTATATTGTTGAGGGTCTTAAACATATTAGTTAAGATTATATTTCATGTGTGATTTCTGCTTCCAAGGAAGATGTCATAGTTTGCAGAAATGGATTTTATTGAAAGAAATGGGTGAATTAAAACATCATACTTTTAAAATCATTGTGGAGATGTGAAATCATAGAATATTATATGAGTGACATTCTGGAGAGAAAAGAGCCTTCCTAGGTGAATTAGGACTACCAGCTATATTCCTTCTCCCCTGGAGTGTTTGCAGAGGCTGAGGATCCCCTCACTCTAGGCTGAAGGACTCTATTAGGGGAAAGTTAAACCAGATGAACTTTTGGGTCATGTCATCTGGCACAACAGATTGAAATCTAGAGAAGCCCCAAATATACAGCTGGTTTTCTCTATAGGAAATTTTCTGAATGTTGCAGTAGTACCAGAATCTGGGAGTTGGTCAGAAAGGCAGAGTGAAATAACTTCCAGTCTCACAGAAGTTTGGCATCAAAGTCATTCTAAAGGAAGAGGCTTGCAAAAATACACTGAAGTTCTCCCCCTCAAACATTTGCCAGATTTTGAATCTTTGTGAGGTGGGAAGCAAAACAGTTAGGCTCAAAACCTCCAAAGGGAGGGGAGTGGATATGGCTCAAGCAATTGAGCACACACCACTCGTATACGAGGTCCCGGTACCTCAAAAAACAAAACAAAACAGAACAAAACACGTCCAAAGGGAAATATTTCAGGAGAACATAGACAGTATCAGGCCAGAATATCAATCAAAAGCCTGAGAAGGCTATACCCAAGAGATGTCCAGAAAAGGAGAATGAAATCCTTTTCAGCTTCATGGGCTTTAGGAACAAAAGTGACATAAAAGGGTAGATACTGTGACAAACATACTATAGGATTTGGCCTTGAGACATTTGTGGAGTGTATCTAAAGGAGCATCTCAGACCCAACAATATGAATTTCTGATTGGACTATGTATTAGTCAGCCAAAAGTGTGCTGAAGCAAAATACCAGAAATCTGTTGGCTTTTATAAATGGTATTTATGTAGTATAAACACTTACAGTTACCAGGCCATAAAGCATAAGTTACTTCCCTCACCAAAGTCTATTGCCATGTATTGGGACGAGATGGCTGCCAACATCTGCCAAGAGTTCAGGCTTCTTGGGTTCCTCTCTTCCTGGGGCTCTGTTTCTCTCCGGGCTCAGCTGCTGTGCTCTCTCCACAAGGCCAACTGTAGACTACCAGGCGAACAGCTCTATCTCTCTCTCCGGGGCTTCTGCTGTGTCTAAGGAGCCGACTCTATCCCTCTGTGTTCCTCTTCTGTGTGTTCACTTCCCAGGCTTCAGCTTAAAATGCACAACTCTCTCCTTTTTTCTCTGTGAGTCCCCACCCACCAAAGGGCGGGGACTCAATGCCCTACTGACGTGGCCCAATCAAAGTCCTCATCATAATTTAATCAATTAAAAGTGATACCTCTGACAGACTAGTTTACAAACATAATCTAATAACTATTTTTGGAATTCATAAACAATGCCAAACTGCTACAGACTTGTGTTAAGAGCCCTTCAAACTATCTTTTTAATAAATGAAATGGTCATTCCTCTCTGGATAAGAATAACACTTACTTCAGACTCTGTGGTTCTTTTATAATCAATGTCTAAAATGAAAAAATGAAAAAAATTAGAGGAAAATTTGTCTAGAAATCAAGAGAAAAATTAGACAATAGACGCAATCTAGAAATTATCAAGTTATTGGAATTGGCAGACAAGGACTTTAGAATAATTATTACAAATGTTTTAAAATAACTGAAGCAAAGATGGAAAAAAAATGGAAAATTTCAATAGAACCCATAAAAAGAAACAAATTGATATTCTAGAAGAAGGATAGGTAAACTTTTTGTAAAGGGCCAATTAGTTAATATTTTAGGCTATTTCTATCACATAATTTTGATAGAAATTTTATATCTATAATTTTGTTGCTGTACTGTACAAAGAGACATATACAATATATAAACAAACAGATGTGGCTGTATTCCAATAAAACTTTATTTATAAAAACAGGTGATAGGCTATGTGACAATTTGAATTTGGTGAATCCCCAAAAGAGATCGTGTTTTTGAACTAATCCATTCCTGTGGGTTTGGGGCCCTTTCAATAATTCAGTGAAGTGTGACACAGGTTGCACCCTCTTGCTGGACCTTATACAAGTGGAGACACAGAGGACACAGCAAAAGGCGGCTCTGCCATTTTTGACCCAGCCATGTGAGAGAGAGGGCTCCAGGTTCACTAACAGCTGCAGAAAAGCAGAGGAGTCATGAGAGGCTGAGAGAGGTCCATGAGTCTGGAATCAGCAGAGCACAGAGACACAAAAAAGAGGCCTCCAAAGGGCTGGGCCCAAGCATCAGCTCAAGGCGGAGGAGAGGAGCCCTGCCAAATGTCTGATTGCTATATGGCAGGATGCCAGGATCACCAGTAGCTGACTTTGGTGAGAAAACAGCTTTGATGATGCCTTCATCTGGACATTTCACAGCCTCAGAATTGTAAGCTATTACAATTTTATTATCCTAAATAAAACCCCCATTATAAAAGCCAACCCACTTTGCATCAGCAGCCCTATGGCAAATTAAGACAGGCCGTATTTGGTTCATGAGCTGTAGTTTGCCAGCCTCAGTTCTAAAACTGAAAAATGCAATGTCTAAAATTAAAAAGTTATTAGATGGTTTTAAGATTAGTGAAATTGAAGACACAGTAAGAAAATATCCAAACAAAAATAAAAAGACAAAAGAGGATAGAATAGAACAGTATGTATGAGGCATGTGAGATATAGTCAATTTGACTAGTATATGTGAAATTGGAGTGCAAGAACAATGAAAGGGACAGAAGCATTATTTGAAGACATATTGTCATTTGAGAAAAATCAGAAACTGATGAAAGACATCAAAATATGGTTTCCATAAGTTCAGGGAACTCTAAGCAGGATAAATATAAAGAAAACCATATAGCAACAAAATAGTCACAATTCTCAGATCTCAAGATAAAGAAAAAATTATGAAAACAACTGGGTTAAGGCATATGGCCTTTAAATGAGCAACAACAATAAACTTATGATTGACTTTTCAACAGAAACTATGGAAGCTAAAAGACAATGTAATGACATATGTTCTGAAAGGAAAGCAAAACCAAAAAAAAAAACTGCCAACAGAATTCTATCTAAGCAAAATAACCTCAAAAATGAAGATAAAATAAAGCCATTCCAAAAAATAAAATAAAATAAAAAAATAAAGCCATTCTAGACAAACAAAATATTAAGGAATCCATTGCCAGCAGGTCCACAAACAAGAAATAATAAAGAAGTCATTCAGACCAAAAGAAATAATCCAAGGTAAAACACGAAACCACAGAAAAAAATAAAGAACTCTAGAAAGAATAAATATGTGGATACATGTAAAAGTCACTGATGACCTAGAGCATAATAATGACCATATGTTGTTAGCGTTGTAAAGTTTCAAAGATTCTAACATAAACAGGTGATTAACATAGGACAATAATAGCACAAAAGATAGAAGGATGGTTAAGGACACTACACTATTGAAAGAGAAGTGGTAAGGGTTACATTTAATGTAGAATGTAATGAATCAAGAATGCCACACTACATAGTCTCAAGTGAAGTTCTCTAACAATTCATGTCTTCCTTGAACATGGCTATCTCTCATCATATCAGAAGACAGGGCTTATTTCCTTTTCCCTTGAAACTGATTTGGCCTTGTGACTGTTTCTTTTCTTTTTTTTTTTTTTTTAGTTTGATTATGGTTTCATATATATACATAAATAACAAAAATAAAATTTTTCCCATTTTGACCATTAAGTATGTATTTCTATGGTGTTAATTACATTCACAATGTTGTGTTACCATCAACACCAAGTCATTTTCATGAACTTAAACAGAAACTCTGTACCTATTTAGCAAAAAATCTCTATTCCCTCTACCCCCCAGTCCCTGGTAACCTCTATTCTACTGTCTCTATGAATTTCCTTATTCTAGATATTTCATATAAGTGGAATCATACAATATGTGTTCTTTTGTGTCTGGCTTATTTCACTCAACATAATGATTTCAGTGTTCATCTATGTTGTTCTATGTATCAGAACGTCATTCTTATTATGGTTGAATAATATTCTATTGTGTGTATATACCACATTTTGTTTATACATTCTTCTGTTGATGAACACTTAGATTGTGTCCATCTTTTGACTATTGTGAATAATGCTGTTCTGAACATTGGTGTACCAATATCTCTTCAAGTCCTTGCAAACAATTATTTGAGTATATACCTATAAGTGAAATTGCTGAATTGCTAGGTTGTATAGTAATTCTGCATTTAATTTTTTAAGGAATTGCCAAACTGTTTTCCACAGGGATTATACTATTTTAAATAACTACCAAAAATGTAGGTAGTTCCAATTTCTCTACATTCTTACCAACTCTTGTTATTTTTCTATTTTTAAAATAAATAATAGCCATCCTAGTGGTTGTGAAGTTGTATCCCATTGTGGTTTTGGTTTGCATTTTACTGATGGCTAATAATGTTAATTTTTTCATGTGTTTATTGGCCACTTGTAAATCTTTGCAGAAATTCCTAGTTAAGTCTTTTGCCAAGTTTTAAACTGAATTTTTACTCTTTTTGTTGTTAATTTGCAGGAGTTCTTTATAGATTTTAGATGTTAAACCCTTATTAGATATATGACTTATAACTATTCTCTCCCATTCTGGAGGTAGTCTTTTTACCTTCTTGATAATATGCTTTGATGCACAAATGTTTTTAATTTTGATAAAGTGAAATTTATTTTTTCTTTCATTGTTTATGCTTTTGCTGTTATATCTAAGAAATAAATGCCAAATCCAAGGTCATGAAGCTATTTCCTTATAGGTTCTTCTAAAAGTTTTATGGTTTTAGTGCTTATGTTTATATCCTTGATCATTTTCATTTATTTTTTGTATACGGTGTGAAGTAGGAGCCCAACTTCCTTCTTTTGGATGTGGATAGCTAGTTTTTCCAGCACCAGTTTTTGAAGAGATTATTCTTTCCCCACTTAATGTATTTGGCACACTTCTCAAAAATAAGGAATAAAAGGCAACCAAATTAGAAAGAAAGAAGTAGACCTATCACTATTTTCAGATGGCATGCAAATATATTCTTTATATAGAAAATTCCAGAGAACCCACAAGAAAGCCATTAGAAATAATAAACAAGTTCAATAAGTTGTAGGGTACAGGATTGATACACAGGAAATAAGTTGTGTTTCTATACAGCATCAATGAAAAATCCAAAATCAAAATTTAGAAGACAATTCAATTTACAATATCATCTAAAGGAATTATAAATATGGGAATTAACCAAGAAGGTGAGAGATTTTTATACTGAAAATAAATGACAAGACATTTCATGTTCACAGATTGTAAGGTTTAATATTGTTAAGATGTCATTACTACCCAAAATGACCAACTGATTCAATGCTTTTTGTCAGAAATGGAAAAGCCCATTCTCCAATTTATATGGAATTATAAGGGTCCCCCAAATAGCCCAAAAACAATCTCGAAAGAGAGGGGGAAAAGTTACAGGTCTCTCACTTCTTGATTTAAAAAGTTACTACAAAGCCATAGTAATCTAAATGGTATGACACTAGTGTAGACATATGAACTAATAGAATAGAAATGAACCCACATATCTATGGCCAACTGATTTTTGACAGCGATGACTGATTTTGATCAATGAAATGTGATGAAAGTGATATTTTGGGACTTCTGAACCACGACCTTAAGAGAACTGGCAGTTTCCATTTCCCATGTCTTGAAACTCAGCCATCATACTATGAGAAGCCCAAACTACATGGAAGGTCTCATGGAGGAGAAAGAAAAGATTCTGACAGCCCTAGATGAATTCTCAGCTGATAGATAATACCCAATGCCTGTTAGGTTACTGTACTGGCTGATATCACATGGAGCAGAACTACATAGCTAAACAAAGTCAACTTATCGTGAAAGATAATTTAATGGTTCTTGTTTAGTACATTATATTTTGAGAGTGTTTGTTATGTAGCAATATATAATGATAATAACAACAAAAAAAGTAATGCTAAATATAACATCTAATCTAGTCTAAGGCCCAGGGGTAAGAAGTGGGATTTATGAAACTTTTCATAAGCCAGGTATTCGGTAATAATTAGGAGGCAACGAAGAATAAAAGGAGTGGGAAAAGTATATTTTAAACATGTTTTAACATATTCTTAGTGCATTATGGATAGCTACCTTTAATTTTCTTTAAACTGCCATTTCTTTTACAAAATCTGTTCATGAGCAACTCTGCAATATAATAGGTCAGAAAATACAAGAAGGAATAATTTTAGCTGCTTATCCAATAAGCACAGTTTGCTTTCTCAGAGCTACTTCCTAATGATTTAGATATTTCTCACCAAACCCACTTTTGAGAAGGATGAAATTTAATTCGATAAATTGAGACTTCTTCTTTTCCTTCTTTTGTGTGTGTGTGTGTGTGTGTGTGTTTTCTGAATGGAACATATCTCTACTTTTGATGCCATGTACCCAAATATAATAATGATAGTTCATCAAAAATAGATTTCTCATAAATTCCAAATTTGATCAATATTGCCTTAATATAGAAAGCTTGGGTTTCTGTTGATGCCATTTTTATAATACATGGATAGTGCATATTTTGCTGTGGTCAGATATTGAGTTCTGGTATGCTGTTTTGCACCATAGCTTATGTAGTTTCAGCAGCTGGGATGTGTGTGGCCCATAGTATGTACTTATGTTACCTGATTTTGTCTAAGTTCTTTGACTATGCTGCAGAAATGAATTTCAAGAGCATGTTGGGTTAGTTAGGCCAGTAATTTATTAAGGTAGGGAGGGAGGAAAATTGGGAGAAAATAACAGATCATGGTTCCCAGAGAGAGGAAGAGGCTAAAGAGTGATAAAGAGGGCTGGTTTATACACTACAATTTCCCATTATAAATTATAGGTGCCCAAGTTTTACTTGCGTGTTGATCCATGCAGGGAGGACACGGCGAGAACAGGGCGCAGAAGCCAAGGGAAGCTCAGGAGAGAGCGAGAAAGACTTGACCTTTGCGCTTGCTTTTTAAACCATTCATTATTCCACCCCTTTGCTGATGGCATGGGAGGAGTCCCAGCTGTTTGCTGTTTTGATTGATTACCCCACCCATCAATCCCCTGGGTTGGCCAATGATAATGTTCCTGGAGAATATCCGGGGCTTCTCCTGGCTTCCGGAGGAAATGCTCCAGATGGAAGAAATCTTGTGAGGGTTTTCCAGCAGCCATCTTGGGGGTATTGATGTTCACGTGGACTTTTTTTGTGTGTGCCAGGTTCCAGATCTGTCTATTGATTCCCTTTATGAAACCTGCTTCACTTAACCAATATTCTTTGAATAAATGAATGAATAAACTAGTTTCTGACAGTTGTTCCAAGTTTAAGGAAGAGTTTAATTTACTTTGTCAAAGTAAGGTATAGATAAGTCCTATAGAGATAATAAATCAAACTTATTCTTTAAAAAAAATCATCACATATACAAGGAATATTGTCACATAGACAGTGGTAAGTCCAGGGATGCAAAATATGCAGAAGGGTAACTGAGAATAAAATGCTGACAGATAGAACAGATTTCTGGCTGTGGAAGATAAATTATAAGGTAGAGATTTATCATGCAGAAAAATAAAGGCATAGGTATAGGCTGAAGTTTTAAGATAGAGTTTGTAATACGAAAAAGACTTATTTTCTTGTTGGAGAAAGAAAGTTAGTAAAACATACAAAAATGATCAGTTGATAGTGTAATTCTTCATCAACATTTGGAAAACTGAAGAGAAGTTGAAATTTGAACAAACATCTAATATGTTATAAGAAAGAATTTGGTAGAGATACATTTATGTAAAATCAAGAGACAGTAAAATCTCAGTATAAAAAAAACTACATAAGTTATTCAAAATTATTCTATTGTGGTCAAATTTTCTTATACAGATTGCTAAGTTTAATAGAAACAATTCCCTTTACCTAAAGATTGAACAAAGTTGATGCTCAGTCTCTTTCTTCAGTGAATTAGCACCTGAAAAAGAAGAATGAAATAGACCTCGGGCTTATTCCTATTCTCTGTTAAGATTCTGTAGTTTGTCTGACTTACTTTATCAACAAGAAGAGAAATTTACTTTTCCTAAAAATCACTTAATCCTTGATCTGCACGAATGAGAAGGCAGAGTATTCTCTCTCTTTCTCTCTCTCTTTTTCTTTCGCTCTCTCTCAGGTCTCCTTTCACTCCCATAAATGTACATGAATCTTGGACTCCAAAAGGAGAGAAGGGCTAGAGCTACTTCAAAATGAGAAAAGGAGAAAAAGATAAGTATTACATCCTTCTACTACTAACTAACATGGGTCCCAAAGGGAATCCAACTTTAGACAATCTCTGCTACAATTCCTTAACACTTGTTTTATGCCCAGGCCACCAAACCATTCTCATCATAGGTATTTTTCATTCAAGGGATTCTCTGCCCTTTCCTGATATTGGTGAAGCTTAAACAATTCTCATTCAGACAAGTATCTCTAAATTTGAATTTCGCCCTTTGTCTCCCCAAATTACTCCTGGGTTTCTAATGCAAATTGTTGTGGCTCCTCCCCAGAAATCAGCATCTTCCATCAGTAGCCTTTATTGGTAGCAGCCTCATTACAAAGACTTCTGCCACAACCTAACTCCCAAGACTACAAGAATTTCCTCATGCCAAATTCATTTAGAATTCAGAACCCATATCATTTAATGGGGAGTGAATTAGAGTAGAGTTTTCAAACAGTGACCCATGGGACAGAATTACCTCTGGTGCATATATATATAAATATATAAACAGATTCCAAGGTATGGCAGTTTGATAATATTTGTAAATTCTAAAGAAAAAGATATTAGATTATGTTTGTAAACTAGTCTGTTCCTTTGGGTGTGATAACCCTTTGATTGTATTAGATCCAGCTGAGACATCTGATTAAATTATGTTAAGATTAGGGCTTTGATTCAACCACATCATTAGAGTACAACTCAGCATTGAGTCCCCACCCCACATGATGGGCCGATAAAACAGACTCTTACACAGAAGTAGATACACAGAGGAAGAGAGACCGCTCATTAGACACAGCAGAGGCCTGGGGAAGGGAGATGAGCCTGCTAGACTACAGCTGACCTTGTGAAGAGAACAGAGCAACTGAGCCAGGAAAGAAATGAGCCCCAGAGAGAGAGATGAGCCTTATGCCATCCTACAGCTGAGATTGGAAGAAGCTGGGACCACACATCCTTAAGAGGATGAAGGAAGGCTGAATCCTCACAGACGTTGCCCACCATCTTGCTTCAACACGTGGCAACAGTTCGGTGAGGAAGTAACATTGAGTTGTACTCTTTAGGGCCTTATAACTCTAAGCTTTCACCCCAAATAAATACCCTTTATAAAAGCCAACAGATTTCTGGTGTTTTGCATCAGCACCTCTTTTGGCTGACTAATAAACACACAAGATCTCAAACCAGATCCACTAAATTATAATTTCTTGAGGTGGGCTCCGGGGCCTCTCTACTTTAAATAAGCTATCTGGGCAATTCTTATGTCTAAAGTTTGAGAAACACTGGATCAGATGATTACTCAGAACCTTGTACACAAAGGCCTAAGTCCATATACTTAAGAAATAAATACAATACATAGCCAATAAGTTAAGTTTTCCTTCTCCATTAGTATACAACTGTTCATTAAATAGGAACAAGCATTATTTTGTATCTGTGGTGAGGAAGAGGGATTCTCCTGGATTCTTCTGTTAGTATATGGAACCTACAAACTATTTCATCCTAGGATCATAATTCCTCCCAACACATAACTCACTTGTCACCAAAGGATTGATAAAGAATGGTTTAAAATTGTGAGCATGCCTTCCTCTACTGTCAACCAAACAGTCCTGTCAAGCTTCTTCAATCTTTTAAATAAACTTCAGTAAAGCCAATACTGCTTATCAGCCAAGCAGACTGGGGAAAAAAACAAAGTATTGGTTATATGGTCTTCAAAGCAAAACATGAGAAGATCCTGGAATTTATAGTAGGAAATTTTCTATAAAAATATGAGTCATTAGCAATATACACAAAGGGAGAGAATATTTGGTAACCACGTATCTGATAAAGTTTTTAATATCCAGAATATATAAAGAAATTCTTCAACTTAACAACAAAAAGATAACCCAATTTTTTTTAAAAAAGTGGGCAGGACTTGAATAGCCATCTCTCCAAAGAAGATGTACAAATGGACAGAAAGCACATGAAAAGATGCTCAACATCATTAGCCATCAGGGAAATGCAAATTAAAACCAAAACAAGATACCATTTCACACACATTAGAATGGCTGATATTTTTTAAAAATGGGAAATAAAAAATGTTGGAGAAGATGTGGAGAAACAAGAACACTCACTCATTCCTAGGGGCAATGTCAAATCGTGTAGTGTTGAGGAATACAGCTTGGCCAAGTATAGAACTACCATATGACCTGTCAATCCCACTAGTAGGTATATACACAAAAGACTTCAAAGCAGGCACCAAAACAGGTATTTGCATACCAGTGTTCATAGAGTCATTATTCACAATTGTCAAAAGATGGAAGCAACCCAAGTGTCCGTCAATCAATGAATAGTAATCAAAATGTATTTATATGCAATGGAATACTATTCAGCCACAGAAAGGAATTAAGTCTTGATACATGTGACAACATGGATGAAACTTGAAGATACCATATTGAGTGAAATAAGCCAGACACAAAAGGTCAAATATTTTATGATCTCAGTCATTTGTAATAATAAGAATAAACCAACTAATAGAGTCAGAATTCAGAATATAGTTTAATATGGTATGGGGTAGGGATAAGGGAATGGAAAGTTAAGGCTAAAAATTTACAGGTTCCTATGTGGAATGAAGGAAATGTTTTGATAATGGATAGTGGTGATGGGAGTACATTGTGAACATAATTAACAGCACTGAAATATATATCCGAATGGAGGTAAAAGAGGATATGGTAGCTTGAGTATATGGCAACAGAATGAAAACATTAAAAAATTCCATAGAACTACACTACACAAACAGTGAACCCTAAATTAAACCGTAGACATTAGTACAATTATAAAATGTGCCATTGACACTGAGCAAAAGCGGGTTCGTTCTCCCACTGTGCCATATAAGCCAATTCCTGAGACACCGGGATTTCAAAGAGAGATAGTGTTTGCACAAAGGAGGTCAGTCGCCTTAGATGGCCCAAAAACTGCCTCCTGGATCTGCAGAAAATCTGATATTTATAACATTGGGATGCTAATGTATAATTGGGGTGGAGCTGGACACAGGTTCCTTTATTAATAAGTATTAAGGGGTTGAACAGGATGGAGGTGGGTAGGGTACCAAACCAGGGTCTGTCACAAGGATCTAGGATAGGGAATACAGAGCAAAGGTAGGTTACAAGGTTTTCCATATGGATATTAAACAGAGGAGGGTGGAGTGGTTACCGTCCCAATAGTAAGCATACACAAGGGTGAGCCTAATCTATAAACAAGGGTAAGATAGATCTAGAATTACCGTCACAAAGATAAGCGTATACAAGGGTGAGGCTAAGTCTAGAGTAACCATAAACAGGGGTGAGACCACTCGAGCTAGCTTCGGGTATTAATCTTTGGCTATTTTATAATATAAAGGCATCCATATAATGACTTAGCAACCATAATTATTTGTTAATTTTTAACCCTCAGTTATACTCTCATCAATTGTAACAAATCTTCCACACCAATGTGATTTGTTGTTGGTGGGATGGTGAATGGCTGTCCTGTGTTTTATGCATGATTGTCTATAAACACACAGCTTCTCTGATAAAGGAAAAGGAAAACATATTAGTCACTAGTAGTGAAGTATCACCTTTATTTTATAGATTAAACAGTCCATAAAATTTAAGGCCTTAATAATCTTATGTTGTCATATAACATATATGTATTTTACAAACAAACAAAATTGGACTTGGTCTTATTTAAGTGTAAAAAATAAAAGGAATGAAGTTAGTGGGTTATAATTTACTTCAGCCTGATTTGAGCTAAGAGAAGGAAATGCAGTTCTCTTTCATATGTGAAAAATTGAACAAGTGACTATAGAGAAGCCTGGATGACATCATTACTCTTTCCCAGATAAATGTCTAACTGTTTGCCACATTAATGTGCCACCGGATAAAAATGTTTTCCGGATTCAACAGAAAGATCAATATGAGGAGAAAGATGTTTTACAGGCTGTGTATTTTCTTTCTAGAATAACTGTCAACTCATATGATAAGATTGAAGGTCAAACAATTCCAGAGAGATTTCTCTCTCAACTTTTAGAACATTAATAAACACTTTGTGGATATTATTCTTTTGCACATTTGTCAGGCAACCAATCCTGAATCTGTAATTTCATAAATTACATGAATGCTGGAAAATGGAAAATGGAAGTAGATTAATTCACTGAACTTTTACTTTCAATTGAAATTTTTTTTTTCAATTGAAATTTAATATGGATCAAAGCATATTGAAAAATGATGTGTCATGTTCCATCATGACATGAATGAGCATATTAATACCACTGTTTGGTTTGATAGAGTTCCTTTTGTTTTATGCCTGCATGGTTAAAGTCCTTTAAAACAGAATGGTCTGATGATGAGCCTGTGAAGTCAATAATATCCTTTAACTAGAGAAGACGTTGAGGATGGCTATCTTAGAAATGTCATGTATTGTTATATTCTCCATATTAGCCCAACTGAGTGGGCTTCCCTCAGGTAATATTTTGTCTTATTGTGTGTGTGTGTGTGTGTGTGTGTAAAGCTTCAGTAGATACTGTAAAGAAGTCTGGTGCCAAACATAGGTCATGGATCTACCATGGCATAAAGCCCAGATGAATGTCTCGGGCTGGGAATTACAGCCCTTCCAAAGTGCCAGCCGTCCTACAGTGTCCTCATCTCATTAAAGGTTAATTAGTTTCCTTTCAGGCTATACCTCCGTGATATATTATGCGGGTCATAAAGATGATATGAACATGTATTTGGCATGCAATCGTGGACTAACCGAATTCATTATGGAGGCATAAATTCACTGCTCTGGGGCCATTTCTATTCTGGCAACGTGAAAATAGTCTCTAGGAAAATCAGACTAAAGACTGGCACATTGCTCACATCCACATTAGAGTGGTGAACCTGGTCCATTGCGAGACGGAGAATGAATTTCCTAGGGCTAGTAACAAAGTTACTCCCAATTTCAGTAGGGGACACGAGACTCACAATTTTATTATTTTCTATTGGAAATTTGATTTAAGAAGCTACAACTGTAGAAGAAAAACACTTGAAATGAACTTGTCAGCATTTCACTATCTCTATGCTCAATTTCCCTCTACCAAATAGTTGGTATTGGCAGGGCAGGAAGTAACAACAACAAAAAAAGGACATGAAGACTAGTTTTCTGAAACCTGCTACAAGGCACAACTTAAAAATAAGTTTTGAATAATAATCATTACCATTTCAGTGTAAGGGGATTCTACAGTTCTCAAAAATCAGCCATTGTAAACAACTGATTCTAATAATCTATCAAACTGGTACTTCACCTGGAATATTGTAATACCATTTCTTTCACCTTACATTACAAGATATATTTTTCACCTTAAATTACAAAATATATTTTCATCATGTTTAATGCATGAGTGATTAAATCAGTGTTTTCCTAAAAATTGTTAGAAAAGAGAAGTATTTGGGAACCTCTTCAAAGATATTAAACTACATTTTAGGATAGCTAATGGGAGTAAGTTCCTAATTTTATTAATTATAAGCCCCATCTTGATGTTTTGAAATACATTTTCAAAGTTGCTCTCTTTCTATTTCTAGAATTTCATTTCATTTAAACTTAATACATATTTTATAATTTCTTAAATACATATTCTGAAGTCAAATCAAATTTAACATATTTTTGGTTACGAACAAATAGCACAAAAGTAGTATACAGCTACCAATCAGCTGGTATTTAACAATCAAGGAGACATGCTGATTCCTATATTGTGGGTAGACACAGCCAGTGGAATACAATCAGATTCCAGACTACTAAACCCAGTTATTCAGACTTCAAGAGAATTATTACACTCACCCCCCATTGTTATCTCAAGGCTCCAAGATGGGCATAGGGTATCTTTCTAGATATTGTAACATGACCTCCCTGTTCTCCAACAGGACTTAAAATGAGCAATGCTTTTAATTACTAGGTTATTCCTGATCACTAGAAGGAAAAAAAGTGGCCTTTTTCCTTTTATAACTTTCTTCTTCAATTGAAAAGTTAATAACCTGTATTAGGGTTCAAATTTTCCCATGAATTAGACCCATTTTATTGAAGCTAGCAGGTAGATGGGTTTGCCAAGCTGTCCTCATTCAAGTTGTTTGCAATTAGAAATGGTATGCTCGTGAAGCATCCTTCCAAGTCCTTTGAGGCTCTATGTCACCTCTTCCTCTTCCATGTAGCCATGTCACTTTAAGTCTCTTTCTTTCTCTCTCCATCTCTCTCCTTCTCTCACTCTCTCCCCCTCTCTCCTTAATCTGGTCAAAATATATAAGTGAAATAAACTAATATGGAAATATCTCTACTTGATTTTCACATAGAGAGCTATGCTTCTATCTCAAGGTCAGCATTCAAGTGTTGCAATGTCAGAACAAGACTAAAAGATTTATAAACCATAGCCAGCCTTATAGTAAATCTTTCTATAAAACAAATGAAATCTCCTTGGTTTGTCAGTAAGTGATGGGTTCCTTTTCCCTAAGCTGAAGACATAGAGAAGATTAGCAGAGTAGAAATCAGATGAATATAATTAATTTCCTAGATCATTCTAGATTATATTGCTAGTTTTGATTAGCAGAATATCGTGACTAAAATGAAAATATGTACATTAGATGAAACCATGAAGTAGGAAAGAAATATATTTTCCTCATATATTCTAGATAAAACTATAATGCAATTTGTAATGATGCCTATGATGTTAGTCTTTTAAGAATCTTATTTATATGGCTTAACTTTAAAATAAACTTTCTTTTAGTTTGTTAAAATGCTTTTTATTTATATTTTTATTGTATATAGCCAAGTACACATTCCCAGCTACTGGATGTTATATTTCACAAGAATACTAGGTTCTAATTGTATATTTATATTTCTTTGTGGTAATTGCATAACTATAAAAACTGTCTTCTTTCCAACTATAAAAAACAGGAATATTTGGGAGTTAACTACTAATTATAATTTGGATAATTTAAATGTCTGCCATTTCTTTATACCTGTCATCAGCATACTGGGTTTGAGAGAATCTTAGCAACATTTAGATTTTAGAGGGAAAAATAACAGCTTTGTGAGCATTTCCATTTGTTTCTCAGAACTATGAAATGGAAAATGAGCTCAGTCATCAAAAAAACGAACCCTCAGTTGGATCATTTCCTATTGAATAATTGGTTCATTTTTATTAACAGTTGTAAGAAAAATTCTTTGTAGTTTGAACTTGTTCATGATGACTTTCGCTATATTTAGGTATAAAGCACAGCTGAGCATTGTAAACAATATTACATTTACCAGACATTGCCAAATGTTATAGTAACACATGATGCTCTAATGGAGGAAGGCAAGGCTTTCCAAAAGAGGCAGTGGAGTGGTTATTGCGAACCCCTTTGGGTCTATCAACAAGATGAACAGGTTCAGATGCCCTCTGAACATATCATAATAAAAGGATAGCATCTAATGTTAAGAGCTACATTAAGACATAAACTACAAATTTGTGGAAATTAAGAAAAGAGAATTCAGTATATTCAGAGTTATCTTCCTAATGTGTTTTCTCCATTAGTGATTCTTAATGGGTTGGGGGTTGGACATATCCGAATCTCATGGAGGAAGGCAAAGAATGTTAATTGTTTGAAAATATATTTTTTTTCAGTGTTATGATTTTATTTTGTGGAAGTAGGGGGAGGAAGTACTGTTTTCATAACGCCAACTGCAGGAAATAGAGTTTGACCAAATCCTTTACCTGATCGTTCATGGATTGAGATAAAAGACGGACACTGGGTATAATAATGAGGATTGTAAACTGCAAATAAGAGGTGAGTTGAGCCTGAAATCCATTCCGTGCTCCGTTCACCAAACCATGAACCCTGACTATAGGCCAGCAGCAGCCCTATGTCTACACGTGAAGGGGCACCTCCAGTGTTTTCAGTGGCAGCCTGTTAACTTAAACATAGGAAGCAGCCAGGTAGAGCCTGTGATGAACTACGGAGTATGTTTCCTGCCTATAGACCCTAAAATTAAAGCATGGTTAAACACTACACTAGAGGAACATTTAACCACATTTAAGTTTAACACATTTAACTCAATGTCCACCAGACTGTGTTGATCTTCTACAAATTCTAATCTTAAAATAATCTTGTGTAGTGTGGCTAACTGAATTAAGGCATTACCATAGTTTTCCACTAGCCTGGAGTTCTCCCTACCTGTATTGGTTGAATGATGGCCCCCAAAAGTTATGTCCACATCCTATCCCCTGGAACCTGTGAATGTGACCATAGGTGGTAAAAAGGTTGTTGCAGATGTAATTAAGTTAAGGATCCAGGGATGGAGCATTCTAGATTATTCGTATGGGCTCTAAATCCAATAACAAGTGCCCTTATAAGACAAAGACAGTGGAAGACAATACAGAGGAGAAGGCGGCCATGTGGAGTCAGAGGCAGAGATGCGAACGATGCTATAAGCCAAGGAACGCCTGGAGTCACCAGAAGCTGGAAGAGTTAAGGAAGGATTCTCTTCTAGAGACTTGGGACAGAATGTGACCTTGCCAATACCTTGGATTTCTACTCTCCAAAACGTAGGGACAGAATTTCTCTTGCTTTAAGCTAACTCAGTTTGTGGTAAGGTGTTAAAGCAGCCCTAGAAACCTAATACACTATTACACACAATGATTTTCTGAAGATTCTAGGCATATGTTTTTCTGCCTCTTGGAAAATCCCTTATGTGTTGTCAGGACTTTGATCCTGTATGTTACTGGCCCTGCAAAGATATGATAAAGGCACAAAATCAACACCTTTTAATCTGAATCACTATGGCGCCATATTCCTAGTCTTTGTTATTCTCTATTTCTGATGGCTTTTGGTCATAACCCCCAATCCCTTCCTGCAATGAATGTGAGTCAGGTAAGCAACTTAGAAACAGACTCACTTTACTGCTTACTAAGTGTTTTAGTTTGCTAGGCTTCTGAAGGCAATGTACCAGACATGGGTTGGCTTTTACAATGGGGATTTATTAATTTACAAGCTTATGGTTCTGAGACTGTGAAAATGTCTAAATTAAGGAATCATTAGGCAATGCATTCTCCCCAAAGCCCAGGTGCTGGTGATCCTGGACATGTGCCAGCATCTGCTGGTCTCTCCATTCTATTCAAGGTTTCATTGCTTTCATCTTCTGGCTTCAGGGGATTTCTCTCTGTTTCTGTGGCTTTTTCTCTCTGTCTCTCTCTCTGTATTCATTCTGTTTATAAAGGACTCCAGTAAGAGGATTAAGACCCACCCTGGGCCACTGCTTAATTGAAGTAACCTAATCAAAAGGTCCTACCCGCAATAGGTTCACACCCACAGGAATGGACCAGCTTTCAGAACATGATTTTCTGGGCACATACTGTCTCAAATTACCACAGTAGGATAGAAGGTTTCTTCCATGAGTTTGTCAAACATTTCTTTAGTGATGTTTGAGCTTACTATTATCTTTTTTTTTTTTTTTAATTTTAAAAAAATTTAAAGATATTTGGATTATACAAATGTCAATAAAAAATATAGGGGTTTCCCATATGCCCCGCTCCCCACACCTCCCACATTTCCCCACATTAACAACATCCTTCATTAGTGAGGTACGTTCATTGCAATTGATGAGCACATGTTGGAGCATTGCCACTAAGCATGGATTAAAGTTTACATTGTAGTTTACATTCTTTCCCACCCAATTCAGTAGATTATGGCAAGATTTATAATGGCCTGTATCTGTTGCTGCAGTGTCATTCAAGACAATCCCCTTGTCCCAAAAATGTCTCTGTATTACACCTGTTTTTCCCTCTCCCTGCCCTCAGAATGTCCAGTGGCCACTGCCTCCATATCAATGATATAATTTCTTCCATTGCTAGAATCACAATAAGTCTATAATAGAATATTAATAAATCTACCTTAGTCCATAGTTCATTCCCAAGAACTTACCATTGTCTTTAAAAGCTCCTGCCTTGGCTAAAACATATGGTAATGTTTGTAAAATGGACTATGCTTTATATGCACACCAAGCCATATTTCTAGGCACCACTTTTGATTGTCCATGGGAAACTTGTGGTTTTTATCTCTTACCCTTGTGATGTGTGTGTGTGAGCAAGCACACATGTTTTCTCTTTCTAGCCTTATTCTAGATTAACTCTTTCCTTCTATGTTCCATCTTACCTTTGGAACTATTGTTAAACTATCATGTTAACTATTTGCAACTTAAAGGTCAGTACTGCTACACCTTTATGCTGAACTCTGAACTCTGATCTCTGAAAATGAAAAATAGATCTAACACTTCAGTACTATTAGTCCAAAAAGAGAGTTCAGAAATTTGCTAAGAAGAAAATAAGGACCAGCTTTATCTTTATCAATAAAGAAACCAAATATTTGTAGATGCGTATTTGAAACTTAGGTAAGAGTGTAATCTCCTGCATGGTAACATTTCATGTGCTTTGTCACATCTGTATTTGGAAATAAAGTGGATTTGTATATTTTATTTGATTTTTTGTGGAGGCTGGTAGCTCTTTGGGGAAATGTCTCCCAGTAGGTTAGGGACAAAGCTCAGGGCATCAAAAAAGCTGATGTTTATTTCCTATTCACTGATATTTACATAAATCTTCCTAAATATCTCTCCTTGGAAAGATAGAACCAAAAGCTCATCTCTGATAAGGAAAAAAGTGGCCTGTTTAGAAATCACTTAGATTTTGTGAATAGGTCAGTAAGACTTTAGAGAATTAGGAGTTAGCCTAAAAACTTAGCAAACAGTAAAGGTATTTAAATAAATATTGTGAATGCTCAGATGCATATATATTATAGAGGAATTAAATCTTCATTTATCAATCATTTGGTGTTAGAGAAAATTCTTTACCATGATACTCAGTTGCCGCAGGATTAGAGTGTTCAGATTTTGCAAAGACCTCATTTTCCTAATATTTATTTTCTATAACATTATGATAATAAAATAAATAATTGATTTTATCTTGTCTTTTCTCTAACAGTGGAAGAGAGTTAGTCTGTGACATTTTATTCTGCATCATTATCTCTGAGAAAATAATGACCAGCTTTTTTTTTTTAATTTCCTGGGTTGAGGTTTATTGGTAAAATGACAACTTCTACCGGCTGGGATTTCATAGCTATTCCTTCTGTGTCTTACTCAGTAAAGTTCTATGCTGTTGACAGATAGGCTATTAGATATCTTTTTTAGTTAGTGTCTAGATACAATGCTGGAACAGACTTTGATGGTTACCTACCAAATGGCCATCACCCTCCATTGCCACCCACCACATTTACCTTCCTTTTTGTCAGAGACTTTCTCACCCTAAAGAGGTTCAAAATGCCAGTTACTCTCTTTCCCAGCTTTTTTCTGAGAATGGCCACTGAATGTGGTGGTGTCTACCTGTGATACCTGAACTGCAGAAGGCATCTTGTGACAGTTTTGTGACTGCCAGGGTGCTGAGAAAGGTTAAAGTGCAATGATGGAAATTATCTAAGCTTTTTTCTCACTGAGCCACTAAAGCAATCTAGAAATTCCCCATCTCTGACCTTCCTGACATGTGCAGTTTTGCATGTCCTGATTGTTTAAGCCACTGGCTCTATTAGAAGCTCTCTAACTTGAACTCCAAAGCATCCTGTATTATACCACGCTAACCTAAATATTTTATGGTAGCCTTGGAAAGACTGAAGCTGGGTGAGCCTCACTGGGTGAGTTTCCACTTAATTCTCAGAGGTTGTGATGAAATTGAAATGAAAATTTGGAAACTAAGCATGATGATTACACTCTGGCCATATGACCTTAAGGAAGTTGCTTATTTCTCTGAGCTGTTGATTCAGAAAGTAAAGTAACTCACAGAATTATTGGGAAAGTATCTACTTGGTGCTGTAGATGAATAAACAATATGTTTGCTAATTGTTTGTTTAATCTAAATCTAAATGTGTATGGCCTAGCGCAATCACTTGAGACTGAATGATGTAAAGAGAAAATTCTATAAAGCCATTAGAATATGGACTTCTGATTCAGACAGTCTTTCCTCTCTCATCAGCTGGTTGTGTGATCAGAGACTCACAACTAATGGGTATATCATATACCTCATCAGTAAAATGTGAATAATAATATGTATATTACAGATATGCTCTGTTTATTCAAGTAGACGCATAAGTAGATTATTTAGCTTAGTGCCTGTGACAGAGTAAATGTTAAAATGTGAGCAAAGAAATTATGGTATTGATATAAAATAGCATATGGCAGAGAACAAATTATTTTGCACGTATGCCTATAGATTGTTTCAACTTTGCCCTAGAAGTATCTAGAAAATTTTATCTGTTCTGTGTAAAAATTATACTCATCTTTTTTCACAAAGTTAATAACAATATTAATAACCCAAAATATTATCAGCCCATTGGTTGAAATCAAACCAAAACTTATATATTGTCTTTCATCTCCCTTTTGTAAGTCACCTCTGCCATAGATAGTTTTTCACCTCCACATGAATGGAAAAACAAACAATACACATTTCCAACTGGAAAAATATCTTTTATTTTGCCTTCACTTTTTAAAGCTAATATTTATAGCAAGGACAGATCAATAATTTAATATTTCTCTGAATATTATCATTGATTATTTATCGATCCCTTGTTTAAATATCTATTTAGTTCTAAGGCACCTAAAGATTTATCTCTTCGGAACAACACCCTATTAGAATTTGCATAATAATTAGCTACACAAATGTTTCTGAAGGAAAGAGTATGTAGTATGACTATAGTGTTATGCAAATGTTGTTTTTACAGCCATTTAGTTTTGCCACAATACCTTCTGCCATTTCACAAGCAGTGCATTAAGCCATGTCAGTACTGACAGCAGCAGACAGGAGCTTGACTCCAAATCCTGCTACTTCAGCCTATATGTATGGTTGCCTTAGAGGCATTCTACCTATTAATTTAGCATTCTAAAACTAATTATGTATGTCAGGGTGACCTCTCTCTAATCTACATTCATCACAGAGTCTGAGCCGTCTGTCTCTATTGTTCACTTAATAAAATAGCTGTTGATAGACTTACATAATTGACTGTGTCGGAAGTGAACTTACTCTACATTGCTATATGCAAATGGTGCAGAGTCCCAATAGAATAAAGATAAGCAAAAAATAATCCAACTATCTTCAGTAATTAACTTTGGAGGTTTCATAACAACAGTAGGAAATATATTTTCCTTTGACTTAAAAATGAAATTAAGGAGAACGTGAAAGTCACATCTATAATTGTTAAAAAGGTTTTCTTGGGGTAAAAGTGGATAAAATAAATGTACCTCGAGTTTTAGCTAATCACACTCGTTGCTCCTTGGACTTGTATACACAACTCAGTTTAAAATATATATAGGGGAGCAGATGTAGCTCAGTAGTTGAGTGCCTGCTTCCCATGTACGAGGTCCTGGGTTCAATCCTTCGTACCTCCTAAAAAAAAAAAAAATAGAAAAAAAATGTATATACACCTGTATAAGTATATACATATACTTTAGTAGGGGACATTCACAGCCTTCTATGGAGCTTTGAAATTTCAGTTGTTTGGTAAATATCAACATTTGTTACGGGTGCTTACATTTCTAAAATGTCCGTGGTATAGTCTCGTTTATCCTGGTAAAACTCTCATGTAGAAACTTCATAAAGATCAATTTAATGGTTGTGTTAGATGCATTTTGGAGGTGAATGTGTTCCCTTTTTTTAAAAAAAAGATTTTCCTAATAAAAACATTTTGGTAGACAGTCAACCATCAATATTGAGTAAGTGGCATTATATATTGAAATTTGTTCAATATGTTTAGATAAAACTTGCTAATAAAAGAAAAGACAGTCTGTACCTGTGAGTCTGTTTGTGTGAGTAACACAAACCTTCTCCCAGAACTGATGGCAGCAATTCCAGGCACAATTTCCCTGGAGTTATCTTCTGTTCTGCTTATGAATTTTATTTAGAACTCACATCTCTTTCCAGCTTTATGGTAGACCTAGAAGGAAAGAACTGAGAGATGAACCACAGTCCTTGTTCTCAAACATGCCATTCACAGTAGCAGTTAGGAGTGGGGTTTCAGGCTCTGAGTAAGAATTCTGGCCGTGAAATTTCTTGGTGGTATGACTTTAGGCTAGTTGCTTAAAATATTCGGCCTAAATTTCCTCATCTGTAAACTGAGAATAATAGCAGGACTTTCTTCACAGAAACGTGAGAATTACATTTAGAAGGAGTAACTGTAAATTGCATAGCTCATAACAAGTGCTCAATAAGCTTTAGGTGTTACTTCCTTTGGTATGAGATGAAGAAATACTTAGAAACAAACAAGAGATTATATAATTAAATGCTTAATTATCTGGAATGATTAGGAAAAAAATCACAGACAATAGAGTTGAACATGGGAAAGTTTCTTAAACTTTTTGAAGACTTATTTTCTCCTTACTAAAGCAGTATAATAGTTGTACCTGTTTTATAGGACAGTATAAGTAAACAAAGAAATAATGCGTATGTCAAGCTCTTGGCATAGTGCCAAACATTGAATAAAACTCATGATGTTTTTGTGTCTTTATTTTGTTTTTAAGTAACATGATTGGGCAAAAAATGAGGTTAATGAAAAGGGATAGCCAAAAAAAAAAAAAAAAAAAAAAAGATTTTCTGTGTATAGGATCATGTCATCTGCAAATAGGAAGAAATTTTGCTTCCTGCTTTCCAATTTAGAGACCTTTTATTTCTTTTCCTTGCCTAATTGCTCTGGCTAGAACTTCCAGAACAATCTTGAATAAAATTGGTGACAGTGGGCATCCTTGTCTTCTTCCAGATCTTAGAGGGAAAGCTTTCAAATATTCACCCTTGAATAAGATGTTTGCTGTGGGTTTTTCATATATGCCATTTATCATTTGAGGAAGTTTCCTTCTATTCCTATTTTTCAAAATGTTTTTTTCAAGAAAGAATGCTAGAATTCATCAAATGCATTTTCTGCATCAATCTAGATGATCATATGGTGTTTCCCCTTAATTTTTAAAATTTGGTGTATTACATTAATTGATTTTCTTGTATTGAACCACCCTTGCCTCCACGGGTTAAAACCCAGTGATTCATGGTGTATAATTTTTTTAAATGTGCTGTTGGATTCAATTTGGAAGTATTTTGTTGAGGATGTTTGCATCTATTGAATATTTCATAATTTTAATGCTACTTTAAATGTGTTTGGTTTTTATATTTTAGTTTCCAATTGCTAGTACAGAGAAATAAAATTAATTTTTGTATAGTGCTCTGTACCCTGCAACCTTGCTAAATTTGCTTAGTACTTTTAGTAGATTTTTAAAATATGTTTCTTCAGATTTTGTATATAGATTCTAATGTCATCAGTATATAAAAAATATTACTACTTCCTCTCAATTCTGGAACTCTTTTATTTGTTTTTCTCATTTTATTGATCTGGCTTAAAATCTTCAGACCAATGTCAAATAGAAGTGTTGACACCATAAATCCTTGAATTTTTCCTGATTTTAGGGATGAAACATGCAGTTTTTCAATGGTATTAGCTGTAGATTATTGAAAGATGCACTTTATCAGGAAATTTATGAAGATGTTTCCTTTTATTCTTAATTAACTGTTCATTTTTATGAGGGTTGTATGGATAATTTGGTCAATTTTTGCTAAATTGAGACTTTTAATTCGTTAATATTTGGTGAATTATATTGATTGATTTTCAAATGTTAAACCAAACATATACCTATGGTAATCATGATGTGGCATGCTTTTATATACTGTTATTTTCAATTTGCTAAGAAATTTTGTTTAAAATGTTCGTATGTGTGTATATGAGGGATACTGGTCTGTAGTTTTCTTTCATTGTAATGTCTTTGTCTGGCATTGATATTAAAGTAATTTTAATATCATAGAATGCTATGGACAAAAAAAGACAAATATTCTATGATTCCATTTATATGAATAATTAGAATATGCAAATTCATAGACTCAGAAATTAGAATACAGGTAACCAGGGGCTAGGGTGGGGGTGGGGAATGAGGAGTTACTGCTTATTGATATAGAGAGTTTCTCTTTTTCTGTTTGGTGTTGGAAACATTTTGGTAACGCATAGTGATGATGGTAAGGCAATTTTGTGAATGTAATTAACAGCATGGAACTGCATATTTCAAAGTGGTTAAAAATGGGAAATTTTAGAATAAAAATTAAAAAAGAAAACCCCATAGAACTGTACAGCACAAGGAGTGAACCCTAATGTAAACTGTAGTTAATGATATAGTTATAATAATATTGTTTCATCATTTGCAACAATTATACCACACTCATGCAAAATGTTAATAAATGGGAAAATGCCATGCGTGTATTTAGGACCACTTTACTTTCTGTATGACCTTCTGTAAACCTACAACTGCTCTAATAAAAAAAAAACTGATATAAAAAGGATAGAATTGCATTCTAGATCAGAGAATATCATAAGCAAAAATTATAGGGGTGAGTTATCAGAGTTATGAGAGCTAGTAAGGAGAGAATAGGGTTTCCAGTGACAAGTGAAGAGAAAGAAGAGGAGATTGTGTTAAGCCAGATTTGGGTTGATGTAATATTTAATGATAAGTACAGTTCAATCAACAGCTCATCAGAATAAACATTGGTTATACCAATGCAACTAGGCTGAAGTAATCCATTAGGATTTGGATATCCTAATGATCCAGGTAAGGAATATAGAAATGATGCTTAGGTGTAAAAGCCTGAAAGTAAAGTGGCATGTTCATTGTCCTTGGTATTCAAGACTGAGGAACTATTAACTATAGATGGAAAGAGAAATTATGATTTGAAATGGAAACAGGGGAGCAGTGTAATTGCTGATTTCATATTTGAATATCAAAATCCTTTTTTTTTTTTTTTTGGTCCCAGAATAACATAGATTTAAGAGTGTTAGATTTGGAGGGCAACTTGCTCTGCTTTCTTTTAGCTATGGTTCAATCATTTGTTAAATAAGATATTAATATTTCCTCCCAAAAGACAGTTGCAAGACTTAAATAGGTTATTTCAGATAAAGCTGTTGCATTAGAAAATGTTAACCATTACAAATTAACAATTATTTTAAAAAGCCATGGAACTATGCTATGCAAACAGTGAACCCTAAATTAAACCATGCACTTTAATTAATAGTACAATTATAAAAATGTACTATCATCAATTGTAACAAATATTCTATACCAATGCAAGGTGTTGGTGATGGGGTATTATGTGGAAATCTTATGCATGATTGTTCTGTAAAACCACAACATCTTTAATTTAAAAAATATTTTAATTGTTAACTATTATTATCATAACTATTATCTTTCTGATTTGATTATTCTTAAATAAGGAAGGGAATTGCAAAATAATTAGCAGTAACATTTGACCATTTCCCACACAATGATTGATTTCACTTTCATTTTTTCTTTTTTCCTTAGCTACTTTTCTACTTTTTTTCTCTTACACTTTTCCTATTTTTCTATACTTCTGCTTCTTCCTCTTGCCTTTTTCTCTTATCTTCTGTGGAACTGAGCATAGCAGTTTTTTTGTTTTTTTGTTTTATTTGCGAATTATTGAGTTTTCTTCTCAAAGCCGATCTTTGCATTTGAAATGGTGCATTGGATTTCTTCTCCCCTGTTTTTAGAGGATGTGCTAAGCCATGAATCTACAAGGGGAGATCTAGCATAGCCCCTGACCTTGAGGAGTTCACACTTTGGTGGTGAGAGTCTTATAAACAGATAAATCACAGGACCCAAGGAATCAATGAGCACCCACCTGTCATGTAACATTGACAGAACTTTGAGGCAGGTAACAGTGGGCTAGATTTTGAAGAGTTGAGTAGAAGCATTTTAGTAAGGCTTGGATGCCTTCTGGCTTTTAAAATTATTTTCTTCTTGGCTTTCATTCACTGTAATACATTCTGGGAGGCCTGGTTGATTCCGTAAATAAAACATTTGCAATGTCCTCCTGGGTTTGGGTCTTGGATCCTTCTTCTCAGCAGATATTTGGCTGCCAAAACAAAACTACATTACTATGAATCACAGTTCCCTTGTGGATTATCTGTCTTCTACATCCAATATAGTTCTCCCTACCATAAGATTTACATCTCACAAGCACTCTCAAATCTGTGTGTCTATAATTTGGTCTGATAAGTTTGTTAAAGGCAAGATACTTCTCAGTAATTAAAATGGCAAATTATACTAATGAAAGGATATAATTTTCCATAAGGAATCTTTATACTTCTTCTGAGTGGTAAATCAAAAAACAATTTTATTGCCTACTCTAGGCAAGATAATTAAGTCTGTCTGACTTCTCAGAAGATGTGATATGGGAGGAAGGAATTTAGATGTACATAAAAAACAAATTAATGCAGTACATGCCATAAACTTATGTATGACCTAGTTGAAGATATAATAAAAATAACCTAGAATGGTGTTTAGTAGACCATGATTTAGCTCTCTCTTATTTACCTAATATATTGGGATTCTGGATAGCATACAACCACATCTAAAACATGTGTTATGTGCTTGAAGTACCATCAAGACTTTTCCGAATGGGTAAAAGGTTTAAAATTCAAAAGGTACAAAAATGTGTATATAGTGAAAATTCTTCATCTCATCTCATGTCATAGTTTTACAATTTTTCCTCTCCATAGTGACTCATTCTAGCAATTTCATGTGTACTCTGCTAGATATATGTGTGTATGCACACATACCTAAATATTTTTGAACCTTTCTCATATATAAATGTTAGCATACATCCACATACATAGTAATATATTATGTATATACATTTTACATAATGCTATATCTTGAAGTTTATTTCTTATTGATCATCAGTCAGGAGAGACACCTAAAGAGATGCCAACCCACTCCAATACAGGTGTCAGGGTTGCTAGCCAAAGCACAACTCACATAGACTCTGGTGGAAAGATGTTTTACTCAGAAAGAGAATTGACAGAGCAAGGTCAGCTTCACTAGTAGGTGCTGGTTCTCCATAGCCAGAGTCACAGCCCATGGCCAATGCAGCGAATGTTCTATGCACAACACACTTCTTTTGTGTTTGTGTGCCATGGTGGAGGAACCCTGCTCCCTCCCCACCAGGGACAGATATACCACCAGTATGTGAGCTGGATGTCCTAAAACATGCTCAAGAGAATCAGACTGTCACCAGTGAATATTTACATATGCTTGGGGCAATAGGGGAAAGAATGTACTAGGGGATAGTGTTGTATCCTGCCAGGCCTACACACCTCATCCTGAGCACAGGTCGTATTTGTGGGTCCCAGGGAAAGGTGGCAGGCTGTACTAGGTTGGCCCCTACCACATCAACAAGTTACTACCTAATTTTATACGATTGTATATTAAAGTGTTCCATTGTATATGGGGGCACCAAAATGTATTTAATTCCCTGTAGATACACATGTAGGTGGTTTATAAACTTTTTTTCTATTTAAAATAATGCTATTTAGCAATGAGCACAGACAATGTCCGGATCTTCATTTATAATACTCTTCTCCAGTGAAAAGAGCCAGAGTTCCTTGGAAAAACAGCTGATTCTAGAGCTGAAACAGGAGACATATAAAATGAAGCTGGAGCATCTTGGAGTGCCAAAAAGTAGGGAAGTGTTCAATAAACAAAGTGATTGGGGTTAAGTAGAAAAGACAGAAGAGTAAAACTGAAAGATCTCCCGCTGGCCAAAGCTGGGGAATTTAACCAATAAAATCAATAACAGTACTGAATTAAAAAGCATCAAATATATTTTATATACAAAGTATACTAGGTATGTGTCACTTTGAAATTCTATTTTGAATTCCCAAAGATTAAGTTCTTAAAGTAATCTATTCCCATGGTTGTGGTATCCTTTGATTGCATTAGATTCACTTTGATTAGATCACTTGATTAGATCACTTTTGATTGGACTATATCAGTGAGGCATGACTCAGGTTGGGTCTCTACCCTTTTACTGGGTTTTATATACACTGAGAACACACAAAGGGACACACAGAGAAAGGAAGCTGACATTTTGATCCAAGTGAGAGAGAGGATTGAAGGAATACAGAGAAGCCCTGAGAGGCTGAAAGAGGTCCTGAAGTCTGGAATCAGCAAAGCACAGAGGCATAGAAAGAGTTTCCCCCCTCAAGGGGCTGGGCCCACAGAGCAGATCAAGGCTGAAGAGATGAGCCATATACCTGATCATCCACAATTGGACTCAGGAAAAAAGTAGAGCAGTGGAGGCTGAGACAGGAGGCCCAGAAGAAGACAAGCCATATGCCTGATCTTCCACAGCTGGGCTATGGGAGACGGTGAGCCCAAAGGGGAAGGCCTTGGCAATGATCAGCCACCATCTTGCCTTGCCACATAGCAGGATGCTAGGATCTCCAGTAGCTGACTTTGGTGAGAAAGCATCGCTGATGGTGTCTTGTTTTGGACATTTCACAGCCTTGGAATTGTAAGGTTTTCCCCTAATAAAATTCCCATTATAAAAGCCAATCCATTTCTGGTATTTTGCACCTGCAGTCCTTTGGCAAACTAAGACAGTATGCAAAGTATAAAATAAATATCTGTGAGTCCTTACAGATATAAATAAATGACTGAACAAATAAATAACTGTAGGAGGAAGACAAATGCAGTAGAATTGCAAATAATTTATGTATTCTTCCCTCAATGAGATGGGGCTTTACTCCCCACCCCTCGAGTGTGGGCTGTATTTTGTTAAGTACTTAAGTATGACTGAAGAGTATGGAAAGGGAGGAAGAGAGTAACTTTACAGTACAGAAATCTATCAAACACTACCTGACCTCGGCCAGGTGATCAAAGTTAACCTTGTAAGTGGTTCATGTTGATAGTTTGTACAATGAGGTGTTGAAATGACCCTTCACCTTTGTAGCCTTCCTCCCCAAAACATAAAAACTAGTCTAACTGTGAGAAAACATCAGAAAAGCCAAACTCAGGTACACACTTCAAAATACCCAGTACTCCTCAAAACTAATGCCATGAGAAATAAGGAAAGTCTGAGAAACCGTCACAACAAAGAGAAACCTAAGAAGACATGTCAACTAAATATAATGTGGTATCCTGGAACAGAAAAATGATATCAAGGGAAAATTAGTTTAGTCTGAATTAAGTGTGGTGTTTAATGAATAGTAATGTACCATGTAGGAGGTTAACGATCGAGAAAACTGGAAGAGAGGTACAAGGGAACCCTCTGTCCTATCTTTGCATCTTTTCTGTAAATTTAAAATATGATTCTAGGATAAAAGACTCATTAAAAAAACAGTGCTGCAATGAGTAATCTTCTACTTGGGTCATTTTTCACATATGCTAATATATTGGTAGGTGGGATTTAGTAAGCAGAATTGTGACCAAAGCTTTATGTAAAACCCTTGATGTCATCTCTGCTTCCTTTATTTCTCTCATCCCACTACATACAATCCTTTATGAAATCCTGTTGTCTTCACCTTTCAAAATATAACAGAGTTTGATCATTCTCACCTCTACCACTACTACTGTGGTCCATGCCTACATAGGGTAATAGCCTTATGTCACCTCCTTGCTTTCACCCTTGACTCCAACTATATATCCTCTACCAGCAGCCAGAAGAGTGTTCCTAAAATTGTAAGTTGGATTTATCACTTCTCTGCTAAAGTACTTCCCATAGCTTGCCATCTCCCTTACAGGAAATGCCAAGGTCCTTACAAAAGCTCTGTGTGACTAGTCCTGAGTTATCATTTTCAATTTATTTGCTCCTATCTTGCCTGTCACACTCCTGCTCCAGCCCTCCGGACCTTCTTACTGTTTTGAACTCACAAGGCAAGGTTTGGTCTCAGGATCTCAGGACCTTTGGATGTGCTATTCTTATTGTCTGTAATTTCCTTCCTGTGGATCTCCATATGCCTTAATGCCTCATCTTTTCCAAATATTAGCTCAAACATTACTTTTCAGTGAGACTTTCCCTGACTACCTCTGGTGGACTGGTGGACATACCCAGGGTGATCCCCAATGAGTCAGGCCCTTATGGGTAGAAACTGTGACCTGCCTCTAAACAGCTGTATTTAGCAAAGGTGATGAGTTATGTCTCCTGTGATCATATTACATTATAGAGCAAAGATGAAGGGATTTTGCAGATTTAACTAAAGTCACTAATCAGCTGACTTTGAGTAAGAAATTATCCTTGGTTACCTGACCAAATCAAGTGAATTCTTTGAAAGAGAACTTATGTCTTCATTGACTCCAGACACTAAACTCTAGGGCCTCTCTCTATCTCCACTGTGGATTTTGATGAAATAAGCTGCCATGAAGCCTACAGTCACAAAGACATAATTTCTGCCAACAAAATGAGTGAGCATGGAAATGAATTCTTCCCTCGTCCAGGCTCCAGATGAGACTGAAGTACAGCCAATACTTTGACTTCAGCTTTGTGAGGCCCTGAGCAGAGAACCCAGTCTACTTGTGCCCATACTTCTGAGCCACAGAAGCCATGAGATACTAAATGGATGTTGTTTTAAACCACTAAGTTTGTAGTAATTTGTTATGCAGCAATAGAAAACTTATATACGACACTGCTTAAAATTGCAGCCTCGTTAAAATGTTAGTTTGATGCAGAGATTTCTGCCCATTTTATTGGCTCCTGTCAATACAGCACCTAGAAAAATGCCTTCACATAATATACTAAATATTTGTTGTATGAATGGATATGTGCATGATGTTTAATTGTGAGAGAAACTGCCAAAATGACCAATAGTCACATATTTTGATACATTAGTTTTAGCTCAGATTGCTGCTCACTTTTTAAACTTATGTTTCTGAAAGCTTTAGGAATGAAGGGGAACTTATAGAGATAAGGAAAGGATCTTAAAATGTTCTCTTCAGGGTTAGCTTCAGGGTTATATGTCTTAAGGCAGTACAAAGCATCCCTGTCTTGTAGGTTCACATAAAATTTGAGGTGCCTTGAGGTGAGTCTGGAGGGATGGAAGAACACTGTGTATATCACTCTGTAATAAAGGAGTTCAGGACCTGGAGCCTCGGAACCGTTTTAGGGAGGTGCTGCTGAGCTCAGAAAAAAAGGATGAGCCATGCTGAGTAGGTGACTCAAGGAGCTGGGCCAGCAGGGTTTGGTACCCAAAGGTACCAAATTAGTACTTGTTTAGTAATTGTGTGACATGGCAGAAACTTCATAACCTCTCTGAAAGAGTTTATAATGATACCAACCCATAACAATATTCCAGACATTTCTGAGGACCAGTAGAAGTGGTACATGGATACAACATAGAGACAACCTGGTTTGATAGTTTGGGGCTCTAGCTCTGGAGTGAGAAGGCTCAGATTAAACCTTTTCTCTACATTTGTTAATTGCATGACCTTGGGGAAGTTATTTAATCTCTTTAATCCTGAGATTTCTCATTTAGAAATTAAGGATTGTTTCTATTTTACAGAGTTATAAAAATTAAATGAGGCGATACATATAAAAAGCCAAGGTAGTTCCTAGCATATAATAAATGTTCAATAGATGTACTTATTTTCTTTTGTTTTTGTTTTATATATGGAAATGCTTTATAAAATGAAGGACTTTGTTAATGAAAAGTGTTATTATTTGGAGAATTTACTGATTCTTATTCCAGTAAGGAATATAATATGTAATATAATGCAATATGTCATACCCTAAGATTAGAAAATATTTTCCCCAAAATACTATTTTCTTTAAGTACAAAAATGCATTTAGAATGAGATTCAAAGGAAGAATTTCCATTTAAATTTAATGTGATGCACCCACATGTTTTCTTGCTGGCAATATCTTATTTCATTTTTGCTTTCACCTAATTCCTTACACTTTATTTTGTGGATTCATTACTATGCAAATACATATACACTATATTCAAGTACATGCTTGAGGATTATGCTACATTATATCATTTCACAATTAAACAGCTTGCATCCAGTTTTCTCAAGTTACAAATGTTTCATATAAGTTGGTACAAGTTACTGAGTCAAATCAATAACCAAAATATGCCTTTCAAACTAAGAAAACAATGAAATGTTTCTCCACCAGTATTAATGAGTAAAAATGAAAAGTTTGTTAAAAATTTAATGGCTATAATAAGAAGATTGTGGGAAGATGATGATGGACTAACAGGCAGAGCTTAATGCTTTCACAAAAACAATGGAGAAAGAACCAAAAGCTGTCCAAGGGAACTGCATTGGGGGTCAGCAGACCAAGGCAGTGCTATACAACTCCCAGGAGGGAGTGGGACAGAAGACAAAGAAGCCGAAACAACAAACATGAGTTACCGAAAACACCTGGCTCATTACAGCCAAATGAGAGGGGAACAGATATCTTCCTCCCTGCCAGCTGTTTCAAGGGAAAAGGGAGGGGAGTTGGGGGTGCTTTTCTTCAGTGAATTCGGCCAGCAGAGCCCACTTTGAATCTCTGATCTGGAGATTCAACACAAGAATACAGGAAAGCCAAGACTGAAACACCTCTGTGGAAAAGTGCACTGACTGACGCCATCTGCTGGCCACTCTGGAGATTGCATGGACAAAACTACCCTCTGTATCCAACCCCTGGGAGAAAATCTGTGCCCCAATAGTGAGTCCCTGTCCCAATTTTGCAGACTTAAGCTGGGCAATTTAAAAGACTTAGAATAAGTTTGAACCAAATATCAAAGAGCTGCGGAAAAAAAAAAAAAAACAATAAGCAAGAGAGAGAAATTAGCCATCAGAGTAATTCACCAACATATTCAGATGCCTAGAAATCAGCAAAAAATAAAGAAGCCATACTAGGAAACAGGAAAAGATGACCCAGCCAAAAGAACAAACCAAATATCCTGAAGAGATACAGGATTTAATACAATTAATCAGTGATAATCACACAACTTTCCTAGATCACTTCAAAGAATTTAAAGAAAATATGACTTTTAAAAAAGTATATTAAGAAGATACTGGGAGAACATAAAGAACAATTTGAAAGACTGCAAAGAAAAATAACAGACCTTATGGGAATGAAAGACATGATGGATGTGATTTAAAATATGTTAGAGGCACATAAGAGCACATTTGAATTATTTGAAGGCAGAATTAGTGATTTCAAAGACTAGTGATTTCAAAGATTTGAATCTTTCAAAGTTCAAAGATTTCATCTGAACTGGAAAAGACAGGAGAACAGAAAAAGAAGAGAATGGAAAAAATGGAACAGAGTCTCAGGGAATTGAATGACAATGCGAAACACACAAATATTCGCATTATTGGTTTCCCAGAAGAAGAGAAGGGAAAAGGGGCAGAAAGAATATTCAAGGAAATAATGGCTGAAAACTTCCCAACCCTTATGATGGATGTAAATATCAATAATCAAGAAGGGCAACACACCCCAAACAGAATAAATACAATAGACCTACCCCGAGACACCTGCTATTCAGAATGACAAATATTAGCGATAAAGAGAGGATGCTGAAAACAGCAAGAGAAAAGCAAAGCATCACATACCAGGGAAACTCGATAAGCTTAAGTGCCAAGCTCTCATCAGAAGCTATGGAGGAGAGAAGAAAGTGGTATGTATTTAAGGTACTGAAAGAAAAAACTGCCGGCCAAGAATTCTGTATCTGGCGCAAAACTGTCCTTCAAAACTGAGGGTGAGTTCAGAGTCTTCACAGACAAACAAAAACTGGTAGAAAATGTTACCAAAAGACGAGATTTGCAAGAGATACTAAAGTGAATGCTGCAGCCTGAAAGGAAAAAACAAGGGTGAGAGAATTGGAGAAAAATTTAGAAATGAAGACTATTAGGAAGGATAAACTAAAGGTAAACCAGACTGACAATAGAGTGATATAACAACAGAGCTGAGGGACAAAATGGATGAAGTAAGTAATGCCTTTACAGTAATAACACTGAATGTTAGTGGATTGAATGCCTCAATCAAAAAACATAGACTGATATAGAATGGATAAAAAAATAAGACCTGTCTACATGTTGTCTACAAGAGACCCACCTCAGATGTAAGGACACAGCCAGGTTAAAAGTGAAAGGTTGGAAAAAGGTATTCCATGCAAATAGTAACCAAAAAAGAACTGGAGTAGACCAGATAAACAAAAAATAGCAATATTATAGTATACGAACAATAATTACTCATTGCAACTGGGAAATTGTTCCTGTGATCAGTATTCTGTAATTTTTTTTTTCAAACAAAATAAACACTTGCTTTTAATTGAGGAGGACTGGAGAAGAGATATGTTTTTGGATACCTCATTTTTATTTAACCCTTTCTTATTTATTCTCTTTAATTAAAATAATCTTTCTGGATCAATAATAATTTAGCATGACTACTATTGAACAAGATTTTGAGTTTTTCTGCCTCATAAAATTATGAGTTGGCAAATTATTATCTGCTGTAATTCATTTCAATAAATTCTTAGAGATTATTTTGTTAAGAGCTGTAATATAAAAATTAGAATTACATCATAATTACTTTCTATTATATTTGAATTATTATTTACATTTATAAAAGTTTGTTGCTATGCTATCTATTTTTTTTGTAATTGATTATATTAAACCCAACCTGGCCTTGTACTCTCTTTCATAATCTGTAATTTCTTTCTATCTATTTTTGTATTTATTTTACAATTTTATAATAAAGGTCTTTTTTAACAGCTTTTTAAAAAGCCATTGATTATACCCTTTGCATAGATCATTTGGTATGTGAATATATCTCAATAAAACTGCTTAATAAACAAATAAATAATTGGGCAAGAATAGCTAGAAATAGCAGCTATGTACAGCAGGGGAAACAGATTGAGAGGTGAGGAATTTTCTTGTTTGTTTGTCTGGTTTTTATTTATTATTATTATTGAAATAATGAAAATGCTTTAATAATGATTGAAGTGGTGAAACTACAACTGTGTGATTATGCCAAATACCATTGATTATATGCTTTGGATAAATTGTATGTTTTGTTAATATATATCAATAAAATTGATTTGTTTAAAAAATCATTTAAAAAATTAATGACTATTGATTTATAGGAAATACAACTTAAACTCAACTAAAAATCATTATATACAACATACATGTATAAATAATTTACAATGATGTTCTGATTTTCTAGTTTGTAGATCACCTAAAATTCTCATTTCCCTTTTTTTTCTCTGGTGTCGTTTTGTGCCAATATTGTGTAAAATATAAAGAAATAGAAGTGATAAGAAATAATGTTAAAAACTTTTTCATTTGTACTTTCATTAGGACTGAAGGAAAAGAGCTAAAACAAGATTTTTAAAGACCTTTAATTATTGATTTCATCTTTCATGGCTTCAAGTAAAAAGGTATTGAGAAGAGATGGCTATTCAGCCATTCATTCATTCTTAAGCAAAAATTAGGGTACTTTGCCTTAGTTTAGAAACTTTCAAATATTAAACATCAGTATATTCTGTCTCAGATAACTTGGAGATTATTAGAATACAGTGGAACAGAATCCTTAAAATCAGAATATTTGACATATGGTCTCTTTAGCTAAATAACAATTAAGTAAGTCTTATGATGTACTTTCAAATTGAGTGTTTTATTCGCAACATATTAAACATTAACTAAATACTCCTCTGGTGATCCTTTTGAATCTCACCACTGTGAAGAAACACTGCCATTTAAAATATTTTAAAGACTCTACTACATGGGCTTGGTTTTTATTCATACCTATTGCCCAGTACTAAAAACAGCACCTGGCATGTACTAGGTGCTCATTAAATATTTAATTGAATGAATGAATAGACTGCAGTTAAGCCGACATAACTTAAAAACTACCATGGGAAAGCATCTACAGTGGAAGTTAAGGCTGAATCTGCACTGTACTGCTAGGTGATTACATGTTGGCAAAAATCCACACTTCCTCTCAGCTAGTAGTTTTGACACCACCTTTTATTCCTAGTGACTGATGTTGGGAAGGTTTTGTTTAGCCTAGGTAAAAGGTTAATTCCAGGGAACAAGAACATCTATAAAACCCTCAGGGTTGACACCTCCTGTTATTTAAATGTTTCCTTTTTTTGAACTTCCCCTTCCTATAGTACAGCTGCTATTTCTACTTTTTTTTTACACTCTGTTATATGACTTTAATTTACACTTTGTTATATGCTAAGCATGGAGCTAAGTACTTTATCACTAGTTCTTTCATACAAAACATTAATTTGAGGATATTTGTATGCAATATAAATCAAAGCCCTTTAAATGATCTTAAATGACTTGCTAGACTTACCTGTGTTAAACTTTATTTTATATACAAATGTTTCACAAATCTATGTTTATACATGCCTGAAAAATTAGAAATAAAGGGATGGAAAAATATGTTATTATGTATATAGCTCTTGTGTTTAAATTTTTCATTTTCTTCCTGTGTTTTTTTTTTTTTTTTTTCTCTTCAATTGTTTATAATCAATACCAGATGACTGAGGACAGCAATCTCACATTAAGGAATTTTAGCCAACATAATGCTCACTGTTAGTTCCGATGTGTAAAAATTTCCCTTCTGTTTGACTTCTGCTCAGCTGCTGACAGATCTATGCAAAGTTAATGAGATGGCAATGACTTGCACATATAGAAAATGATATTACCAGGCAGTCAATAAAATGGCACAGCTTTTTCTAATGTAATACAAAATTTTGGATATAAGAACATTGTTAATACAATAGGAGAACCATTAACACATACAATAGCGTTGCTTTATTAACAGCCCCATTCATGTTAGCAATTTTGATCTAATTTAAGTGATGTCCCCATTATAGTGGCAAATTGTGTTTTCATTAATACAGTGAGAAAGCCATTAATATGAAAATTGCTCATTCAGCATCACATTAGTGTAGTGCTTATCCTATTATAACTAAGCTGATTCTAACCCAGGTGCTAAGCATTCCAACCTGAAGATTCCTATAGTGAAGGAGTCATCATACTCCCTTTGGAGGTTCTCACAGATTTCTTATAGTTTCCTGACAACTGTCACTGTGTTATTCATAAAAGCCATATAAATTAAGATCAACACTGTTTTTAATTTATTTCTGAATTTACATTATATATTTTATATGATGACATTTACCTCCTACAACTTCACGTTTGGCTACCCTAATTCCCCCAAGAAGATCTTCAGAAAATTAATAAGTAGTTTGTATCAGTTTGGATTATTTCGTTGTAAGCAACAAATCTACTACAGCAACTTCTGCAAATAACAGATTGAAAGACTACGAGGGAGTTCACAGAATAAGTGTGTGGAAGTGATTTAGAACTAGGAAGAAAAGTTTTCAAGAGGGCTCTAGAAGAGGGGCCAGAAGAATGATCATCCTGGCAGCAGTATTTGGGTTGGCTTGCCCTGTCAGAATGAATGGTCTTCCATACTTACTTCTGTCTTTGGATCATTTCCTCAGGCCTGAAGTCTAGGGAGAGCATCTGATTAGCCTTGCATGGGTCCTGTCCCAGGCTGCTTGCTGTGCCAGGGCAACAGGTGGGATCTGTCCCCTTAGTACCCATCCTGTAAATACAAGCATGCAAAATGGGGGAGAGGAAATCCTTCCCAGCCTATAAGAAGGGGATTGCTATGGATTGAATTGTGCTCCCCCAGAAGATGTGTTCAAGTTCTAACCATGCCTCAGAATGTGGTCTTATTTGGAAATAGGATTATTGCAGATGGAATCGGTTAAACTAAGATGAAGTCTTACAGGAACAGGGGGAGCCCCATTAATCCAATATAACTGGCATTCTAATAAGAAAGGGAGAAGAGACAGAGGAGAAGGCCATGTGATGACTGAGGCAGAGATTGAAGTATTTCAGCACCAAGTCAAGGAACACCAAGGATTGCCAGCAAACACCAGAAGGTAGTTGAGGCAAGGAAGGATTCTCCCCTACCAGTTTCAGAGGGAGCATGGTCCTGCTGGCACCTTGTTTTTGGAAGTCTCACGTCTAGAACTATGAGACAATAATATTCTACTCTTTTAAGCTGCCCTGTTTGTGGTACTTTGTCATAGCAGACCTAGGAATCTAAGACAGAGGTAATGGAGCTGGTAGCCAAAACATAAGAAAAAGGCTTAATGACAATATTGAAGTAAATGGTGAGCTTTATACCTCATAGGGAAATTGTGGTAGGCATCACTTCTGATCACAGGACCCTGGCTTTCCTCAACTTCCACCTCCTGGAATTATGGCCACGTGAGTTGCTTTGCACAATGGTGAGTGAGCAAAAGTGCTGCGTGTTTCACATCTTCATTTGAGTTTTAAATTGCTGGTAATCAACTCCCCATCTCTCCGAAAACCAGCACTCTTACAGGTGGTAGAGACTCTGTCAATTGGGGTCCTACAACAGAGCAACGTAAAGTGTAGACCCTCCTCAAAGGCAGTGACCTGTAACAAAAACAAGACATATGCTCATGTTGTCCAAGCCACGGAGGGTTTTTTGGGTTTTGTTACCATGGCCTGTCCTGCACGATACAGACATAACATGGTGTGAGAAAAAGACCACATACTTTTGTCACCTGAACATTGTTAAAATGTAACCTCTGATTCTTATTGACTATCTGACCTTGGGAAAGTTTGCCGACTACATTGTGTACCAGTTTTCTCATTTATAGAATAAGAGAATTGATACAAACATGATAGCTATGATATTGTGATATTCTCTAGAGCCTACAGAGTAAGAAGTAAAGAAAGCTGAAGTCAGAACACTGGATAGGATACTTGGAAATACTAATATTTAAAGTAAGCCTAGAAAAAGTAGCTGCTGAGGGAGACTGGGTATCAGCAACTAGAGAGTTAAGAATGAAACTAGGAGAGAATAGAGTTATAGAGTGGGGAGAAAGAGGAATATGGAAGAATGAACAAGAAACCCATCCATTTTATGACAACTAGGAGATAACCAATGACTTTAATGGTAGCAAATAGACTCTTCCCTATCTGTTCAAACAGGGTATGAGGTACTTTATACTAAAGTATTGAGAAGTAAGAGCGCCTTTAATGAAACAGGGAAATGGAAGAGATCTGGGTCGTGGTGGGGGAAGGACAGAAAAACATGCAAAAGAAAAATAGAAAGCTGAGAATATAACTTATCAAGAACATCACTGAGCATTTTGACATCCATGTTAAAAAGGGAACATGATGCATTCAGAGGAAGCATATAAGTTAAACTTTGTATAAATATTTTGTCATAAATCTCTATGAAAGGGAACCTGAACTGACTTAATGGATGGTAATTTCATAAAGCTGATATTCCCCATATGTCTCTTTCTTCCATTGTTTCTGATAAAATTTTAGTGCTAAATGAAAAATCAGCAAGCCGTGGTAGCATTTCTATGAGGAATAGTAGGATTAGTTATATAACTAAGGTTCCAATTCCTGTTGTATCTTGAGTTTTCTTGAACTAAATATCCTAAACACTAGGTTGTGCATGATATTTTAAAAAATGTTAGTTTTCACCATGTCCAGAAAGAATACTGATGTATCTCGTTTTGGCCAGAAAACTTATTCTGAGAGTCATACATCAATTTCTCATCCCAAAATTTCCATTAAAAGTTCCAAGCACCTTCAGATTTATAGTGCCTTGTACCAGAGTTGTGATATATATTTTAAAATATCCTTTGAACTTAAATCTACCTCATTATAAACTTATGTGTCAGAGATTGAATCATGCCCCCCACAAAAGTCATGTTCAATTCCTAATCCCTGGTCCTGTGGTTGGGAACCCATCTGTAAATAAAATTTTGAATATGTTATTAGTTATGTCAAGGCCTAATTGAATGAAGGTGGGCCTTAATCTAACATGACTGGAGTCCTCATAAGCAAAGGGAGTTCGACACAGAAGTAGGAGAAAGAGGAAAAGAGAGAGCACAGTGTGATGGAGGCAGAGATGCATCTATAAGCCAAGGTACCCCCCAAAGATTGCTGACAAGCCAGAACCAGAACACTAGACTCCAGAAGAAAGCTTTGCCTGGTGATACCTTGAAGTTGGACTTCTAGCTTCCAAAACTGTGAGACAATAAATTCACGTTGTTTAAGCCAACCAAGTTGGGGTATTTGTTATAGCAGCCATGATAAACTAAGACTGTGCAACTTTTATGATTCCGTGCTCCCTCATTTAGGTCAAGAATTTTATTTTGAGTTCTCCCACTGATAGGTAATGGTATATCAGGACTGAAACTATCTTTTGTGACTCATTTTCTCTATTTATAAAATGGGAAATAAAGTCCTGATCTCTTTTGAATAAATAAAGCACACTCTAGGAGTATAAAGGGACCCATTTTGAATAGTACAATTCAACAGTAAAGAGCTGCTTCAGACTGGGAGGTGGGGAGTAATTTATAATAGCTTGTGATTGCCCTATAATTACTTTTCAGCAAACTTTTAAAAAAACATTTCTGAACTCCAATACAATCTCTTCTTCCCCCCTAAACAATTTAGTTTTGGATTAACATTTTCCATGTTGTATCTCTGTGTGTGTGTGTGTGTGTGTGCATACTGCACTGAGTTTATAGCAATGTTACAATAAATTTTATGGAAATAAAAAAGAGAAATAGTTACCTTTTACTTTCCAACTAAGAAAATATAAATTAGATGAAATATGTCCCTCTGAGGTCTTATTTCTAACTCAGACTAGAGTTCTTTCATCTTTTTTATCGTGTGATCGTGTGTACACACATTGCATGGTATGGAATGAGGCTGATCCAACCAACCTATTAGAGACACACTGTGTTTTCACTGTTGTCACGGTAAGCATTTCAACATGGAACCTTGCCTGGATTCATCCTGGAGTGGGGGCCAATCACTATGGCAAGTCTTGGGAGTTGATTGCTTATCCCTGAAGAAATTGGTTATGTAGATCTCCAGGAGTGCAAGATTTTCTCTTCTCTTTTGGGGGACAGATGTCCCATCTGAGCCATAGGAATAAAGATGCAGATAGACTACAGATAATGGGGGAAGCTGTATTTAGAAAGAGCAAGTCTGAATCAGCATCATATCTAGTATATTCCAAACTATCCACAGGTCATTGTCTTCTTCTTCTTTTCTGGACTGTTTCCAAAAATATTTTTAATGAGATTTTCATTGAATTTCAAATCAATGTGCCAGCGAAGGGACAGAGAAGGGAGTAAAAAAAAATGAATGTAATGGGATTGCAAAGTAAGTGGAAAGTATAATAGTCATTGGTCGTTAAAATTAGATTTTATTATTATGTTTATTGTTTTTTTTCAGGAGACAGAGATACGGTGTTTGTCTTTACCTTGAAAATTAAAATAAAATATTAACAAAGTGTTGGGGGGTGAGGAGCACATTACTGATTAATGTCCAGTTGCCCAATAGAGATTATTGTCTATTGGGCAAGGTGTGCCTTCCTGGTGCATTTTCTTCTCCCTGTTTATAGCTCTATTATTACACTAGGGTGAATTTTTTCCTTCCAAGAGTTAACCTACTGGTCCTGAGAACAGGTATTCAAATCTTTGCTTGTTTCAAGCATGGTTGTCTATGGGCTTTTTTTCTCCTCTGGGATTTGACTTTCAACTTCCTAAAAATTCAGAATTTAGCAGGGCCAGGCTCTTTTTGGTCTTATAGCAGATCATTACCAGCAGAACTAGTCAATGGAAACAAGTAGGACGTTAACAAGCTATAAAATTTCATTCTGAGGTTTTCTGACAGCTTCTTTCCAGATTTCTTATAGCAAAGTTTGCCTAAGTTTATTGTAGCCCCTCTGCTATTGGCCATTAGAAAAAGTATATATTTCTACTACAGAAAATATTATTGGATGTTTTTGCAAAGTACAAGCTGCCTTGTCACTTTTTCTAATTGGGCATCTGCTGATTATGTACTGAGACCAAGTTGCAGAACTCCAGAAGACAAAGAATATTCTAACAAGTCTTGGTGGAATGAGGGGATAAAGAAGGCATATTGGTCCTCAGGATTGAAACAATAATTTGCTTATTTAAGTTTGTACAGTTGTGTATTTGGGTGCCTGTTCATTTCAGTTCCTTTAAGCAGGCACTTTCATTTGAAAAATATAGTTTGTCATTTGAGAACTAACTTCTGAACTTCCCAGCTTCAATCATGCCTTTTTCAGTCTTTCTTCAACTTAAATGTTGCTATTTGTGCCCTGTTATGCCTTCTGTCTAGTACAGAATGGGACTCTGGGGAAGAGTGCAAGAAGTTCATTTGGGAAGTGATCGCAGGAACACTGGTAGGAGAATGGGGAAGTGAGACATGGAAGGGAAGGCAGCCGAGACATGATGAGTTAAAGAGCTGATTTTTGTGTTGTTGACAACCGGGACTAAATTGTGCTGGAGACCTCTGAGAGATGGTCTAGAACATGCCTCATGGGGAGGAAGCTGGGGTAGTCATCCTCTTATTCCCTTCCATCAGTGGCTGAGGATTATCTTCCAAGTGCTTTAGGCAGCCCCCATGTTTGGGCTGAGCATGTTGGGTACTTGCTGTGAAGAGTCACTATGAGAGTAGGGAGCCATCAGTGTGCACAGCAACAGTGAAAGCCAAGAAAAATAAATAGGGCGTGTAGCAGGGAGATAATGGCAGCTTCACTGTAGTTTACAGTAGATCCCCTTTTCAATAGCTGTGGTTCTTCAAGTCTCAGGGGCAAAGAATAAAATATCAAATATTGATCTGGTTTGCAGAAAGTTAGGAGAATTTATGGATTTTTAGATATGGATGTTGCAGAGCGGGGACATTGATATTTATCACTTAGCCCAACAATGGTCCTGCCAGTGTGGACCATTTATTGAAGAATCCCTACACAGATAAGACAGAATTCTGCTCTCCAAACACTATGGCTTTCTAGTCACATAGCCTCTTCCAAGTAAAACAGCCTTCTTCCCATATTTCTTGGTGCCAAATATAATTTATGTATTAAGTCCATTACTGTATATATGTTTTCCCTAATCAATCTGTATCAATGGCTTTGCTTTGCTTTTCTCACTCTAATGATACATTTCCTGTATCAGTTTGGATGGTTTTAGTCTCAATTATTGGAGGTTACAACTTGAAGTGGCTTAAGCAGGAAGGGTATATGTTTTTCATTAACATAACTGAAATATACTGAGTAGTTCACACTTCAGGTGTGGCTGAACCCAAGGACTTAATATCCAACAGTGCCTATTTTCTCAATCTGTAAGTTATGCTACCCTGCCTCCAGATTATGTTTTCAGATAGACTAGTTTCTTATGATGTCAACTTAGCTACCAACAGTACCAGGCATCATTCTCCAAGCTCCAAGTCAGTAGAAAATAAAAATTCTTCTTACTGACAGTTTGGATAAAATCTTGGGCCTGACTCCCAGAGGTCCAGTTGGCTTGCATTTGTTGCCCTGAATGAATCCTGTCAATGGAAAATATGGTGATCAGACTGTCTGGACCTGAGATACCAGCCACCCAGGGGGTGGAGGTGGGGTGCAGAGGAGGGGACGGGCATACCTTTTACTGGGGATCACAAGTTAAGAGTGGGGCAGATACTGACATTCTAGTATAGACTGACTGTGATTCTATACACAATCAAATGATATATTGTTGATGTGTAGGCAGTGGCCACTGGAGGTTCTGAGGTTAGGGATAGGGAAAGCAGGTGTAATATGGAGGCATTTTTGGGACTTGGGAATTGTCCTGAATGACATTGCAATGACAGATACAGGCCATTATATATCCTGCCACAACCTACAGAATTGTGCAGGAGCGAGTGTAATCTCCAATGTAAACTATAATACACGCTTAGTGGCAATGCTCCAAAATGTGTTCATCAATTGCAGTGAATGTACCACACTAATGAAGGATGCTGTTAATGTGGGTAAATGTGGGCAGTATGGGGAGTGGAGCATTTGGGAATACCCTATATTTTTTATGTAACATTTATGTAATCTAAATATCTTTTGAAATATAAAAAATAAAAAAATTAAAAAAAAAAGAGTGGGGCAGAGGTCAGTCTGAGTTGATTCCCCATCACTAGATTCTCAGATCAAATCAAGGGACTGATGAAAAGATGAAAGTAAGGATTCTGACCGGTATATTGCATGTCCAACCTTTGCAACACAATACGTCTTACTTTCCACATAGCTCGGTACTGATTTTGATTATTTTTCTGCTCTCCCTTTCCTACTTTTATCAACACTTATAAATAGCCCAATGTGATGCCTTGCAACCCAGCAGCTCACTGCAGAACAATTCCAGCTTCTCAACATTTCTCTGTCCCCAATCTAAAAATTGTCCCTGCAGGAAAGTTTCCCAATATGTTCTCTGGCCTCATGATTGAGATCTGTACAGTCCCCAAATTGTAAGAACTCTTTGGGGCTACTTCAAAACACCTCACTGACAATACATTTTTTAAAAGACTGATAATCTGATAAATATTATGTTGCCTTGAATTTAAACTAAGCACAGGAATTTTTTTTGCTTTCAAAGTGATACCTAATTTCAAACACTCTTCTTGGTCAACAGTGTCCCCCAATTGGTGAGATGTTTTTTAAATGTAACTAAAAGGAAATTGGTATTTTTCATTTTTATTTATGAATAACTCTAAAAGATTTTCCAAACAGGAAATTTCCCGGGTAGCCATCAGATATTGTGTATTACCCCCACAACTTCATACTATCCTCTGTAGTTAGTCATTCCATCATTTAAGTTTTATAAACTTGTTTCAAATCCCATTCCCACAGAATCTGGTAAACACAGTGTCTCTCACAATAACTTTGGAGAGTCTTGGGAATGGCAAGTTTTGCCATTGAATTTCACCTCATTGCTTTTGGCTCTCTTTTCCTAATACTGGGTGATTTAAAAAAAAAAAAAAAAAAAAAAACTTCACTTCGCATCTTTCTTCTTGCTGACATCTCTGCTCAGCATTGACCCAATTTCTTCATTTATTGCAGTACTGCCAGTACCATGGTAAAGAGACAGAAGACCTCTGCTGATGTTTAGATGATCAGAGGTTCTCAAACTTTGGCACACATTCAAAATCTCCTGGAGGGCTTGTTAAACGTACATTAATGGATCCCACTCCCCAGAGTTTCTAATTCAGTAGGTCCAGGGTAGCACTTGAGAATTTGTATTTCTAACAAATGGTGCTGAGGCTGCTGGTGAGGGGATCCCAGTTTGAGAACCACTGTTTTATAATAATACAGGTTGGGGGAGAAGTAAATTACTATGGGAGATAAATTAAAATTTGAAATTAAACTTCCTACTTTCAATAATCCTTCAGACATAATCACCTTCAGGACTTTCTTAGTAGTCTTAATCCAGGTAGAGCCTATGTCTTCTCTCCATTTTCTTCTTTTTTCCTTTCCCTCCTTGTCTGGCTCCCTCTCTGAAAAAAATGCTTTTGGACATTCAAAACTCCTCTTACTTTATTATACAGAACACTTGAGTTATCTTTGTCTCTTCATCTCAGTCTTAGACTATCCTTGCTGAGTCTTTGGGCTATTTATTTTTCCAAAGTGCTTTCAGAAGTGAAGACAATTCTCCCCTATTTACATATTTCTTCTACTGACAGGTTTAGTCTCTCAATTACATTATATTTCAAAATAAATTATTACGAATTTTTATTTTCTGTTTTGTGAATCTAAGTCTTTTTATGGATCTCCAGCTAGTTTCTGAAACTTGTTTATTGCATGAATTATTACATACATGAATTTTGGTGTTCTATGTTAGATTTACATTGGCGAATACAACCCAAGTTCAGAATGAAAAAGAAAACACTGAAATGATGTGTTCTAAGTATCAAAACTATCCTGCCTAGGAGGATTCAAATGGATTGAAACTGGGTTCAAATCTAGCTCTAAAACTGTAGCTGTGTGACCTCAAGAAAGGTGTTTCTCATCTCTGGGTCCACTTGTTCCCCTACAAAATATGGGTGATTACAAAATCTTCATTATAGGGCTGTTGTATGATTTGAATTATATCATAAAATCCTTGGATCTCTGACTCGTACCCAAAACTTAATAAATATCACTTCCTTTTATTAATAAGGAAAATGTGTTTCTAACATGCATCACTCTCATCATTATATCTGGTTCCCATGGGATCGTTTAGATGCAGGAGAATTTTAAGTTTGGCAGAAGCATAGTTCTGCCTTTAGAAAAAAACTCTCTAAGAACCCCAAAACATTGTATATGTGGATCAAGCATAATATATATTGGAGGAATTCCTCAAATTGTGTTAGTCACTTCCTTCAAATGGAATTAGGAAAATTTCAGCATTAAAAAAATTGTCCAGTTGCACTTTCCATCAAACTTCAGGTTACACCAAAGATTTAATATTTACTGTAGGGAAGCCCTAAGATAAATTATAAAGTGCACCAGGCACTTCTGAAATTTATTTTCTGCTGCAGGGGATAGCATTAGAGGTTGTCACAGGAGAATAATATTTCATGGCTGATTTTTTTTTTTTTTTGAAGTAAGGAAAGCCTTTCAATAAATAGTGTCAAAGGCTAATTTGAATTGGTCTCAAGGGCCCTTAGGGCCTACAGGTGTGTAAATGCGTGTGTGTTTATATATGTATATGCATATATATATATATATATATATATGTATAAATACACACAAATACACACATTGCTTTTTTTTACTGTTATCCAGTAAAAGATTCTGAAAAGATTACATATCATATGTATGATAATCATTCTTCCTGCTGATACCCCATTTCCCCAGCAAGTGGTGGCCTGTAAATTTTATCCAATTCCCACCCCCCGCAACCCCTACCTGCCATTCAGTTTGTTCATTTCCAATCTCTGTAGTTTCAGAAGTAATATATGCTGGTACAAACTTCCTTCATAAGTATATTTTTAAACATAAAATGTAATTTTATTTTCATTCCCATCGAATAAAATACAAGGAAAAAAAAAATATTTGTATCACTCCAAGTTTTTACAATCCAACTTTTAGGATGATGAACGGTGAGATTATTGTTTTGGCTTCTTTCTTCCTACTCTCCTGGGGATTGTATTCCTTTCCACATATATGCATATAAAGAAATACATTCTTAAAATATTTTTATCACCTCCTGCAAATAGACATTGGGCATAAATATTACCAATTACCTTATGATAAACCAAAAAACATCCATCTTATTTTTGCATTAACTGCAACCCAGTGAACATGTGTTCTAAACAGTTTAATATAAAAAAGATACATGATGACTTCAGTGACCTAAATTTTATATATAAATTGGCCAAAAAAGTACTTGTTTCCTTTCAATTCCATACCTAGTAAATTGTGCAAAAGTTTTTTTTTTTAAATATCTTTAGAATCTCTGAATGGTTTCCTTCCCTTATGTAAGCCAAAAAAAGCCTTTTCCTCTTGTGGCAAACCGTAGAAGGTTTCAGTGAGGGCAAGAGCTTTTTGTTGGTGGTCGTGATTTGCTCAAGTGTTTTTAAAGAAATTTCCTTATTACAGGTTTTATGCTGATTGGAACCAGAATCACATTAATTACTAACAAATATTTGGTGGCTTCCAAAAATGGGGAAATAGCCTCACCAAAGGAATCAGGGAAACTGTCCATGTATTCTTTCAGGTTCCATTCCTTTTCTTGCAGTATAGCTCCTGCCAGAGTCAGTTCATTCAGATGCCCAGGAACCATGCTGGCTTCCTTTATAGTCCTCTTTTCCTTCAGCAGATGTAATAATGTCACTGTAGATCTTTGGGGAATTTTCCTTTCTGCTCTTTACCCTCATTATTTCTGCCATCTGGTTCATTTCTGCTTTGCTTCCATTTGGCAGATGCATTCCCACTTCCCCTCCCAGACTGACCTGAATAAATCTCATGTGACTGAGCATACCCATGAGTCTGGAGAAGTGCAGATGATGGATAAATGCCAAGGTCTCAAACCCACACAGACATGAAAGGAGAGATGTGTTTCTATTTAAAGCACGAAAGAGACTTAAGTCTATAATTCTTCACAGGCCCAAAATATTAATTTCTTACCTTTTGGCTCCATAAGGTCAACATAAACATAAAAACTCATTTGTTATCAAATTAAGTTCAGTTTTATATGATCTAAATTTATGCTGGTTTTGGGTGAAAAAATATGTGGCCTGTACTATTAAAATTTTCACAGCATTGCACATTTGCACAAATGGGTATTTGATCATAAACTGTTGAGTTACCTGTAGCTGATTTTTACAAGGGTTCAAATGTATTATGTGATCTCAATAATGTACTCATACTTGGAGGACATCAAAGTATAAGATAAACTCCATCCTCAGTTAGACATTAGTTCTGTTGAGAAACATGACTAAACTATAAAATAATTCTCACCAAAGTAAGGTCACATTTTTAAGCCCTGAATTGTGAGATAGAGGTTATGAAATGCATAGATTTGTAAAGAATGAAGACTCGGTTCTGGGAGGGAGAAAAGAGGAAAAATTGATAAAAATGGATGATGAGGTCAGTTTCACCAGCTACTTTTATCACTGAGATGAAAACTTTATATGACTGTTTAAATCCTAAATTCCTTTTAAATGTTACTCTAGATATAATGATCTGAGGTAAAGATTAGATTAAAGTTTTAAAACATATTCCACATTCAGACCTGCTGAGAAGATAAGGATTAAGTTAAGCTAAGCAGTAATTGCTAAAAGTTAAGATTATACTTCAGAGTTTATTCAAATCTTTCTTTGTAAAAGAATTTTTTAAAAAAATTCTGCATCTCTTGTAATATAACTCATTTAGAAATTTTGTGCAATGTTGCAGTGAAGAAATTTGATACTTGGTAGAAATAGATGTGAAACTATTTGGTATGTGTTTTGAAATGCCTGATGAGATTTGGGGACATTGACTGACAGGGTGGGCCTCAAAAGAGAGTGAGTAGACAAGTGATAGAAGTAGGACTCTTCCCTGCAGGATGAAGATTTCCCTGTCCATGTCCTCTGAGATGGAGACCCATGAACTCTAGAAGCAAGAGCACTCCTTTTATAAGATTTTCAATGAAATTATGGATGAAAAGCATCAGAAGGAGCCCCCCCCCAATGTAAAGAATCACTAAAAGGTGATCTAAATATGACTTGTGCAGAAGATGTAATTTATATTAAATAAAAGTATGTGATGACATTATAGAGAAATAGAGCTAATAGTTATAGATCTTTTAGAAATTATTAATGGACGTTTTCTTATTTCAAGAATAAGCTTTGGTGTCTTAACTATTTATCCTCAAACTGTTTACTTTAGAGATTAATGTACCTTCTAAAGAATATGACTGACATTTATATTAACTTACCAGAATGAATCTCCAACATTCCAAGTTAAGAATTTTGTAATACCCTTCTTTTTTTTCTTTAATTCTCCAAATTAAACATCATATATATTCTGACCTAGGTATATACTGCTGGGAAACATGGAATCATTACATTATCAGGTTGATGGAATCTGAAACCTTTTTAAATCCCAAAACATTTTAATGTTTCTTAAGTAAGTAAATTTAAGAACATAAAATAGAAAATTTTGCCATCTCTTTTAGATAATTATACTCACAGTCAGCCTGGAAGTTCACAACACAGTGTCATGGTTACGAAACCAAAGCTCATGTGTCTAGAGCATATTAAAGCAGTGCAGTTAATACCAACAATAAAGAAGTTGCCTATTTACTGCTGCAGTTACTAAGTTAAATGGTACACATGAAAGCACCATCACATGTATGTTGACTTGGATATGATGTTAAATAGAAATGTCCAAGGGATTGATCAGGATATTAATTAGAGTTCCAGTGGCTGATAAGAATGAGACATTCGGATTTGGTTTAGGTTGATTTGGGGATCAGGAAATAAATTGATTATCTAGGGAAGAGTCTATGTAAAAAGAAAAAGAGGACTAATGTACAGTTTTTAGAAGAATTTTGAGCAAGCAAGAATGACACTAATAAAAGAGGAAGTCAACATCAACTAGTTTCCAGAGGGAGGGTGTCCTCTAGAGTGTCCACACACAACAGGGACCAAGAAAATGAGGATAAGAAAGCCATCGGGGGAAGTGCGAGTGTGTCTGAACCAAGAAGAGATATCCAATTAGAAGGGAGAACTTGAGCTCCAAACCAGATGGGTTAGAATGGTACAAAGAATGACTCTAATTTTGGGATATGATGGAATCTGAGGTCAGAGAAGAGAGTTTAACTTGAGACCTGACACTAAAGGATGATGTTTTTCGCAGACCTGAAAGAAAAATGAAAGTGTGGGTGCAAACAGATATGTTGACTTAGGACAAAGATGAAAGCCAAGGCTCATGAACTCAGCTTTCCCAGGTATATGTGGAGTAGGATAATCCATTGCGAAGGGCAAGTTGATATTAGAACCTAGGAGACTAGAAACAATTTAGGTTGGGCATATAATGTGGAGCCACTGGGAGTAAATTAAAGGATTGCTTAGCAGCAACAAGAAACAGATTGCTGTTGGATTTTCATACTTTACAAGAGGGAGTAAGAACACTGGTTTTATACCTTGTTAACTTTGTGTCCTGGTGTCATTAAAATTTGGCTAAACACCTTTGTGGTGGCTATTGATACCAAATACTTCACTGTTCAAGGTAGTGAATCTGCATAATGAATAAGTGATGTTACACTCATAAGAAGAAAACTGTGTTTATTATTAACATTAACTAGGCAAAAAACCTTAAACTCTCTTGATTAATTTCATTTCTGTAAATAGCATCACTGTTTAGGTGCCTAGCCTTTGATTTATTTTTATTATGGGTACAAAAAATAAAAATAATAATTATAAAAGAAAAGGAAATCAGTGTTTTCCCTACTGAGACCAAAATGAGACAAAAAATATCTGCAAAAAACTGGACAACTGAAAAACCAGGAAATCCAATCTGCTCCCTTATAGAAAACAATGACATAGCTGAATTTGAGGGTAACCATAGAAATAAGATCACCCTGCTATTCTCTGGACAAGACATTTTCTCTTTGTTTGCTTACTTATGTATTGAGTATTGGAAAGGAAGAGAAAGAAAGGATTAGCAACTGAACATGCTTTCAATGTTTTAAATTTACACAACATTGCCAACCCCCAAATAGCAAAGTACTATTCATTTTCTACGACTTGGTGCACAACAAATGGACACAAATATGTAAGTGTCTTTCTAACCCTCTCCAAAACACAAGAAGGACATGTAAGTAGAATGAAGCCTTTCTGAATGCCTGGCTTACAGAAATGGGAGAACTGATATTTGGAAAGTAATCACAGAACAGGAATGTGAAAAATTTCTAAAACATTATATAATTAAAGTCCAAAGAATGAAATTTGTTTGCCTACAAAATGCTTTTAGAGTGTGTTGGCTGCCAAACTGAAGCAAAAGAGAGAAAGAGATATCTGGTCGAGATTGGTCAAATGGATAGTCAAATACTTCCAAGGGATTACTTTTATTGCTATGCTAAGCAGAAAGCAATAAACATGTGAGGCCAGGGCTTAAAGATTTCCAAATTATAAGCACAAACCACCAAGCCTCTCCAAATTCTGTTAAATCTTAACTCACTGGCAAGGTGAAACCCACTTGATAAGACCATATCCAGTTCCTATTTTTTTTTTCTGCCTCAGGTTTAAGCCATGTTTATATGGACTCACTTTAAAGAAGGCTAAACTATATTCAGGATTAAATGTAAAGGTAAATAAATATCTCAATAATTGTAAATAACCATTATGTAAATTATATTTTGTGCATATATTATTTCAATGTGAATAGAGTTCAAGATAAATCCAATAGAACTAAGACGGGATGGATTTACATATATACAAAAACAAAAAACAGCATTGGGAAAATTATTTCATTGTGTAGTTAATTTCCTTAATTTCCTATGTTGTGGGAGAGATAGAGACAGAGAGATCAGCAGGTGCCAATTGTAAGGGAGGTTAATTTCTAATATATTGACAAGCCCACCCAGTCAGTAACTGTTGCCTTCATGAGCTTGTGTTACAGCCTGCATAGGCCTCAATGTCCCCATGAGGATGTAAATCTAGAATCTAAACGCTAGGTGGTTTCTTGGTAACTGCCAGTTTTTAAATTTTATGACTTTAATATATTACATTTGTATTGATGAATAACAAAATGAAAGGAACTTGTGGGAGGCTGGGAAAGGATTAAGAAGTGTTTTGAAAAATAAGAGATGATTGTGGTATTTAGGAGAGAAGGAAACTTTGATTGTTTGCTTGCTCTACTCTAATGCACGTGCCTTTTTGCATTGATTGAGACTAATTGGCAAATGCTCCTCTGTCGGATTCATTGATCATTTTGAAGACGGCTCAACTAGGTTTATTTGTGGATATAATCATGTAAGAGGAAAAATCTTGTGGAGTACATGACTTTATACCATTATATGGAATGAGAGCCTTCAATATTTCATTTCCCCCTCTTTCTTCATCCCCAATCCTGTAACAACACAACAAAAATTTAATGTAGCATCCTCCAGTTATGGCAGGAGTCATCATTCACTCACCATTTGTGGCAAAACTTGTGCTGATAATTTTTACATGTTAATTATCTATCAATAAGTTTATTTTTGCTACTAATTAATTATTATTTACATTTTTTTTAGAATTCTTGGTTCCCTGTAGTCAATACATTTCATATTCATAGGTCAGAAATATTCTTCTCTTGGCAAAGGTATACGATTCGTATTTGATCAGCCTTTATTTCTTGGATTTTGCTGCACTTGTCATTCTCCCTCCTTTTTTTTTTTTTTGACAACTTCTGTCTTTTGTATTCACTGACTTCAATTTCTGCAATAGTTTTAAAGTGTGTGCATTCCACTCAGATAATTTTCCAGGATCTTCCATGTTTCCTACACCATAATAGGGAATTCTACAAAATTGTTGATCTTATAAAATGCTACATTTAAAATATAACCAGAATTGATATTTTCCTGAGAAAATAAATTTAACAAATTTCTGATGAAGTCACTCTTGGAGAGAGGTTGGTGACAACAGGGCAGAGAGGTATAGCTTTCCTGACAAGACTTTTATTTATATGACTGTTCTTTTAATTTGGGTTTTCCTTTTTTTTTTTTTTTTACTCTTTAGAAGTTCATTTCTGATTTGCAAAGATTATTTCCCTTTTCTCATGTTTTTAGAATTTCCTGTATTCCTCCATTCAATCTTGGCTGCCACAACCAGAAGACCCTCTTTTTCTTGCATCTGTAGTGGAAACCTTAGCAGCAGACATTAACTGATACAATTCTGTCAGAGATACATTCCATTTATTTTAATGACATTAAACTTCTTATATTCTATTAAATATATACCCCCAACTAAGCTAGAGTTGATATGGAGGAAATATACCATAGGACATAGAATAATGGCTCTTTTAGTCACTGTGAAAGTTGAAATACAGTCACTTACATGTACTAGCTATGTAACCTGGGTAACTTCATTGGATTTTTGTGTCTATTATAAAGCATAAACATGAAGGATCTAGGGTGGTGACTGGCATATAGTAATATGGGATTAATAAGAGCTGGAACACTTCACCATTCTCGTTTTCATGCTATTTTGGGATATAGTAGGTCACTGCCAAATGTAATTATGTTTTAAGAGACATGAATCAATCCACCTAAGAATCATACATTTTTATGTTGTTCTATTCTGATTGTTAGATATTCAGCATAGTATAAATACAGAAATTCTTACTTAAAGAATGAAAGAGGAAAGTGAATGCTTATTGCCTCCATTGTGTCAGCATGATGCTAGGTGCTTTTATATGTTAACTTATTTAATTTGGCAATAAGTGTTTGAGGAAGCCAAGATGGATAAAAAGGAGCAGCATTTCAACTCATGCAATGTTCCTGCTTCAATAAATGTCCAGGGCAAAACTCACTTTCTCTGTGATCTTTCCTTTTATACCCCTATATTTTTCTTCTGAAATCTATTTTATACTTCTTTCTGAACTTATGTATTGATAAGAAGTGAACCAAGAATGAAGACCAGGACACCATAGAGACTTGTGGGTTGGTTCATGTGATAAGGAGAGTGTTGATTATTAGTAAGACCACAGAGTAGACAGTTTATGTTTAGGGTCAAGACCCCAGGTCTTGGAAGAACAATTCTGATCAAAGACCAGAGCAGGAAACCAAGGCAGATACCTGGTTGCTGATCCTTAGGTATTAGGCAGGGGCTTGGTTACCAGGCTAGGAGATAAGAACCCAGGGTCTGTATGCAAAATAAGAAGTTAGAGTAGAACTAATGCAATAGTTTATTGGCCTCTTGATTTGAAATATACCTGGTCCCCAAATGAACCAAAGCTGAACTTACATCCTCCCTGTAAAGGTCAGGACAGTGTTTCCCCAAATCTTTTACTCAGAATAATAATGCCTGATTTTCCCTCTTAAGAAAGGATTCCATGGTCAAGTGATTTTGGGGAATACACAGTTTACACACATTTCTATGATAAGTGTACTAAGGAGTCCTGCAGTAGAGAAACCTATTAAATTTTCATTTGACCCAATGTTTCCCAAGCCTATTTGATTATAGAGTGGTCTTTTTGCATAATATCTCAATATTTTCCACATGAGTTCTAAAAAACACTGTATGATATTTGTTATAAAAAATATCCCAATATCTATGTATGTGTGTGTGTGTATGTGTGTTTAAAACAAAATATGGAAGGTACACACCGGATTGTTAAGATAGGTTTTAGAGGCAAGTAGCTGATTTGGGGGGGTGGGGTGGCGATGAAGAAGTAAAAAAAAATAAAATAAAAGACAGGAGTCAATCTAAATGATAGCCAACAAAATGAAAATTTGAAAGTGAAGTCATTCTAGATGAAATAAATTTCACAGAACCATTTGAATAAATCTATAGAACAAGAAAATGAAAGGATAATATCCATTTAAAAAGAACGAGACTTGTGAAACAAGCAGAAATAAAAGAAGAATAGAAAGGTATGAAAAAGAGCCAATTAGAAATATTGGTATGAAGAAAATATCATTTAACAGTTTTTAAAAGCCTCAATAGATGGGATAAACACTTGTCTGGAGACAAAGAAAGATATAATGAATTGAAATAGATTATTGAGGAATTTTATTTATCTAACAGCTATGTATGGTTATTATATGCCAGGTTCTTTTGTAAGTGTTTAACAAAGGTTAACTCACTCAACCCTCTAATATCCCTATGAGGTATTGTCTGCATTTTACAAATGAAGAAGTTGATGTATAGAGGTTACAACTTCTTAAACACCAGAGGATTCACACTGGGAAGAAGCCTGGGAGGGTGGAGCTGTGGGAATACTTTCATCCACAGCTCTGTCACCCTGGAGCGTGGGACAGCTGTCAGCCACTCCATTCTGAAGAGAAGCCCTAGTGAGTGTGGAGAATGTGGAGTAGCCTTTAGTGAGTGCCCACACCTTATCCCACATCAGAGAGTCCACACCAGAGGTAAAATCAGAGGCAAGGTGGCCCTCTCAGTGCAGACCACCAACCTCACTGTGACACTGCCCTTTTCAGCCTGTTTCCTCTTGCCTGGTGTGCTGGGCCACATGGAAGGATAGTTCACAGAGCTGGCCCCCGGCTGCCACCCTCCATCTGCTCATGTCCTCGGTAGTTCCCCATACTGGGCATCTCTGACCAGTCCTATCTCGACTCCCTACCCCTGCTCCAGATTTTTATTTTTATTTTAACCATTTCCAGTGGATGATTCTTTGACATTAAGTACATTGAAAATACTGTATTACTTTTATTACCATCTGTTTCCAGACTATTTTCATCATCCTAAACTAAAACTCATACTCATTTAGCAATAACTCCCAATTCCCCCCCCCCATAACCACTATTCTGCTTTCTGTCTCTAAGAATTTACTTATTCTAAGTATTTCATATAAGAGAAATCATACAAAAAAAAAAAAAATCTAGTAAGTGAAGAATTCACCCAGCACATTGGTCACAGTTACAAAGTAAAAGCATGAAAGAGCAATTAAGAGACCTAGAAGACAGATCATTAACTTTGGGAAAGGAGGGGAGAGTTAGTGAGGATGGGGTTTAAATGGTATTTAAAACATATTTATTTGGAAAATGAGTGACTTCTGAAGAAATATAGGAAATACACCACTGCATATCCTAAAGTATTTAAATTTTTAAAAACACAAAATTAATTTGCCCATCTTCAAATATTTAATTAGTTTAAATGAACTAACCAAACATTTCCATTAAAATCTACTTGGATGGTAGACTTTTACTCATTTGTATTAAAAAATACTATCTGATAAGTTTTTCCTTTTCCAGTTCCAGTTTTTCATTGTTTTGAATATGTTTATTGCCAAATACAGCCATTTTCCAAATGGCCACTATTTAAGACAACTGTATGAAATTGCTAACAAGATTGATCAGGATTAACTCAGCGTCTTCTCATTAAATGTTCTCAGTTGGACAAAAAATAGGGAATGCATGCAATACAGGTAAAGAATTCTCACCACCATTGAAAAAATTCCATAGGCTTAGGAGAAATGAAAGTGTTGCTGGTAGAAGAAAGAGGAGTAAGACAGTCTCTAACTCTTAATGTTTACTGTACTCTTTACAACGGATTTTCAAATTATTGATCAGCATTGCCTGATTCCATTTTATGGAGTCCCATGAGAGTTGAAATTGCAGACTGAGATAACTAAAAGTACCAAGTTCATCATGTTTAAAACCGATTTTTCAGGGTATTGCTTTCTCTCTGCTACTTCAGTGCTATTCCTTTTCCACTGATAGTTTGTAATTGCAAAATTGATGGGGGAAAAAAAAAAAGAAAGAAAGGCAGTTATGATTTAATGTGGTGTGGTCTGTGATGTGTGTCTGAAGATTTATGCCCTGATTAAAGAAGCCTTGATTGAATTTTCTGATGAAAAATTGTTTTGGTCATTGGCACATGTGCCTCATATTCTTTGATCCAAAGTCTGGTTCATTTATTGCTTTGAGAAAGTTAAAAAAAAAAAAAAAGTCCTAGAGAAGAAAAACACTGTAAATAGAAAGGAGTTTAAATGTACTCTGTAATATAATGCAGGTATTGGGATTCAATGACCAGTAATTCATGGTCAAGAAAGATTTTCCAATGCATTGTCTTTTACTATTGGTATTTCATTCATTCACTCATTGAACAAATATTTTCTGAACACTCCTATGTGCCAGTCTTTATTTTAGGCTGATGTAAAGGTACATCAGCAAGCATCATGACAAGGGCACTGCTCTCTAGTTTGTAGTGAGGGCTAGCATCCAGTAAATAAGGAAAGGAATGGCTGCAGGCAGATTTCTGATAGTGATTAATGCTTTAAAGAAAATAAGGCAGATGTTTAAGCCATGAAGAATAATGGGGATAGGGAATCTTCTTAGACATAGATCACAAATGGCCTATTTGAGGAAGTGAATTTGAAGGAGCCAATCATGCAGATGTCTACTAGGGATGGGAAGGGTGAAAGGAAGGAGTGGTCAATGTCATAAGGTTCCCAGGAAAAACAGCAAATACAAAGTCCCTAAGGTGTCAGTGAACTTTGTCTATTCTAGTAACGAGTAGATTAGCACTGGGTGGGATATTGTTGGGGCAGGGGATGTACAGTGGTAGATGTGATGATATGATGAGATTAGAGAGAAGGAATCAAGAGTTCTTTCATAAACAACAGTGCTTCTCAACCCTTGTTGTACATTTAAATGACCTGAGGGCCTTTTAGAAATACCAATGCTTAGGCTTCACTTGAGACAAACTTAATCAGAATCCCTAGGAGCTGTACCCCTGCATCAGTTGAGACTCACTCATATAGGATGTAAATGGTTAGGATAATGTGTCAACTTGGCTAGGTAATGGTGCCCAGTTGTTTGGTCCAATAAGTACTGGGCTAATTGTACTGCAAGGACATTTTGTGGACTTAAACCATCGGCAAGTTGATTGCACCTGTGATTGATTACACCTACAATCAACTGAGGAGATTGTCTTCAGCGATGAGAGACATTTCATCCAATCAGGTGAAGGCCTTAAAAGGAGAAATGATTTCAGCAGTCAGAAGAGAGAATTCCCATCTTTACTTCAAACTGACAGCTGCTCCTGGGGAGCTCATTGAGGACCTTCATAGGAGTTCCTGGCTTGCAGCCTGCCCTGTGGAATTCGGACTGGTGCACCCCTAAGGTTGTGTGAGACAATATTATAAGATCTCACAATATTTACTGATATCTGCTGTCAGTTCTGTTTCCCTAGAGAATCCTAATACATGGTACTTTACCCATCATGGGATAGATTTTGTATTTTATTCTAAGTGTAATGGCAACATGCCTTCCCTTGACTGTCTTCTTCTGGCTTATATCTAGGAGCAAATGACAAAGACTTCATCATCTCATCAGATCAACTCTTTTTATAACCAAAACATTATATTCCCCATAACCATTTTACCTTTCATAATTCCCTATGTGCCCATTAAACTACTATTACCCCTTTAACTCCCATGAAGGTTTTTTCCTTTCTCTTTTTGCATTTGATTGATCATAATTACAGGCACTGGTGATTCCAAGCTTATAAGCAGCAGATTCCTTAAAGTCCTTGGGTCTGACCCCCATGAAGGGAAAGAGGGTAAGATGACCTACGGGCAGAAGCTTTTCTATTCCAACTGGAACAGAAGAATTTTTAATGTGACATTAATGAATTTGATTTTAGTGATGCAAGCTCATCTGCAACTGATGCCAAGCATCAGA
>JAKSZT010004015.1:10310905-10433867 GCA_026826555.1 Tolypeutes matacus
CTTCCCACAGTGAGAGCTTTTTATGAGTTACATTAGAACAGTTGAAAATGTGTCTTTAAAAAAATGTGTTTTTAAAATAAGCAAGTGTTTAAAATTGTATGTGCTCCTGCTTCTCAGCCTTCTCTCTACTAACACTCATTTTGCTGCCAAAACTCCCCTTAATGGGTTGACATTTGGTGAGCTATTAATGATAATGCATTGGGGATTGGGTGGTGGGAAAAGAGGAAAGAATAGATTTGGGATGGTCTCATCACCTTCTGACTTGATGTTTATAAAATTCTAGGGAAACTGTTGAAAAAAGAGGTGTTAATTTGATTCCTAGCTATCAAGGGCATATTTAAGAATTTGGCATAATTGTGAAGATGCTGATAACCTTTAAAAATAATGCTCTTTTCAACTGCATCTCCTGGTCTTTTGATTTCAGGACACTAGTAGTGTTTTCTGGGCCAGAAACAATGCAGATGTTATATATTTGATTCCCTTGTTGAATGAAATGTGTGTCAGAAGAGAGACTGTAGCTGAAATAAGAGAGTAAAATTCAACTCCTTTGTGTCCATTTCTCAGATCCTGTGAGACTAGAACTTTGAAATACAATTCTCATTAGAAGATTTTGTTTCCTCAAGGAAATTGACTCCCTTCTGTCCTGATCCTAAATCAGGATTATATGAATCTTGATTACCTTGTAAAAAATGTATCAGAGAATCCAGCTTTGCATCTATTTGTGTGGGGGAGTTAAATTTATTTCCTGCCAACATCAGCAACTCTGATTTTAGAGAATGCAGCTTATTCGAATAAGTTAACCGTGTGAGATTATATGCTGCTCCATTCCCCCTGCCAGCTGCTCGGGGTGCCACAATGCATCCATAGAGATGAAGAAGCCATAGAGAAAACAGACCTGCATTTCACTTCATTCTCTGAGTCTGTTCAGACTAGGTAATTGGTTCAAACACACAAAGAAACTGAGTTCTTTCTAACAGCCAGGGTTTGGAACATGTGCTGCATCTGGTCCTGAACAAGCAAAGCACCTATGAGAAACTGGTGTGGAAGTACTGCAGTCAATAAGTAGGAATTGTTTGTTACTCTTGCCACCAAGAGCAGTACCAAAGGGCCTGCATGGTCCCCAAATTCAAGCAATAGGAAACATGGGGAGTTGGTAACTGGAAAGACACTTATTGGCACAGCAGCCAGTTTCCAGTTGACATATCTGAGCTCTCTTTTCTTCCCACAGCATGAGACTACAGAATATTTTACTTGTGTTCTTGGGCTCAAGATTTATTCAGGTTTCTACTTTTTCCTTGGCAAGATTAACCTTGCTACCATTTTATAAAAGCCCACTGATAGTCACTGAATGATACATAATAAAACATTGACATCAAAATATTGATTAGTTTTATTATATCACTCCATTATTTGAAAATCTTAAATGTCTCCCCATTTATAGGAGGAAAGGCAAGCACCTTAACCTGGTCCCAAGGACCTTCCACTATCCAGCTTCATTCAGGTTGTTAACCAGATCACAGAGCCGAAGTGAGGCCTCAGTGAGACTTTATACAATAAGTGCTTAGCACCTTGCCAGGCACATTGAAAGAACTGAAAAACAGAAATTGCATTCATCATAACCATTTCATTATTTCAACATAGATTGGCTTGAGAATAATCAGGCTTATCAACTCAAGGTTTCCTAAACATTTGACTTTGTCATGTGATTTGTCATTTCCACATTTCTAATTATATTGCCCTCTTTCACTTATATTTTACCTTTTCCTTGAGACTCAGTTATGAAGACCATGTCAGGCAGTAGGAAGGAGCAAAGGGGTCTGCAGTCCGACTACCAGATTTTGAATCCTGACTTCATTGTTCCCTCACTCAGAGCAAATTATTATCCTCCCTATCAGTGAAGTAGGAAAGTCACAATACTCACTTCCTAGAGATGTTGTGAGAATGAAACAGGATAATGCTTATCAAATACAGTGCCAGACACACAGTAGGCACTTAATTGATATTTTTTGAATGGTTAACTTCCAGTTCCATGATCTTAAATCTTTTAAAACAGCCCAGTCCCTGTCGGTTCAATCTTTATATTAAAGGTAGTTGGCCACTCACTTGGCCCAGTATCTTTGTCTTGTTACAGCATTGTCATTGTCTTGGCTGTGAACGTTAGAAAGGACAAAGAATTACACTTTGCCTCCTGGAGTTAGAGTATCTACTATGTTCATTTTCTTTCATCATACTAATTCACTCATTCATTCATTCATTCTACAAATAGCCACTGTTACGGTGATTCGAATAAGACCACTTCTTTACCAAGCCTTTGTTTTCATGAAATCCAGAATTTTAAAGGAAAAGCAAATATTTCAGTAGGAAGAATACAAGTCATTAATTAATTACAATCAAAGCAGTTACGTGGTGTTGGTTTTGCACCATTGATAGAATAAATGAATGTATACATAAATACATTGCACACACATGTACAGAGACTAAAACCAGAAACAGGTATAAGCCTATATCATTACCATCATTAAGAATCAAAGATTTGATGCCTTTCAGGGTGAAAATTTTAGAATTTGTACTTCCTGCCATGTCATCTTCAAGTGATATGAGGTTTTGGGGCAGTGCTCATTGCTCAGTTTCCCTGGCTTTGATAACTATTTCCATGAAGAATCCTTTTTTTTATTTTTTCAAAATTTGGACATGATTCAGAAAGCCTCATATCATTGCTGGATAGTGTTCTCTATTAATTCCTATCAAAATAATTTGTATGTCCGTAGCACATGATTGTGTCCCCAGACTGTTGCTGAGCTGCTGAAAAGGAAACAGGACATTTAGGACGGAACAGTGTGTCAGCAACAGCTGCTCAAACCTAATATGTGGAAAATGTTAGCTAGGCAAGCAACCAAAAGAAGCATTTATCAAGAACATTTATCAGGGGGGAAAAGAGTGTACAGGAGAGAGTAGTGTTTTATTGATCCACAAGAAGTTTATTTTTCCATTCTGCAATGTTAAAGTGATCAATTTCTTAAATAAAGCAAAAGCACCAGTATTGATAAACCCAATGATGGTTTAAGTTTTCCAGGACAAAAGAGGTATATTGATGTTGCAATAACACAAATGCCAGGCTTGATTGTGTTTGACACATTTGCAGGTGAGTTTTGATTTGCTAGATGGTTGCTAGAATTAATCTCTAACTGTGAAAGAGATGTTTTCAAGATGTTTCGTTTAGGGCTGGTGAATTAGAAGGACATCAAAGACTTTTTATTTCATTCTCCTTTGGATGCTAAGGATGTTTTGTGACCACAGAAAGTGCAGAAATGAAAGTGGACTTCAGCAACAGGATACTTAAACACGCACACACACACAAAACTAGTCACTTTTAGTCTATGTTACATAACAGTACCAAAGATTGAGCATTTTGGGATGATTCAGTTCATCATTAATATTTAATTGCATATGATGCAATATTATTTAGAAAATATTGTTTCCGTGTGTGTTTTTACAGTGCTTCTTTAAAATGCAGTATTTCATATGAGAGATCTCTATGTGGTAAGCCCTATGCATATCCCTCCTGGTTTCACTCCTGCTCCTCAATTTAACCAGATCCACCCCTATTTTGTGCCCTACAAAATTTCACAATACAGTTATAGGTAAGAAGGGCACACCTAAAGTAAACGGCTTTTATTTTCCCTGAAACTAGAAACATTTTAGGCTGTCCTTAAATGTTTCTAACTCTTGTTGATTCACAGCACAATATCCGGTGATCTGTGTTCCGGTTGTTGTTCTATTCAGGGATACAGGGAAAAGAAATAAAAGTGAGCTCTTTGTATGCCCTCTTCTGCCTTTTATTTTAATTTATTTTAATTTGTTTTATTTTATTTTTACATTTCAGAGTAAAGATGCAGTTAAAAATATTCTCATGCACATATCACTGAATATGTGAAAAATTCTACAAGGCCAAGAAGCAGGTGATAAATGATAAGTTTCAATAATTCTCCTATTTAAAAAAAGAGTCGGTATGCCAGCATATACCAGGTCAGATAATTACCTCATGAACCCATTAAGAAATAGAAGAAAACAATTGAACATGTTTTTCAAATCAGTTATGAATCATCCATAGAAGAAAACATGTATTTTAAACATTAAAAAGTTAACATGACTATTTTTCTGGAGTATTAAGTAATTCCCCAAACAGGAAAAACTTGGCTTGTACAAATCTTTAGCAAACAAGCGCGCATAAATGTAAGTACATATTTAAACAGTTTTGCTTTCTTTCTTTTTTAATGGAATGCACTTTGGAAAAAAATCCTCTTTGATAGACTTTATTGAAAGGTCAATAGCAAAAGCAGTGATCTTGACTAAAATAAGTATGCCTAGAGAGTAGTAGAATCCCTCATAAAAAAAATATTTGCCAATATCTTTTGCAAAATGGTGTCTTAAGAAAAGAGATGAAACAAATTTTATGCTTAGCATGTGGTATGTGCTAATATGTTTAACACCTTGCTCGGTGACACTTTACTTGGAAAAGCAATTTATTTCATTGAAGATACAACATAATTTTTCAGTAATAGCTTGTCAAATCGCTGTAAAATTAGTCAATTAAATGTTGTTTAATGATAAAGGAAAATATGTGGGCGGTTCACCTGTTTGAAGCAACGTGCTTGATATTTGTTGGGGAAAGGGAAGAAGGAAGGAAGATAAAATCGGGTACAGCAAGGTGATTAAGAGACTGAAGACATAGGGAAGCAGAGATGTCTAGTTTATGCCGTGAATAAAACTGGAGACAGGAAATGGTGCCCAAAGTACAATTTTAGGAAGCTTTCCATTTGAAACAATAGGTAAAATTACCACAGCATCCTTTACAGAAAACTTTCAGTAGAGATTCACAACTTTCTTCAGAATTCTGAAGGAGGTATAAAGTACTCTTATTGAGTATTTCGAGGAGCAAAGGCAGGTCTCGTGATTGCTTAGAATCATTTGCCTTGTGTTTTGACTATCAAAATCTGAGAATTTTTAACTTTGACATAGAGCTCCATTGATCCTCCATCAAATCACATCTTGTAAGAATTCCAGGAAAACCATCACAAGCCTAAGAATATAGGGGCCAAACTGAGATCAGAGGCTTAAAATAATGCTTAGTTTGAGACATAGTGACTTGAACAAAAGCCTTCTCATGAAATTACTAGCCAGTTTAATGACCTTCAACTAACACTCAATTTCTCTAGAAAACTTAAGAGTTCCTTTTAAATTGGAGGGAACAAACACATTTTTCTCTCTGATACTCTTTATGCAGCATGGTGACAGAGCATTCTTTAATAGGCAGAATTACAGAGTCTGGCTGGGTTTGTGCCATCCTGTTTTCTCTTCCTGGACATACAGTGAGAGTGACTGCATTTCCTGGCCTCCTTTGCAATTAAGGTGAGGACTTGTGACACAGAATGGGGAAAAAACATTGACTGTTGTTGTCATTTTATTATTATTTTTATAAACTCTCTTTTTTTAAATTATTTTGTCTTGAGAAAGACCTCTTAAATGTAACCGGCTTTATTCAAAGCGAGTCTTTTGCTCTTTTTCTTCAAAGTGACAGCATGTTGATTTTGCTGCAGTGTCCAATTGCCGTTCAAAGACATCTTTCCATTCACATTGCTAGACCATTATACTTAACTCAGTACCTTTAGTATCTGTTTTAACAAATGAAGCCTAAGCAATCTATCTGTATAGGAAGTTATTTTTAAACTGTTTAGATGACCAGCATAATTGCATGCTCATGTGTATCATTAAAGCCTGATAAATGATTGCTCCAATAGCTAGTAATCTCCCTCTGCTTTTACAGTCAGGTATGTTTGGTTCGCTTGCCTCTGTGTTCTCAAGGTTGTTCAGATTGGGTTCAATTTTGAAGGATGTGCAAAGCTCAGGGTGACACTTTGTTATCATTTTTATAGGATATTGTACCCTTGTGCACGTTTCACAGCTGTAGCAATTAACCATAGAATACACATCATATCTCTGTTTTATAGATAGACTTGATCACTCCTGAGCTTTTTCTTTCTTCTTCCGCACTGTGTGATAAACCCCATACAGTTCAAACTTATCTTTGCCTCTCTCTATGGAATTGGATAAGATCATGGACCAAAATGAGATTAACCTTTAAAGTATGGAAGAGTCCTTTACATAGTGTGCAAGTTCTTTGTTCTAAAAAAGTTAGTTTGAAACATTCTCAGAGTATTAGAACAAAAATTAAAATTCATAATGCATTTTTAAATACTCAAGATTTTTATAGCCTTGGTGATTTAGGTTGTTAGATGTGCCAAAGGAATTTTTTCTCTACATTTTTTTCATCTGTCATTAATTGGTGCTGTTTTTACACAGAAACTGTCTTCCTCTGGAGTCACCACCTGCAGTACCTTATTATAGATTCTTCAGTTCCATTATTCATATTTGTGCTTCTGCATCTAGATACCACCCTACTGTCACCCACTTTATGTGACACATGGTGCTTAGAATTTGCTATCATCAAATGGTGCACAAAATAAAATGGGGATTCCTATCATCTAAAGTTAATACAGTGTGGAAAATTCCCAACATAGACTGAAGAATTGTAACTTTTCAAATTCTGTGTACCTAGCAGCTTAGAAAGCCAACAGTTAATAAATTATGGGTATAATAAATATGCCTGAAACATATGTGGTGTACAGAAACAAAGCCTTTGAAAATAAAGCTGACTGATGACAGCAAAGACTTAGGAAGTAGGATAAGAGTGTGCCTTATAAAAATTTTTTTTTAATTATAACGTCACAGAAGCATTACATAATACTATTGAATACACAGTCTTTATTAATCACATTATCTATTATCTTTTTGGAGTCACAATTAGTATATGCATTTACCAACTCTTCTCCAACTTTTCAAGGTGCTCATATTGGAAAGCTTAGTTATTTCAAAGCCACCCTCAGAAAATGTCTGATTTATTTGATAATACAATTTAAATCCATCAATTTCTTTAAAATAGTTCCATTTTTTTCTGTCTTATACAATGAGTTCTAAACAATATATTGGAACCGTGCAGTTGTCTGGTACTTGAAAACAAAGGTTCCTAAAACCAGTTTTTTTGAGATCTTTATCCAAAGAGATTTAATCATAAAAATTTCAGGTAGATCTTATTATCCATTGCTGTCTTGCTAGTAAGGGCCCAAACATAACCCTTAAAGAAAGTGCTATAGAGATAACCAATGAGCCACACTTTAGTGAAATCACGCAAGACTGTTCTCTTATGGTAACAGGTGAAACCGAGTTTATTGAAAGGCTTATAATTGACATACTCAGTTAATTGTAGAACAGTAAGAACCTCAAAGGCCCAGCTAAATCTCACAGGTACATTTAGCTTTATCATACACTACTGGACTTCTCCCCATATCTTTGTAAGCCCTATCCTCTATGGACTGAGACCCAGATATTTCTCATTGATTGGCTAAACAAGATAAATATTTTAGGATTCATTCTTTCTTATCACTATAAAGATAAAAAGAATTACTTTTTTAAAAAGGTATTTGAGTTTTATGAACCTGTTGCTTTGATGAGTTGAGCTCTGTACTACAGGAGCTCAGTTTTTTTTTTTTTCCTTTTAGTTACCAGATGCCAGGTATTGAACCTGGACCTCATATGTGGGAAACCGGTGTTCAACCACTGAGACACATCAACTTACCTGAGTTGGTTTTTTTCATTTAGTTTTGCTTGTTTGCTTTTTTATTTTAGGAGGCACTGGGAACCAAACCCAGGACCTTTCATGTGGGAGGCGGGCGCTCCACCCCTTGAGCCGCATTCTCTCCCAGAAGCTCAATTTTAAGTGACATAAAACCAATTAAAGCAAACTTAAGCACAAAAGAAATTGATTAGTTCTCTTAACTGGGAAGTCCATGGGTAGATGGAGCTGACTTTACACATGGGAAGATTAAATGCCCCAAGTGATGCCAGTTGGACTCTTTCTATCTCTAGGCTAGTTCTCTATGTATAAGAATTTCATTCTTAGCATGGCAATTTGAAGTTGCATGTACCCCAGAAAAACATAACATATTCTTAAAACTAATCTATTTCTGTGTAAATAGGATCTTTTGATAAAGCTACTTCAGTTAAAGTGTGATCCACCTCATTCAAGATTATCTTAATCCTATTACTGGAGTCCTTTATAAATGGAATGAATACAGAGAGAGAGGGAAAGAGAGAAAGCCACAGAAGCAAGAAGCTGAAAGCAATGAAATCCAGAAGAGAAAGGAGAGACCAGCAGATGCTGCCATGTGCCTTGCCATGTGGCAGACCCAAGGATCACTGGTAGCCAGTCTTCTGGAAAAGAGCATTATCTTGCTGATGCTTTGATTTGGGCATTTTCCTGGCCTCAACCGTGAGCGAATAAATTCCCATTTTTAAAAACCCAATCTATCTCCTGGTATTAGCTTTGAGGAGCCTCATAAACTAAAGCAGTCGGGTTTCCCCACATGCGAGGAAGGATAGGCCATGGCAGCTACAGTTCATGATCCCAAAGGCAAAGAACTCTTTCCTTTCATTGATCTAACAAATCTTAGGCAAACTTTTACTGACTGTCTTTATTACACATCAAAGACCCACTATCTGTGACCAAAGGCGCGGAGTAGATATACTTGCAATATGGGTCTGGATTGCATTCTTATCCTGTAGTGTGTAGTCAGGTGAACCAGGGCAGCCTCTGATAGCCCTATCAAGACAATATGGAGTAGATGTTGGCATCTGACTCCTACCGCCAAAAAGGGGTCATCAAATTATTTCCAGAAAATGACCACTCCTTGTGTTTTCTACATGCTAAAATGATATGGTGATGCAGAATATATAGAGTAAGACCTGGCCACAAAATGCCTCACCATTCCCATTTTAGATGGAGGGTAGACATCTTATTTTCACTTCAGGGATTATGTAATAGAGCAATTGAGTATGCCTTCAGGAGGCAGATGAATCATAAAATGAACATTGTCCTGAATAGGATTGGATGAAACATTATAGGGAACTGCTCAGACATAAAACAGCCAGCAATGAGAAGAATAATTTTACTTTATTTCAAAATCATAGTTTGTATAATTTCCTTTCCATACATATTATGGTTTATATTGTGGTGCTCTACGCTCACCTAACATAATTTTTAATTAATAGGTTTGCATATATTCTACCACAATGCCTATATATGTTAGCTATGGTAATAGCAGTTGTAATTTTATTTAAATATAGTCACATTAAGATTTAATTAGTGAGGATTTTCCACCCATGACATCGTACTTAAATGCTTCAAAGAAAAGTTTCAATGGACTTTCATATATCTAAATTCTTTGGGCTTAGAAAAGAGACACAAAACAATAAAATTTGGTGCACTAGAATTGAAAATCATTTAATGGCTATTTTGATTTTGCAAAAGTAGCTGCCATATTGGATAATGTCCCCAAACAGCATTTTATCACAGCTGCTAACATAACTCATCAGTTAGGGACATTTCTTAAATGAATAATAAATTTGTATATATCACACAATATGTAAAATTATAATAGAGATTATCTATTCCTTTATAATCAAATAGGAGAAAAAGAATACACATAAAGTAATCACAGAATAATCTCATAAAGCTAGATAAATTGGCATCAAGCCATGTCTGAGGTGAAAAATTCACACAAACGAGAGGAAATTGGTCTTCAAAGAAAGGTGACATCATGTTTACCTGTATCACATCATACTCTCCCTCTAAGACCCAATTCTCTTTGGGTAAGCTATAGTTTATAATTGGAATATAGAAATAAAGAGATTGTGGTATTAACTATTTGTAACTTGTATGTGTATGGCCCTTTCCCCTCCCTCTACCTCCATACCTGTTCAGTGGTTCAGAATATTTGAGCAGTTGCCTCACATGTGGACCAAGGAACTCATGTAATCTTCTGCAATATAGAGGCCGCTAAAAGGGGAAATCAAGTATCCTTCGGCAGTGAACTTTAGATGACAGAATTTTCTCCCTGAGGACTATAAAATCTGTATGGAAATTCCAGAAATATACGTATAGTTACAATTAGTATAGTTACATTTAATATAAAAAAGTACTGGATAACAAGAGAAAGGCAAAATGGCCCAGGATTTATAGTACAATAACTCATATCTAATATTTCCTCAATGAAATGCTGTATACTTTAAAGCTATTTTGAAATCTTTATACAGAAGATGAGTCCAAGAAGACATGAATTATTTGTTGATGAGAGAATAAGGGTTTTTCATAAGGAAAACTTATATATGTATTATTCAAGACATAGGAGTATCCTTACTGATTCATTGATCCATGCATGTTTATGTACTTTTCTTATATATGGATTATGTATTTGAATGTATCAGCTATCTTTTGCTGTATAACAAATCGCTCTAAATCATACTGTCTTAGTGCAACAGGGATGTATTCTTAGAGCCCCAAGAAGGCACCCAAAAACCTAGCCTTGGAAATACCTCGGCATCACTTCTCTCTCATTCTGTTGTTCAAAACAAGTCATAGGATTGCACCAGATTTAAGGAGATGGGAAGTAAACTCTACTTCTTGATGGGAGAAAGTGAACATCACATTGTAAAGAAACAGTGGGTTGGAAGTCATTGTTGCAGTCATCTCTGAAAACAATTTATCACTTTGAGAGCCATATTCGAGACAAAGCTCTACTCAATTACTGATTACAACTCTGTTATGACAAAGATAGTCTTAAAAGGTGACAAGGACTGCAGGAGAAATAATCTCCTTATATGTTAGTTTAAGTAAGTCCCAATTTTTTCTGGTGATTTAATATCTTTTGTGGAAAATATCCCCTGAAATGGGAACAACTAGTGAAGTTCCTTTTCACTAATGCTCAGAATGCATAGTTCAGAATCATATCCATTATTGCGTACCATCATCCCCGCTCTCCTATCTTTTCCCTGCAGGCTGAAAAATAAGGTGGACACTGACAACTAATTTGTTACCTATAGCTTCATCGGGAAAAATTGAATTTCAGAAGGGAGTACCTGACAATCCAAAATCTTCAGAAGAACTAAGCTATAAAGGTAGAATTAATGGTGGAAAAGTTGTTCTGCCCAGGAGCTTCTCACATCTTTCCAGCTCACTTTAGAAACATGAAATGGACTCAGTAAACATAACTATCTCATCCAAGGTCAGGACTAGAACAAAGCCAGCCCGAATACCAATATACCATAGCATCCAGGACTAGCATTATATATGTATATTTTAAAATATATCAACTTGTGGCTCAACTGGTTGGGCGTCCGTCTCCCATATGGAGGGACCCGGGTTCGATCCCCGGGACCTCCCGGTAAAAAAAATAAAATAAAATAAAATAAAATAAAATAAAATATATCAACAGGTCGGTCAAAACAGCTTGGGGATATCAGAGAGCCCATGGATTTTTAAAAACATAAATTTGTTTATTGTGATTCGTGCAAATCAGACATTAGCTCCTGAGTGGTTCTATCAAAGGTAGTACCACTCTTTCCATTGATTTGAGGACTATTTTTGTTCATACACAGTGGCAAGTTGCATAATGAGTAAGTGGGCCACAGTTCCTTTTTAAAATATGTTTAGTTTGAAATGGTCTGGAGGCAAAGAGAGTTGATCTATCACCTTAAACCAAATATTTGCCCCTCCAAATAATATAATTTCCCAGATTTCAGAATTCACTTGCTTCCTGTTCTCACATTAAAACCCACACCTGAACACTTGTAGTTTCCAAAGTAATTTTTGCAAGCATTTTCTCACTTAATTCTCACAATAATCCTCTATTATTGCCCTCATTTGTTGAAACAAAATCTCAGAAGCCTTACAGTTACCTAATTAATAATATCAAAGACTACTGATGTATGAAACTGGGATTGGATTATAGATCATTCTCTAGCTCAGTTCCTCCTTTAAACATCTAAAACATCTCCCATATGTGCTTCCCCTAACCCCATATTTACTGTAATCACTTCATTATATAATGATATTCAGCATACACTGAGTTTCTTCCATGTACCAGACACTCTCGTGGATATTAGAGATGTAAGGATGCATTTGACAGATCTTTGGTTTAAAGAGCCCAAAGCTTAGTGTCTACCACCAATCTCAATAGTTTATTTTGCCTCAATTTCTTCTCCTTTCAAGCCATTGTCCATGCCACAGGCAGGTGAATCCTCCCTCTGCATAAAACAACTAGCCCACTTTTATTGTTAACTGTGTTCCAGACACAATCTTTGTGCTTTACATATATTAACTGATTTAGGTTTCAGCAGAATCCTGGGAGTTGTTTTTTTGTTTTGTTTTGTTTTGTTTTGTTTTAATTTTATGGATGCAGAAATTAAAGCAAAAACACACAGATAACTGACCAATAGTAAGAGGAGGATGTTTGTTTCGAACACAGGAGATTTGATTTCAGAGTGTGCATTCTTATTTACTCTTCAAAAAAGCCTCTGAAAAACTGAAACATACAATGTATTATGTCACTCTCTTGATTTATAACCAACAATGGATTCCAGTTCTCATACTGTTAAGTCTCTGCCCACTTTTTCAAGCTCTTTCCTGTTATGTCCCCTGTCTCCTTGGTAACCTTCCTTTACTGTTTCCCTACCTAAATACTTGACTCAGACAGTTTTCTTCTCTCATCAAAACTCTCTCCTTTGCTCATGATGGTCCTTTAGCCTAAATCCTGCTTTCTTTACCTATCCTGTTTTTTAAAAACCCTGCCCACTTTTGAAGTCTTGCCTCTGTGAAGCTTTGTTCACACCTACATATCCAAATTACTAGGACTTGCTTTTATCACAGAGATTATTCCATAGAATAGAACATTTTATGATACACTCTCCTTAATTTATCTCTAGTTTCCATGTTTGCAGAGTTTATTTGTCCAAACAAAATCTTGGCTTGCAAAAATACTTATCATATAAACTAATAGGATATTGGGTACTAAGCGTTCATTTATAATTTATTGATGGATTAACTTCAAAGTTGCATAAATTGTACTTTTAGGAAAAACACTAATGTCTGGATAAATATTTACATTAAAAAGTAAAAAATTAATCAAACAAATAACAAAACAAAATGAAAAGTACAAAGTTGTTTTGGTTTTTTTTTTTCAAACCTTGACAAACAGGGATTGCTTTGAAGAGACAATCTTCATGATTTGAAGGAGCAAAATCAGTTTACCAAGTAATTCAGGCACTACCCTCTATTGTTGAGCACAGAAAAGAAACTTAGGTCACCGTTGTTCAATTGGATGTTGACATTGATTAAGAGGGAAAAATAATTTAGCTTTCATCTAGGTGAAATTCATGTGTTTTCTACTGAAATTACTCAGTTGGACTCGACTGAGATTTATAATTCACTTCCCATACTTAGCCAAACATGGCAAATTTACTACCTAGAGACAGTGGCATGTTTGACCCCTGACCAAAATATGTGAAGAAGTCTCTCATTTCATGGGAGGTCTTTCCAGCAACCTATTTCTTTAATGATCTAAAAGTTGTCAGGCATAGTCCTAAAATCTAAACTTTCCCTTTAGCGTCAAGGTTTAAATCTTAATATGTTCAACTCTTTCCCAGAAGCATGACACATTCAGGTACTTGTACTGGGTATGATCTACTCCTGTTTTTATCTTATTGCAATTGTAATGATTTTTCATTTTAAATTTAAAACATTCAATTACTTTATGGTGTTGAGGGAGAATTCTAGAAAACCTGGTTGGCCAGCAAACTTACCATTTTGCATCTGTACAAGAACAAAATAGAGAGTTTTTTCCAGCTGGCTCAATTGATAGCAATGAATAATATGATATATATACACACATATATGAATGAGAGGAATGTGGGCACAGAACCTCACTAACTCAAGGGCTTGTTGTTAAAAAAGATGCTCTTTCTACTTGAGTTTACAGTTATTTTTTCATTTCAAAAGTTGTCAACTTTTGAAGCTGGCAAGGTAACTTTACAGAATTATGTTGGTGAAGGCTTTCCAATTTCTCAGTGGGCAAGTTTCATCATAACTTAATTTGAGAGGCTCCAATGACTATTAAACCCATAAAAAACTGATTGTGATGGCACTTTTTGTGGTGATAGATGATTGCCAAGTTTCATATTCTCTAGAACTTTTGAGATCTGAAAATAGAAGGAGAAATGCAACAGTTTTGCTTTTTGGTTGTTCACAGGATTATTTCTGAAATATTAAAGAGAAATATTTCTATTAGATCATTAAAATAGGCCGTAGTTCTTTATTCTATCACAGGTCATGGAATCCCTGTTATGGTGAAGTTCTATTAGCCATTTTTATTTATGGTATCTCATCTAATCCTCTTAACAAAAGCATGAGATAAGTATTATCTTTGTTTTACTTTTTACTGAGCTTGTGAGCCATTGTGACTTGGCTATGTCAGATAAGATAACCACCACCACCACCACAACAAAATACTAATAAATAATTGGACTTGACCTGATTCTGTGATCCTTCTTCAAAATTTTTATGCTTTCTATTATACTACAATTGTATATGTACTAAAAATCAAATATGTTGTGACCGTATTTGGGTAATTGAAAATTACCTAATGCAATTGAAAATTCTGAGGGCAAATTGCTAACTTCTCCTTCAACTATAAAAACCCATCTCATTAGAATCCTCTTCAGCCTGGGCAAAGTAGGGACTTGACTTGTCTTAAAAATGTCTTTAAGGTAGCATTTAAAAAACAAATTCCCAAGATGTAAGCTATTGTCATTTTTTGATAAATGAAATATTATACAAGTAGTTTTTTTCATCTGTTTAAAAGAGGGAGTGGCCTCTTCATTGAAAGTTGGGCTAAAAACATTTCTAAAACCTTTAAGTTCTGTATCAGATGCAAACAAAATGCTTTCTATAGCTAAAATGACCATTACCAAGAGTTTTATTTTGGTAATATTTCATATCAGTACAAGCACTTTTTCCAAAGCCTATTTTTGCTGTTGTGAGAGCAACCAGTAAAATATTTTTGATGCATCTATATAAAGTAGTATACAAAACTTCCTCTAAAAATACTTGCTTGTGGAGGTACATGAGGTAACTTGCTTGAAGTAACTTCATGTCAATATAAACTGACATGGTGAAAATCATTCTGTCTCTTATTTTTCTGCCATTTCACCTCCACATCCCAGACTCAGATTGCCTACACAAAGTCAAATAAAACATCCAAATAAGGGCAAACATTGGTCTGACAGGGTTTGGGTATTGTGATAATGAAAGAGTTGGGTCATTAAAATTCTCAAAATAGGCTGTTATATTGAGTGGTACCAGCTAAACACTACCCATGCATGACTTTGAGGGAGTCTTTATTGGACAACCATTATGTGTAAAACCTCATACCAGGGGTCAGCAAACTTTTTCTGAAAAGGGCTGAATAGTATATATTTTTAGTATGTGAGCCATATGGTCTCTGTCACAGCTACTCAATTCTGCTGTTGTGACACAAAAGAAGCCATAATGAGTAATGACTGGTGCGCCTGTGTTCCTATAAAACTTTATTTGCAAGAACGGGCAATGGGGCCAAATTTGGGCAGTGGACTGTAGTTTTGCTGACCCCGGCCATAAAACTATGAGGCACAGAAAGATTAATAAGAGGCAGGTATCTAATTAGAGCACTCTTAGTTCAGAAGGACTGATATCCCTATATACTTGAATTAGGGGAATCATGAAGTGATATAATAAGATTGTTAAAGGTGCTATGTAGAGCACAGAAGGTAATAGCATCTTTTCTGGTTCTTGAATGATGATTAGGATTCCACTAGTTTGACTATTGGGGAGTAAGAATCTGGGTGAGCTTGTGGTACCTTGTGACCTTTACCTTTAGCTTAATACCCTTCTATTTACCTTTAGTTTGTCACAGTACACATGCATTAGTTTTGAAACAAATAAAAATAATGTAATATCATTCTTCATCTTCCTATATCATATCATTTAATTGTAGTTGAGAATGCATGTATAGATGAGTTTCCTCAAACTCACTGCCTGTGTTTACTACTTACAAGGTGCTTGATCCCTGCTGTTATGAGAGACAGTGGATTATCAAGCATTTGTCACAGTTAGAATTATTTTGGGGGTAAAATGGTGGTGGATGTGAGCCAAGTGGCACTGATCCCACCAGACTGTAATCTTCATGAGATTAGGGCTTTGTCTGCAATTCTGTAAATAATCCAAAAATGTTTGCTTAATGAATAGCTGTAAGGTTTTTCTCTAAGTCTACACAAATTCCTTGTTGCATTTGAAGGGGGTATAAATCCAATTTGGGTTGTTTCATGTATCCATAAAGGCATGCTCAGATCCTAAATGCGTGGTCCTGTGGATGTGGACTCACTTATAAATAGTATCTTCAGAGATCCTATTAAGCAAAGTCCCACCCAAATCAGGTGGGCCTTAACTCAATATGACTGGAGTCCTTGTAAGCAGTAGGAGTGGGAGGAGACAGAAGGAGACAAAGGGCCATGTGGCAGAGGCAGAGCACTACAGACTTCAGAGCAAGTATGGCCTCATGACACCTTGATTTTGGACTTCCAGCCTCCAAAACTGTGAGACAGTTAAGCCTATCTGTGGTATTTGTTATCACAGCCTTGGCAGACTAAGACAAGGTGCCTCATTCTATCTGAGTAACCTGAAATGGATATCTGTGTTTTTTTGACTATCAGCACCCATGTGTCTCACAGAAAGAACAGCTCCTTGGATTGTCTTAGAGAAGCCTCTTATAGCAGTTGGGCAGCTTGATGTAATTATGAATTCCAAAAATAGATATTGGATTATGCTTGTAAACTGATCTGTTCATCTGGGTATGTTAAGTTATAATTGAAGCTTTGATTGGGCCACGTCTGTAGGGTGTTGAGCCCCACCCCTTGGTGGGTGGGAAATCAAGATAAAAAGCATGGCAAGGACAACGTTGGAGCAGGTTTGAGTTGCAGTTGTGATACGGAGTCTTGAGCTGGAGCCCCAGGAGGTAGTGTACAGAGGAGATTGGTCGTGAGGAAAGAGAGAAGGCCCTGGGAAGAGAAGCAAGCCACTTGCCTGATAGTCTACAGCTGGCCTTGTGGCACAAAGCAAGCCTGAGTCCAGAGAGAGGCAAGCCTGGGGAAGAGAGGAACCCAGGAAGCCTGAACCCTGGCAAACGTCGGAAGCTGTCTTGCTCCAACTCGTGGCAATGGGCTTTGGTGAGAAACTTATGCTTTATGGCCTGGTAATTGTGGACTTCTACCCCAAATAAATACCCTTTATAAAAACCAACCGATTTCTGGTATTTTGCATCAGCACCCCTTTGGCTGACTAATACACCTCTCCTTTTTCCAATCTGATGAACATTTACAGTTAGTTGGGCTGTGACCACTAATGGTTCTAGAGCTGAGTCCTGCTTCCCATGAGCCTTCAGCACATGGCCATCCTTTGGCCATAGTAATTGGTCAAGAATGAAGTTTAACCCAGCTTATTAGTCAGCTAAAAAGGGTGGGGCTCAACACCCTACTGACGTGGCCCAGTTAACGCCCTAATCATAATTTAATCATGCCCAGATTAGCAGACCAGATTACAAGCCTGATCCAATATCTATATTTAGAATTCATAGTTACATCAAACTGCCAAACTGCTACACCCAGTCAGAGCTAAAGTTTGTTAAGAGGTTTCTAACAGAGGCACTGCACTTTTAAAAATTTTCCCTCCAAATTTTGAACCTGAAGGTATTTGGGTTGGAGATGCTGCTTCCATCTTGCCACAATTTATAGACTACAAATAACATTAAAGCACAGAAGAATGCTAAGACACAATGCAGAAGTCAGGTTTTAGTAACCCACTAGAAGCCTCATTCAAACCACTTTAAAGGTTCCCCTATTCCTACTTATATTTTTGACTTTTCCTTTTAAGGCAAGGACACAAATGCCTTTCCTTGCTTAAGCCATTAAAAAAAAGTCAACTGCAACCTAAAACCTCTGCTTTATTAGTTGTAGTACATCCCCACTCACTGCATTATTTGTACATTCAAAAGCACTTCGCTGTTTTTAAATTTTTTGTCTTCAAAATGAGTTATGCACATTTATATAACCAGGAGCCATATGTCCTTTAAGTACATGATTGGAGGGACTAGAAATGTACAGATGTTTGTACGTATTCTTTTAGTTTGGACCTAAGTTCTATATGATAGTGATTATTCATCATTAATTTGCTGGTCAATATTTTTTTTACAGGAGACACCTCAATGGATTTTATTTGGCTTGTAGTTTCCCTTCCTATTCTTGATAAACTGTACTTTGAGAGGAAATGTTTTGTCTCCTTTCTGTTGCATGTCTTCCCAACCCCCCAAATCAGCCATCTCTTATATCTTAGTTAGACTATGGAATCACAGATGGGCATCCAGTCCTTCCTTGTTTATCAAGCCCAAATTTATGTCTCAAGACTCAGTTCAACAAACAAACAAACAAAAAAAAGACAGTTCAGTTCAAACAGTGTTCAGTGTTGCAATTTTTTCAAAATATTGTAAAAAGGAAAAAAAATATAGTAATGTCTTTTCCAGCCATCAGCCTTAATTTTGTATTCCATTCACAGGAGAAAAATTGAGTTGATCAAAATTCTCCCACAAAAAGCAAAAACAAAATAACATGTAAGCATGTACTGGTTATTTTGTTGTGTGAGCTTGATTGGTGGTAAATCATAGCTTCATTCAGGAGAGGGATTTATGTAAAAAAAATAAATAAATGGTATCTTGACTAGAATAAGATTTTTTCCCCCTTAATTCCAAAAGGCCTAATGAATTTTTACGATTTTTTTATGATTCCCCCACAAGATATATAGCTGTCCTATTCTTTCTCATATCTTTTCTCATTTGGCCCCTGCCCTCCCAAACATACCACTCACCCCAACCCAAAATCACCTAGATATTCATATGGTTAAAAATAGGTTGATGATATGCCACATTGTTTTTTTACACCTACTTGAAAAATCCTTTGATCTGAGATATGATGCAGCCACGTAAGATTTCTAGGATCACCTCATAACCAGGAAAGATATATTTTAGCCAATTAATATTTCTTCCAGAAATCAAAAACAAAACATTGGTATGAGCTGCACATTTATGTAACAACTTATTTGCCTCTTAAACTTTTCTTATAACTCATCCAGTGTTTGCAGCATTACCTGCATAGACATAGAAAACAATAATAAACTTGTAAGGTTTCGTGGCTGGCATATTGGGACACACAATAATTATTATAGCCCTTCCTCTTTTAAACATTCTATATATTCAAGAATTGAGATATGTTGATTACAATACTGTGGCCCTATTTACATTTAAGTAGTTGAAAAATATAGGAAAGAGAGTACATGCTCAGGATCTCTGCATGTGAAAATTAACTATTTTGTCTGAATTGTAGATCTAGGAAGTTCTATAATGTAGTTGCACCAAGTATATACCAAATCCTTTCATCAACTATTCTCCTCTTGTCTTCAACAAAGGATAGCTTTTATATATAAATTTTGTGATTATCCATAAATATGGTTCACAAATTGTTAATAAGTATAATTAACCAACTATATGCACAACAAATATTTATTGAAGTATAAAGAGGGAGAAAATAGAGTTTCATAGACAGAAAATAGTCTGAATTTTTCTTTATAACCTATAATATTTAATATATGCCAGGACTGGCTCTATGAGAATCTGGAAGAAAAGATAGAGACCTAGCCATGACCCTTAACAATACTTAAATGTTTGGAAAAACATTTAAACATTTTTTATTCCTATGCCAAATACTATTAGGATGCAAAAGTAAAGCATTTATTTTAAGAAGTTCATTGATTACCTAAGTGAAAATGTAAACTAAATTCTCCCAAAATAGTCTATGCATTGAAAAAACAATTTTCTCCCAGTACAACTTCATAGCCCAACACTAAATTTTGTGCACAGTGAGCATGACTTCTGTGCAATTTATGGCATATGCATTACGGCAGATCTCAAGTAAATTATGAACTCTGTGTGTTACCGAGGTACTGTCAAACTCTGATTGATTTGGACAGTTTGTAGTTAATTAAGTTCATTTCCAATTCTGTCTCTTCATCCAATTTCAAAGCATTCTATATTGAAAGCCTATTTTCAATTAGTAAGAAGGATGAAACAAAAAGAATTAATTACAAATGTGACAATCCCCATTTAAGTCTTCATAGTGGAGCAATTATGTATCTTAAAAGTTAAGAAATTGAAGAGTTATATTTGCCTAATACATTATGTCCTTGATATGTATCTTGTATATATTAAAGCTTGATGTGAGCATTTCATTATAGTAGAAAAAAAGGAAATGATGGAAGTCATCTGTAGTTACTATAAGTTGAATAAGAGAGGGCCATCTTACGTAGGCATTTTACTCAGTATTTAATTATTAAGGATTAGACTTGGTAATGCTTTCTGAAGAGTAAAACTATAGCAGAGAGTTTAGAAAATCTTGGTATGAGATATCAATTTACTTAGTGAATCTTGAAAATCTGAGCAGCATGGATAATTTTTTAAAGCCACTAGGTGATTCTGTTATAATAAGCCACCATCCCACACCCTCAACCGTCCTATTACTCTCAAAGATCCTGTGAGTGTGCCCACCACAGCTAGTAAGAGGCAGGTTTGCACAGAGAGCAAATGCTAGGCAGATATATATGTCTAATGGGAAGATCTCTCTCTGCCTCTTACTAGGTATGATTTGACAGTTGTGTTTTTAACCTCTGTCTCCCTCAGTTAAAATATTTATAAAATGTGGATAATACTATATAAAATCTACAGGAAGAATGAAAGGATTAAAGAAGGTAATATGTGTAAAATACTGGTTATAGGCTATTACAATACCTAGCAAGGAAAAGCTGAATTAGAGGGAAGAGAGGAACTTTTTATTAAACCCTTAGAAAATTTAGTTGGGTTATAGTTTTGCTTTGTGTGTGTCTCTGCATGTGTGAGTATTCTTTTGCATATTCTAAATTTCCCCAAGTGTCTATGAGTTGCATTTATAATCAGAAAATAATTATAAGTTTAAAACATTTTTTGAAACAAAATGGATTTAAAATTGTGTGATCAATACAAAGACATTCTCCATAGACAGACCATTCAGATTCATATCCAGGTCTATTTGCCTTGCAACATTTCTTGTTATTTCACTTCTTTGTGCCTCAGATTTTTCAAATGCAAAATGAACCTAAAAATGCCCCTATTAGGGAAATTTTGGATTTTATATATATTACCAAAATAAAAAATTTTTTAAAAACCATAATACTGTTTAATAGAAACAGCAAACTAATGTAAACTATGAACCATAATTAATAGTATAATTATAATAATATTGTTTTATCAATTGTAGCAAAGTTACCACATTGATGCAAAAAGTTAATAGGGAAAACTGTGAGTGTGTAGAGTAGGGAGGTATAGGTAACTCTGTACTTTCTGCATGATTTTTCTGTAAACCCACAAGTTCTCTAATAAAACATAAATAAAATATTGTATTAGGGTTCTTTAGGGAAACAGAACCAACAGAAGATATCAGGACATATTATGAGATTTTATAAAATTGTCTCATGTGACTGTGGGGATAAATGATTCCAAATTCTGTAGAGTAGGCTGCAAGCTAGGAATTCCAATGAAGATTTTCAATAAATTCTCCAGGAGAAGCTGACTGGCTAAAGTAGAGATGGGAATTCTCTCTTCTGACTGCTGAAACATCACTTCTCCTTTGAAGGACTTCGCCTGATTGGATGAGATTTTTCTCATTTCATTGCACCTTCAACACTTCTCTCCTTCTCCATTGGCAGGAGTGACACCCACAGGATGGCAGAACCTACGCTAGAAAGACCATGGGCCTCAAATCACTCTATGAAAGCCAGTGATCCCCCATCCAGAAACCATCCTGAAGCAAGACTGAACTTATATGATGTCAAGTACCAAGACATTGGGTTCATTTGTTATAGCAGCTAGTGATACATTAGCTAATAAGCTCGTCTTTTTTCCCATCTCTCTCTGTACATCTATTGCATGATTTTTGTCTGCTGCATGGTATTCTGCAGAATGGGTACATCAGTTTATTTCACATTCCTCTACTGATGGGTGTGAGTTGTTTCCACTTTGGGGTGGGGGGTAGCCTCACTCACACAGCCCTGTCACCACAAAGCCTGCATGGTACTCATTGCTCTCATTGCTGAAGGCAACCTCCTCAGTTGATTGTAGATATAATCAGCCACAGACACAATCAACTGACTGATTATTTAAGTCCATGAAATGTTCACAGTAACCATTAGGCTAGTGCTTGCTTGGCTAAACAACTAGACACAAATACCTGGTCAAGGTGACCCATGAACCTAACCATCACAAATATTTTTTAAAAGAATGAAAAATTCCCCCTGTATAGCCCTATTTTATAAGACATTAAATGAGATACTAAAGGTAAAGTGTATGCTTAGTACTTGGCAAATAATGAGGCTTCAATAAATAAAATGATAGTCTGATTTTTCTTGTTTCTGTTGGTGATAGTGACAGTGGAGAAGTAAGGGAGCAGCTGGTACATTTGATACTTCACAGGAAGGTGAGGTAAAATGTGGGAAGTGGTTCACGTGAAGTTTATTTCCTTTGCATCACCACCCAGCTTCTTGAAGAGGTGGGCTATACACGAATTATTTTTTTTACTACTTCTTAAATCCCATGTCAGCCTCACCTCCCCTTTCTCTGCAGTACTTCTCATTGGCCAGTCAGCCTCCCATCATACTCTTCTCTTCCCCATCATTGTGCCTTTCCTCCAATTCTTTCCACCCTGGGAGTGTCCTTCCCACCTGTTGAAATTGGGCTCACCTGCTAAAGAACAGCTCGTGCAGGCCCTAACGCCCATACCTTTTGCTTGCACATCCACCTCATTATCGCTCACCTTTGGCCTTATATCATGGCTAATTGTGTCATTGTAAATCTTACCCACAAATTATATTTCTTGAGGACAAGAGTGGGAGATTAAGAAGGTGAGGCATGGTAGGAGGCGTTAAACATCATGTTCAATGAAGAAGTTAACAAAATAACGTACATAGCAAACTTTCAGTGTTATTAACTGATTTTAATGCAATATGAAGAGGAGGGAGCTATGGAGGAGGCAAATATAATTCAAAATTTTTTGCCTAGGTAACGGTGGTGCTATAAGAAAATGTGAATGTGGGACATCTGCTTAAAAATGAACAAGGAGAGACATTTCTACTTCCCTTCCCCTCCAAAGCTAAAGTAAAAAAGAAAGCAACAAAAACAGCAAAGGAAACCCCATCTTCAGTGAAGTTAGGAAAGAACCACAACCCCAAACCACAAAACATGAAAATTCGAGTAAAATTTGTACCAAATGAAGGGAGGAAATAGATATGAAAGAATTTTTATAGAACAGAGGTTACCTTCATGTGGCACAGCCTTTAAGGACCAAATTAACAACCCCTCATTTGAAGAGTAGAGTTCTAAGTGAGTGGAAAAGCAGAGGGCATAGGCCTGGACTTTATTCCCTTTGACAGTGTTTGGAGACAGGGCTAAAGGAATATCTGCACAGATGTGCACAGTTACAAGAACGGGGTCCATAGCATGGACAGATAAAGGGAAAAGGTAAGCATTGTAGGTACTGATAACAGCCAACTGCATAAGGTAAAGAAATGCTAAATTTCCACACACATAAAGAAAGCCAGATGAAATTGATTATTTTAAGGGAAAATATAGATTTCTGAATTTATCTTAGAAGATAGCAATAGACTATACAATTAACAAGGAAATAATTGAAAAAGTTGTCAAAGAGCTACCTCTCAAAGTTATCAGGCCATGACAGACTCCCAGGTGAAATCTATCAAACCTTCAGGAAACAAATAATTGTTATTGCTATGTTATTTAAGCCTCCCCAGAACATTAAATTAAAAACTAATGACCGGCCACACCGCGGAGGCTGATTGATCATCCTACTTTGGGAGCCCAAGTCACCCCAGGAGCTATTCTGTGGCAGAAATTGGAAGCTCCATTTCCCAAAAACAGGGGAGGAAGAGACGGTTGGTCACCGATTTCAGCTACTGATTAGTAAATTTGACTGGCTAACCCTAAGAACAGCTAAAGTTTGAGCCTGGCCAAGTCAGAAGGAGGCCAGTAGCCGTTTGACTCCACCCCCAGCATGAGGGGAAGCCAGGCTGACTGAAAATCACAGTGACAGTAGAGACTGGTTTCTTTCACCCAGATTGGCTTGCAGCCCCGGCCTAGGTGTCAGCCCCACCTATAGGAGGGTGAAAGCTGACAGGCCCTGCACCAGCCTATCCAAGTAACTGCAGGTACATTTAGCTGGCACAGACAGAATAATCAGAAGTCTACCAGGGCAACTGTGGTCATCTTGGTCCTGCACTGCATAGATTGCTGCCCACATCTGCAGCTCCATCCCTGCCCCAGGCAGGGGGAAAGGGGGAATGAAGCTTAATCGGTCTCTCTGGGCAACTACAGTCTAGGCCTGCATGAGTTGGATTATTCCACACAGTTGTGGCTCTGTCCCTACCACTGGCAAAGGAGAAAGTTGGGAGAAGCTTCATTGGTCCTTGGGGCAATGAGGGTAGCTTGAACCTCCACAGCTTATAGTACCAACTACATCCTTGGCTCCTACTACACAACCAGCAAGGGAGAAGGGCAGGAAGCCCAAAACTGAAGAGAAAAACTGTACCCAGAATAAATACTCTAGTAAGCCAGATGCCAATACAACCAACAAAAAATTACAATCCACACCAAGAAACAGGAAGATATGGCCCAGTTAAAGGAACAAGATAAGCCTCCAGATGACATAAAGGAGTTGAGGCAACTAATCATAGATGTTCATACAAATCTCCTTAATAAATTCAATGAGATGGCTAAAGAAATTAAGGCTATTAAGAAGACATTTGATGAGCACAAAGAAGAATTTGAAAGTATACACAGAAAAATAGCAGATCTTATGGGAATGAAAGGTGCAATAAATGAAATTAAAAATACACTGGAATCATATAATAGCAGATTTGAGGCGGCAGAAGAACAGATTGGTGAGTTTAAAGAAATGGCCTCTGAAAGCGAACATACAAAAGAACAGATGAAGAAAAGATTGGAAAAACTTGAACAAGGTCTCAGGAAACTAAAGGACCGCAAGAGATGTGCAAACATATGTGTCATGGGTATCCCAGAAGGAGAAGAAAAGGGAAAGGAGCAGAAGGAATATTTGAAGAAATAATGGTAGAAAATTTCCCAACCCTATTGAAGAGCATAGATATCCATGTCCAAGAAGCACAACATACTCCCATCTGAAAAAATCCGAATAGACCAACTCCAAGACACATACTTATTAGAATGTCAAATGCCAAAGACAAAGAGAGAATTCTGAGAGCAACAAGAGAAAAGCAATGCATAATGTGTAAGAGATACCCAATAAGATTAAGTGCTGATTTCTCACCAGAAACCATGGAGGCAAGAAGAGAGTGGTATGATATATTTAAGATACTGCAAGAGAAAAACTTCCAGCCAAGAATCTTATATCTGGCAAGACTGTCTTTTAAAAATGAGGGCGAGTTTAGAATATTCACAGATAAACAGAAACTGAGAGAGTTTGTAACCAAGAGACCTGCTTTGCAGGAAATACTAAAAGGTGTGCTACAGCCTGAAAAGTAAAGACAAGAGAGAGAGGCCTGGAACAGAATCTAGAAATGAAAATTATATCAATAAAAGTAACTAAAAGCATCAAAAGAGTGGTGAAATAAAATATGACATATAAAACCCAAATATTCAGACATAAACTTAGCCAATGATTTAAAATATTTGTATTCAGAAAACTACAACTCATTGTTAAAAGAAATTTTAAAAAGACCTAAGTAATAGGAAGAATATTCCATGCTCATGGATTGAAAGACTAAGTGTCATTAAGATGTCAATTCTACTCAAATTGATATACAGTTTCAATGAAATCCCAATAAAAATTCAACCAGCATTTTAAAAATAAGTGGAAAATGTGATTATCAAATTTATTTGGTAGGGCAAGGGATCCTGAATAGCCAGAAACATCTTAAAATGGAAAAGCAAAGTTGGAAGACTCTCATTTCCAGTTTTAAGTCATATTACCTAGCCACAGAGATAAAAACAGTATGGTACTGGCATAAAGACAGACACATAGACCAATGGAACCAAACAGATGGTTAAAAAACAGACTCTCACATCTATGGTCAAGTGATTTTTGACTAGCCTGTCAAATCCACCCAGCTTGGGCAAAACAGTCCATTCAACAAATGGTGCTGAGAAAATTGGATATCCATAGCAAAAGAAGGAAAGAGGACCCCTATCTCACACCCTATAAAAAATTAACTCAAAATGAATCAAATGCCTAAATATAAAAGCAAGAACCATAAAGCTTCTAGAAGAAAATGCAGGAAAATATCTTCAAGACCTGGTGGTAGGTGGTGGATTCTTAAAGGAGATAAAAGGAGGACTGAGATGGACTACTGATATTTAATGTATGTATAAGTTTTAACTAGCTTTACTGTAAAAGTGTATAAATGTACAGAGTTGATGGTAACACATTATAGTGAGTAACAGCTGGTTTATAAATGGGGATGTGGCTGAAAATGGTAGTCTAGGGATGTAAATACCAATTGACAGAAAGCTAGAGAATAATCAAGGGAGAGAATAGTGCAATAACCCAGAGGTGGGTGAGAATAGTGGTTGATGGTACAGATGCAAGAGTGCCCTTTGTGAGCTAGAGCAGATATACATCAGTATTGCAGAGTGGTGGGAATGTGGAGAAGCATGGAAAAAATACAACTGGAGTGACCTATGGAATGTGGTTAACAGTAATAATGTACGGAAAAAGTGTGTCAAATGTACACTGTGGACCTGGTAATAATCAGACGATATTATCTCTTAATCTGTAACAAATATTCCACCACAGTGTGGTGTGTTGATAGAGGGGTGTTGTTTGGGAATTCTGCAAATGTACATGATTGTTTTGTAAGTTTACAAGTTCTGTCATAAATATATATATTTAAAAAATAAAAATAGGATGGGTTGGGGGAAAAATACACCAAATGTAAGATAAGGACTATAGTTAGTAGTAAGATTTTGACAATATTCTTTCATAATTTGTAACAAATGTCTCACAGTAATGCAAGGTGTTGGTGGAGGGTTGATGTATGGGACCCCTGTATGATGTTATAAATATTTGCTTCTTAAGTTCACAAATTTTACTATACACTTATTGTTTATGTATGTTCATGTATAATGATATAAAATAATAATAATAATAGGGTGGGTTGGGGGAAAATACTTTGGTTTGTAGTAATAAATTGAGGGTGCTCTTTAATCATTAGTTGAAAATGTTTCACAACAATGCAAGGTATTGGTGGTAGGGTGAGGTATGAGAGACCTGTATGATGTTATGTATGTTTGTTTTGTAAGTCCACACCTATTACATACACTTATTGTTTATGTATGTTCATGTATAAGTGATATACTTCAATAAATTATAAAAAAATTTTTTAAAAACATCAGTACGGGGGAGCAGATTAGCCCAAGTGGTTGAGCACTTGCTTCCCATGTACAAGGTCCCAGGTTTGATCACTGGTACCTCCTAAAAAACAAAACAAAAAAACAAAAACAAAAAAACACTAATATGCTCCCAAGTGTGACAGAGTTGGACTCAGTTGTGACTGCTTTACACATGCCTCTTCTGTTCCTTCTATTTGAACCTACAGTTGGTACTGGAGTTGGCAGGAGTACGCCCAAGAGACTTGAATCTTTGGGCTGTCCATGTGCCAGCTGGGCCCTGGGCCTCAGCGGAGTTGCAACACCTACTCTCCAGTTCATTGAACTCACCCAAGACAACTAACAAGGAGGTGAGGATGGACAACCACCATACCAAGGAACCAAGAGAGTCTATAACTGCAAACAAGAGAGTCCCATCCATCAGACATATGGGATCGAAGACCCCTCTTAATTAGAGGTGAAGTGGGCAGCACCATCCCAGAATCCTCAGGATTTGGGAATAATATGGACTAGAGTGAACCTACTGGTATTCAACTATAGACTTAATGTGATTCTAGCAATGGAAGAAATTATATCATTGATGTGGAGGCAGTGGCCACTGGAAGTGCCGAAGGCAGGGAGAGGGGAAAAGAGGTGTAATATTAGGGCAGTTTTGGGACTTGGAATTGTCCTGAATGACATTGCAACGACAGATACAGGCCATTATATATCCTACCATAACCTACAGAATTGAGTGGGAAAGAGTGTAAACTACAATGTAAACTATAAGCCATCCTTAGGGGCAATGCTCCAAAATGTGTTCATCAATTGCAATGAATGTACCACACTAATGAAAGAAGTTGTTAATGTGGGGAAAAGTGGGAGGTGTGGGGAGTGGGGCGTATGGGAATCCCTTATATTTTTTTGTGTAACATTTTATGTAATCTAAGTATCTTTTAGAAAAAAATAAAAAGTATATTTTTTAAAAAAGTAAAATGTAGTATTACCAAAACCATAAAGTTGTGTTTAATGGAAAACTATTTTATACTGCTTCAATTTTAAATTCAAAATTAAAATTAAATTAAAATTTTAAAAAACTAATAATAACATAAAGGCCTTCTCACATCTTTCTACAGAACCAGGATAACTGTGATGCTGAACTATAATAGAGATAGTCTAAAAAAAACACAGGCAAAGCTTATTTAGTAATATCAAAACCAAAATTCTTAGTGAAATGTCAGTAAGGTTAATCCAGGAGCTCTTTAAGAGAATAAAAAGTAGGATCTAGCCTTGAGTTGCTGAGATGGTTCACTGAAAAAATGTTTGTATTAAGATTTGAGGCCTATGCTTATCTCCACCAAAACTTAAAAGAGTATTTTATAAAATTCAGCATTCATTCTGATAAAATGTATAGCAAAATTAGAAATAGTAAGCTAAACACAAATCTACAAAAATATACTTATATAAACACACACTCAATTTTGGAAATGTTCCCATTAAAGATGCAAAAGACCAAGAATGCCCACCATCAATATTTATGATAATTTTAGCAATAGTTATCAAAATTAATTAGGCCATGTATGAAACAGCATAGAGGAAAAGAAAAGATTTTATTATTTGTATAAAATTTTACCACATATTCCAAAAATCACAAGAGATTTCAATGGTGGTATTATTATAAATGTAACAAAGTTAGGAAGAAATTCAGAGTTTTCTGTATTTGCTCATGTGCACTGTCTTCTCCTAACTTGACTTCTAGGGAGAAGCCAGCCTTTATCAGCACAGCCTGTGTGTGTATGCATGTGATGTAGAATTAGGGCAGCCTAGAGAGAGCAAAATTGGAGAAATAAGATAATAAACTTCACAACAAAGATTCTGGATGCATTTGAAAACAGAGAATAAAAAAATAAACAAGAAAAAACAAGTACAGACATAATGAGAAGAAATATCAGCATCATGTATTCCCTGATTTGATGGACATCACCTCTGGGCTATCCTTCCCAATATGCATGATCTCAATCTAATCATAAGAAAACATAAGACAAATCAAAATTGAGGGGCATTCCACAAAATATCAGACCAGTATCCTTCAAAAGTGACAAGTTAATGATAGAAAAGAAATGATGAGGAATTGTCACGGATTGGAGGAGACCCTAGAAGTGACAACTAATTGCAGTGTGGCATTCTGGATTATATCCTGGAGCAGAAAATGTACATTATTGAAAAAACTGTTGAACTATGAATAAAACTTGGAATTTAGTTCACAATATTGTACCAAGGTTAATTTATTAGCTTCAATAAATATTCTATGGTGTAGGGTGTTAACAGAAGGGGCACTTGGGTGAAGTGTATAGGGAAGGCTGTACTATTTTTGAAACCACCTTCTATGACTCCTAACTTATCTCAAGAAATCTACAAAAATGTGCAATGTTCTTTTGATCTTTAGAAAATCCCAGTAAATAATCTAATTAATTTTTTGCTTATATATGCTTATTTTATTACAATGCTATACAGATATTAGGCCAAAAGTTGACACCAATTATATTTAGATTGTAGAGGAATGTTTATTGCAGTATTGTTTGCAATGGTGAAATATTACAAATTAAATGCCTATCCATAGGGAATAGCTTAAATTAGTTATAGTAAGTTACATTATATAAGATTATTGATAAGGAAACATGTTCGCAATACATAAATAAAGAAGAAGCTTACAAAACCATCTGTATAGTATCTTGTCATCTGTGTAAAAGTGTTTGTGTGTATTTGAAGGAAGTTCCCTAAGATAGGATAGTGGCTTGATTTCTTAATTGTAGCTTTTAGGCTACTTTAAAAATCTTATTTCTATGTTTTCTGTATTAGTTAGAACTTCACAATGCTCAATATAATTTTTATTTAAAAAATTAAATACTATGACACTGTCCCAGAAAAGTTATGGTGATCATTCATATTAGAAATGCCCAGGGGGAAGAGAATTAGAAACTTCCCATTGAATTTGGCATTAAATGTCAAAGAGACATGAGTTAATCTTATAGGCTGGGTTCCCTAGAAGCAGAGCTTGAGGCCGGTATTCATGTTCATGTGATTTACTAAGAGTCTGTTCTTAGTAGAAACCTGTAAGGAAGTGAGGGAAACAGGAAGGGGCAGGGAAAGAGTTGTGCAAGAGTATGATTTCAGGTGAAATCTAATATCCCCTTATCCTGCAGAGAGCTCTGAAGTGTACATCTTCCCTCAGAGTCTGTCCTGCCTTGAGGCTCCCTTGCCTTTCATATTTCTTGCCAGTCCCCTAGTCATTGGACTTGTCAACATAACTCCCAGGAAACTATAGCAAAGGAGGCTATGATTGCTCAAGGGGCTGGGGAGGGAGTGCCCAGAGAAGTTTATAGGTATGATCCGTGGTGGAAGTACTTATAGCAGCTGAGAGATGGATAAGCCATTCCAATCCATAGAAGCATGAGGAATGGGTTCAAAAAAGAAATAAGAGTGTGGGTATCATATCATCTGGTTAAATTATGAACTCTGAACTGAACATTCCTAAAAGCTGGATAAAAACTCTTTGGAAATGATAACAGATTACACTATACTATCATGTTTGTACATTGAGGACCAAAGCGTGTGCCACCATCTTTGTGGAAAATATTTCTTTGGAAATATTAATTATTTTTATAAATAGTGTAGTGGTTAAAAGTATGGATTATAGATTCAGAGAACTGTATTAAAATTCTGGTTTTATTGAACAGTTTTTTGAACTTTCCGATTATTGGTTCCTTACCTGTAAAATGCAAATAACAATGGCAATTCTTTCATAAGTTTGTTGTGAATATTAAGTAATAAATATGTTAATAAGCTTAACACAAAATATGGATTTGTATGTGATCAATAAATATTATCTATTGTTATAAAATACACTTGTGATAAGTTTCTTGGGAAATATATTGGTATATCACTATATAATTTGTCATGTTGATATATAAAATTCTTTAGTGTCAGTTTATTTTTACAAGCACATCATTGAAGGGAAAGTACTTTTTAATATTGAATACATCATACTATTGTATCATTTCATGGTATCTGCTTTCAGCCGCTTAGGAAACTAAAACACTATATATATATATATCACAATTAACTGTCATGCAAAAACTCTTTTTTTCCTTGGAATTCTCACATAAAATTTCACACAAAATACAGTATAGATATACTCAGTTTCATAGTGGGCAATTTTCCAAAGGAAAGTAAAGAAATAATACAGTTGTTGGATTTCAAAAGGAAATCTGTTGCCCACTTTACAAAGCTGAAGAGAAAAATTATTTGGATGAGGAGATAGATTTCACATCCTTAAGAGAAATACTCAATTTCATTCAGTCCCTGCTGTGCATCCTTTCAAAGGGATGATCAATTTTATACATTTCTAATTTTGTTCCATTGAACATAACGGACATAACCTCAATACACTCGTATCATTTATTTTCTAAAGAGATATCGTTTTTCCTTGCCAGCCTTGCTATTTATATTGCCCAAAAGACAGCCAACCTGATGATACAGGATGAAAATGGCTTCCAGCCCTACCTATGAGTCCTCTGAGCTATAAAGCAACTTTGTTAAGTTCACTTATTAGATTTTAAATTGTCGTGTATTGGCCATTTGTCACTGGCATTGACTTCCTGCCCCAGAGCCAAGATTATCACTGTAACTACTGGCTCATCCTTCACCACCAGGTTTATAACTCACAACTCTGCCCACTGTAAGGAGTAATGTATGAGTACTCTGTATCACAGTACATTTTTGAGTACTACCCAAAAATTGAACTGTGGAGAGTTTGGTCTTGGATCTTCTGCTGACTAGGTCAATGATTACAAACTCTCAATGATGGAATAATTCCATTGAAGAACTTAGTCCACAAATAATGCATAGCTAAATATTAGGGAAAAGCGATGAACAATTCCAATGAAATGTAAGCAGATTGGTCCAGTACTTGCCATTCCTGCTGCTACCACGGTTGTTCTGGTCACCACCAGCTTTTGTCGAGACCATCATAGCAGCCCCTTCACTGGTCTCCCTTCCTTAAATCCATCTTCCTGATGGATATGAAAGTAATCTTACTAATGCAGAAATATAATAAGGCCTGTATTCATCACATCCTTCAAAGTCTTTCTGATACCCTTAGGGCAAAATATAAATTCCTTAACATGACATTTAAAGCCCACTTGATTTGTACCCCGCCCATCCCATCACTCCAGCCATATCTCTGAACCTCTCCTGCCTTACACTCTACATTATAACCATACAAAACCCTCTTACTCCCTAGAATGCCGTATACTCTTAAGCCTCTAAAATTTGAAACATTTTAATCCCATTGCCTGAATCTTCCTTCTCCTGTTTCTCATACTACTGCCATATTTTTTTCTAGATAAATTCTATTTGATCTTCATGTATAATTAGAAATATCACTTATGCTGGGATACCTTCACTGACTCATATTTTATTATCCCCACCTCACCCAATATGTGTTCATTTTAGACCTTGTTGGAAATACCTTATCACTGCATTTATATGTTTTTTTAGTAACTCTTGGCTCCATATTATTGTTCCTGAGGGCAGGGAGTATTTTTTATCAAATTTATTGCTGGAACAAGTATCTAGAAGAATGCATAGTACAAAGAAGACGCTCAGTAAATATAATGAATAAATGAATGAGCTAAATAATTTATGTGACGGAAATAAAAAAAATAGATCAGTATGACAATAATAATCAAAGGGAGCTCTGTGAAAAACAGAGTTTGATGAATAAATAGGATTTTGAAAAATAGAATCGAGAAAAACATTTCATACTAAATAGAAGTAAATTTGGAGAGGGGTGTGCCTGGGGCAAGCCTCTATGGCATAAGAATATGTTCAAGTGGCCATGGAGTATTGTCTCAGTGGGTGGAGACCCACACAAAAACCAAAGAATATTGAATTCCTATCCTGGGAATTCCTGCTACATTCTCTAATAGAGCAGCAAGAATCCCCCAAGTACATGGGCAGTGCCTAGAGAAGAACAGACCATTATGCTAGGCCCTTGATATTGATGGTATTACTTATGAAACTTTTGTCAAGAAATTGAAACTTAGCCCAGTATTCTATACAACCTAAGAGTTTCCTCCTGAAACCCTCCTTGTTGCTCAAATGTGGCTTCCTTCTAAGCCAAACTCAACATATTACCTCCTGCCTGGCATGTGACATGACTACCAGGTATAAGCCTCCCTGGCACCAAGGAACTATTACCAAGTGCCAACTAGCGATGCATCTGGAAAAAGAACTTGACCAAAGGGGGAAATATTAAATACAAATGAATTTTTATGGCTAAGAGATTTCAAAGTGAGTTCGGAGGTCATTCCAAAGGTTATGCTTATGCACATTTCATCAGGATCTCATTGACTGCCACAGTAAACAGTGCCTCAAACAGCAGGGCTCCTGAGGGCTTTAGAGACATCTAGACACTATAGACAGGGCAGACAATCTCAGGAATTCGGCATCCTGTCAGTGGGCCTTATTTTGGAATATATACTCCCCAATGTAACAGCGGTAACTCACAATTTCCCTACACATGACTTTTCTGCCCCTTTTATTTGAATCTATAATTAGCACTATATTCATTAAATATATGTCCCAGAGACTTAAATCTTTGGTCTGTTCATATGCCAGTTGAGCCTTAACTCTAAGCAAGAGTTCCAATGTCTACTCTCCAGTTCATTGGACTTGCCCAGGACAACTAACAAAATGATGATGATGGACAACACCCATCACAAAATAACAGAGTATCTACAACTGAAGCAAAACAGTTCCAGCCATCTGCCCCATGGGATATAAACCCAATCTCAATCAGAAACAGAGTGAGCATCACCATCCCAAAATCTTCAGGACTGAGGAATGAACAAACATAAGGTGGAATGCAACTGTGGACTTAAGTGGACTTACGTTTAACAATGGAAGAACTTGTATCCTTGATATAAAGGCAGTGGCCACCAGAGGTTCTGAGAGGAGGGAGAGGGAAGAATAGGTGAAAAATGGGGTACATTGAGGACATTGGAATTGTCCTGCCTGATATTGCAATGATGGATGAAGGCCATTATACATCTTGTCAAAACCTATAAAATTGTGTGGTGCAAAGTGTAAACTCTAATGTAAACTATAGTCCATGGTTAATAACAATATTTCAATATATGTTCATCAATTGTAACAAATGTACTACACCAATGAAAGATGCTATGAATGGGGGAAATTGTTGGAAGGGCAGAGGGTAGGGAATATGGGAATCCCCAATATTTTTTATGTAACATTTATGTAATCTAAAGCTTTTTTAAAAATAAAAAAGTAAATTTACAGCAAAGAGTAATAGAGATAGATGTTGAATAATGAGCATATTTTCAAAACTAGAACCATGCATGTATGTTATTACTAGTGAGAGATAGAACTGGCTAGGTATGGTGAAGTTAGAACATGAAGAATCTTTTTAAAAAGGCAGAGAAGCAAATTAATTTACTGTTAATTTTTTTAAAATTTGCCTACATGGTATTTATTGTGATCCTGAATCAGAGGATTATTCATATTGAACAAATCTGGGAAATAATCAACTATTATCTCAAAAAATATTACTCCTTCCTCATTCTCTCTTATTTTTGCATTCTCATTAATTCTAATCAAACACAAGTTAGTGCTACTTGTCATTCTTTGCTGTTTATCTTCACATTTTTCATGTCCTCTTTCTGTGTTGCACCATGGGCCTTTTCTTCAGACATTTTTTCAATTTTCTAAATATGTCTTCAGCTTTATCCAATCTGTTATTAAGCCTATTCATTCAGTTTTTAAGTTAAATTATTATATTATTATGTACTATGCAAATTTATATTAAGTTCTTTTTCATTTCCCTTAAATATGCCTACACCCTTTTTAAATACAGTGTCCTCCTTCTTTTCTCATGTTTTAAATTCAATCTTTTATTTCTTTCAGCCTTTTAAGAATATCTTTTTTATATCCTTATTGTATAATTCCAGTAAGGGAAGATCTTGGGGGTCTGATTCTGCTAACACTTGCTCTTAATGGCTTGTTTTCTCTCATATTTTGTCATTTTGGATTGCCCAAACTTAATCCATGGGAATTCTTTGCATCCTGGGTTGAGAGAGCATTTTTACAAAGAGAATTTGTTTTTATTCCTGCCAAGCATTGTGGTGTTCTACCACAATGAGACTTCTATAAGTTAATTACTCATTTAGGGGTTTTCAGTACTACAAAGGAAATATAAATTCAAATGACACACTAGAATGGTGGAAGGTTTGTGGTTACAAATCTTTAGGGGAGAATTTTTTCCCCCCATCCACAGTTCAGGCCCAAACTGTTAAATTATCTTATTTCTCTTTGCAATTTGGTGGATTTTTTCTAGTCCATCCTTTTATGTAGCCCTTTCTGGCTTTGTCAGTTTCAGCTCCTAACTTTCATAGGGTTGTACCCTAGCACTATCAAGGTTTTCTTTCTTCTCTCTAAGTATCCATTAAAAGACAAGGTGTTGGTTAACAAGATTGGCAACTGGGATATCACACTTTCCCCGGTGTTTTAGTTTGCTAAATGCTGCCAAAGCAACATATCAGAAATGAGTTGGCTTTTACAATGGGATTTATTTGGTTAAAAGCTTACAGCCCTGAGGCCCTGAAAGAGTACAAGTCAAGCATTATCAGAGATGCTTTCTCACTGAGCTGCAGCTCTGGGCCATCAGGCACATGGTGGTTTCGCTAGTCTCTTCCCTCTCAGGCCTGGCTTTCTGCTTCTGGCTAAAGTGGCTTCTCAGCTCCTGGGGCCTTTTCTCACAGCTTCTGGGTTCCTCTTTGTCTCTGCAGCTTTTTTCTTAATCTGTGGCTTTTTATTCCTCTGTTTATAAAGGACTCCAGTAAGAGGATTAAGACCCACTCTGGGTCTTGCCCTACTGCAGTGATCTAATCAAAAGGAAGGTCCCTTAACTGAATCTAATCAAAAGGTCACATCTACAATGGGTTCTCATGCAAAGGAATGGATTAGCTTTAAGAACAGAATTTTCTGAGGTCCATGAAATTTTAACCTGCCACAGCAGAAATGATGGAATCCTGGAAGATAAGAAAAAACAAAGAGAACTTTCTGCATCATGTACCCATTGCTCAAGTCTTAAATATACTCCTAGGAGCAATTACCCAAACCTAAATATCATCTCCATTCTCTGGCTGATTCCTAGAGGTGAGCTTTAATTCCCATAAAAATATAGAAGAAACTTCTGTAAAAGGGAGATGGATTGCAACAAAACAAACATGCAGTCTGCAAGGTAGAAGGGGAAGAGTTGTGTCTTACATAACAACAAATAAGCATAAGTATTATTGTTCCTATTATGTAGATGAGGAAACTATGTCTGAAGTTTAGTTAGAAGGAGAGGTAAGATTCAAAATATTCTGACTATGAAGTTTTACACTTACAGTTAGGTTACTCTTCTGTAGAATACCTAAGAACAGTTTCCAATTATTTCCTACTATTCATTAAATAGATGAGTAAATGTCTCCATTATTGCTTTCTAGTCAGAGAATCATGTTCATTCATCCTTTGAACAAATAGTTACTTAGTAACTTCTTCATTCCAGGCACTTTTCTAAGTACTTGAAATACATATTTAAATAAAAGAGAAAAAAAACATTTATACCATGTATCTGTGGAGTAGAAGCAAGATAGACAATAAAAATTAAATATAATGAATTTTACTTATACAGTATTTTTTTCAGGTTCCTTTACATTTTATTTATCATAAACATTAAGATAGTACAACAAACACTGGAGAAAACCTTTTTATAATTTTTTGATGTGAAGTTTAACACTTAAAATTATGCTTGCTCCCCCCACCCACCCCAATTCAACATGCAGATATCACATTTTCATATAGGTTGATTCTAGAGCATTATAATCTGATAGTTGTCTAAGAGTGTCTTTACACTGTAACACTTCAAACAATTTCACAAAATGAAATACTATCATGGTTTAATACCATCATTCATACAGTTCCCCAGAGTGAATACATTTTCACAATATTAACATTAAAAATCTGTTTATTAAAACATACTAAGCCAAACCACAAAAACCCAGGTTCTAGTTTTAAATGTGTTTATGAAGACTGCTGCTAAACTCAAAGCATGCAGATATTCATGACCACCTAGATGAAGGTGGATATTGAAACTTTTTCAATGGGTCCAATGATGCAATGCTTCACTCATCCCCAGTATCTCCATATTTGTTTACTGACTTCTTTTTTGGGCACTCTTTCCTGCACAGGCCTAACTGAGAGGTCAGTCTTTTGTGTTAAAGTTACTTCATATGACTCTCTGTTCTGATTCCTTAATTCCTCATATGTATTACTTTTTCTTTTATGACTTTCTTCAAGTTTGGAATCAGGTCCTTGGGCAATATGATCAGAAATACCAGTGGGAGTAGATTCATTCATGGAAGAACTGAATGGAATTGGCTCATAATGAGGAAGCATCTCTTTTTCTATGTTGTCTGCTGCTAGGGATGTCAGAAAAGATGAATGACCACTCACACTTGAGTCATTTTGACTTTTGAGAACAGTGCTCAGGTGGTGAAGATCGTCATACCTGTCCTGATAGTAAAGTTTCTCCAAGGGGGACTTCTGGAGATTCTTAAACTTCTCTTGGCAAGTTTTCACATAAGAAAACTTTCCATCAAAGTATTCCATGATACAAGCAAATATAAGTTTAGGGATAGACCTATATTTGGGATGACTTGAAAGAATTCCTTTACTAGTCAATCCTTGAGTAATTAACCTACTTGTTGCAGTCAAAGGCACAGATCTGAACCAGAAGCTTTCATCATTGCAATCTGCAAAGACCCTTTTTTCTTCCTCTGTTGGAATATAATCAGGCCTTATATTTGATAGTTAATAGGGAATTGGACTTCGAAATTCTGTATTCGGCTCTCGAAAATCAGCCCTCCCGTTCATCTTTCCTCCCAACGACAGCCGCGGGCCTTGGCACAGAGGGCCTCCCCATTCTACGCTGAAGACCCAGAGGCCACTGAGAGTGGGTAGGAAGGGGCAAAAGTGCACGGAAACCAGGAGGCGCCCAGGACCATGACGAGGCAAGCAGCACTCCTTACGCAGCATTTTAGATGGGGTTTAAATGCTTTGTAAAAAAAAAAATAAGTGTAGTGTAAGGTAAGAGGACTATGAGAGTGCTGGGAAGCAGAATTGGGAGGGGTTGTTACAAGCTGACATCAGGTATTAGGTTGAACCATATGAAATTGTTTAAAATAGCAATTTCATATGGTTCAACCTATATAGATAGTCAAAATAGTCACCACTAAGAAGAGATTTGAACAAAGACTTGAAAGGAGTAAGGGTGTTAGCCAAGCAGATATTTGGAGGAAAAATGATTCAAGTTCATTCCGTATGTTGCATAGTCTTCCTCTCTCATTTCAGTCTAAAGCATTTTGATCATATTCTAGTCTGAGACATCCTTTGTTATATATCAGAACTCATCAGTGTAGAAGTTTAAGGCATCCAGAAAACCAAATGGTTTTTTAATAACGTTATCATGGTTGGAACCTTTTCACATATTCCTTCCTTTCCCAAACATAAAATAAAGTGAAAGGAACAACAACAAAAAAATCCTTTTTTTTTTTTTTTCCCTAAAATTCCCTTCCCAATGATTCAGAAGCAGTAGATAAGCTTTTTTCTTTCTTCTAGCCTTACCTTTCATTGCCACATGAAAAAAGTTATGGAATGTACGGCATATTTTGTAAACACTGGCAGGCTCTGATTATCCCTTCAGAGCATCACCAACTGTGCAGTAAAGGATTAACTCAAACACAGCTCATTCCAAAGACAGGACTGACCCTGACCGGCTCCAGGGAGATAGCCTCTGAGCCCTTGAACATCTTGTCTGATAAGAATATTTTTGCATGCTTGAGGCCTCGGACCATACCACATGGCTTATTCTAACAGTGTGATTTATGCTGAAGGCCTGGGAAGCATGAGACTAAGGGCAGCAACACAGATACGGTGTGCCTAGAGGACTGACCCTCAGTAAAAACTCTGGACATCAAGGCTTGGCTGAGCTTCCCTAGCTGCAGGCAACATTTCACATGTGTTGTCACATATTATTACTGGTAGAATTAATTGCTGACCATACAACTTAATCCTGAGGGGACAACCAGAATTTTGTGCCAGGTTTTCTTAAACTCTACCCTTTTCCCTGTGTTGGATTTAATCTGTGTCTTTTCACTGTAATAAACCATAACTGTGTAAAAAAGCTTTTCTGAGTTCTGTGAGTCTTTCTAGTGAATCATTGAGCTGTGTGTTCTTGTAAACCCCCAACACACCATTCATTAAACCTTATCTCCTCCAACTGGGACACAGTGGCATCTTTTATATTTCCAGGATCTGGGAATCCTTTACCATTGAATGGAGTTCAAGATAAGAAGTAGATGACCTTATAATTGTGTTTCAGCACACCCTCCCCATCTCCATTTAATATTCTTCCACTTATTAATAATTACACACAGATTTTGATTCTTCTTCACCTCAATATCTCCCACCCCAGCTCCATCCAAGCTTTATTCATGGATTGTATCTGTTTTTATTTTGGAAAATAAGCTGTGATCCACAGATTTCATTATTTTTGGCAAGCATCATAGCTGCCTCTTTTATATCCTAAAAGATGGAAAGACAAAGTTCTCAAGCACAGCCAGTCTCCTTAATCAGTTATGTAGCCCAAAAAGACACTGATCAAACTATATTTTCTCTTCTCTTTCTGCTTCCTTTTCACATTAAAAATTAACATTAAAAATCTACTCTTCATAGTAAAAATACATAAAGATCAAGAATGTGGAAAACATTAATGGAAGTTTGAACTAATATTCCTGTCTTAAAGATTAAGTAATTTTATAAACATACTAGAATCTGCATTTAAAAAAATATTAAATCTTTTATAAAATATTTTAAATAATGTTATCAATAAACTGATTTGACAAAGTTATTTTCATTAGAATAAATATTACCTCTTTGTAAAGAAAGGGTAAATAGATTTGATTTTTGAGTTGCATTTGGTATACATATCACCCCCATAGAAACTTAACATTATTTTTAAAAGTTCAGAAAAAGATGAAATTAAAATTATTAAAGGAATTATATAAGTGAACCATGTTTTAGATGTCTTCAACATGCCCCATTTCAAAAGTTTCACTCAATTTTAAAATTGACATAAAAATCAAGTCTCACAAAAGCAATAAATCAACTATTTCAATATAAGTATCTGGCAAATAACTGCTTATGAAATTATGTTTAATATTACCTTAAACTAATGAAATAAAATAATTCTGTTGAGTAGTAATCATTTTTCAATCTCTTTAAATGCTCTGTTTATATAAGTAATGGACCAATATTTTATGCTTCTCTGGAGTAACCTCTATGTACATTATTATTTGGCTGATTGTCCTTTATGGCAGATTATTTTAAGTAGAACTGTTATTGTAGATGAATTTGCTTAAATGTATGGTTCTAAATTAGTGAACATAAATTACAGCTCCATGATTTGCCACCATTTCAGTTGATATGGGACTGCATTTAAATATATTACAATTGAGAAATGATTTAAATACTACACATTTAGCCACTCTGATAAGTTATCATCCCTATAGCTCTATTTGGCTTCTCTAGGACTATAGCTTTTGGCAATTCAAAAACTGACTTCAAACCTCTTATTTTCACATAGTTCCTTGTCAGTTAGGGGCATAGCAATAACAGACCCCAGTTTATGAAAAGATATGCTTTAATTCACTGAGTTCACAGTACAGAAGACATTTACAGAAAACAGGCAAAGGAAACTGTGCCCAGTTTACAATTCCCAGTAGGATCGATATCAATATCCTGTTCTGTGACATCACTCTTAAGTATGTCCATTTCGAATTTACCATTGAACTTAATACACCTCTACTCTTTGGCTAGTCAAACAATAGCATCTCATTCTAGAAAACCCACTTTTCTTCTGAAGTGCGACACTCTCCTGAGGGGAGAGATTGTGGCTTTTGAAGAGGAAGTTATTATGTCAGAAATGTATGGGAAAGAACAGAAACAAGTTTAAAAAATGACTGCCTCTCATGTAGGTTCAAGGGAATTAGGATGTTGGAATGATATATGCAAGTAACTGTTACAGGCCAGGGAGAAAAAGATTAGAATGCTTCATTTATCTCAGGAAGAGGGAAAAACTATTTTTAAGGCTTATTACCTGAATAGGTCTGCCCAAAGTATGCATATAGGACTGCAGAATTTTTTAAACTAAGAATTTGGCATAAGATCAGGTAGATGGAGGAGAGAGGAGAGCATGTATAAACTTATCTTCTTTAATCTTATTAAGAGAATGGTATGATCTAGATCTATTTTATTTTCTCTTACCCTTCAAACACATCAGCATTAATATTTCTTTCATTCATAAACGCAATTTTCATTCAATTTACTGAACATCTCTAGTGGATCTAAATCATATAAAGCTCTCCTTTTTCTGCTTTCACTTCATTTTTAGCATCAGAGTATTTCATATTTTCTTACTCTCTCCACAGTATGATTGTTGTGGATTATCCAGCACACACAAACAGATATGCTAGTCTGTGTATCAAATCCACCATTCAACCAGAAGTAGAAGTCATAAGATCTGACTTTAAACAATGTACATTTATTCATTTTTGTGAAAATAAAATTAGTGAGCAAGAAAGATAATTTACATAAAATAATTTTCTTAATTGAAGTGTAGGAGTGAACTGAAAAAAGGTCTGAAGGAAGTAGTGTTTGCATGAGAATGTAAACAAAGCAAAATCCCTGTGTATTTCCCAACATACCTGCCCCTCCACCAGGCAAAAGCTGTATCATTAAGAGAAGGAAGGCTTGTTAGTGTTCTGGACAGGGTCGTGTGTGAATTGATAATTATCTTTCCTACATGAGATTTTTAAAAAATAGTAAAATTTTTCCACAAGCAATATTTTCCTTTCTCAACCAGCTTGTGCTCCACACCTGCTCTATAGAGGTAAGTAGAAAATCAATACACAAATCTTAAATGTCATTATCACTCTCCGATAAAAATGTACTTTGTAATTTAGTAAATTTATAAATTTCTTTACTATTTGAAGGGTAGTAAAAGCTGAAGTCAGCAAGTACACCCTCTAATGTCAATCTGCTCCAAATAATCTTAAAGAATATAAGCTACAAGGAGGCAGAAACACCCAGTAATAAGTTGCAAATTATAAGGATGTAAATGTATAGTAGCATTAAATAATAATTCTTAATAAAGCTGGTATACCAATGAAAAGGATTTTTATTGCCTATTATATAAATGTGTATAGACATAGACATAAACATAAATTTGGAGTACCAGAAAAGACAAATAGCCTCATCTTGGCGTTTGTGCCATGAGAAAGTGAATAACGAAGGAAGAGAAAATAAAATATAATTTTAGGAAATCTAAAGAAAGAAAGAAAAAAAAGGGAGGGAGGAAGGGAAAGAGGGAGGGAGGAAGAGAAAATCTCTTCTTTAAATGATGTGTGACCAACTGAAAAGATTGATTCAGTGAAAAGCAAGAGGACAAGACCTGCATGGGAAAAGTATGAGATTTGTTTGCAGAGTGTGTAGCTAAGGCTGGGAAAGATCTGGTGGGGAAAATATACTCATTCCTTATATGTGGCTAAGTATAGTCTCTGGGGATATAGCAGTGAATACAATCACCAAAGTCCTGCCCTCAGGGAGCTTAGTTTCTAGTAGAAAGAACAGATAATAAACAAAAAGTATGATATGCCACTGGGTGATAAGCACTTTGAAGAAACATAAGAAGAATAAGACAAATTAAGAAATAAAAGTGATTATGGAAGGAGGGTTTTAGAAAGGGCGTCCATTACGAAATGACATTAGAAAACAGATCTGAATGAGATGACTGAGCAAAGTGTTTGCCTATTGGAGATTGAATCATGTCCCCCCAAAAAAGGCAAGTTCAGGTCTCAACCCCTCATCCTGTATGTGTATGAACCTATTTACAAATAGGACTTTTGAAATGTTATTAGTTAAGATGTGCCAAGACTGAATGGGGGTGGGTGTTAATCCAACATGGCTGAAGTCCTTATGAGCAAAGAAAATTGAACATGGAAGAGAAGCCACGGGGAGCAGCCAGAAGCTGGAAATCAACAGAACCATGAAGAGAAAGGAGGAGACTCTGCCACGTGCATTGCCATGTGATGCAAAAGTTAAGGGGCCACAAAGATTGCTGGACAGCCAGAAGATACTAACCCAGGAGGAAGCAAGCCTTCTAGCCTCTGAAACAGTGAGCCAATAAATTCCTGTTGTTAAGCCAACACTGTATAGTATTTGTTTTAGCAGCTAGGAAAGTAAAACAGTGGTTATCTGGGGGAAAGAGTGATCCAGGTAGAGGGAAGAATAAATGCAAAAATCTGAAGCTGGAGTGTTTTTTTTTTTAATGTGTGCAGAAAACAGCCAAGAGCTAGCATAGACTGAGTCAGGACAGAGGAGGAAGGATGTGAACTTAAGAGAGATTGGGGGCAGAGGCATGTTGCATAGAAGATATGGAGGATTTGGGATTTTGCTCTTAGGTGGGAAGCCATTAGCATTTTGAACAGAGGAATGACATGTTGTGACATTTGCTTTAAAAGGATCATTCTGGCTGCTGTAAGGAAAATAGACTGCAGAGTGACAAGGGTGGACGCAGGAGAACAGTTAAGAGGCAGTTTTATGTGTATTTGTCTCTGAGGGATGATTGATGATAAAACTTGCCAGATAACAAAGGGAATTAGTTATAATTCATTTACCAAAGTGATTCCAGGTAGGTCATTGTCATGTTAAATTTTGTTTTATTTTACTGCCCCCAAAGTTGAAATAAACTAATTCAAGGCAGTAGTCATCTACAATAGTCATCTAATATAATTTATAGAATGGTTTTATTGTCCATTTTTCTTCTAATCTCTTTTCCTGTAAATACTTATGTCTGTTTGTAACCATTTTATGGATAGAATTACTAGTCTGTATTTTTCTGTCTTAACATTTAACATTTTAACTTGTGCATTTTCCTATTTTGTAAGTGTTTTTCAATTCTTTTCCTGTATCTTTTCCTTTTCAAATCCCTCCCTCCACCTCCATATAACCCATACGAAGAGTCTTTCGTATATACTTTCATCTCATTCTTGATGCATATGTGATTTCTTCTTTAAAAATCTAATCCTTAAAACTATTGTTGTGCATCAATAAAATGTATTGTTTCTTTATAATCTCCACAGTCTACTTGCAGGGCATCTCAGGTTTAACTAAGTTAAATTCTTGCTTTTGAAACAAAAATGTACCCAAACTATTTTGAGGAGAAGCAAAAGCATTTAGTCATATTAATAAAGGAAAACTTGTTTAAATTATTTTGATTTTTGTTTATTGCTGCCAGGATTATGAATTCCCATCCCCTTTCCTTGCTACCCTTCCTGGAGCTCTCTTTTCAAAGGGGAATGGTGTGTTTGTAAATACATTTGTAATTTGAAATGTATTCCAAGAATGGTTTTAGTGAAGCTTATTACTAGAATTGCATTTGCACTGCTAAGTAATGAGTACTTACTCCAAGTACTGTTTGTGTGTGGCCATCTGGTTTAATGGCACATCGATGTTGAGGCAGCTCCCCAGGGCTCCACAACTTACCGATCCTGAGAGGACACCACTACATCAACACACCCAGATTTTGGAAACACACATCCTCTAACTAGTCATTGCCTCTGAAAACAGCTTCCTCAGTCTGGAAATCATGAAAATGGATTTAGAGTGCCACACATTTTATTCAGCCTGTACTCCAATAATCAATATATAGGGGAGAATTCAGGTGCTTTGATATTTAGTCCATTTTATATTCTTAACTATATTCTGAATACATTTATTTGAATAAAGGAAAAATGTGCAGGTGAGCATAAATCCTTTCTTATAGTTTTTTCAAAAGATCTCAATTAAGATTTGCAAGAGAAATGAATCTGTTTGTTAAGTCCCTTTCAAAAATGCTCTCTTCCTTTTATATATTTTGGAACTATGTTCTACAAGTTTAATATTCTATATTTCTTTGGGGGAAGATTAAATTAAAATTCTTTATATGAAATTCTAAAATAACTTTTTAAATATATATGTGTATGTAGATGACTTTAGGAATATATATACACAAACATACACATACATTCACATTTATTTTTGTAAGAACTCTTGAACAAATACTTGGGGTTTATTATGCTTTATTCTTTGTAGCCATGATTAATATTCTCCAGGTAAGCCTGTAACCAAGTACTTAGGAAAAATATACAGTCAACAAAAATTCTTTTATTCCATTATCCCATTTCCAAATATTTCTGTTACTTTAATTCCTTTTTTTTTCTGAAGGAAAAATCAATACACAAATATACAAATATCTTCCTTTGAGATTTTTTTATAAAGTCTTTACCTTTCTCTTCAAGTACATGATTAAACGAGTGCCCTCTCTCCATAGTATATATAATACCCTAAAAGCCTTGAATTCAGTCCTTTAATCATCAGTGCTTAAAGGAAATACCCATTCTGAGTTCTCTATGTAGGTTATCAGCTATACCTTTAAAAACAACTTTTTAGTTTAGAAACTTAATTTCCAAAGAGAACGATCATGAACATACAATCTGGCTGAGAGAAGCTCTTACACAGTAGGATCTGAATAAATTAACTCCCTTGCTATAAGGATTTTTTATTTTTCATCACTTACATATTTAACCAAAAACAAATCAATTTACAGACAAACCAAGGGTCTCTATAAATCTTTCAAAGAATTAAGGCTGAACTCTAAAATGATCTAGTTCATTCACATCACAGAACAGTTAGGCCTCATAACACATGAATTTTCAATGCCAAACAATGCTTAGTAGATTTCTGAATAAACAATTCAAAGTTTCATCGTGTCACAAACAACCAGAAAGAAAAATATGATGTATTATGTAACCTTTTATAATACATCTTTTATGTCATAATTTTAATGTACATTTTATAAAGCTTATTATATGTAGGTCATAAGTACATAAACCATACTTGTATATCTTGCTTAGGAATTTAATTTATTTTAATAAATTTTAAGTATATATTTTAGTTTCTATTTTCTGTCAACTACCATAGGCAGAAGAATATTTTTGCAAGAGTATTTCTGAGACCCTAGCAAACACATATTGCTAATGTTGGTATGATTTTGACCCTGATTAGGTGAAATTAGAATAGCCTATTTATTATTACTCTATTGCAGTGCTAGAAAACATTTGCAGAAGTTGAAGAAAAAGACTTTTCAGAGATGCCAGTGAAATTACAGCTTCCTAGTAGGTTTTTGTTGATGTAGAAATGTGGTTTGCTTTTAAATTTACTATGATATAAAATGTGCTCTTTATCATGCCTTTTTTTTTTTTGGTTCCTAAAGTTAGTAGCAGAAGCTTCCATTTTTTTTTTTTTTAGCCATAGGTTCATTATGTTCCCTATACTTGGCCATTTCTTTTTAAGCCTAAATAGTAGGACATCCTCGATGTTTCTTCTCATATGGAATTATATCCATAATTCTAAACTAGCTAATTTGCCTCTTCTACTGATGTGATTAGGTTACGTGTCCATTCTCAGATGCTTGTTCTCTTCTTATTTACACCAGATTAAATAGTCTGGTAATGTCCCTTCACATCTTAATTTTTAATATTCTTTCACCAGTGAAAGAACTATCTGTAGGCTAATTCCTAGGAAAATATTTTCACCCTTATACAACCTTAGTTGCACTGAAGAGTCTGAAAAATAGAAAGCAACAGAATACCTTAATCATTCTAAGAAAACTTTCTCATTATGCTCCTCAGCATTCAATCTGGCTCTTCTTGTTCAACTCCTGAAATTTTATTCTCAAACAAAACCTCCTCAGACACAAAAATCTAACATTTGTTGTGTAGTCCAGGTCACTCTGAACAAGCTGCATTCTTTTAGCCAAAGGTACTAACATGTTATTTATTCTTATTGATATTTAGTAAATAATTCTTCTACAAATTTAAATGAATATTTTAAAATAACTTCATAAGCCTTATATCATGAATTGTACCAATTCAACTTTGAAATTGCTCTTATATCACTTCATATTTGTCAACCTATACTTTTCTTCATTATTTTCTTTTGTTTGCTTATTTAATGAAAGGTATATAAGTGGGAATTGCTATAATACCCCCATCTGGAACATTTTCTTGAAATTAAGTACTTTTAGAGAGGTACTATAGCACTTTGTCAAAAGAATTGAGAGAATTGACTATACTCAGATCTGCCATTTCAAGCTATACGATGACTGTGGTGACATGGAGCTATATACCCCAGAAAAAACATGTTCTTAATTCATTCCTGTGGGTGGGAACTCATTGTATATAGGACCTTTTGCTACTGACTCAGAATGGGTCATAATTCTATTACTGAAGGCTCTATAGGGAAGATCAGAGAGAGAGAAAAATCTACAGGGAGCAGTCAGTAGCTGGAAGTCAACCGATCTGAAAAGCCAGGGAAGGCTGCCATGTGAATTGCCATGTGACAGAAAAGCCAAGGATCAAGGATCACTATCAGCCAGACCCATTCAGAATGTCACAATCTTCTTGGAGAAAGGATCACATTGATGACACCTTGAATTTGGACTTCTCTTATCCTCAAAACTGTGAGCCAATAAATCCCCATTGTTTAAATCAAACCATTGCATGGTATTTGCTTCATCAGCTAGAAAACTAAAACAATAACCTTGACTAAGTTATTCAAGCTCTTTGTGACTCAGTGTCTAAATCTTTAATACAAGCATACCTCATTTTATTACACTTCACTTTTTTGTGCTTTGCAGATAATGCATTTTTTATAAATTGAAGTTTTGTGGCAACTCTGTGTCAATGAAGTCTGTTGGAGCCAATTTTCCAAAAGCATGTGCTCACTTTGTGTCTCTGTATCACATTTTGGTAATTCTCACAATATTTCAAACTTTTTCAAAAATGTTTTTAATCTATTAATTGATGATCTGTGATCAGTGATATTTGATGTTACGATTAAAATTGTTCTGGGACATCACAAACCACGCTTATGTAAGACAGTGAACTTAACTGATAAATGTGTGTGTTTTGACTGCTCCATTGAACAGCTATTCCCCATCTCTCTCCCTCTCCTCTGGCCTCCCTATTACCTGAGACATAGCAATATTGAAATTAGGCTAATTGATAATCCTACAATGGCTTCTAAGTGTTCAAGTAAAGAAAGAGTTGCACATCTCTCACTTAAAATCAAAAGTTAGAAATGATTAAGCTTATTGAAGAAGGCACGTCAAAAGCCAAGATGGGCTGAAAGCTAGGCTTCTTGTGCTGAACAGCCCAATTATGAATACAAAGGAAAAGTTGTTGAAGAAAATTAAAAGTGCTGCTACAATGAGCATATGAATAAGAAAGAAAGCAAAATAGCCTTATTGTGGATGTGGAGAAAGTTTTAGTGGTCTAAATAGAAGATCACACCAGCCACCAAACATTCCTTAAACCAAAGCCTCATCCTGAGCAAGACCATAACTCTCTTCAATTCTATGAAGGCTAAGAAAGGCGAGGAAGCTGCAGAGAAAAGTTTCAAGCTAGCAGAGGTTGGTTCATGAGTTTTAAGGAAAAAAGTCATCTCCATAATACAAGTTCAAGGTGAAGCAGCAAGTGCTGATGTAGAAGCTGCAGCTAGTTTTCTAGAAGATCTAGCTAATATAATTGATGAAGGTGGCTACACTAAACAACAGATTTTCAGTGTAATTGAAACAGCCTGGATGTAGTTGTAGTTGTAGTTCAGTGTAGTTTAAACAGTTCTGGATGGCCTTCCAATAAAAGATGCCATCCAGGACTTTCATAGCTCAAGAGGAAAAGCCTATACCTGGCTTCCAAACTTCAAACGACAGGCTGACTCTCTTGTTAGGGGCTAATACAGCTGGTGACGTTAAGTCAAAGCCAATACTAGTTTACCATTCTGAAAATCTAGGGCCTTAAGACATATGCTTATGCTACCCTGCCTGTGCTCTATAAATGGAACAACAAAGTCTGGATGACAGTGCATCTATTTACAACATGGTTTACTGAATAAATTAAGTCCCCTGTTGAGAATTACTGTACATAAAGATTCCTGTCAAAATAGCAATGCTCATTGACAATGCACCTGGTCACCCAAGAGCTATGATGAAACATATGATGAAATTAATGTTGTTTTCATGTCTGCTAACGCATATATTCTGCAGCCCATGAATCAAGGAATCATGTCGACTTTCAAGTCTTATTATTTAAGAAATACATTCCATAAGGTTTGAGTCCTCTGATGGATCTGGGTAAAGTCAACTGAAAACCTTCTGGAAAGGATTCACCATTCTAGATGCAATTCAGAACATTTGTGATTCATAGGAAGAAGAGATAAAAATATCAATATTAACAGGAGTATGAGAGAAATTGGTTCCAAATCTCCTGGATGATTTTAAGGGGTTCAAGACTTTAGTAGAGGAAGTAACTGTAGGTGTGGTGGATATAGTAAGGGAACTAGAATTAGAAGTGGAGCCTAAAGATGTGACTGAATTGCTGCAATCTCATGGTAAAATTTTAATGCATGAGGAGTGTCTTCTTATGGATGAGCAAAAACATAATGGTTTCCTGAGATGGTAACTACTCCTAGAGAAGAAGCTGTGGACATTGTTGAAATGACAAAAAAGGATTTAGAATATTACATAAACTTAGTTGATAAGGCAGTGGCAGGGTTTGAGAGGACTGACTCCAAGTTTGAGAGAAGTTCTTTGGGTAAAATGCAATCAAATAGCATTGCATGCCACAGAGAAATCTTATGACTGGAATAGTCAATTGATGTGGCAACTGTCTTTGTTGTCTTATTTTAAGAAATTGCCACAGCCACACCAAATATCAGCAACCACCATTCTGAACAGTCAGCAGCCATCAACATCGAGGCAAGACCCTCTGTCAGCAAAAAGATTATGACTTGTTGAAGGTACAGATGATGGTTAGTATTTTTAATTAGTGTACGTACATTTTTAGACACAACGCTATTGCACACTCAATGGACTAAAATATGTTGTAAACATAACTTTTATATGGACTAGGAAGCCAAAAAATTTGTGTGACTCAGTTTATTGCAATATTTGCTTTATTGCAGTGGTCTGGAATAGAATCTGCAACATCTCTGAGGTATGAAATGTATAACAATAGTATGTAGTTCGCAGGATTATTAAAATAAAATGTGTCTGTTAATTTAAAATTTTAGAACAGAGTTTGGCATATATGAAATCTCAATGTGTTTTAACAATTATTATTATTCAAAATCTAGTCTCATGAATAGTATAAAATCTCAGAATGTCAAGATCAAGTTCTAAAGATCAAACCAGGTGCCAGTAACTGGTTTTCTAAAGGATTTTCTAAAGCTCCCAGATCTGCTTACTCCATGTTAGACAAGTAAATGTTAGCCGCAAACCCGATCTCCCACTTCTCATCATATCCTTTTGGAGGCAGCATTCAGGGTACAATTTCAGAGTTATGATAGTAATATATATATATATATATATATAATCTACTCATTTTTCTTCTTATAAAATCAGTTACTTTCAATGTAATCATCGTAAAAGGAAAAAATATGATACTCAAAACAGAACTCAAAAAAGTAAAGTCCAAAGAAAAACTTAAATTTCTTGGGTAATAAGATGTTCTTGGTCTCCAGAAACAAAATTGTTACCTGGTGGCTACTTCCATGGAAACCTGCAAAGCATCTGTCCCAGGTGCTAGTAGGAATCATATTGGCAGTTTTTAATTGAGTCTGTGGAGAGTGTTTCAAAGGCAAATCTATTTTAAATCGTTCTTGATGCCTGTGGGTGTATCCAGAAATGAATTAGTGTATTTTTTAAGCTATTTATTACCAACAGTTAATGGCAGGCTCATTTCAGGGAATTCCTTTAAAATTTCATTTACTAAAGAGAGTTCGTTAACTTTTATTGCTTTCTCAGGAATGATTGAACATGTTAAGTTGTGCCGTCCTTTGAGGTATCTTTTTCTTTTTACTCATATGGCCAGCCTCCTGGTCCTTTACATGGCATCTTAGAATATTCTTCAGACTTTACTTTCTTTCCCCAATCTGAAGCACAACATAAAGTAGTATTAAGGGCACAGATGTTTGTATTTAGATCCAATAATTCAAATCTCAACTCCTCCACTTTCTAGATATGAGTAGAGGAAAATTCCTCAATCTTCCTAAATTTGTCTTGCACAATATTTCCCCCATCTTTCCTTTAGTGAATTCCTTTAGTGAATTCATTACAAAACACAACTCCAATTGTTCTTTTTAATCATTCAGTTCCACTAGCATATCCTCCAATAGGTGTATGTCCAAGAGACTTAAATCTTAGGTCCAACCATGTGCCAGTTTTACCCTGAATCTCAGCAGAGTTGCAACACCTACTCTCCAGTTCATTGAACTCACCCAAGACTCCTAACAAAGTGATCGTGATGGACAACTTCCATCCCAAGGAATAGAAAGAGTCTGCAACTGCAAGCAAGATAGTTCATCCATCTGCCCCTTAGGATGTAATTTTATATCTGCACTAATATAAGTGTAGTCCTCCTTTCCATTGTTTATTCCTATTCTACACAAGCTTTTAGTCATGCTAATTACCTTGTTTATATTAGTTTCCTAGGTTGCTATAACAAATTACTCCATACTGGGTGGCTTATAACAGTAGTTTATTCTCCCACAGATTTGGAGATAAGACGTCCAAAATCACAGAGCTTGCAAGGCTATGCTTCCTTCAAAGCCTCTGAGGAAGGATCCTTCCTTGTCTCTTTCAGCCACTGGTAGAACTAGGTGTGGCTTGGCTTGTGCAGACTAACTCCATTCTCTGCCTCTGTCTTCACATGTTCACCTTTCTTCTGTGGCTATGTCTCTGTATCCAAATTTCCCTCTATTTATAAGGACACAAGTCTTATTGGATTTAGAGTCCACCCTAATCCAGAATGATCTCATCTTAACTTAACTAATTGCATTTGCAAAAATCCTATTTCCAAATAAGATCACATTCTGAGGATCCAGATGCACATAATCTGGGGAGGGAAGGTGTTATTATTCATCCCAGTAAACCTGCTATGTGGAATTTTTATATTATTTGTAGCACATTATTTTTTTCCCTGAAAACGCCAGGCTGTTTGAATCTCACTTATCCATATAACTTTACAGAACTCATATTTGTGCTGTTACTCATTATATTACCTAATGTGGTGCCACTCTATGCTGTACTGTTATGTATTGCAAATTTAAGTTAGCAGTATTTCAGCAGTAATTCTAAGGTACTCTAGTGACCACAGAAAATAAGGGAATTGGATATTCAGTATTGGATATGTTCATGGAAAACAAATCCTTGAAGAGTTGTCTGGACTCAAAAATGAACTCTGCATGAGAGAGAAATAATTGTTGGGCTTTAAGTCATGGTAATTAGGGAGTTTGTTGTTGTTGTTGTTGTTGTTGTTTTGCAGCATAACCTAGCCTGTTGTGACTGATATATAATCTGAACCACTGAAAATGATATCTGAATCTATTTTACTCTTTAAACTTTGAATGCCTCTCTGGGTAATGAGTTGGTTGCATGTCTTAGTTTATCTTTACTCATTAATTCATTAAGATTCATTGAGTATTTACTACATGCATAGAACTAGACAAGTTGTTGGGGATAAAATAAAATGAATAGATGTGGCCACTAATCTTATGTAATCAGCATTCTTGTGTGAAACACCAACAAATAGAAAAAGAAAATAATTCAACATACAAAATAGGTTTAAATTGTCAGAAGGTCTATAAAGGTAACAAGCAAAGGCTAACACAGAACATAAAACGGGAAACTTATTTTAGATATGGTGGTCAGAAAATCTGTGTGATGAGGTGAGATTTTATATGAAAACTAAAGGTTGAGAAGGAAGGAATGCCATGGGAAGTCTGGGGACTACACCCCAGGTAACGCCATGTGCAGATGGAGAGGCGAGCTTGAAAACTCACAGCACTTGAGGTGAAGTTACCATGTCGACAGGTGATTAGTACTACCTAAACTACAGAGGGATTCCCAGGTTGCCCTATGGTATTTCTTTGCATAAAAGACATTTAACATTACCCGTGGTGAAAAATTCAGTTAACCTAGTAATTTCATGATTTATGAGAAAAATTTATTTTTAAAACACTCAGAAAACAAGGGAGGGGCATGAACTACAAAGCCTAACTACACATAAATTTTTAGGAAGCCTTGACCAGAAATAAAGAAGAGAATAACATTGTTACACAGAGAAACACAGTGGGTGAGTTTGCTGTCTGACATTTATAGCCACAGAGTTCACTGGGCTCTTTGCCATAAATTGGTGAACTCACTCCAAAGAAAAGAAATTGAAAAAAGTGCAATCTTAAATCACAGCTGTCATAAAGAAATAGAAAAAATTTTAAATCCCCAAACAGACTGGTTAGATCCCCCTTAAACATTCTCAGCAAATATTTGATCTTGTTGATGATTTAGTAGTGGGAATGGACAAGTTTCCCTTTTTTTTATTGCAATGATACACCAGCTGAGTGTAAATTATTAATTTTACCCAGTGGCCTTGAAAAGCTTGAGAAAATTTTGTTTCATACTCACAAATAGCCGTGTGGCTTTTCTGAGAGTAGTTAAGATTGCTTGTAAATTCGTAAAGACATTTTGGTATTTTAGCTATTTCTGTTTCCTGTATTAAGCTTTGCCACCGGCAATAGATAAATGTATTCTTGATGGTTTGTTTTATTAAGGGAAAAAGGGTCTTGGAAAAGAATGTGATAAAATGTTTGTTACAGGGTTTTTTGTTTTGCCAATTATCTTTTGTATTCTTGTCCAGCCTTCCAGATTTCTACAGTCGCCAAATTGCTTGAATGATGTTGAAACAGTGTTTCCTTAAATTCAGAACAAATATTTAACACTAAAAGTCACAAAAAAAGGATCATGCATTCTTACATTCTCTAAACATACATTGCTTGCTTACTCTGTATTGATGGTTACTAGGCCCAAGTTCAAATAATATTGAAGACTATGTTGATTTCATATTATTGGATATACAATGGAAGAGAAAACCCAAAAATTTTTGGATGACTGGACAAGTATATAAAGTTTATACACATTTAATTTTTTTTTCTCTTTAGTATATGGGTGTGTAAGTTTGAACAATCCTATTTATTCCCAAAAGAAGAAAATAGACACATAAAAGTATATTTGACCTTCACTACTTGTTTATTCTCTCTGCAAAATTTCTGATCTTTCCCAAATCATAGCCACCTTTATGGTGTAAAATTTTTCAGCTGTATTTCTAGTAAATAGCCTCAAAGTGCCTAAAAGAACAGCACAAAGCCCTTTAGTCACAGCAGTTATGACTGAATGAGGGTGGAAAGACAAGTACTCAAAGCCAATCCCTTAAAGGCAGTTTTCTGTGGCCTGCACTTCTTTTTGTTTGTTTGTTTGTTTTTTTTTTTTTTTTTTTTTTCCTTTTTCATTTATTAATTTAATATCCATTGGACAACTATGTTTTACCAGGCATGTACTTTTAAAATAAACTTAATCATGAAAGTATGTTTTTTCAATGACATCAGGAATATAAAATACCTGGAATGTATCTAATCAATTATGTTCAACATTTCTATATATAATACTCTATCACAAAAGCCAGCAAACTTTTTTTTTCTGTAAAGGGCTAGCTAGTAAATATTTTAGGCTTTGTGGGCCACATACATTCTCTTTCCCATATTCTTCATTCTTTTTTATAACCCTTTAAAAATATAAAAATCATTCTTAGTTCATAGAGTGGACATGATGGTATTCTCTTGCTCACATATGGTGATTCTTGCAATGCAAGAAATTATAACAATGAGATGGAGCCAGTGGCCACTTGACAGTTTTTGGGTAGGGAGGGGACGAGCAGTTGAAATACATGGGCTTCTTTGGAAGTTGGAGGTTGTCCTGAGTACTGTTGTGGCAATGGATGTAGGCCATTTTAAATCAGCACACACCACTTAGAACTGAGTGGGAGAGAGTGTGGTCTACAGTGTGAACTGTGGTCTATGGTTGGTGGCAAGGCTCCAGGATGAGTAAGTTCATTGAGGTTGGTGGGCCACACTGTGGGAGATGTTTGTGTGGGATGTGGTGGGAGGTGTGGGAGGTGGGCAACATGGGAATCCCAGTGGGTTCCGTGTAATATTTTAGGTAATCTAAGCACCTCTTAAAATATATGTGTATATATATATATATATATATATATATATATAAATAACATTTTTGTAAGCAAATACACATATATGCATATATATTTATATATCATTTTGCAAATGTTTGTATGTATTGTGAGAATTTTGATTTTTACCCATAATAAAAAAATAAATAAAAAATAAAATAAAATAAAATAAAATAAATCTTAAAAAAAAAAAAAAGAAAGAAAGAAAGAAAGAAAAACAGGTCATAGAGAGGCCTGGACTTCTGAGCATGAGAGAGGCCTATGTACTTCCTCAACGATGCTGCCCTGCTCCCTATTCAGTTTGCAGACCCTGGTTATCAGGATTTCTTTGCCTGAAGTTTTACTTATTCAACTTAGGAGTCAGGGATCATAGACAACAAGGTATTACAAGATACCACATCAGTATCTGAATACGAAAGAAGGAAGACTGCCACTGGTTTCAGAGATACAGTACAATCTCACTATTCATATTATAGTATTTGGGAGTTGCAGATCATTTACATTCACTCTATGAACACAAGGGTTATAAATTTTAGGGCATATGCTTCAATGGATGCTTTAACCTATTAAAAATAATAAATATGTCAAAGGCCTAATTATATATGCTTATAAGTTAACTTTAACACAAATCACTATAGTCATAAAGCAGGTCCCCAATAAATTTTATCCATTAGGTTTTTGCCCAATTTAAGTTACGAAATACCTTTGGAGGTAAAAAAGAAGACACAAAAAACATTTCAAAATGTAATTTTTAAAATTTAAAGTGCCTCTTCTTTTAAATATTGCCTTTTAATGAAATATCATTAACATACATAAATACATAGAGGATACTATAATGAACACACATGTACTCACCAGCTAGGCTTATCAAGTCTTAATTTTTTTCAGAATTTTTTTTTTTAAGATATATTTATTTATTTATCCCCTCCTTCCTGCTTGTGCTGTGTCCATTTGCTTTGCATTTTTCTGTGTCTGTTTGTCTCCCTTTTGTTGCGTCATCTTGCTGCACAAGCTCACCGCGCCACACAGTCCGTCAGCTCACCACGCCATGCCGGCCGACTTGCCTTCACCAGGAGGCCCTGGGAACCGAACCCGGGGCCTCCCATATGGTAAACGGGAGCCCAACCAATTAAGCCACAGCCGCTTCCCAGAATATTTTTATATTATTTTTTTCTGCCTTATTGAAGTATGATTTATAGGCAAAAAATTATCAATGTTGGGTATGATTTTATGAACTTTTTATGTACTCATTTAATCACCACAGTCAAGATATAAAAGATTCATCATCCTAAAAAGTTGATCCACTTTTTGGCAACTAACACTACACAACCATTGATAGATTTGTCTTGCCTGGAATTTCATATAAATGGAATAATGTAGACTGTAGTCTTTTGATTCTGCTTCTTTCACTTAGCACAATGCTTTTCTGAGTCACACACTTTGCTTTTCATTGCTCCGTAATAGTCCATTACATCATTATACCATAATGTGTTTACCCATTCACCAGTTCAGCATTCAGATTGTTTTTAATTTCTGGCTTTTAAAAACAATTGTGCTATGAATATTCCAGTTCAAGTTTTGTATGGACATATGCTTTTATTTTCTTCAGCATATACCTAGTAGTGGAACGACTGGGTTATATAATAAGTGTTTTACATTTTAAGAAGACAAACTGTTTTCAAAGGGTGTTTGCTATTTAGAATGTCCACCAGCAATTAATGAGAGGTACAGTTGCTCCCTATCATTGTCAGCCCTTGATCTTGTTAGTCTTTTATATTATAACTATCCTAATTAGTGTGTAATGATATTTCAGTGAGGTTTTCATTTGCATTTCCCTGATGAAAAGTGATATTGAACATCTTTCATGCACTTATTGGCCATTAGCATTTCTTCCATAGTAAAATGTCTGTTTAGAACTTTTGCTCAGTTTTTAAAAATTGGGTTGTTTGTCTTGTTATAAAATTATAAGAGTTCTTCATAATTTCAAGATATAGGTCCTTTGTCAACTATATTTTTCCAAATCTCTGGTTTCTCTTTTCATTTTCTTAACTGGGTCATTCAAATAGTAAATGTTTTTAAATTGATGAAGAGCATTTTATCATTTTTTAAAAATACTTTGAGTCCTATTTAAGAAATCATTGGCTAAAATTAAGTCACAAAAATTTCTCTTATAGAGAAAATTCTAGAAGTTTAATAATTACACTGTCCATCCTTAGGACTATGATCCATTTAGAGTTAATGTGTGTTTACTGTGTTAGGTTCGTTCTTTTCTATAGATATATACAGCTATTCCAGTATCATTTCTTGTAAAACAGTATATTTCCCAGTGAATTGCCTTACATTTCTTTCACAAACGATTATCCTTGAAGTGTGGGTCTACTTCAGGACTCTTCTCCATCATCAATATATCAGTACCTTGATTACTGCAACTTTAAAGTAAGTATTGAAATTTGATGGCATAAGATTTCAACTTCTGGGAGGCGGCTGTGGCTCAATCAGTGGAGCTCCCGTTTGCCATATGGGAGGCCCCGGGTTCGGTTCCCGGGGCCTCCTGGTGGGGGCGGGCCTGCACGCACGGCGTGGTTGGCTGACCCAGCGAGCGCAGGCAGCAAGGGGGGGATAAATGACTAAATAAATAAAATCTTTAAAAAAAAAAAAAAAAAAAAAAAAAAGATTTCAACTTCAGACAATTGCTTTAGATCTTCTAGATCTTTGCCTTTTCATATAAATTTTAAAATCAACTTATCAATTTCCCCCCAAAATGCTATTAGGACTTTTATTGGATTGCATTGAATTCGCGAATCAATCTGTGGAGCAAATATATCTTAATATTGAACATGGTATATCTCTCCATTTCATTAGGGCTTCTTGAATTTAATTCAGAAGTGATTTGTATTTTCAGTGTTGAGTTCTTGCAAATCTTTTGCTAAATTTATTAAGTAATTTCTGATGCTATAATAAATGAATTTGCTTTTAATTTTAGTTTTTAATTTGCCATTGGTACCATATAGAAATATATCTATGTATGCGTGTATCTATCTTTTAATCTATCATCTATCTAATCTATCCATCCATCTATAAATCTTAACCTTTAATCCTACAACCTTGATGAATTTACTTATTATTTCCAGGTGATTTTTGGTAGATTACTTTGGTTTTCTACATATAAGATCACGTAAGCTGAACATAAAGACTGTTTTGCTTCTTCCTTTCGAATATACATATGCCTTTAATTTCTTTTTCTTGCTTTATTACACTAAGGTCACTTATTCAAATGATCATTTAGTTTTTCTTTTCAAGTATATTAGTATGGTGAATTACATTGACTGATTTTTGGATATTAAGCCACCCTTGCATTCCTGGGATTAAGCTCACTTGGACATGACGTATTGTACATTTTACATATTGTTGGATTATTTAAGGTATTTTAAAAGGATTTTTTGTGGTATGTTCATAAGTAATATTGTCCTGTTTTTCTCTTTGATATCTTTGTCTGGTTTTAATATCAGAGTAATATTGGGTTTATATCTGTGTTGTTAAATAGTCCCTCTTTCTCTATTTTGGTATTGATATTATATATTCATCAAACGCTTGATAGAATAAAAACAAACAAAGAACAAAGATACAGTGAAGCCATCAATGCTAAGAGTTTTCTTTGAGGAAAGGTTTAAAATTATAAACTCAATTCCATTAGTTGATATCAGAATAAAGTTTATAATTCCTCTTTGGTCAGTTTTGTGATTGGTGTCTTTCCAACAATTTGTCCTTTCATCTAGATTGTCAAATATATTGCCATGAATTTGTTACAATGTACCTTTATAATTATTATAATAGCTGTAGGATCCATATACATGTATTCTTATTATTCCTAATTATGTTTTTTGTGAATTATTTTTTATATGTCTAGTGAAAAAGGGTTATTGGTTTTAGCCATCTTTTTTAGCACTAGCTTTTGTTTTTATATATTTTCTCTTTTATTCCTGTTTATATTTTAATTTTATTGATTTCTGCTATATTATTTCTGCTGACTTGCTATATTATAGCCTTACTTTGACTGATTTTGTTTTAATTTACTTGGCTTTCACTAATTTATTAATTTTCAAATGTAGATCATTGATTTTAGATCTTTCTTCCTGTCTAATATAAGAATATTATTATAATTTAACTCTAAACACTGTTGTAACTGCATTTTACAATATTTTATATGTTGCATTTTCATAATCATTCTGTTCAAAATATTTTCTATTCTCACCTGTGATTTCCTATGTGGTCTATAGTTTATCTACAACTGAGCTAACTTCTGAATACTTAGAGTTTTCCTATATATCATATATGTGTGTGTGTACATATATTTAAAAATCACTTTATTTTTATATTTTTTATATCCTCCTGTACATATCAATAATCTTTCTTCACAAAGTATCTTTGAGACTTATATCCATATAGTTCATGTTTATTGTAATTGATACAATAAATATTATTTTGTATAACCATATTATGATTAATCAACTTTCAGTGTATATTTATATAGTTATACCCTTCCTTTAAAAATAATGCCAATAGTGCTGCAAAATATTGTTTTATGTGAATTCTTATGCACATGTATTTGGTATTCTCTACAGATATACTTAAAGTAGAATTGCTGTATGAAAGCATATGTCTATTTTTAGTTATATACATATTGCTAAATTGCTATCTAAAGTGACTGAACGAATTTATACTCTCATCAACAATGGTTATTTCTGGTTGTTCTACGACCTTGCCTGTCTTGGCAGTCTTTCTAATTTCTTATGGTTGATGGAAGTCTGGGTGGAGCTGTAGTTTTTTTCTGTGCTATTTGGTTGGAGTACGGAGTTATTGTCTAAAAAATTTTCTGACTTGCCTAACCGTCCCTTTTCTTTCCTGGTCTTTTGGTTAAGGTCCCCTCCCCTTCCCTCCCCTCCCCTTTCTTTTCTTTTCTCCTCTCTTCTTTTCTGTTTTTTTCTTCTCTTCTTTCTCTTTCTCTCTCACTTTCTTTTTCTTTCTTTCCTCCCTCCCTCCCTTCCTTTCTTTTCTGTCTGTACCCATTGACATTTCTGGATTTCAGGTTTTTGCAGCACCCATCTAGAATATATGAGGCAAAAAGAGAACCTAGAGCACAAACCACACATCTTTACTCAGGTCCCAAGGTCCCTAGCTGGTGTACCTTCTTTTCTCTGCTTTTCAAAATCTTCTTATGCTTGTTTTACATATAACACTCAGGGATTTTTAGCTGTGCTTATTGGGAGGAATAGGAAAATGTGCATTTACTTCATCTTGTCTGGGCTTGTTTTTCATATGAATTGTATAATCAGTTGGTTGTGTGTTGTGAAAAACCCAACTGTGATTTTGCCTAAAATCACAGATTTAAATATTTATTTAGAGAGTTCTTTTATGTCCTTCAGAAAGCTTTATAACTTGAACTATAAAGTTCTTGCACGTATTTCCTTACATTTATTCCTTTATATTACACACACACACATATTTTCAGTTAAAAGAAACTATTGGCTGGTTTCTGGCAATTCCTGCTATAAAGGAACTTTTTTGATTCTTTGAACATGTATCTCATCTCTTACAGCTTGGTTGAATACTCTGCTAATATTTTAGCTGCATATTTTATTTGAGTTGATACCAGGATTACCATATAATCTGCAAGTATGTACTATGTCTCTTCTTTTCCAATTTCTTACTTTTTATGTCTTTTTCTTATCTGATAGCATTTTCTAGAATATCTAGTAAAATGGTGATCTCAGGGCATCTTTTTCTTATCCTTGACTTTAAAGAACTCTCATATTTTATTTGTTCTATAATGAAGGTTTTTCACTAATTCTAGTTTACTTTTCTTAGTCTTAATATATGAAAATGCACTGTATATTTCTAGGAACGTTAGAAGTCGGTTTAAAAAATATATATTAGTTTCTAGTCAATGTAATGGAGGTCACCCAAAGTAGGTGATTATAAAGTCAGTACATCACTTTAAAGAATGCTAACAGAATTTAAATTGATTTTAACTGTAGTCTGTTTCTTCCTTGAGGCAAGTGATCAGACTTAGTACTTCTTACATTCAATGATCAGAGCTGTTATCAGGTAGAACAGGTCTCTGTAACTGAGATGATTGTAAATCCATATTAATCATCTTCTTGTACTCTTATGTATTTAGACTACATAGACTTCTTTTTTCTTCGGATATTCATTACTACACCTTAAATGAGCAAAATGTAGTCTTCTCACTGCAAGAGGAAAACTTTTTTCTATCTGTAGCTTTTAATATAGTGAAATAAAAATAATTCAACTTAATTTAACCCAGGTGTCAGCTGGTGTCTTCTGGACCTTAAGATCTTGGTAGAAAGTATTAAAATACCTAACTGCACTGCCAGAGAACTCAGAAGATTTCTTTTCATCTTTGCTGCTAAATCACAGTTCTGCTCCAGTTTCTGCACTTGATATTTATATTCTACCACCGTGTCACAATTAACACAAATCTCAGCCTCCATTCCTGATGGGACAAGAGGTTTCATCATACCAAGCATTTGATAAATTGATTTATAGGTTCAAAGCACATCAAATTCCACACTGAATTCCACTGACTTGCAGACAAAACAACTATTTCTCTATTGTTTTTCCCTTCGTCAAAAGAAGAGGTTTTGCCTCTACATCAAGGCCCTTCAGTGTCTCTGGGATTGTCCACTGTAAAAATACTGAAATTCTCTCCTTTTTCTCATCTAAAAGTGCCCTCACTTTGAATAAATAAATCAATACTTATTTTAAAACAACACAAAATATTTATAAATTTCTTACATATGCATCTTCTATCATTTTTCTAAAAAACTCATTTCTGTGGTAATTTCATAATCAAACTTTTAGTTGTTCAGTACTATTAGAATTAAAACTTTTTAATCCCCATGAAATTTTATTATATCCAAAGGAATGTGACTCATTAAAATCATACTATAAATCATGTTTTCAGAGCATTAACCCAGAGAAGAACATGACAGAAAATCAATAGTGTATGCAGTTTGCTGCTTTTTCATATATTGATTTACATGTCATTTGTCTGCAATTATTGTTTAACTACAATTCACTCTTTTGCTAATAGGATGTTATTATCACCATGGCATACAGTTCAGACTTTCATGAAAATGGTTTCAATCCAAGCCCAACTTAACTGTTGTTTTCTCTTGGAATACTTAAGTATATTTTAACCCAAATGGAACACAGCATTTATTTGGGCATTAGAGTAATTTGTATAGGAGTCTACAATTCATCTGAGATCTTCTCCCTAATATTTATCGATATAAAAGTAGGCAACCCGTCCCCGTGATGAGAAGGAAATTCTGATGGCTTGTAGACCTTTACTTATATGACTCTTACCCATTGCAATGTTTGTTCATGGTATCACTATACCAAGGATGCTAAGTATGCTTTCCTACATTCCAAATCAAATATTTCACCTAGCTTGTTTAAAATAGATTAAAGAGGAATCTCAAACCAAACTACAGTTTCATACCTCCCAGAGTACTGTTCCCAAATAACCACACATAGAATGGAGAAGCTTATTTATTTTGTTTCATTCTCTGACTTCCAACTGGAAACAATAATCAGATGCAATTATCAGAAACCCTGACTTGATCATTCCTACCAAAGGGTGAAATGGCCTAGAGTCAGTGCTTCCAATTATGCTGGGTGGCCCAGAAATGGACAAGCTGATTTATGGATGACTGTGCTTGGTTCCATCCCAATGGTCCCAGAGGAGACTGCACAGAGGAGAAGCTGAATCGCCCTATCAAGTGGTTCTTAGCTCCGTCACCAATTGCACAATTAAATAAAAGGCTGAGCCTGGAAGAGAGATTTTTTTTTTCCTCTTTTTCATTTATGGTTCATTCTTAAATCACTCTGACAGTAATATGAAAATTCCATAGGCATACTTGTATGTCCTCATTAAAGGATAAAAATTAAAGATGAAGTGACAGAAAAATCACTAAACCAACTACAAAGGAAATACCCAGAGGAATAGCAGACTCAGTCCTGATTTTAAGTAGTTTCATGTGAAAATTTCAAAATGCAATTTCCTTCAAAAGTATGTTTAACACATGAAATTAACTATCATAGCAAGTAACATTTAAATAAGGATCTGAGCAATAATAGTTAAGATACCTGCTAAAGATGGGGGGATAAGAACAGTATAAAGTCAGTGTAGAGTGCACTCTATAATTCAATTCAAATATATACTCAGCCAGGCACATTATGCTGCCAAGAGACCTGAAGGGACTTAGTACTTTATGCACTTGAATTGGTTTAAGAATTTCCCAAGACAATGTGTGCATTATAGCACCAAGTGGCAAAAGAGCTTGGAGAAAGGAGAGTTCCCCATGAGTAGGAGACATTTGGAAAGGCTTCCTGGAGGAGGAAGAGGAACCTAAACTAACTGACCTAGAAGATAAGGAGAACGCCCATCAGCAAGTAGAGGGGAAAGAGGGAAGGGTACATTCTAGATGGATGGATCAGTCCAAAGATAAAAGAATTAATACTGTCTACTTGGGGCCCGAGATCCACCAGGATAGATAATAAGGCTCACAAAGTTTGTGAGAAGAGATTAAGTTGAATATGTTTGAAGGATTATGAAGAGTATTATATGATAAGATAAATAGCTTGAATGCGTCACATATAATAACAAACTACAATAACACCATGGGACAGATGTTGTATTAAACATTTAACTAACATTATCTCATGTAATCCAAATACCAACTCTATGAAAACAGGAAGTAATATTATTTTCCTTTTACAGATGAAAACTTTCAGGCTTGAAGTAGTTCAATGATATGATTGTGATTACAAAGAGAGTATGAGTATTTAGAAAAGTCGGGATTAGAACCCAGGTTTGTGATTCTAAAGCCCATGCCCTTAACCACTATATTTCATTGTCTCATTATAGCTTTACCTAATCCATATTATTGGTCTCAAAAACACTTAAGTTAGGAGAAATAAAAATCATTGCATTGATTATAATCATAAATGTATGTAAAGTAAGATTTTCTCTAATGTTGGAGTGGGAGAGGGGCATAAGAGAAATTGGTAGAATAAATAATCAGCTGGAAAAGTAGAAAAAATAATAATCAGCTGGAGCTGTAAGCAAGGAGAAGCTCATGAGTTGTAAAGGGTCTTATAATCCATGTTCAGGAATTTGGACCTTATTCAGATGGTAATGGGGAGCCCTTTGAGTCATAAGCAAGTGACATGATCAGATGTATGCTTTTAAAACATGCTCTGGTCACAGTGAAGAGAATGATTTGGAGAAGATGGAGGCAGGCTCACCACTTAGCTGGCTATGGAAGGATCCAAGTGGCAGGTAATAGTAGCCTGACTTGGGAGGTAAAAATATTAGGCCTTGGTGTTTGAGTCAGGATGATTTCTAGGTTTGTGGCTTAGACAATAGGGGAATAGGAATTCCACATACAGAGTAGTCAAGTAGAAATGTCTAAAGGTTGAACATATGCATCAGATGCTTAGGAGTAAGATATGGCTTGAAAATCAGGATTTGTGATTGATTAAAGACATGGGTATAACAAAGATTACCCAGGGTGAGTGTGTAGAATAAGAAAGTAAGGGAACTTAAGACAAAACCCTGAGTAACTGCAACAATAAAGGAAGAGGAAAGTACAGTAAAGAAAGAGAAAGGATGACTCTAGAAAGGAGGGTCCAAGAAAGTGTGGAGTAATTGAAATCAAAGAAAGAGAGTTTTTTCCAAGATCAAAAAAAAAAAAAAAAAAGTAACAATGTCAAATGTTGATGGGAACTCCAGTTAGCTAAGGATATGTTGACAGGAAGGAGTGAAACTTAAAAAATATGTCAACTAACTCCAATTAATGTGTTGCAGTCACCAACAGATGCACAACTCACACAGCACCAGATGGAATAAAGTCTTACTCATTCAGAGAAGAGATACAGAGAAGGCGGCAATACTAGCTTCGCTAGTGGACATCAGTTCCCCATAGCCAGCAAGTCTCACTCCTGGCCAACACAGGGAGATGTTCCAAATGCAGCACCCTTCTCTTGTGTTTGTGCACGGTAGTGGAGAAACCCTGCTCCCTCCCCACCAGGGGCAAATATACCACCAGGATGTGAGCTGGACGCCTGCTATAAAACATGCCCACTGGGATCAGACTGTAGAACGTTATATGCTTTGGACAATTGGGGAAGGAAAGCACTGGCAGTCCCCTTATCTACTAGGGGATTGTGTTTTATCCAACCAGGCCAACACACCCAGTCCTGAGCAGAAGAAGTATTTGTGAGTCCCAGGGAAAGTTGGCAGACCATGCTAGGACCATCCTCTACCACAGGAGACAAGTGACCATTGAGTTAGCAACCAAAGGTGTTGCTAGTTAGCCTAAAAGATTTAGAGGGTAAATGACAATGGTTGAAAAATGAATTAAAAACAAAGATGTAGAGCCAGTGTATGTTGGTTAGTGAGTTCTAAAATTCAGTGCTGGTGCCCAAACTAGTTTTCATAGATGAGAGGCAAAACACAGAAAATGAATGTCTTAGTTTGCCACAGGGCTGCTGATGCAAAGTACCAGAAACTTGTTGGCTTTTATAAAAGGGATTTATTTAGAGTGAAAGCTTACAGTTCTGAGGCCGTGAAATGTCCAAATCAAGACACCATCAGAGATGCTTTCTCACCAAAGGCAGCTACTGTTTATCCTGGTGTCCTGCCACGTGGCGATCAGGAGTATGGCAGGGCTTGTCTCTTCAGCTTTGAACTGCTCAGTGAGCCTATGTCCCCAGGGCCCTCTTTCCTTGCCTCTCTCTTCTGCTGTTTCTAAACTCCAGGACCTCTCTCAGCCTCTTGGGGCCTCTCTGTTTTCCTGCAGTCCTCTCTCTCACATGACAAGATCAATATGGCGGCTCGCCTTCTCTCTGTCTCTCTCTCTCTGTTTCTGTTTATGTCAGACAAGTGGGTAGAGAACTAAGCTGGCTCCGGCCTCACTGATATAGTCCAATCAAAAGCCCTAAAGTGATCTTATCAAGTAATCTAATCAAAGGCTCTTTAATTAGATTTTAATGCAATCAAAGAGCCCACACCCACAGGAATGGATTAGTTTAAGAACATAAAAAAAAAAAAAGAACATAATCTTTTTCTGGGATTCACAAAATTCAGACTGTCACAACTAAAACCTTAATGTTTTCAGTTTTCAAAAGAAGCTAAATTATTCTATAAAATTGTTATACTGGGATAATATGCTCCTGATTTTTTGCATACTGAAAATATATATATATTTTTTAATCAAATGATGGTGATAGAAGATGGCAGTTGTTTTCTAATACTATTGCTTGATAAATCTATGTACTTGTCAGGATATCCCAAAATCTGTAACCTATTGTTGCTGCTCCCTCTCAAAGATTTGACTCTAAAGGGATAGGTGCCCAACATCTCAGCAGTCCCTGATGGATAGAGGGGATATAAAATAAAGAGGAATGTTACTTTTGTGGCAAAGGAATTTTCTTCTAAGTTTAGACTCCAGTTCTGAAGGGTCAATTGAGAAGCATTTGCATTTCATCTTTGGCAATTTCATTATGTTGTCAATTATTACAGTGCTATGTTCTAATAGAAGTTTCATCATGAATTCAAATTGGAGAGAGGAATCATTTAGCCGCCACAACAAATTGAGCTCAGCAGGCTTCATTTCAGAAACTTCAGTGGTGTCAAGTGGTCAGTCCTTCAGTTTTAATTTCTAGATATATGAGATGCAAATTGCAAGATCTTTTCTCCTCTGATAGTCAAAGCAAATGGTTCCAATTACATTCTAACATACCCTTAACTGGGAGGTAAATAACATTATCAGCTTGGGATGTGGTAGGATGAATCACAAAGAAAAGATTAATTATCTTGTAAAGGTATTGTATTATCTTAATTGTCTACATCACTCAAGCTTTTCTAATTAGAAAAGTAAATACCAGCCTAAGAAGGTTTTACCCTTGCACAAGGAAAAAAAAGGCTAAACATTGCCTTGAATTATACCATTTCAAATATTTAAACTTGATAAGGCCAACCATCAGTTTATACCTGTTTCACTGTCATTGGACTTCTCAAAGGTCAATTGTGGTTTTATTTTTTAATGCAAAAGGGTAGTAGTCTACTGTTAAATAGCAAGTATTTCAAAGTATTGACTCAATATGCAAGTCGACCAAGTCATACTTCCATAGTCCACTTTGGCTTAGTGGTTTCCAAAATCTAAGATACTTTTCTCTACCAAATCTATTCCATGTCTCCTCTTAGTTTAGTGGGTTATTTGAAAACCCGCAGGAGATTACACATAATCCCCTTGCTTACTTTCTTCAGCAACAGCTGTCATTTCTTGTACAGACACTTTCCATAGCATCTTCCTGTGTAATGCTTTATCTCGGGGTAAATTTAGTTCTACTAAACAATGAGAATCAGATCCTGCCTCCCATAGCTCTATTTTACCTGTGAGAAGTTCATCAGACTTTCCTGTGATTTAAGTCCCTCCATGAGCCAAGTGCCATCATAAGCCATGTCCTAGATTTGCCTTAGACACACAGAATACCTTTACTAGCATGAATGGTTTTCTTGATAAAGCACCCAGTACACTGTAAGCACTCAGAAGAGTTGCTTTCTTTAAAATCCATTTGCTCTGAGTTGGTTTCTGACCTTGATTTTGAAGCATTGTGATTTTGAAGCTTTGGGAAAAAATGGGCCTTGGAGTCATGTGGGTCCAGATTTGCACCTGGCTATAAAGCTAGTTTATAATCTTGGGCATAATATTTCACCTCTCTGGACCTCTTTCCTCATTTGTAAAATGAGATAAAAACAATACCAACATGTGAAGGTTATACTGGTTACTAAATTATACCATGCCTATTATGTACTTAGTGGCAGGCACATAATGAGACTGGATTATATTTTATTATTAAAATCTATATCCTCACCACAGAAACTCAGTGTGAAAGCTGTTTCTGAGGTGAAAATCAGAAGTGAAATATCCTTCTCACTTAAAAAGGTCATCTGCTCTTGTCCACATACCAACCACTTCTCTGGGCCCTAATTCTGATGTATTGCTCTCATTCTTACAGTCTCAAATGGGATATTTTCAGTGGTCTGATGGGCTGTAACACAGTGTTTCCGTAGCTGGTTTACCAACTCACTGATCTGCAGCATTTCACTTAGGGCTGTTCTCTTTTTGACAGGAAGGCTTGAGGGAGATGATGATCTTAAATGCTAGGAGGATTTTCCATGTGGGCACAGGGGGAGAACACTGAGAGCATCTGTGCACAGCATGCAGAGCAGATTTGCGGGTGTGAAACTCCATTTGTGTGTTCCGTTAATGGGCCCTTGGGCTTGAGCACAATGTACTGTGGAAGGGAAAAGGGTTAATTTATCTGGAGGTCGATATCTGAAACCAATTCTCAGTTTCATTTACATTTACATTAGCAGGGCATCTTTAACAGCAAAGGGTTCATGATGTTGAATGAGATCACAGCGGACATGTAAGATTTTATGGATATGAGCTCTTTGTATTCTCCAGTCAGTTGCCTAGTAGCAAAAAATCATAGTTCCCTATTTGTCCTGCTGAGTCTGTTCCTCCAGTGTGACCATGAATTTCTCCCTTGTATTGGTTACACTTACTCTTCTATTTGGAAGTATGCAGAGCATTGCAAAGTCCTGTCTATAGTCCCTTCTTTGGTATTTTTTTCCTCTTAAGGATGTGGTGGCTGGCACAATTTCTCCTGAAATTATTAATTTACTTCTGCAGGTTCTATTGGTTAATCTTGATGCCTTTCTCTTCCTTCTGTAGAAGAGAGCCATCTGATCAGTATTTCTCACTCAACATTTAGCACAATGTATGACACCCAATTCAATAAATGATAGATAATATTACTATTACCATTCTGTTTCAGACACTATCCTAAATGCTGCTAATACCAAAGTGAATAATGGCACAACTCCCATCTTTAGTGAGTTTATATTCTTTTTGAATTTATGCTTAAGTAATGTTTTCATTGATGAGAGTGAGTTTTCCTTGAGAATTCTATCTTTTCCTTTCTAACCTTCTTTGATGGCAATGACAAGAATAGCATGATTTCTGGCTAATGATTTTGGATGATGATTATAACCAAGGAACTGAGTCCCAGTGATGAAATCTTCTAAGAACTTTGCACTTTACATCTCTTAACCCAAAGCCGGTTAATTTGTATTTGTTAAACAAGCATCTAATATGTATGGTCAAACTAGAGAGTTCATAGGTGTAGAAGGGGCAGGCATCCAAATCATATTCCTATTAACAAGCCAGTTATATTCCTAATCATATTCCTGTTAACATGGCAATCTTTGTCCCAAACTTCCATATGAGATTGGCTATAGCTTGAAATGAATATTTAAATGTTGAAATGCCAACTTGCTTATATAAGAAATATTTTTAAGTTTTCCAAATGGTCATTTTACCACTCAAGATAAATGAAACTTAGCATACAAAAGGAAATATGACTTCTTTTACTCCTTTTACCAGACCTCAATCTCCTTGAGAGCAAGGGTCATGCTTGTCTAGCTCATTGATTTAACCTCTGTGCCTTATACAATATCTGACACAGAATTGTGGCTCACTAAATATTTATTGAAATGATAAACTCATTTTGCTACCAAATTGCCACCTGGGGAAAAAAAACAGGTGGGTAGAAAAGATTTTAAATCAGTAGGAAAGTGATTTATAAGATTAGGAGGCTATTCTGAATACAGTAGAAAATATAAGGGGACAAATGTGAGATAATAAATCCATACTGTCACCCCTCCATAGATCCTTATTTGTTATTTGTCTGCAATTGATGGTAATTATTTTCCAAGTTTAGACGTAATCACCAATAAATAGAAAGCACTGAAATGCCGACTTTGTAAGCTTTTGAAAAGTCAGGTGAGTTCCTTCCTCTACCTTAGTTCTTTAAGTTAATGAAATCTTGTTCAAACCCATCCACCAACACTTCATTCAAATGTCACTTTCCTGATTGCTTTTGTTATGTGCCATTGAGTCATGGAGATTTCACGGCTGACTCATGCAGTAGCAAGGTGATAAATCATAACCGCCAAATAACGTCGGAGAAATTACAAATGATAGACAGCATTTCAGAGAACTGCCTGTGGGAAACCAGGTATTTATTTTCACTTTGTACCAACTTCTAAATAGTCTACACTACACAATGGGAGTTGTCAGAAAGGTAAGGAGATTTTGCCAGCTTATTTCTATTCAAGCACAAAGGAAGGGCTTGTAAAAAGTAGAGAATTCAGCTCCTTTAATATTCTAGCTAATTAAAGCTGAAATTGAGAAATATAAATTTGAAAAGAAAGTGAAAACAACATGAAAGTCAAGCCTTTGATGAGGAAAACTATTTGTTACTATTTTTAAGGGATCATCAGATTTTCTTCAGAAAAAAGAAAAATAATTGAAATGAAGTACAGAATTTTGTTTCAATGAATAAAGCTGCATTTTATCCATTAGTCATCACTTTGGACTCAAGTTATCTTAGTGCTACATCATTGTAGTCTGAGAATTATGTGTGGAATCTGGAAACACATTCAAGTTAGAATGAATGTTGGACACGAATACCAAACAGCTTTTAAATGTCTAATTAAGATGTAGTTGTGTTTATAATTAGCCTTTGCTCTATACATTTTATGTAGTAACAACTCAGCCTAGAATTTTGGTCCCTTCATCCAGGGCCTTCAAAAATTGTAGTTTGTGAACATAGACTAAATTATTATACTATTTAAGGGAAAACAGCTAATTCTTCCAAGCAAAATCAGCCATGATTATGTAAAATTCCAAAATTTTATTATCTTTTAAAATTATATTATGAATACATATAAGCATATAAAGTATACAGGGGAAAGGGGGATACCAAGGAGAAGATACAAGTAGATTTGTTTATCTTTACAACACCTTTGTCCTCATATAATTCCAGAGAGCTGGGTTTATGTGTATTTCAAAACAAGGAAAATTTGAGTTAATCGTTGATTTTTTCTGTTTGTTTATTGGCTTTTCCCAATATTTGTTTTTTGTTTCTAACATAAAGTGTTAAAAGTTTAAAAAAAAAAAGAAGTGAAATACACCAACTTTTACCCAGAAACCACATGTACTACAGAATCTCATCTCTGAAGACAATGAACAGAAATAAGTCAAACTTGTGAGTTTGTGACATAATCTGTGTCATTTCGCCTTCATTAAACACCTTCTGCAACTCATTGGGAAGGCAGGAGGAAAAGGAAGAAGTGGGCTATTTACCAGCAAAGAATATCTAATTAAAGCCATTTGGCACTTGCAGAAATAAAACATTGTCTCTGGTGGACTCTTAGAGGAACACAAACATATACACATTTCCATTCTCTTAAGAATTGTGCCAAGGGGTGGGGGGAAGCTGAGGAGGCATCTTCTTCAAAATTCTGAAGGGAAACTAGCCTTTAAGTAGGCACTTTTGGTGCACTATGCATTAAAGTATTTTAATAGCATCCATTTATCATTTTAACAGCAGGCATTTACTAAAAGGTGTATGACCAGGTGCAAAGAAGAAAGCACATAATGTATCCTGAGGCTTAAATTTTCAAAAGACAATGTGAAGTCAAGTCAGAAATGGAAAATGCTTTCCTTTTCATTTTATTTGTCTAAAGTGTGTGATTTTCTAGTCCCACTCTCATGGGTGATAAAACTTGATCAGAACAATATCAAGTGTCTTTTGCATGAGGGGATGATTGAAATAAGACCCAAACGCATCAGATTAACTCAGGGTCATTTTGGATACCCTGAATAGTGTCATGACAAGATAGTAAATGTAACAGACATTGTTATGAAAAATCAGAGTTTACTTACCACTTTCATATACATCATCTGAGGTGATTTCTTCTAACAAACTTATTGATATAGAACTTACCCCCAATTGACACAGGCAACCCACAGAAAAGCTGAGCTAACTTGTTGCCTAGTTGGTGGATGGAACACATTCGAAATCATCCCAGCCCATTAAAGCCACTTAAATCTGTGGACCCTTGAGAAATGTTAGAGGGATAATTCCATTGATAAAGTTAAGCACAACTTCTTACAATCTACTTTCCTTCAACACTCCGGTGCATTAAGGATAGTCCATGCATTATTATTGACTAATTATAACCTGACTGTTCCTGAATACAAAAATAATCTACCTGTTGTTCTCTGTCTTTTTCTGTCTCTCTTCCTCTGTCACAGGTACAAACACATGCACACACACACATACAAACAAGACTTATCAAAGTACATTATTTCCATGTTCTCCGGATGTCTTCTCGTTCAGCCGATGAGTTGATGAGAGCCATTCTTCTTGCCTTTCATTTTAAATTCTGGTTAATAGTTTTGACTCAGGAATTAACAACAGGTGTGTGTTAGAGTTGGTCCCTTTACACAAAGAAAGGACTGGATATCATTCATTATTTTGAACTGTGATACCCTGGCTCAAAATATTTTCCAGAAAATGGTGGAAGAACAAATGACAGATATTAGCAAACAGGGATTGATGGAAGTATAAGCATAAGTAAAGATCTCATTAAGCATTAATTGAGTCTGGGAAAGTTGACCAACATTTATTTTGGTGATTCCTATAACAAAATGAAACTAGAAATATCTTTTGACTTCAGAGTTGTTGCCAATGAGGAATCACACAAATGCATTTCTATGTGGCCTTTGGTAATAGAGCAACTCCTGGTAGGCCTTTTATGAGCTCCCATCTCTTGACCCCAAAGCTTAATGGAATATATGTATTAAGAAAATCATCATAGCTATAGTAGATTCTTTAAATGAGGGTCAATAAACTTTATTTAAAGGTGTAGCAATTTGATATTGTTTAAGAATTCTAAAAATAGATATTGGATTATATTTATAAAATGGTCTTTTCCTCTGGGCATATTATATTATATTGGATTCAGAGGTTTCACTTTTACTTGATTAAACAATGATTAAGGCTTTGATTGGGCCATGTCAGTAGGACGTTGAGCCCCTGCCCCTTAGTGGGCAGGAGCTTACAGAGAAAACTGCACCACACAGAAGGGAAGTGAGAGTTTCATTTTATTTTTTTTTTATAGAATGGTGGAATGGTCTTATTTATTTATTTACCCCCACCCCCACCCCCGTTGCTTCTGCGCTTGCTCTCTGCTCTCTGTGTGTTCTTCTGTATCTGCTTATCCTCTCCCCAGGTGGCACCAGGAACCGATCCCAGGAGCCTCCAAAGTGGGAGAGAGGTGCCCAATCTCCTGCGCCACACCAGCTCCCTGGTCTGCTGCATCCTCCACTGTCTCTCTGTGTCTCCCCTTGCTGTGCCATCCTGCTGCGCCAGCTCTCCACATGGGCCAGCACTCTGCTCAGGCCAGCTTGCCACACGGACCAGCCCACCCTTCACCGGGAGGCCCCAGGAATCGGACCCCGGATCTCCCACATTAGACAGCAGCCCAATCACTTGAGCCACATCCATTTCCCGAGGTGAAAGTTTTGATATTGGAGCCCCAGGAAGTAAACACACAGAGAAGCCAATACGTGAGGAAGGAGAGAAGGCTTTATTAGACAGGGCAGAGGCCCTGGGAAGAAAGACAAGCCGTTCACCTGATACTCTATAGTATCAGGCTTTGAGGAGAGAACAGAGCAGCTGAGCTCAGAGAGAAATGAGCCCCGGGAAGAGAGGAACCCAGGAAGCCTGAACCCTGGCAGATAGATGTCAGCAGCCATCTTGCTCCAACACGTAGCAACAGACTTTGGTGAGAAAAGTAATTTATGCTTTATGGCCTGGTAACTGTAAGCTTCTACCCCAAATAAATACCCTTTATAAAAGCCAACAGATTTCTGGTATTTTGCATCAGCACCCCTTTGGCTGACTAATATAAAAGGACTGTATTATAAATATTTTAAGCTTATTAGCCAGACAATTTCTATTGTTCCTATTCAACTCTGCCATTATAATGGGAAAGCAACCATTGATAATACTTAAATTAATTAATATGGCCAGGTTCCATATTATCTACAAAAAGGTAATATTAACATCTCCTGCTTCAGAATATGATTGTTGTTGTTTTGGTTTTTTGTTTGTTCATTTGTGTTTTCCTTCTGCTGTGCTTGAAACCCAGATTCTGTACAGTAAAGCAGATCTGAACTAATCTATCAAGCTCCTACAGATCTTTCCTTCTCAAGAGTCAGGTGAAGCAGGATGATCTCAAGCATTATTGTGTAATACCTTATCTTTTCCCCTCACTTTCACACCTGAGGAACCTGGGACTCAGTGTGATAAAGTGCCTTATCCAAATGTACTCCTAGATTCTAAGCATGTTTCTCTGACTTCAAGGCTCAGATTCTTTCTTTTGGGCTTGTGGAATATATTTTTGGAGCTCCTACAACTTGTCTCTTTGTTTTTGGCACTTATGTAACTCCAGACAGTCTATTTGGTGGTCAATTGTTAACAGTTCTAGCCTTAGTCAGGAGAACTAATTTCTCTGAAGGATTTAACAGGTGACAGAATTTGGTGGTGTTACACAGATAGGATTATTTTCTTATTAAAAAGTAATTCTCACAGACTGAAATGCCTTCAGCCTTCTAGCGGAGTACTCTCTAATTGTATATTGACTACAACATGTCGGGCTGTAGGTAAGAGATTTTAGGAAGAGGATACATATGCAATCACACTGTGTGTCACCTACTTACAGTCAAGTCCTTGCTCTGTATCAGATTTCAGTTTCGGGAACTGGCATAATATAATCATCAGTGCCTGAGGCAGCTTTCCCATCTGTGCCCTATGCTGCCATGCCACTGTCTCCATCACCTTCGGAACTGGGAGGCTGTTAGCGAGGCCTCTGACTCAGCACTGTGGAACTTTATAATTCTTTTATGCTTTTGGCATAAAAAGTACACATTCCTTCTCCTACTCCTGGTCTAGCCCTGTCCTCATGTCTGTCACTAGGACACCAACTTACAAAGCTGTACTCCTCTTATGAAATAGCAGTACCAGACGAAAAGATAGCAAGATGAGAAGGCAGTACAGAGAGTAATTTATTTTATTCTCCAGTATGGCTATGTGATGTCAAAAATGGAGATTCTATAGAAGAGAGGGAATAGAGGAGATGGAAGATACCAGCATCCTACTGATAAGCCTGGTTGTCTTGGAGTTGTAGATAGATGAGATTAAAAAGGAAAAAAGAAATGTATGTTTCTGTTAAATACTCTTAACTCAAATGTATAATTCACAGATCCAGATGCAGCTGCTGCTTGCTTCTTGGCTAGAAAAATAGAAGTAAAAATGCATGTATTAGGACAGCTAAAGAGTCCAAGAATTTAGAGCCACAAAAGAAAATTCCTTCCATATTCCACTTACACATTCAGAAACAGATATGCACCCCTCTGCAGTCCATGTTTTTAAACACAAATAAGAAAGCTGCCAGACAAGGACACAGACCCAAACTAAAAAGTCATTTCCCAGCAAGTGACACAGCAATCTCTACTTTGACTTTGACTTTAGCTCCACAGCTGTGGTGAAACTCACATTATGACTGCAGGAAGGAAATTGTTCCCAGGTGAGCAGTAAATTATCTGGCTTGGCACTAAAATGTTGAAAAGGCAAATTCCACCTGCTTTTCTCTAGGCAAGATATTTTTGTTCAAATATCTCCCTGCCACCTAGTCAAGTAGTTGTTCACATGTTCAATTCACATCCTGATTCTGGAAATAATTTCAATTTTAAATTCATACATATATGCATGTTAACATGTTGAAATACACAGAGAACATAAAGGCCAAAACTAACTATTTCTATTTCACAAAAGAGAGCTTAAAGAATCTCAAATATGAATGCCTTGATTGATCTATCAGTTCATTCCTTCATTCATTTCTTCTTTCACTCAAAAATGTTTACTGAGTGCCAGTTTTGTGCCAGGCACTGTTTTAAGATCTGGGACTTTAGCAAGGACGGGAAAGGTCACTTCTCTCATGGATTTCATGTTCTTAGGCAAGGGGACAGACAGTGACCAAAGTTAGACACATTTTTTTAATTCATTTCATAAACACAGAGATTTTGTAAAATATTTGAAAAATAAACCCATATTATTCTAAGGTCCTGAAAAAATGAAAAAGATGAGGAAGAGGGCATTATTGTGTTTGTCCTGAAGAAACACAGAATTTTATGGGGCTGGCAAGCATTCAAGGCATTTACTATAAGATAAATAAATCATAACTTTTCAAGTTCCGTAATAAAGGTACAAGAGAAGTGTTGGCAGAATGCTGAAGAGGAGATAGTCTGACAAAGTATGGGATCAAGCATTTATGGAGAAGTCTTGAAAACTATGTTGATCATGACGAGGAGTAATATTCAAAGTAGCACTCACTTAGTGCCAGGCACTGTTACAGGTACTTTACCTATGTGAACTTATTGAATCCTCATAACCCTAGGAGGTAAGTGCTTTCCTATCCCCATTAGACAAGGTCACATAAGTAAGGTGTGAGAGAGTTAGGATTTGAACCCAGGTAGAATGGCTTCAGATCCATGTTCATAAACCCAGCTCTATGTAGCCTCTCCTAATAAGAATTTCAGTAGGTAAGAAACAATCATCTAGCCTGGTGATATAGCATAATGAAAGGCACCAAGATTGAAAGTTCCAAGCAGGTTTAGAGAAGAGGGAGTTGGACAAATGGGATATATGATCCAAGATAGAAGGAATGTAGTGAGATATGAAGCCAGAAAAGCAAGTCCCCATTTCGGGACTGTTTAGGTTGTCAATGGGAAGTTATTGAAACTGTTTGAAGATGAGAATGATGCAATACTACTATCAAGAACAGTGTTATCTAGAATATACTTAATACATCCTGACCCCTTTGCTAAGTGTTTATGTACATTATTCCTAATCCTTGTAGAATGGTACAACTTATTAGTATTTGGAGATGAGAAAACAAAGGCTCACAGCTGATTGAGGCAACTAGGATTTGAACCCATATAACTTATGCTACTACTACACTATTTCCTATTTCCTGTGAATTCCAGATCTCCAGTGGTATTGAGGAAGTAGTGAGAAAGCTGAGAGATTGTAGACATGGCAACTGATAGTGCAACTAGTACTCTCCATTGTATTATTTCATGGATTTTTCAAAGCTCATTATTAAATACTATCACATTTTCCATTATGAGGGACATGGTGTACTGGTGAAGACATAGGAAGTTAATAATAACAACGAAAGTGGGATATTTATGATAATACAGGGAAATAGAGAATGCTATGTTCCCTCAAAGTGTCTGAGTCCTATGGTTTCTCATCTAATCTGATTGCAAGTTAGGTTAAAAAAAAAAAAAGTTGGTTAATGGGGGAGCAAAAAGTTTCCTAAGAATGAATGAGTAGGGGTTAATAAGAGCATTCATAAAAAGGACCAAGTGTCTCTCTTGAATCATCCAAGTAAAATTTAGAAGTCTCCCCATAGTTTGAAAATCTAATGGGCTTTCAGTCATTTTTCCTGCATCTACTGATGAGGATTTAAACAAATCCCCAATGTTGCTCAAGGAAGTTTCTAAGTGGTGAATTAGGTGCTCATGTTATCAAAGGCATCTCAGTGGCAAATGGCAGTGAATTGCACAGGGCGGTAACAGAGAGCTGTGCATAGCCCCATAGTCCCAACACTAAATTAAAGGTGGCTTCTTAGGTTCCCTTGCTACAAAACACCCTTCTTCCTCCTTTGATCTTTATGGTCCGCTTCCTTTGCAGGGTGTCTGCACCAAAAGTAGGCACTAATTGGTGTAAATGATTTGATAAAAGACTCAGAGACATTTTACTTTACTACCATAGAGTTAAATGCAATGTGTAAGTTTGAGACATTGAGCATTTTGGATTCGTAGAGGTTGGCACCTCTTGGTTTGGGGATTTTATGTTTTCAGCAAGTGACAGGTGAGAGCAAGTTGTCAAGCACCGCATATTCAGGAGTCTTCCCATAGCAACAGGATACCCGTAAACTAATCAGTTTTCAGAACCACCTGGATTTACCTTCATTTCTGCAAGAAATGACATTTTACAAGTCAAAGCAGTGCAAGTGAGAATCACCAGCAACAGTTCCTTTGTGTAAAAAAAAAAAAAAAAAAAAAAGGCTAAGCTATGACACATCACAGTCTGGGTCCATTGTTTGAAAATATAGTGAAAACTCCAAAAGATGATATTTGTATGGGACAGAAGGAGATACATTTTCATGGAAAAATGACCTTCTTTCCCTCAAAGGCCTTGATTTGTGTCGGGATAAAATTAAATTGATGAGAAATGCCATTGTTGTCATATTTCTAGGGTTTCATGTGGAATTTTACAACGGGATAATGTTCATGGACAAATATATATTCACTGCCCTGAAGACAATTTTGTAGTCTATAAAGCCTTTTGCTCTTTTCCACCCCTATGTGTTGTTAGACAGTTGGGTTTTCTTGAGTCCAATCAACTGGTTTCTAATTATCAAAAGCTCTGTTTTTCCCACATTCTTTGAAAACTAGATGATTTTACTGCATGGGTAACACTTAGATATGAAAACTCTTTAAATGAACTCCTGGGGAAAACAATGCAAGTTGTAAAATTGGGTGCATGCCCAAGGGTAGAGAAATAATAATAATAATTTTAAAAGTTATTATGGTAACATTTACTCAGCACCTTTTATGTACCAGGGACTTTGCTAAGAAATATGTAAACATTATCCTATTTATTCCACACAACAATCCTATGTAATAGATGCCATTAGCAACTCTGTTTCATAGACCTAGAAAATGAATATTACATGGGTTAAGTAGCCTCCTGAAGACTACCTCAAGTAGGAAATGGATCCTGATTTGAATCAAAGTCTAACTTCAACGCGAATTCTTTTAACCAAATAACTGTACCACCTCCCCCAAGTTAGATTGGACAGTCTCCTGGTCTCCTAAAAGGCCACAATTTAATTTTTATGCCCTCTGATTCTTCAAATATATATTGCCATTGCTTTGGCTGCACAATAATTCTTCCTAAAATTTCCTGGCTTAAAACAATGGTAGCATCTATTTTACTCACAAATCTGCAAACTGGACAAGGTTTAGAGGGGATAGCTTGTTTCTGTTACACTCAGATGAAAGCTGGAGGCTGGAATCCTTTGTGGTGATCATCTGTGGGATGCCTCCTTAAATGGGGCTATTAGCAGAAACAGATAAACATGGCTCCCCCGTGTGACCCAGGGTTCCTCTCAACATAACGGCTGAGTTCCAAGGGCAAGCATCCCAAAAGAATGAGCCAGGTGGAAGCTGGATCACATTTTACAACCCGGGTTCCGAAGTCTTGGAGCACCATTTCTGCCATGCCACTGAGAGTATCTGGAAGGCCTTGCCAGGGTCAAGAGCAGGAGAAATAACCTCTAGTTCTTGGTGGGGACTTGCAAGGTTCTGAAAGAGCATGTTTACCCAGAAAATTTCTAAGGCCATTAAAAAAAACTATGATCTGCCCCAATATATAACTCATACATAAGATTATATATATGAGTTATATATATTTAATCATATAAATATAACTCATATCTATTTATATAAGAGAGAAAGAATATGATGATTTTTGATATCATGAATATCTTAATCTAGCTGCAAAGATGCAGACTCTAATAAGGGAGGCAATTTACCAGAGACTCTTCAGAACCAAGCTACTATTAACTGATGTTTTAATGACTGATTTTCTTTGAATGCATTTGTTTTGGTCAACAGGATCTCAGCCCTCTCATTTCAGAAATTCTTTGCTGTTGTGTATGCTTCATCTATGTTTTATGCTATGCAAATAGTTCTGGGGACTAGGATAAAGGAGAAGTGGAATAAATAGGGAAAGTTTTAGGGTTCAGACAGGGGAGTTAGATCTGGGTTAGAACATTGGCTCTACCATTTAACTAAATAACATTGAAATTTTTATTTAACCTCTTTGAGTTATAGTTTTCTTATCCACATAATGAAAATATTGTTGTATTCCTCATAGGGATGTTGTGGATCCAGAAATAGCATCCATAAAGTACTTAGTACAATACCCAGTACATAGATGTTTTGTAGAAAATTGTATCACACTTTAAATAAAGAATGAAAATAGAAGTACTTTCTCATGGACTAAGATTCTTCATGATTTTGCCCCTGCTCATCTCCCTGACTTCATCTTGTACCACACTCCACTAAGTTCCTTTGCAATTACTATGCTCTACACACTAGACCTTCTTTCTCTTCTCTTCAGGCTATTATATTTGCTCTTCTCTTTGCCTGGAAGACGCTTTCCTCAAATCATTGCATGGCTACCTCCTCCTCATCATTCAGGTATTTTAACTCATCTCATTGGAAAGGCCTTTTCATAAACAACCTGCTTCTCAAGGACCTCATTCCTCCCATTAATTCTTTATCATGAAACAAAGTTGTAGCCTTTCCAACAATTATTTCTACTCAAAATTATCTTAATTGTGAATTTCTTTAGGTCTTACTTACATGGCTCCCCAAGCAGAGAGCTACCTGAGAGCAATGTCCTCTGTGTTGTGCCAGACCAATAGGAGAGCCTCAGGACTTATTTTTTGGATGGATGCATGCATGTATGAATGGATGGATGGTTAATGATGGGTGTGTGTGCATTTGTGTGTGTGTGTAAGTGTAATGAGGGCAAAGTGAAAGAAAGTGGGGGGGGGGCATTGAAAAAGAAATGGCACATGAAATTGCATTTCTGAGAGAGAGGTGAGACTGTAGCATTTATCTACTGTCCCTCATTGGAGAAATGCGAAAGAGTGCGACCTGGGTGACTGCTCTTTGTTAGCTGCAAGGCACACACAAAGACAAATTTACCCCATGTTGCAGTGAAGTCATAAGACACCTTTATCTTTTTCTTGGTGCTCTTCATTCTTTCCCTGGGGCCTTGTGAATGCATGACCTAGGAATTATCTCTCTTCTTTTCACTTCTGGTGTTCTGGATTTAACTCCAGGTATCTGGCGGGATGCCTGTCTATCAAGAAAATTTACTTTCTTTTTCCAGGAAATAATATTTCAAAAGTCTCAAAAAACATATGTATTGCACATGCAAATCATTCCTCTAAAAACAAAGCAATTCTAAAAATTACCCAGGCTTGCATAAAAATAAATGTTAAATTCATTAGACTGACTATTTTTACTTTTCTGGCCTTTTCACAAGAGCTATTTGGCAGCTGAAGATTCTTCCGTGTCTAAATGAATTTATGTCCTTGTGTAAGAAGTTTCTAATTAGCACATACAGTGACGTGTGGAGAGTTTTCTATACAGCATTCCCTAGCTAAGTTTTAAAACCAAGGTCTGTCCTCTAAAATACATGGACAGCTGCTATGCATTTCAAAAAAAAAAAAAAAAATTAAAGGAGAGGAAATAAGTTGTTAACTTGGGACTGTGGAGTGGAACTTGACTGTATCACCAGAACAGATGTTTCAGGTTTGGGACATTTTGCATGGAGTCATTAGAGACTTCATATCCAAAGCTTCCTGGGGAGCTGTCTGACTGTTTTGTTTAATTAATAGATCTCTTTAAAACTCTAGAAGCAAAGGAGCCATAGGACTAATACTGGTGTGCAGCGCCGATCCCCCTTCCACCTGGAAACTGTTAGGACAACCCAGGTGGCCTTGGACTAGTCACCAGGCTTTCCGAGTCCTCAGTTTCCCCATCTTTAATTGAAAAGGATAAGAATTCCTTCTTGTTTGACAGGCATGGGTCACAGGACCCATACTAATAAGTTGAGCCAAAGTTTTTTGCTTTCTGAAAATCCTGGCTACTCTCTATTTCTTTATACTCTTCACAAAATCAGGCTGTAATAATTCTGGGATTAAAGCCGTATGATATGATGTTCTCACAATGGCTTAATGGCACTAAGCAGTTTACATTTTTAATCAGTCATTTTTAGTCATTCAGCACCAAATTTAGGATTTAACGATTTCACAACAATTTCAATAGGAAAAACAAGATGGTAAAGAGGGAGAAATTTTGTTCTCCTAGGCCCATCAGGCACTCTCTCTTTTCTTCATAATCCTGGCAATTGGAGGGAGTGAACATGAAACACAAAGTAGCATCCTTTTTATATCGGATACAAAGAGACCTTTCCTCCTGTGCTGTAGATTTGCAAAGTGATCAGTGGCAAACAACATCCCTTAGCTCCATGCCTACCTACACAAAGTAGCACTCTTCATCTATTAAGAGTATATTGTTTTAATATGGACAGGGAAGCCAGATGTTTCACTGAGTAGTGGTTGCATGTTTTCTTCCGGGTGGACTATTATTTCCTAGTGTCCTTGGGAGAACAACACTTCCCTCTCCACACCCCCCGCCCCACTAGAAAATATTTCCATTCTCTTTGCTTCCTCAAAAGAAGAGACTTCCTATCCACTTAGTTTAGTTCCCTTGTGACCTGAAGTCATTTCACCTATGGAAGACAGATGACTTCAACCCTCATCTTGAGCTTGAATTGCAATACAAACCAAATTAGATAAAATAAAATCAATAATACCCTTGCAGGCCAAATTCACTTAAGTAACATTTACTGTACAATTGCCCGCTTTGCCCATATACTTTAATCCATTAACACACTACATCTGGCACCTGAATAAATACGCTATCCCAGCTGAATATAAATGAACTGGGATACCGTCATTATTTTGTGTTGAGTGAAAGGTTAGTAAATTGTCATTTCTTTAAAAAATGATTTTGAAATGAAGCAAAAGGCTGCTATATGATGAGGTTCTAAGATTTAATTTGGGCTAGTATTGCAATGCCCTCAAAGTTTTGATGGCTTGCAAGCTTATATAGACCATTGCATTCATAATTCTACATTAGGAACCCAAAATATAATATACAGCCCAATACATTTGGATTCTAACTTGGAAAACAGACCTTAGATAAGGAACAATACATAGACACACTGTAGCATGGAAACTTTCAAAGTGGTTTTTAAAAAAATAGAAAAACCTTAAAATGATTGTGGCTAACATAGACATAATTAAAAATCTTGTCCAGTCAAATTTTTTGCAGCTTCATGTAAACAACAGCAAATTAGTTCCTCTAACTCTCAAACTGAAAGGGAAGAGGGAGAGAGAATGAGTGATGGTTTAACTAGGTGCTAGATTTACCTGCCACAGCACTGGATGCAGGGAGCATGGAGTGGGAGTGGGATGGAAGATGGAAGATGGGAGACTTGAATCTGTTGTTCTCAATGTAGATGGCTCTAATATTTTGGCACAGCTCACTAGGCTGTGTGTGACGCTAACCTTTGAGGATATAGATATAATGCTTGCACATGAAGGCCAGCAAATGTGTTCCAAATATTTCATTAAGTGCTCAATCAAAAACATGTGATCTTTTTCGTCATTGGGAAGAAGCTGTGTTATACTTGAAACAGTATTATGTTGGTTTCCAACCTCGCATATTGTGAAGAGATTTTCAATGGTTAATTTTGATTTGACACAGATTTTATCATATGCGATGACTTTAGAACTTCATTAAGAGTAACACTGAATCTTGCTTTCAGGGCAGACCAAACTCTAAGTAGATTATACACTTGACATTCATAAATCAGAGCATTCAAACTGGCATACACTAGGAACTAAAGTTACTCAGTGACTACCAAAGGGATATTAGAGCCTTTGGAAAAGACTCTTCCTTTTCACTGGGCTCTGAAGTCCTCTCAACCTTGAGGTTGAATCATTGATCCAGTATAGAAATTCATAGAACTTATCCAGTAAACCATGTGAATTAACAGGGGGAAAATTAGCTGCAAAGAGGGACAGAAAACATTTGTGTTACAGCCTAAATCACATGAAAAACAATTTACAAAATGAGTATTTTAATAGACAAAGCAGAATGCTTTTACTGGTTAAAAATGCTGCAAAATGTTGGCAGCAATTGTTTTCATCCAAATAGTCAAACCTAATTGTTTGTGAATGCAACATAATTGAATATTCATTGTAAGAGCTTTAAGAAAACCAAGTAATGTAAAATGGGCGGGCTTTTACGACTTTAAAAACAAATAATTTGTACAGAGTTATTATGTTTGGAGAAACACACACCCACCAAATCATTAGATTTCATAAGAGATAGACAAAGTGTTAAACGTTTTGTTTCATTTTTTTCTGCTGTGAAGTTTCACAAAAGGTAAAATTCATTTTTTTGGAACATTTTCTATTCTACTTCCTTAGAAGTAGATTTCAAAGTATACATTAAAATTAAGCATACGTAAAGTAAACATAATACTCATAATTATTAGTAGTTGTTTATTGTATTAATCAACTCTTAGTGTCCAACTATAGTACTTCCATGATCTCTACCATTGAAAGCAATATCCAGCAAACACTTTGAGAAATTGTGACTCATTGACATGCATACAACTTATACTATTGATGAGAATATTTGCTTGGTCAGGAAACAAAAAGAGTGACTAATAAGAACCTATCCTAGAGAAAATACAAGACAAAAAGAAATATAAAATAAATAATTTTAAGTGACTTTAAAGAACTTTAGAGTCATTTCCAGTTTCTGCCTTTTTTGAGACCTATTGCACACATAACTTTGAAATGAGAAAGAATTAAACAGAGAAGCAAGTTATGGATCACACACTCTAGTGTAATCAAACTGCAGCAGTTACAGCAGAACAAAATGTCAAGTCCCACTAACTACCTTATTTAAATCTTCAAATCTGTGGCCTACAAGATAGCCATATTAATTTGGGCATGTGCAGAGCCTCAGGAATTCAGTCAGAAAATAAAGGAAATCAGACAAAGATAAAATGAAATGTAAGACATTCTACCTTTAAAAATATGCATAAAATCATTTGATCATGATGAGCAAGTCATCCCAGTTTGCTTGGGACTTCCCTGGTTTTAGAGCTGGAGATCTTGTGTCTTAGAAAACCTCTCAGTTCCAGACACTCTGGAAGAGTTGGTGTTGGGGATTGAATCATGTCCCCTACAAAATATATATTTAAGTCTCAATCCCTGATCCTGTAGGTGTGAAAGCATTTGCAAATAAGACATTTGAAAATGTTATTAGTTAACTTGCGCCCAAATTGAAAAAGTGTGTGCCTTTTTCTAATATGGCTGAAGTCCTTATAAGGAAAAGAAATTAGACACACACAGAGAGAAGCCATGGGGAGCATCCAGAAGCTGGAAGTCAATGGAGCCCAGAGAAGAAAGGAGAAGACATTGCTATGTGCATTATCTTGTAACAGTAAAAGCCAAAGACCAGGGATCACAAGCAGCCAGTCCCATAAAGCCACAAACTTTGGGGAGAAAGCAAATGCCTTGCTGATGCCTTGATTTTGGAATTCTCTTAACCTCAAAACCGTGAGTCAATAAATTCCCCATGTTTAAGGTAACCCATTGTATTGTATTTTTTTAACAGCTAGGGAACTAAAACAGGTGCTCACCCTACTATTTTTTTTTCAGGGGAGAGTGCAAACTTAGTCCCCCACTACCACAAATTATGCAGTCGAGTTTCCCACATTTGGGGAAATCGCAGGGGTCAGCACATCCAGAGTGCAATGGATAAGCCTCGTCCTGGGAAAACCACCTTCGTGATCATGGTATCTCCCCTGCCGGGTAAGTATCACCCTACTATTTAATCTGGACTTCTCATTAGTAACAGAGACTGTGAGTTTCTCACCTGAACTTATTTTTGACTAACCTATATAGACAGAAGTGTTTCTCAAACTTTGTTGTGAATGAGAGTCACATGGGAAACCTGTTAAAAGACAGATTCATGGGCCCTGTGGCAGTTTGAATCTTTAGGGATCCCAGAAAATCCTGTTCTTAAAGCTATTCCATTCCTGCACTTGTAAACCTATTTTAGGTGGGACCTAGTGATTAAATTACTTCAGTTAAGTGCCCTTGATTAGATTGTGTGGCTCAGGGTGGATCTTAGTCTTCTTATAGGAGTCCTTTATAAATGGAGGAATAAAAAGCTACCGACACAGAAAAAAGCTGCAGGGACAGAGAGGAGCCCAAGAGAGAGAGAAGACCCGGGAACCAGAAGCTGGAATCAATGGAATACAGAGGCTGAGAGGAAGCCACTTTAGCCAGAAGCTGAAAGCAATGAGGCCCAGAGGAGAGGGGAAAGAAGAGAGGACACCACCATGTGCCTGATCACCCACAGCTTCAGCTCACGGAGAAAGCATATCTGAGGATGCTTTGATCTGGACATTTTAACAGCCTCAGAACAGATAGATGATATAGGTCTCTTAGAGGTAGAGATATCTCATCCTGGCATATATGATGCCAGTATAACTGATGGAAAACTTGCCCAATAAATAAAATAGTTATTTATGTAACATTAAAAGATAAGGCATTTCATTTACATAATTTTGACCAGTTATTGGATTGTAAAGTTTTACTGAAATGCTAATTCACTTTGAGGAATTAACACAAAAAGAGGAAAACAGAGCCAATGTGTTCTTTGCAATTGTAAAACTAGAATAACCCCAAACTATTTGAAGAAACCCAGCAAGGAATTTATTTTTCTTTTATCTCCCTCAAAAGCTAAGATAGAAGTCATGGTAGAAATTCTACCTTTTTTCAGGGATTCATTTTCAAAAGTCACAGCTCTGACTCCACCAACTTCTGTAAACAGTTTGAATTGAAGATCATTGATATCCAGAATGAAACCCAAAAGCCCTACCAGGACCTACACTGTTAAGAGATTTTATTGTGTTCTGTCTACTTTAGTTACTGTGGTAGGTAAGGCAGTGAATACATTCTATAGAGACTTTTCAGTAGCAGAAGCTGAAACAGAAATTCTCTCACTCAATCCATTTGACCAGAATATCACACTTCTAAGCATTTCAACTTATTGAATGTTGAATGTGATATTTGTTTAAAGATAATCTTTGCAAATGCAACATCTTTTTATAAATGCTAACCTTCATAAAGAGCTTCCAACCTAATCATTTGCCATTTCTCATAAAATAAATTAGAAAACGAATACAATATGATTCACACTCACATAGACTGTCCAATCATTTATACAGGAATAAACTCCTAATGATTCCTTTTAAGATGAAATTACTGCCTAATCCCTGGTCATAGGTGTTTTGTTTTGCTTTGTTTTGTTGTTTTTTTACCATTAGCATAGCACTAAATTTCCAATGTCTTTGGCAAATTATAAACAACAACCATATCGGCACAATTACATATTATTTATTGAGTGTTCCCAATAACAATGGCTCTGTGCTATGCACTTTGCCTTCATTATTTCTTTTTATTTTTACTGAGGCCAGGATCAGGGTGAGACAAATGAGGCTTCCACCTTGGGTGCAAAATTTGAAGGGGCACCAAGAATTTAGTAAAATTTTAAATAAAGACTAGATCAGTGTTACAGTTTTTTTCTTTTGCCTCAGGATCAAATATGGCTCAGCAAAGCACTGTACTGAGTCTTCATAACAACCTTAGGCATAGGTAATCATATTATTTCTATTTTATGAACAGAAACTTAGAAAAGTTAAGTAACTTGTCCAAATTCACACAGTTGGTATATGGTACATCCAGAATATCTGACTTCAGATCTCTTCATCCACGATGATTCAGGACCTATCTTTATTGAGTGCTTATTACATGTACAGTATTAGGTGGTACCATCCCTATCGTGACATTTGCTAATTCACTAGGAAGGCTCATGGAACTGAGAAAGCTCTTATACTCTCACTTATGGCTTATTACACTGAAAGAATACAGATTAAAATCAACTCAGGGAAGACAGCATGGGGCAGAATTCAGGTGGAGTTCAAGCATGGAGCTTCCAGTTGTCCTATCCCAGTGGAGTCAGGGATAGCATTAAATCTCTTAGCAATGATGAGTGACAATAATCATAGAATATTGCAAACTAGGGAAGCCCATGTGAGCCTTGCTGTCCAGAACTTTTATTGGGGCTTGATCACGTAGAATATTGACTGCCCACATGGCTGACCTTTTGTCTCCAGCCCCTCCAGAGGTGGAGAACCTTTGTTTTCCAGTCCTTCTGGTGGCAGAGTGGACAGCATGTGGCCCAAAGCCCACATCATAAAGCACATTGTTAGATGATCCAGTGTGGCCCAAGGCCATCAGGTAAACAAAGGCACTCTCATCAAGCAGGACATTCTAAAGGCCAAGGGATCACCTCCCAGGAAGTGAGGGCAAAGGCCTCTCTTTGGGTAAGGTTAATTCTTTACTGTACAACATGTCCAGGCTGTGAGCAGTAGAGAAGTAGGGGAATGAATAAGGAGATAGATGCCTATTTTCAGAAGAGAAGGGGTAATTGTTAAGTAAATGACAGAATTTGATAAAATGAAATTATTCCTAAGAATCAGCCTATATCTTCTGTAGAATAAATACATATGGAAAGGAAATCAAAGCTGACAAATGACTTTCCTTCTCTGGCTCAAGACCTTGAGTGGAAAAAGATCACTTAGTCTCTAAGTCCACTCTGTTCACTTCCTAAACCCTCTTTGCTGCTTTGGTGAGATCATGAAGGATGATGCCTCACTGTGAAAACAATCAGCATGGAAGTCAAGAGATCAATGAATATGCACATAAATCCTTATATTGTTTACTTTATAAATAACATCTTTCAGAGACTGGCTGTTCTATTGATCCTTAATATAGTTCCTTAGGATTTGAAGAAATATTATCCCTATTGTCTTAGCTCCAAAATTAGAATAGTGTGTCTAAGAAGTGGAAAATGTACTCCTGGTGATATGTGAGATGATTTTAAGTGTTACATAATCAAATCGTTTTTATTTTGATATCTATGTATTTATTTTAACATATATTAAAAAGTCAAATTATCAGCATATCAGATATACAAATTTATGGATATTAGGGCTAAGAATGCTAAAGAAAAATTTAAGCTTTAGAAGTTAAAGAAAAATAATAATTTAAAATATTAACAGGAGAGGCTAGAATTGGATATGGTAAAAGTTAGGAAAGAATAAAAATACCTGAAGTTTAGGAAACCATGGATAAGTAGGATGTGGATTTTATCCTATCTTCCTCAAAAATATAAAGATAATCCTATGCCAGAAAACCAGTTTCTGAAACAGAAAACTAACAATGTCCTATTTAACTTTTTATTTATTTTACAAAATTCTAAATTTCCTCATTTCCTCTTTTGCTACAGATAACTTTTGAAGGAAGAAAAAAATTCTTTGTAATCTAATGCAGAAATCCTGATCATTCTGAAATATTTTTAGTCCTGAATTGTTTAGCAGATAAAATTTTTCTTTCCAGAGTTTTCCCCAGTGCCAACCATTATCATCAAATGCTACCAACTTGTCTTTCCTGTGCCTGATGATTGCATCTCTTCTCTAGAAAATCAACAGGAGAGATGAGGTGGAAGGAGGTGGGCCTGGTGGGAGGGGTATCCAGCTCACCATGGTTCCTTTTCTACCTTATTGTGACCTTTACAAAAGCATCCCCCCTCCATGTACCACAATTCACCATTTGGGAGCTATGGTGACCTTCTCAGCACATGGTGGGAGGAATAAGTTCTTGTCTGCTGGTGTCCTGAAACTCTTGAAATGCAAAGAAGGAGGAGGTGAAGGAACAGTAGGGTTTCTGGCTGTGTTTGTGATCACACAGAATGAATAGAGCAGGTGGCTAGTTGATGGAATGCAAGGGCTTCTTCTGAATATGGAGGAAGCTATAGGCTGTACTTGGAACCCCTCACTCCTTTGTCATAATTGAGCCCGATTAAAATGGATGAGCAAATGTTAAATTGGGGGGGTAAAACCATCTCCTGGATTTCTTTTATTCTTTTTTTGAGGGGGGTAGAGGGGTGGGAATACTTGTTTGTTTATAATGAACAAGAAAAAAGTAGTGTTTGAGAAAACTGGATTTTGAAATTGAAAAGTTAGAAAGGTAAAATAGCATAGTGACTAATTATAGAGGCTTTAGAATTAGAGCTGTTTGTCAGTCCACGACTTCTGAGATGTTGATAATAACTTAGCCTCTCATTTTTTACAGCGGTAAAGTGGGTATAGTAATAGTAGCAACCTCCTATTTTATTTGAGAGAATTAAAAGAGGTAATGCTGCAAAGCATGCACTGGCACATAATTCAGCATCTATTATTATTATTATTGGTTTAATTTAATCTCTTGAAATGGGATTTCTTCATCTGTAAAATGATAACAACTACTTTTTGCCCATTTCATTGTGTTAATGTGAGAATCGAAAGTAGTAGTGGGGGCAAAGTATCTATAATTTGAAGTCACTTAGGGGCCTCTCTGTCCCATGGAGATTCTAAGTAAAATTAGCTTGAGCACTACCAGTTTCACAATTTGTGTGCTTCTAACACATACGCGTGCACATACACAGTTTCTACAAATTTCTCATCTTACTTTCTCACTCTCCCATCCCGCCCCCATCTCCAGGCCAGGGTTTTCATGGGCATTCCCTGGAACTCCCTGCAAAGAACCCAGACTCAAAGTTCTGCTCTCATTGTATTCTCCCAAGAAATCTCATTATTTTGAGCATATGCATGAGCTCAATTGAAAATCACTGATATAGTCTTTTATTCTAGCATTGCATCTCCTTCTGTTCTGTGCCATACCCACTGTGCCAACCTTCCCTGCTACCCAGAGCTGCCTGGGGAAGATGGTCTAATGCTCATGCTGAAATGCTTTTCTAATGGATCTCCATTGCCACCAAATAAAATTTTTCTTCCTTTGTAAACTAAAAAGCACTAAGTAATTCTAACTTAACAGAATATGTAAATTATAAGAAAATGAATTTTTATTCTGAATCAATTCAGGGTATATTTATTGATGCTCATTTTATGCTGTAGATTATGCTGGTTTCTAAGAATATGATAATGAATAAAGCATATTTCCTGCCTCCAAAGAGCTGGCAGTGGGTGGAAAAAGAGCCATGAAAAGGACCAGTTGGTTATATGATAGCATCCTCACTAAATTGAGGGGTTTATGATGGGCAATGAGAGGACAATGCATGGAGCCCCGGATTCTGGAGAAGGTGATAAAGGGCACAACAAGATAGTGAGATCCTGTGGGCTAATGTCAAGGGAACCAGGAAAATGATGAAAGGAAACTCATATCAGGTAGATGAAAAGCCATTGTAAACAAACAGGCAAAAAACACTTGGAAGCAAGATATGTTAGGGGACAGCAAGTAATTCACTGTGTCTAACGTGCAGGTAAGGCACTGAGATTGGGACTCTACACCAATGTGTAAATATTTCTAAAAACAAAACAAAATTTAAAGGTCCTATTTTAGTACTGCTAAGATAAAAATGGTCAAATCTATTTCAGAATGTTTAATCTGCAGTAAGAGCAGGCCTCCAGCACATCAGGCCATATTCTCATACAGATTTGACCAAAGGTTATACAAGTTTTATTTCTTTATATCTGCAAAAGCAACAAATAAAACTTTTGCTACTGAAAATGTAATGGATCTTTCATACTGAATAGGTGTAACTCTTCCATACTCTGTGAAAGAACCTCCATACATACGGCTTTCTTGGGCATATTTGGATGCAATCTTGGATGCAAAAGTGAGAGAGAGAAATAAAAGAATATCAATCATTACAATATGTCATTTTGGAGCAAACATTCCAATTCTCATCCATTAGAAGTTATTCATTGCAATGAAAGTCAGAATTTACAGCTGGGATTAAAATTGCCATTAAAAAATAGTCATAAAGAATATAGTTATCATAAAAAGAGAAAAGGCAGCATGAAGTTGGAAGCTATCCAACTTCAGGTCCTGAAAAAACTCTGACTTAACAAAACAGAACTCAGAAAAGACCTATGTGAAAATTAGTGTAGATTTGTTGTACCATCTTGGAGATATGAGAAATGTCATATCTTCCCCCCAATACAAACATGCCTTTTTTTTCCTTCATTATTTCAAATATAACTTAGGTTCTACCTTCTGTGTTTGAGAAGAAGTATAGGTCTGTTTGAACCTCAGGGTTTATTCTGTCCAGAAAATTCTAAGAATGGTCTCTAGTCTTCAGATCTTCCTGGCCAATAAAGCCCAGCCCTACCTCTTTTATATCAAGCCTAGGCCCTGGGATCTTATGTTTCTTACCAAAGTATTAATACCAAATGTGTGATAAACATTTGTGTAAAATAACTTTAGTCTACACTAAAAAGTAGTTGAGTAATAATATTGGAAATACCCTAATCAGGATTACACAGTCCAAGATGTTTCAATAGGACCTAAAAGTTTTTAACTGGTGATCTATACTCCAGAGGTGGCTGGAGTTAGTGTCTCAAATGTGACTATATAAATTTGCCACAGTGTTGATTCATTAGTATATAGGATATTAGAAGTGACTTTGTGGAAAACACTTTGCTGAAAAGTATCATTGATAAGCCCAGTACTTTAATGCCTTTACAAGAATATTCCAGGTCTTGAAGTCCGTTTGACCATGAGTCCACCACAAAAGTGGAGAAATCTGTGGCCTGATTCAACCACTAGCCTTGCTGATATTGCTTTGGGAATACTGTTGCATCTCCATGGAAATGAACCTTTCATACAATGGGATATTCAGAGAATCTAAAAGGATGAATAGTGGAAACTTTACTAACTGTAAGGAACAGGTTGTATGACTGTTTATGCCCCTGCTTATTAACACTGTTGGCTGTGTGCCAGAATTTGGTTTTAGGCTGGCTTTCACTGAAACCTAGCACATGGGTAGAGTTGCTGAACTGAATGAAGATACATAGTTTCCACTGACCTCTAGCTTTTGGAGCAACTGGTATTTTACTAAAAGGACTTGACTGATTGTGAAAGCCAAAAAATGTTTGCCTGAGCTCCTGAAATTCCAGCCTCCATAGGTACACACACTTGATAGAATCCTTTGCCAAAGTATTGCTTCTTTTGCACTATGGTGATTTGCCTTCCAGGTGATATTTGGCAGTGTTTTAAGATGCTTTTGTTTGTCACAATTGGGAACCTATGAGCATCTAGTGGGTAGAGGGCAGGGATGCTGCCAACATTCCACAATGCACATTATGGCCCTCTCACCCAGAAATTATCAGGTCCTAAATGCCAATAGTGCTGAGGTGGCAAAGCCCCACCCTCAGGATATAAGTAGGGCCCAGGCCTTAACAACTGATGAAATCCCATCCTCCTAGGACAGGTTTCTTTTGATTTCTTTTATGAATATCAATTCCATTCCATTGCAGAGAGAGAAAGCTCTCTCAGGTAGAAATCTATGCGAGAGTTGCCTTCAGAAACTTGTTCATTCCTAGCGAAGCAAAGAAGCCCAAAACTGAGGCCTTACAGACCTTCCAGAAAGAGTGATATTTGGGCAGAAATGGGAATACTTACATTCCCAATCTTTAGTGGTCTTTGAGTACTGAGAACGTATCAAGCATTAATATCTGGATAAATTATCCTTCAACACCTTTACTTTGAAGGAACTACAAATTCAGGTTATTGGTTTTGAGTCATTGCCATTACACTTTCCTTGTTCTTTTGCCTGCATAGAAGGCAGGAGGGCATTGTGGTATTGGTGTGTTATAAAGTCCATTGCAATGATGGGGCTGGTGGTGATGATCATGATGACAGCTACTCACTGTGAAAGAATCACCATCTTGTGTGCCAGATATTATACTAAGGGTGTTCCTTCTATCATATGTTTACATCCACCTGATTAGGAAGGGGTTGTAATATCCATTTTATAGATGAGAATACAGACCCCTAAAAAAATTATTTAAACTTCTCTAGTTCACACTGATAGAGGAAGGACTCAAACCCAGTTCACAAATTTCTAAAACCCAAACTCAAGAACACTCATTCAGCAAAATTCGTTCAGTATTTACCACTTATTCTGGGCACTTGGTAAAAATCAGAGTGCAAAAGGAGCAAATATCTCTTAATCATTGAGTTATACTACCTATATAGTATAAATACTTTCAGCAATAGCACTACAATAAATTATTTTCCTTACTTATAACTGGGCTGGATTTATGACTTTTTCTCACTCCATACAATTGTCATCATCTTGTTTCCCATTAAACAAGATCTTATTATTAGGTGACTCTTAACACTCTTTAAAGATCAGCCAACAACAGGCACTAGAATAGAACAACATTCTTTCTTTTCGCAGCATAACAAAATAATAAAACTTGGGGAAAAGTTTCGTGAACTGGAGTCCAAACTGTTGGAGCTTGGAGACTTAGAGAGGAAAGAGTTAACTTGAGGCAAAATTCTCTTTTGAGGTCGGCATGAAGAATCTTACTAAGATCCAGGATTTTTTAATCATTCAAGACTCATTCTTTATTGTCAGCAGGCCTGATGTCACCATTTTTATTCAGGCAAAATTCCATTTGACTTTAGTGTGCGATTAGAGATTAGCCTGAGGAAGGTCTTCTGAGGAGGCCAGAGGGAGAGGGGCTATGCAGAAAGTTACTGGTTTTGTCTTATGACAGTGGGATTGCCAGTCATGGCATTGTAAACACTAGTCTCTGTTATCCTGTTAGGTAATGTGACATTGTCAAAATCATCATAGAAAAGTGTTAAAGAACATCTATTTGTGAAAGAGATAAAGGGGGAGACATTAAGGGACCTAGGGACAGAATAAAGCTACCTAGTCCACTCAGGGAGGTAACCTGCAACCTATTAATTGTACTCATTGAAATAATGTATCCATAGCCTGGATAAATGCAAGCTACTATGGAGGGGCTACTTTAAATGATCAAAATGCTAAACTGAGTCCGAATAAGGCTCTAATCTCTACTCCATTACCAACCAGCTATATAACTTCAGGCAAGTCACATACTCAACTCTTGGCACTTCAGTATTTTCACCCCCCAAAAAGGAACATTGATAGAACTTACCTTGGGGGATAAAATAAAATAATGTACATGAAATACTTATCAAAAGGTCTAGCACATTTTAACAATGAACGTGAGGTACTATCTCTGTGAGTTGGCCACCTTGTTAATTCAGATATGTGCATTCAACCAATCTTCAGAAGCCTGAAATCAGAAATTTTTCTGCTGGGAAACGGATGTGGCTCAAGAAGTTCGGCGTCCGTCTACCATATGGAGAGACCGGGGTTCGATCCCTGGGACCTCCCGGTAAAAAAAAAAAGAAATTTTTCTGCAGATTGTGCTCTTTGTAAAACATGAGAAAAGATCGTGTATTTTCCAAAGTCTTTTCAAGCTTCTGAAAAGGTGGAATTATCAGTAAGATATGGATTACCTGGAAAAGTCTCAGATCCTCTAGATTATATAGAGAGGTTTGCCACAGCAAAAGGTCTAATACCTTAATCATTAATCACTTATCATTGCTCTGAAACAAATTTTTTCTTCAATTTTTTTCTTCATAAGTAACAGTTTTCTAAACCCAAAGAAAGAAATCAATAGTTCTACATATGGAATGTTCAGCAAAGTATTTTAAAATTTGGTAAGTAAAGTGTGCTGTTGCCAAACATGTTGTATTCTATAAGGGAGCAAGTAATGTATCTTGTCACCAGTTCTGTGCCAATGAACTAGAGGGAAAAAAGTTACTAAATACTGCTCCAGTGGACGGTGATAAGAGACAGATTATAAAATTGAGATTTAAACTGGAAAAGACCAAAGGAAGCAATGAAAATTAACTTAGACAGTCAGAAAGTAAAATTGAAAAGGCAAGGAAATGAAACTCACAGAGGCAATACAAAACCACAGTATGAAGGAATGTTCCTTTGGATATTAGCATGGTGGTAACAGAGCTCCTAAGTGCTCTATCGATAAGTGGAGTCGTCATTAATCTTTTGTGACAAGACACTTTAGAGTAACCAAATTGTGGTAGTCCTGGGCCCTGAATATCCTGTATTATCCTCAGGATTGAGGATGACTTCTATATACAGTAATTGTTGTACCATGTTTCTCAATTGCAGTAAATTTTAAGAGAAATGGCTTTCAAAAGCTGTCTTAATAAAAGTGATTTAGGAATAAAGAAAAGAGTACCCAATCCAGTTATTTGTTTTTTCACAATGTTCACTTAGATTTATTTAGTTTTAAACTTCTTTTTTAGACAAGTGGAGTACTATATAATTTAAGGCAGAAGAAATGAGAGATTAACAGTTGGCTCAGGTTTTTCTAACACAAGTCCCCATTAATTGTATAATTAGTCCTGTTTATGCATATTCTGTGAATCTCAATTTCTGACTTTTATGCTCTTTTTAAGAGAGGTTTTTAAGGAGAAGTTAAGATCAAAGTGGGACAAATTCAAATCTAAATTTTTATCTCTTGGAGAAAAGTCAAATGTATAGCATATGGGAGGATATTCTCTAGCAGAAGAAAGAGGAAAAAAAGAGGGCCTTGCCATAATAATGATAGAACATTACAGAACAATGAAAGATGGGAAACAAATGCAAGACCAAAATCTGGCCCACAGCGCACTCTTTGAGGTCAAAGCCAAGTTGTATTGCTGGCCTGGGAGGGCAGGCTCTGGACTCATGATATGATTTTTATCTTGGCTCTTATTAAAGTATGACCTTGAGACATATACTTGAAGTCTCTGAGTCTCAGTCACCCCATCTGTTAAATGGAGATAACAGCACTAGTGATTTCATTTAAGACTGTTTTGAAAATTAATAGTCCGTGTAGACATGCCTAGCAACTGGTGGCAGGTACACAATAAATTCTCACTGAGAACAGGATCTTGTAGTGTATTGAATGGTGACCCTATAAAAAAGACATGCCCATGTCACAGAACCTGTGAATGTCACCTTATTTTTTCAAAAAAGATCTTTGCAGATGTAATTGTTGAGGACCTCAACAATTGGATAATCTGAATGGGCCCTAAATTCAATGAAAAGTGTTCTCATAAGAGACAGAAGAGGACAATACACAGAGAAAGGAAAGTCATGTGAGACAGGGGCAGAGTTTGGAATGATGCAAGGAGTGCCTAAAGCCACCAGAAGCTGGAAGAGGCAAAGGACACTCAGATTCTCTGGAGGGAGCATGGCCCTTGGATACCTTGATCTTTGAACTTCTAGCCTCCAGAACTATGAAATAAACTTCTGTTGTTTTGAGCCACCCCATTTATGGTAATGTTATGGCATCCCAGGGAAATTAATACAGAGCTATTTACTAACTACTATTCCAACTGCTACTATTTTTACTACAATAGAAATATTCAGAGCTTTGATGGTGATTCCTTTGGTACTAGATTGAGGTGATTTGGGCAAAATATAATTGCCTGACAGTTGCCTAAAAAGGAAAATATCTAATTCTCCTTTTGTTTGCTATATGAGGCACCAACAGCTGATTTGTACCTTGCAACTATGCAGTCAAGGAAAATCAATGTCAACAAGTCTCTGAAGGCAATTGCACAAGAAGGGCCACCTTCCTAGCTAACTCAGATTTCTATGTTCTGCTATATCCTTGCTTTACCAGTGAATTTAACCCTTCTGTCCTCCTAGGTAGAGTGACAATTGTGGTCTCTAGAAGTCTTATTTATAATCCATACAGACTCCCTTTATATTGACAGTGGGCAGAATTTCTAGTTAACTCTCTTCTTGATATTATAAAAATTGCTTGTATTTTATCTCTTACTCCACTTATGATTTTCTTTTTCCATTTGAAATATGGTTGACTAGGGAAATACTATCGAGTACTTGTTTGATTGTTCTTTAAGACATTATTCATTAATTTGACAAATTTTAATTGGGGAATATCACACACAATTCAGACACTACAAAAGAGATAAGAATTTGCAATTTACTTGGTCCGCACTTTTATTTATCGTTATAACTGCTGCCTACCATGCTTTGGGACATGTACAAATTACAGAGTTCTTTTAACTGTTTGTTTTAAAGAAAATTATACATAGTGGCTGAGACTTAGGTCAGAGGATCATACTTCATGCTCTTTTCTCAGAAAATATCCTTCCGTCTCTTAGAAAACATGATGCCCTTTTTGAGCCAAGAAATCTCATGTATGGTTTAGTGGGTTTAGGTCCCAGTTCTGCTACTAAGAGCAGTGGGATCTTAGTCAAGATACTTAACCACTCTAGGTCTAATTTTACAACTTCTTAGGTTTGTGAGAATTAAATGAGATAAGTTGTTTAAAACAATTAGCACACTGTCTTGTACATAATTGTTTAAAAAATGGTACCTGAGTGATCAGGTTAGAAGATTAGAAATCTAATACAGATATTAGCTCATCTTCAGTTTTAGAAAGTTTCTTTTTTCTGGAAGATTTATTCCATTATTTTTAGGGACATCGTCTTAGATTATTTTTTTATTTCCTATATTAAAGATAAGATCTGTGGTTTGAGATTAGACCTAGATTATGTAACTGATCACCTTATCAAAATATTGCCCTACTCATTCATTGATCCAATAAGCACTTATTAGGCACTAATAATCTCCAGGGTGCTATGTTCTATGCCCTGTCCCAGAAATTCATTGTGTAATGGGAGATAAGACATATTAATAAGTTATTATAACAACAGAATAAAGGTAGTATAGTAAGGGGATATGCAGGTCACTCAAGGAAGTACTAAGCAGCAGGCACTTCACCTGGCAAAGGCAGAAAAAGTAGCATTTAAGGGAGTCTGGGATCATTTGAAGAAGATAAATAGGAAGAAAGGAAAGGTAAGGTTTAAGATACAAGAGAAGTCATTGCAAGGTTAAGGACTTACATGTTTTGGGAGTGTGGCAAGAGCTGAGATTAACAATAGCCCACGTGGGACTAAAGGCTTTGGCTCCTCTCTCAAAGATAATAGGGAGCAATTGTGAAGTTTCAAACAATTAGAAATCTTAAGCATATTTTCTACCTACCTCCCCCATGCTTTCCACAAACTCCTATTGTGCACTTATTTTGTACCAGGTACTATGCCTGATGAAAGGCAGAACCCAGGCAATCACAGGACTCATGGCCAAGTGAAAGGCCAGTCACACAGTGTCATCTTAAGTGTTGTTATGTAGACAGTAGAAGTGGCTTTGTGAGAATAGTGAAGAGGCACCTAGTGAAGTCTTGGGGAAGTCAAGGAAAGCGCTCCAGAAGAAGTGTTCTCTAAACTAAGCCCTGAAAGCTAAGCTAGGCTGTGCTAGGCAGGAAGGAAATAGCACACACAAATAGGGTCCATCTACCAAAGAATGGATTTTAAAAATGTGTTTTATACACACAATGGAATACTATCCAGCCTACATAGGAATGAAGTCCTGATGTATGCAGCAACATGGATAAACCGTGAAGACATCATGTTGAGTAAAATAAGCCAGACACAAAAGGACAAATATTGTATGAGCTCACAGAGATGACAGAATTAGAATACGCAAACTCACAGAGTCAGAATCCAGGATATAGGCTACTGTAAGGGGACAGGGTGGGGTAGGGAATAGGGATTTAAGGCCTAAAATGCACGGAGTATCTATTTAGGACAATAGAAAAGTTTTAGCAATGGATGGTGGTGTTATTAGCACAACATTGTGACGTAATTAACACCACAGGATTATATATTAGAATGTGGTTGAAAGGGAAAATTTTAGGTTTTATATATGTTACTTGAATTAATTTTTTACAAATCCATGAAAGGGCACAACACAGTGAACCCCAAGTTAAACCATGGGCCATAGTTAATAGTACAATTATAAAAATGTGCTTTCATCAATTGTAAGAAATGTACCACACCAATGCAAAGTGTAAATAATAAGGTGGTATATGGGAATCCTGTATTTTATCCATTGTTCTGTAAAACCACAACTTTTCTAAATATATATAAATATATATAAATAGTACTGAGGCAAGAGAGAGCATATGGAAATTCAGGGCAGCAAAAAGTAGTTCAGTATGTCTAGAGCTTGGAATGGAAAGTGGGAAATGAAAACAGACTGGGTTGAGAGGGAGACTGGAGCCATTCCATGAACGGGTCTCAAAGGCAGGCTAAGAAGTTTGGATTATTTTTCTCCTAACCATGATGGAGATTGTAAGAGTTTTCTGCAGATAACTGGCATGATCATATTTGTACTATATGATTAACTTTATGTGTCAATTTGGCTAGGTTATGTGTCCAACTGATTTAGATCATCAGCCCTTTGATTGCATATATGGCTGATTGCATCTACAATAAACAATGGAGATTGCCTTCAGCAATGAGAGACATCTCACCCAATCAGTTGTAAACCATAAAGGGAAAACTGATGATTTCATCAGTCAGAAAGAATTTCTGTCTCTACTTTAGCCAGCCAACATCAGAGTTATGTGACTAATGATTTAAATCCACAAAAATACCCTCACAGTAACAATCAGGCAGCGTTTGCTTGACCAAACAACTGGACACCATAACCTAGCCAAGTTGACACATGAAGTTAACCATCACACCAAGCAAAGAGGAATAGGAAGAGAAAGAAGTAAATATTATTACAAGTTAGAAATTGTTTAATTTAAAATAATAATTCAAAAAGTTCCATTTTCAATATATAACTGCAGGCATATGTTGAGAAAATATCAAGACTAAAGCCAAGGAAATCAGTTATCCCACTGATGAACTTGTCAAAGCAAAAGCTGATGAGATCTGGGTTAGTTCAGTAGTAATGATTTTATTAGCAAGGGCCAGATCTGGTCAAATTTGGGAATTACAGATAACAAAACTTAGAGGTATAGAATGAAGGTCAAAGCAGAGTCAGGGAGGAGAGAGATGGCTAATTTATTTAGATATTTGTTGAATTTGAGGAACCAGTGAGAGTTCCAAGTGGATCATTAAGTGAATAAAAAAAGATATTTAGCTTAGAAAACAAGTCAGTGAAGGAGAGATCGGATAGGGAACCACCTATTTTCCCCTTGGGTGAAGAGAGTCTGCAGAGTGAGAAGAGAAGAGAACCAAGGAGACAATTCTGGGAACATCATCCTTGAAGGGAGGAGAAGAAAGGTCTGAAGGAACACTCACTGAAATAGGGAAGTGTGAGAATAGAGTGTAGTCTTAACGAAGAGAAACAAGAAAAGGAGCACCCATAGCAAATGTTGCAGAAAGTGTCAATAAAATGGGTTATTCCTCTTGCTTGTCTCAAGGAAATCCAGTTTTTATTCTAGTATGAAGTTACAAAGAACAGAATAAATGCTCCTATAATACACAGGATTTGGACTAACAAATTAATCCTTTTTAAGGACAATGCATATAAATGTAATTACGAAAAGAATACGGGTAAATGAGTATCTCTGACAGAATTTTAAGGTTTTAGTATTGGGTAATGGTCCTTGACAGAGTGTGATTCTTTAATGACATATGTAAAAGCACCAGAGCAATCGATTGATAGACAACATGAATGGATATACACTCTAAAGGTAAAAAAAACAAAAAAATTCTCCAAACAACAATTTAAAGGGGGCACAATATAAGATGTTACATGAAAAGCTATGTGGGCAATCTCTAAATTCCACATGGATTTCGGCTCCGCTGCTTGTTGAAAGCAGATTATAGTTAGACAGGATGTTGATATCTAGCATTCTATAACACTGTTTAGAAATATTAGAAGTGCCATTTAGTCCAGAAAAAAAATAAAAACTTTATTGGCAATCAGCAATATATTCTAGCTGATATAATTTCAAAATAGATACTCTAAAGGAAGTTGAAAAATGTTTAGACACTGTGAATGAGAAAATTGCATAGTGCAAACCGTGGAAAAGGAAGCAGAATTGAGTTCAGAAACTTGTCCAAACTCATGGGCATTTTCAAGACGCTAATAATAGGGTGATATATGGGAGCTCTGTATTTTATTCACTTCTCTAATAAAAAATGGGCATTTTAACACACATTAGCAAGATACTTTGGTAGAACTGGAATGTCTTAAGTTGCATAATGGTTGTATTAATGGATAAATACATTAACCATAATATTGGATTGTCTTCTTCCATGCACAGACATTTCCTTCATTTGTTTGCTAATTTGAATGTTTTCAAGTATAATAAAACTGGTAGCTCTGATAAGATAAATGCTACATACTAAGAGCTAGGTTGATCACTAAATATTACTTTATTTTGATATACAAAAACTGCACTGAGAGTTAGGTATATCTCAAGGCACTGGGATTTATCTCCCAAAATAAAATGAGGTTTATCACAGTCACCCTGCCTCTGCTACCTCCCCATACCCTACCACGTGCAGTTTATGCATGAAAACTGTACCCAGGATTGTTTGAAGTTCAGCAAATCCTCACATTAAGAATTCACACAGCCTGAAATTACTTGATATCTAGATCCAATAATATCATGGCCTGTAATAAATCAATAAATGGAATTTACAAGCAACAGAAATGATAATAGAATATTTTGTCCTTTTAAAGTAAAAGTTCGGGACCACTGGCTGGCTTAGTGGCCAGAAAAGTTATATTTTGGCCCCAGATCATCGTGAAATGCCTTCTACAGATTCAATAATAAAAACTGAACCTCTAACCTTGAGAGTAAACTTCAGGGGTTCTTTTTGCCATATTCCGATCTAATAGAATAGCCATGACTTCATATTTATTAATACCCATATCACCATTTTAATATACTACTTCATCTTTCCAGGAGGGTGCATGGAGTGCAGCGAAAGCCGTATTTTACAAGCCAATTTAAATGCCTTTTAATGATGATTCACAGTGCTCTAATACAGATTTCTCATCAATATCGCCATCCTGCAGGCATGCATTAAAGCTGCAAATCATTTCTTGGGTGGTGCTACTGTCAGACTCCAAATGTACTACACACATAACTCAGAGATGTGAGTTAAGCATCTCCCTAGGATACAATGAGTATGCCCCAATTTCTGCAAACTGGAAGGATGCCAGTTATGCCGCAGATGTATTTGTGTACCCTTGATGGGAAAGCATGCCTGAGTCTCTCTCTCTAACTCCAAATGAAGAAGAGCAAGCAGACACTCTGCAGTTCAGAACTCCAAAGATAAAACATAACCATGAGCTGAACATCTGTCTAGGTTTCTACAATTTGCAAATTGTTTGATTACTTAAGTCTTTTTTTTTCCCTAGTAAGTGGTAATCAGCACTCCTGCTGGTGGTCCTTAGGGTTGTTACCATGGAACTTATAAATGATTTTAAAGATGTAGTTGAGATAAAGGCAGGGACACCTGTGGATGAGCTCTTTCCATTATCATTAGCATAAACCCTTACAGGCCAATTTCTGCAACATTGTGATAAACTGTTGGAAGTAAAAATGCTTGATGCAAAACATGGTGGGAAGGCTTAAATTGCTCTGGGTCTTTAGCATATTTTCACATTGGTATTAAGAATGTTAGAAATAATTTAATCATTGCCTGATTATAGCGATGTTAGGAGTAATGAAATCCTTGCCTTATTACATATGGACTCATTCAGAGCCTCATTATTTATTTGGCAAGCATTAAGCATCAAATCAATTTAGTCAGATAACTTAAATGGGAAATTCAAGATGAAAGTTAAATTGAAGATTAAGAGGTAAAATTAAAACTATTTATTTCCATCAGGCACAGAGAAATTTCCCATGCAAGAGACCTACCCCAAGACAGTTAAAACGGCAAGAAAAAGGGCAAATGGTAGAGTCCATTCCAAAGAAGGGAACTTAAAATGAAGAAGAGCTGGCAAAGCATCCCTTACTTACATTTGCCTGGGTCAAATACTAAGGAAGAAGAGGGTGATAACTTTGATTTGTAGCTATGGAATAGGAACACACTCCATGCTTTTATGCCAATGGTTATTATTGGAATGGTTTCCATTTCCAGCTCAATAGAAATGGGAAGAAGGGAAATGCTTGCTAATCATTTGGGAATTTGTAGTTTCCTTTGCATATGAAGATGCACTGACATTAATATGATGCCATAAATGTATTGAGTGATATTTTGGTTTCAGACTTAGAGTAGTGGCCACATCACTGCCTACATACTTTCATATTGCCTTGTCCTTTATTTAGAAGAATGTATCCTACCCACATTAAATTGAAGCTGGAGATAATACCATTGTAAGTAGCCATCTGATTTTCCCCAGTAAGGAAATTTGCTTATGTATTGATCCATGATAATAATTACTGGATTGGGTCACAGGAAACTGATTGGGTACTTACATAATGGGCAATAATTGCCAGTGAAATCACACAGGAAGCGTTAAAGAAAAAAATAACTTCTTTCTCTGAAGAACAAAGGTGTTTAGAAGTGAGGGAAAGTGTATTCGAGGAGAGTATTTGGATTTGCTACCCTGGCTCTTAGACTCCAGGTATCAGCACACATTTCATAGAAAACCAATACAGTAGCTTTAATTCTTGTCTCTCTGGATAGGGTGAAAACCTGGATATTTATACTGAATGTTGGAAGTTTCTGTTTTGCACTGGGCAGCACATAACTACAGCAAGGAATGGCCATGCTTATTATTGAAAGGGACACTATTTAGTCCAGGAACCAAAGGAAAATATATTTTTTTATTCAGGGGAAAAAAAAAAAAGCAACTAGAAAATGGAAATCATTGGGTTAGCAGCTTTCCGTATAGCATTTCATGTGGTCTGAGAAAGATTCACATTTAATAGATAAGAAAACAGAGATTTAGGTAGATTATGTCACTGCCTCAGGTCATACTTGTTGAATATGAAATAATCTGGATTTTAAAACCAGCTGTCTGATTTTAAAGCCAATTTTTAAAAATTGAATTGTGCTCTTACATGTACCATCAGGAAGAAATAATCTCTCAAACCTCCCAAAATATTACTCAATTACACAGACCCCATTCTGGCATTCTCCATGTTTCTGGCAGCCAGCTAGAGAGGCTAGTAGAGAAGTCCTGAGATCAAATAACTTCTGGGAAGTGACCCCAAAATTCAATAAACAGTCGTTTAATCTGCTGAAGTGGTAAAAGTGACTTTAGTCTCAGTCAGGAATGGATCAATTCATCCCCACTGGAATTTTTTTAATGCTTAGATTTTACTAGTCAGCTCACTAGAGAGTCAAGAGAAGGATAAAAGGAGGAAATCCTTTAAGAATATGCCTTTGTTTCACTTAAGTTTGCTTGAAGATCTTTTGTAAAGGAGATGATATTAATGTAAAGAGAGGCAATTAATATGCTCCATTGCTGGGCTTACTTTTGGATAATACTGTCACCCATTGCCAGTCCCTGTGCAATTTTCATGAAGAAGCCTATTGATTTTTTGAACCATCTCATCATTACCAGGTTGCACTATTCTCTTTTTCATATCAAATTTGTTCTGCTTATATCCTGGCTTATATCACACTGCTGCCCAAGTATAATCAAACTTAAATGATCATCAGTGTATTAGAAATGCTCTTTGGCTCTTTATAGAAGTAGACTCATATTCCCCGTGTCTTTGTGAATAAACCATTGTTAAGGAATTTTACAGTTTTTTTTCTTTAAAGAAATCTTAACGTTTCAGGGGTTTGTAATTGCCAATGTGATTTTGTTTAAAATAGTATTGTTACCCTGATAAAGATTTGCTTTCCTGGGTAGTCTTTGAACCAAGTCCATTTTTTAAAAATAAAAATTCTTTACAAATGGGAGACATTGTTAATTGTTAATGCTACTGACACTTTCTAAGTAAAAAAGTGAACAGTATTGTCAGTATATTCAAGAATGCTGGAATGTAATCTCTTTCAAAAAATCACATGAAGAGGGATACATGTGGGAAATAATTTCATAAAACACTAAAGTTAAAATGGGGGTCAGACTTGACAGCAAGATACTCTAGTGAAGACACTTAAATAAAGACACATATTTAGATTTGGATTATAACAATTGGACAGGGATGTTAGAAATTTATCGATGATTAAATTTGCCCAATAAATATTAAGAACTGTAGAGGAATTGAACACATTTGAAGTCAAGGTAGTTAAAGAGGAGAGGATGGAGAAGATATTTTGGCATGGATAAAAGAAATGATTTTGACTATGTAAAGAAAACATGCTCAAGAAAGATAGTAGGGAGGAGGTTACACTGAGATAGGCAAGAAGAGAATTATAAGCCCATTAAAAAAGTATGGGCTGAGCTTCTATAGCAGAATGAAAGAAAAGGAAAAAATAGAGCACATACTCTATCCATCACCAAGTATTTGAGAAGTAATTTAAAAAGCCTCACATTTCCATTTCTTTAAAATTTTGCTTTCTTATGTGAGTCTTTCGTTTCTCATTTTGCAAGGTTTTAGTAGGTCATCTAGTAATAGATATAAAACATATCAAATAGATCTTTCATTTCCTTTTTTATTTGGGGAGAGAGGTCCAATAGTGGGCCAAGAAGTTGCATTTCCTGCTAGGAAAATGGATTCCATGTAACCTACATCCCCACCATCATCTACTTAAATGTTGAATGACACAACACCCTACATCATCCACAGAATAAAAATGTTTTTTTAATATCTGATTAATTCCATTGTGATAAAGGGTCAATTAATCAAAAAGATATAACAATCCTGTATATGAGTGCACATAGTCATAATCTTGAGAAATACATGAAGCTGATAAAACTAAAAGGAGAAATAGAAAACTCTTCAAATATATTTGGAGACTTTGAAACTCATCTCTCAGTAATTGATTGAAGTGGTAAACTGAAAATGCATGGACATAAAACACTAAGACAGACTTGTCAAACAACTTAACCCAACTGATATTTATTGAATACTCCACCATACAAGAGGAGAATATGCATTATTTTCAAATGCATAAGGAACAGTAACAAAGATTGGCCATAAGCTGGACCATAAAAACAATCTCAATAAATTTAATAGAATTGAAATCACTCAAAAAATTAGACAAGAAATCAAGAGCAGAATATCTGGAAAAATCTCCAAATATTTGCAGATTAAAACATCCTTCTAAATAATCCTTAAGTCATAAAAAAGAGTACAAGTGTAATTAAAATTATTTTAACTAAACATAAATGCAAACATGATATATCAAAATATATGGGATGCAAGAAAAAAGAGGGAAGTTTATAGCATTAATTGCTTTTGTTAGAAACGAAACAATTCTCAAGTCAATCTAAATTAGCACCTTAGAAAAAAATAAGAATAAATTAAACAAAAAAAATAAGCTTAAGATACATAAAGAACACAAATCAATGAAATATAAAACAAGAAAACAATACCAAAAATCAGTGAAACCAGAAGTTGACCTTTGTTTTCAACCAAATTAACCCTTTGGTTTCAATAAAGTTGAAAAATTTCCAGCAAAACAGATAAGGAAAAAAAGTGAGAAGGTGTAAATTAACAAAATCAGGAGTTAAAGAGCATACATCAATACAGATCCTTACAGATATTGAAATCATAAAAATTGAATAAATTTCATAACTTAGAGGAAATCGACAAATTGCTTGAAAGACACAAACTACCAAAAGCTCCCTCCAGAAAAAGAAAAAATAGAAACCTTAAATAATCCCATATCTATTACATTATTTAAGACAGATTTAAAAATATTTCCACTAGGAACAGATGTGACTCAAGTAGTATCACTTCCTACCAGGTTCGGTTCCCAGTGCCTCCTGAAAAAAAACAAAAAACAAACAACAAGCAAAACAATTAATAAAACCAATTCAGGGAAGCTGATGTGGCTCGGTGGTTGAGTGCTGGCTACCCACATATGAGGTCATGGGTTTAATCCCTGGCCCCGGGTACCTCAAAAAAAAAAAAAACCTTTCCACAAATAAAATGCCTGGCCCAGATGAATTCTCTGGTGATTTCTACCAAACACATAATGAAGAAATAATATAATTTCTATATAAACTCTTCCAGAACATAGAAGAGGAAGAAACAATTCCAACTTATTTTGAGACCAGTATTATTCTGATATCAAAATCAAAAAAAGGCATTACAAGAAAAATATAGAAAAATATCACAAAAATTCTTAATAAAATTTTAGCAAATCTAACCCAAAAATACATAAAAAAGAATACATCATGATCAAATGAGTTTTATCCCAGATATTCAAGGTTAATTTAATACTCTAAAATAATTCAATGTAATTCACCATATTAACACATCTTTTAAAAAATGATCTCAGTGGATTCAGGGAAAACAATTGACAAAATTCAACATCAATTCTAGTAAACACTCTCAGCAAACTAAGAATAAAAAGGTTGTCTATGAGAACCCTAAGTTAACATCAGGCTTAAGGGTGAAACAACAAATGATTTTTCCCTAAGGTCAAGAACAAGGCAAGAATGTTGACTTTTGCCACTCCTAGTCAACATTAAACTGTAGATCCTACATAGCCTACACAATAAGTCAAGAAAAATAAACTAAATGCATATCGATTTGAAAGAAGGAAAAATTCACAGACAAAAAATTCAACTACATGAAAAAATCTCAAGGAATATATCATAAGAAGCTGCTATAACCAAGTGACTTAGCAAATTTGCAGGATACTAGTTCAATACACAAAATTCAATGTTATTTCTATATACTACAATAAACAATCCAAAGTAAAATATAAAATAGCATAAAAACAAGAAGTATTTAGGTTTAAATTTAACAAAATATACGCAAAATCTTTATGCTGAACACTGCAAATTATCATTTAGATACATTTAAAAGACTTAAAGGGAAGAGATAGATCACAGATATCAGAAGTCTCAAAACTGCTAAGATGTCAGTATTCCCTAATTAATCTATAAATTCAAATCAATCCCAATCATAATCTTAACAAAACTTTTTGGAGAAATTGGTGAGCTGATTGGAAATTTTATAAGGAAATGTAAAGAACCAGGAATAACCAACACAATCTTCAAAAAGAAAAAAAAGTTGGAGAACACACACTACCTATTTTTGAGACTCATACAAGGCTATGGTAATCTAGGCAGTATGGTATTGGTATAAAGAGATAGGTATATGTATATACATATATATGTATACACACACACATACACACATACATCAATGGATCAAATGAGGAGTCCAGAAATAAACTCACACATAGAAAACCAACAGATTTTCAACAAAAATTACAAGCTAGTTTAATAGGGATAGTCTCTTCAACAAATTGTGGTAGAACACTGAATCTCTCTATATATGTATAAAAGAATCTTTTCCCTTACTTCACATGGGAAAAAAATCATGAATTTGGAATATGCTAATTTTTACTAGGAAACAAAGGCAAAAACAAAAGAAAAACACAATAAATTGGACTTCAACAAATATTTAAAATTTTGTTCTTTTTTAACGACCCTCTTATTAAATTGAAATGGTGAGTCAAATCCTGAGAGAAAATATTTGCAAAAAGCATGTAATTAATAAAGAATTTCTATCATGAATATATAAAGCATTCTTATATTCTAATTATAAGATAGCCGAACAACACAAAAAATGGGCAAAATTTCTTTAACTTACCTTTCTCCAAAGGAGATGTAAGACGCATAAGCCTATGAAAAGACACTCAACATCATTAGTTTAAGGAAATTCAAATATATTGCTATACACTGACTAGAATAGCTAAAATTATTACTATTGACATTGTCAAGTATTGAAAAAGATGTAAAACAACTGTAACTCTGATCGAAGATTGGTAGTAATTTGAAATGGTGTAACCACATTGGAAAACAGGGAGTTTCTTCTAAAGTTAACCATATACTTACTATATGAAGATATGTCTGCCCAAAGATTTGTATGCAGATGTTCATGACAGCCTTTTTCATTATAGCCCAGAGACATATAAATGTCCATCAACTGGTGAATGGTAAAACAGATAATTATACATTCATAAAATGGAAAACTACCCAGCAATAAAAGGGAACAAATTACTGACATATGCAACAATATGAAAGAAAATTTCATGATAATATTAAGTGAAAGGAGCCAGGCACAAAATAATACTTACTGTATGCTTTCATTTATATGAATTTCTAGGAAAGCAAAACTATGATAACAATGAAAGTAAGTGGTTGCCAGGTTGAGCACCACATAAGGAATTAATGCAAAGGAGCACAAAGTTACTTTTTTGGGAGATGATAGGAATTTTCCATCTCATGTTTGTGGTTTTGGTTACACGATTGTGTTCATTTTTCAAAATTCATCAAATTGTACTCTTAAAACTGATGAATGCTTTTGTATGCAAATTATGCTGCAATACTTTCAATGTTTTAAAATGAATAGTCCTTGGTCTCTGCATAAAGGAGCACAGAATCTAATGACAGACACAGGCTGGTAAGCAAAAAATTACAGTGTGATCAGTGCTGTATCAGAAGTATTTGCATATACTATTTATTCATTCAGCTGGTAGCCTTGGGCCTGGGACTTTAATAAGAATGACTATCCTCACAGAACTTAGTGTTTGAAAAACATAGAACAGTATATAACTAATTCTACCTAAAGCATCAGAAAAGACTTCTTAGACATGATTTCTGAGCAGTCTTGGAGAAGTTCCACAGAGGGAAAAACATATGCAACAAATCACTAGGATTATTAAGTTTTATGGCATGTCATTAAAACAGAAAGCAGTTGTGTGAGGTTCTTCCTCATAGTGCAAGCATATTATCTATGAAAGTCCAAAGAGTTGCATTTACCTAGACTACCTGATCATATGGTTACCATCTCAAAATTTGTGTTTTCTCATTTTGAGGATTACTTCTGAAATGCCAGGGGTAAAAATGATCAAATCTAGGACTTTTAATAAAACAAAAGGTGTTTTCCAACACATGGAATTTGTGGTAGTAGGGTGTTTGTATTTGCTTTCAAAGACTTATCATTCAGATCATTTAAAATGGTCCAAGGGCCACAGATTGGCATTTACTTCTGTCAGCACAAGGATCTTCCCTGCTTTGTTCACCATTGTTTACTGCAGTGTCTGGGAAATGGTAAATGCCCAATAGATATGTTATTTCTTGTTGTTGAATGAATATGAAATCATGTTCTCACAACTTATTCCACTTGCTGCCTGTCTCAAAATATCCAGTAAAGATGTCTATAGATAAGTGACCCCAACCATAGCGCTTTTTGTTTTTTTCTGATAAATACCACTTCAACATTCTAATGAATAAATTAAAATAAATGTATTATTAGGGTGATATATTAAATTCATGAACCTGGTATAGTTTGGACTATAGGTGAGGATCCCAACAATGTTTGTACATTTAAGAAACCTGAAATGTCTTCATGTCTATCCAGGCATTTCAGGTTCCTTAAATATTTGGGTGGCTGCCAGAGAACTGTATCTCTCTCATATCAGTAGCACTAATCTGTGTTAGCATTAGACACATGTGAACTGACAAACCATGGATACTTACCCTCCAACCTGCCTATAGACTGTTGAAGCTGTTAAATGTCTTGCCATGCAAACTGAGCAACAGTAAATATTTATTTCCAACATTTTTCGATTTAATAGGTGAGATTATGTTGTATGGCATCTATTATATAGCACTTTGTTGCATCATTAGAAAATGAGATGAGGAACAACATAATTGTGTGAGAGATGATGAGTTGGATTTGTTAGTAATTCAAGTGCTCCTGAATCAATTCATTTTATTTCTCTCTGGCATTTTGTCACAGACTCTTTTCTCTGTGCTTATATTTTTCTCCCATTACTTTCAGAAGGGAAGGAAGCACAATGGCAAATTCTAGGCCCCTTTTCCAGTGCTTTCACATGGCATTTATGATCAAGAAATTACAATATTGATAAATTTTTTATTATTATTGGAGAGAACGGGGAAACTCAGGCACCTACACATGACCACAAGTTTTCCAAAAGAAACTTGTAAAGTCAGCTTAAGTAGACAGTATGCTAGTTTTAAATTAGTTTTCAATTAGTTCAAAGGTAGTAATATAAATAGCCAAGCAAAAGTTTCCTTCAGGGCTAGCAAAAGCAGATACTTATTTGATGTCAAAAGGCATCTTGGTGGGTATAGATTTGTACTATGAGCTAGAAAATCTGGTTTGTTTTCCTTGCTAATTCATTATTTAACCCTGAGGCTTTGAATAAGACCTTTCAATAGGGTGTATCTCATTTTCTTTTATCTGTTATATAACAATGGTATTTATATATCTCTACAGGGTTTTCTATAAAAATAAAGTCTGACAATATAGGAAAGAATACTTTAAAAAGTATTGTGCAATGTACAAATATTTGTCATTACACAGATTCATTTATATACACATAGTATTGTGCTATAACCTATACAGAAGTTATTCAGGCAGACAAAATGTTCAGAACTAGTCAAGGGAGGAAAACCTCCCCTCAGTAACCACTTAAAAATTCTGTTATGACTACACAGGAGCAAATGATGAATAGCTCAGTGTCCTAAAAGAAGAAAAACTAGTTGAACCTACTATGTCCTTTAATTGAGATGAACAAGATGAATGACTCAAGATATACAGTGAGGGACTTCTGGGAAGATGGAGGGCTAGAAAGACACAGGATTCTCTTCTTTTCTAAAAAAAAAAAAAAAAAAAAAAAAAAAAAAAAGCTAGAAGACAGGCTGAAATGGCCTGGAAAAAGATCTAGGGTTTAGGATACCAGGCGAAGGCTGGACACCACAGAGAAGAGAGAGGGACAAAGGAGGGGAATCACGGCAGCAGAACTGTAAGTTGAAACAATGGCTGCTACTGTTGGCACCCTCCTTCACACTAAAGACACTTTAGAATTCTCAGGCCTCTGAGCTGGCTACAGACAAAGGGGGTTCCAGGGATCCACCACCCCAGGAAAGGGGAGAGATAGGGACACAGCCTAAGGCTGACTCAGCTTTTGACCCACAGATTTGGTCTTCTGTGTCCCACAAGCCCTTCCAGGCTGGGTGGAGCCATGTCATTTTTTGCCTTGGGAGCCCGCAAGGGTCTAAAGATATCTGACCCTCCCTATCTCCTTCTTTACTAACCGGGATTGATTGTTGAGGATCCAGAGGGGAGTGGAATTACGTCTTACCTGGGAAAAGAGAGGTGCTGCCAGAGAAGGTTGGAGAACTGTCTCTGAGAAAGTTTGAATTACAAGGCTCTTAGCCTCCAGACAGGAACCTCTGTCTCACTGATACAGTCCATGTTGCAGCAAACACATTCCCACCAGGCATTGAACTGAGAGGGCTGCCAAAGAGCACCATCTGTTAGCAGATCCAGGAAATGCACATGAGAAATTTATAAATAAGAGAGGCTTTTTCTGGCCTTTATAGCCTCATTCCCCAAGGCCCTAGGAAGCAGGTCTGCAACCCTTTACTGGGTCCAGAGCCCAGTTTTGAGCAACTCACAGGGACAATCTTAATGATCTAGGTCAAATCAAGAATCAAAGAGCAGCAGTAGCACACAATCTCTGGCTCCATTGAGAGAGAAAAAAATCAAGCATCTAAGTAAACTACCATCTTAATCAGATGCCTAGACATCTGCAAAAAATTATGAGCCATACTAAGAAAAGGAAGACATGGCCCAAGAAAAGGAATATATCAAAGCCTCAGAAGAGATGCAGGATTTAAAAGAACTAATTAACAAGATTCAAACAATTTTCCAAAATCAAATTAATGAGTTGACAGATGATATGGCTAGAGAGATAAACGACATCAAGAAGACATTGAGTGAGCACAAAGAAGAACTTGAAATTCTGAATACAAAACAATCAGAGCTCATGGGAATGAGAGTCACAATAAGTGATATCAAAAATACATTAGAGGCATTCACCAGCAGACTTTAAATGATAGACGAAAGAACGTGATACTGAAGACAGAACAACTGAAATTGAAGAGAGAAAAGAATGGAAAAAATTGAGCAGGGACTCAGGAAGTTGAACGGCAACATGAAACTCCCCATGAGAGTTTCACAAAGAGAAGAGAAGGGAAAAGGGGCAGAAAGAGTATCTGAGGAAATAATAGCTAAAAATTTCCCAACTCTCATAAAAGAAACTTATATGTCCAAGAAGTACAACATACTCCAATCAGAATAAATCCAAATAGGCCTACTCCAAGACATATGCACTCAGAATGTCAAATCTCAAAGATAAAGAGAAAATTCTAAGAGCAGCAAGAAAGAAGAAAACCATCACATACATGAGATGCCCATTAAGACTTAGCACTGCTTTCTCATCAGAAACCATGGAGGTGAGAAGACAGTGGTATGATACAATTAGGATACTAAAAGAGAAAAACTGCCAGCCAAGAATTATTTATCCAGCAAAATTGTTCTTCAAATATGAAAGTGAATTTAAAATATTCACAAACAGAAACTAAGAGAGTTCATACAAAATAATCCACCTTTGCAGGGAATATTAAAGGAAGCCTCAGAACCTGAAAGAAAAACATGAGAGAGAGGCTTGCAGGAGAGTATGGAAGAAGGAATAGCAGAAAAGATAGCCAAAGGAGTAAAAAGATAGACTAAAATATGATATGGCACATGAAAACCAAACAATAAAATGGTGGATGTAAATGCATTTACAGTAATATCATTGAATGTGAACGGATTTAACTCCCCTATTAAAAGATATAGGCTGATAGAATGAATAATAAAAAAAAAACAACATTAGCCATCCATATGCTGCTTACAAGAGATTCACCTTAGATCCACGGATACAAACCGGCAAAAGTGAAAGGCTGGAAAAAGATAGTCCATGCAAATAGTAACCAAAAAAGAGCAGGGGTAATTATAAAAACATCACACAAAACAGACTTTAAATGAAAAAAAGTTATAAAAGATACAGAAGGATATTATATATTAATAAAGGGGACAATCCACCAGGAAGATATTAACAGTTATAAATATCTATGCACCTAACCAGGGTGCCCAAAAATACACAACACAAACTCTGGCAAAATTGAAGGCAGAAATAGACATCTCTACAATAATCATTAAAGACTTCAACACACCACTCACATCATTAGATAGAACAACTAAACATAAGATCAACAAGAAAACAGAGAACTTGAACAATATTAAATGAGTTAGACCTAACAGACATATGAAGAACATTGCTTCCAAACTCTGCAGGTTATACATTCTTCTCAAGTGCCCATGGATCTTTCTCCAGGATAGAGCACATGTTATGGCACAATGAAGTTTTCAATAAATATAAAAAGATTGAAATTATACAAAGCACTTTCTCAGATTATAAGGAATGAAACTGGAAATCAATAATAGACAGGAAAAAGGTAAAATCACAAATGTGTGGAAGATAAGCAACAAACTCCTAAATAATCAGTAGGTCAAAGAAGAAATTGCAAGTGAAATCAGTAAATACATTGAGACAAATGGCAATGACAATGCAGCTTATTAAAACATAGGATACAGCAAAGGCAGTCTTGAGAGGGAAATTTATAGTCTGAAATGCCTATAATAAAAAAGAAGAAAGTGCTAAACTCAAAGATTTAACTGAACAACTAAAGAAATGAGAAAAAGAACAGCAAACCAATCCCAAAACAAGCAGAAGGAAAGAAATAATGAAGATTAGAGCAGAAATAATGAAATTGAGAACAAAAATCATAGAGAAAATCAACAAAACCAAAAAGCTGGTTCTTTGAGAAGATCAATAAAATTGACAAACCCTTAGCTAGACTAACAAAGAAAAAAAGAGAAAAGATGGAAATAAATACAATCAGAAATAAAAGAGGGGAAGTTAGGACTGACCCCACAAAAATAAAAAGGATCATAAGAGGATATTATGAGAAAATGTATGCCAACAAACTAGATAAGATAGATGAAATGGAAAAATTCCTAGAAATACACAAACAACCTACACTGATGCTACAAGAAATATAAGAATTTAACAAACCAATCACATTTAAAGAGATTGAATCTATCATCAAAAATCTCCTAACAATGAAAAATCCAGGACCAGATCACTTCACAGATGAATTCTACCATTTTGAAAAGGATTAACACCAATCCTGTTAAACTCTTCCAAAAAAATTTAAGAGGAGGGACAATTACCCAACACATTTTATGAAGCCAACATACCAAAGCCAGAGAAAGACACTACAAGAAAAAAAAAAAATTACAGACCAATCTCTCTAATGAATATAGATGCAAAAATTCTCAACAAAATACTGCCAAATCGAATATCAAATGACTTATACATCATGACCAAGTGGGATTTATTCTTGGTATGCAAGGCTAATTCAACATAAGAAAATCAATCAATGTAATACACCATATTAACAAACTGAAGGGGAAAAAAGCACATGATTATCTCAATTGATGCAGAAAAAGCATTAAACAAAATCCATCATCGTTTCTTGATAAAAACACTTCAAAAGATAGGAATAGAAGGAAAATTCCTCAATATGATAAAAGGCATGTTTGAAAAACCCACAGCCAACATTGTACTCAATGGGGAAATGTTGAAAGCTTTCCCTTTAAGATCAGGAACAAGACAAGAATGCCCACTGTCACCATTGTTATTCAATATTGTACTGGAAATTCTAGCTGGAGCAATTAGACAAGAAAAAAAAAGGCATCCAAATTGGTCTGTTTCTACTGAGAGTTAATAGAGAAAGATCAGAGGTTATATGATAGGAGATTTGAAGTGAACAAGAAAGCAGGTAGAATCGAGGGCAAGATGGCGTTGGTGTAGGAGGGCGCACACTGCAAGCTCCCAGAGTGAGGCGGATTGTGGACGGGGTCCTGCCCGGGGGTCTGTGCTGTGCACGCGTGGAGTGAGAAGCTTGGGACACCTATCTGCGCGGATCGGCGGCGTGGACCGAACGATGGAGATTCGTGAGTTTTGAGACTGCCGGTGGAGGCTGGCACAGGCGGCTGGGCCCCACGGTTAGGGAAAAAAAAAATAAAACGGCCATTTGGAGCCGCGGGCGGGGCGAATAAGTTTCATTTTCTGGGGATCTGGCTGCCTGGCGCCCCTTGGACCTTGTGTGAACAGAGCAAACGAGCTAATCAGCACCCATGAACCAGAGGGGGGATTTTGGTCGGGCAACGCAGCTGATTTCCCTAGCCACCCAGGGATAAGACACAGGCCACTGCAGAGCCAGGAGGAAGGGACACTTTCCAAAAAATCCCTTTGGTTCTGTTGGAAGACAGGGAAGGGTATTTTATATTTATAGACATTGATCTGGCTGCCTGCACCGCCCCGTAGCTTTGGGGAGCAGATAAGCCGACCTGAAGCAGCATTAGGCTGAGAGCAGACGCGAATCTGCACTCAAACTGATTTACTGAGCAGCCCGGTGACGCTGGAGCTCGATGCCAGAAGGGGCGAAATCCGCCATCTTTAGCACTCCTCACTGACTAACATCAGAGTTTCAGCTAATCTGGGGAGTCCGGAAAGTGGGACGTGCTTGATTAATTTCCACGGGCCCAGCTAGGGTCCCTTCCGTAAGGGGGTTGGTCTAGAGGAGGAATTATTTTGGGTCCTACATTTGGCTAAAAAAAAAAAAGTGAGGTCACTTCAACAAATGAAAAATAAATTCTTTTTAATCTAGTTTAATAGCTAAAAGCTGCTTCAGGACCTGCATATAGAACCCTGTGGGGAAATTCATTGATAAACACAAGTTGGCAGGAAGGATCCACGTGGACCCTAGGGGAATCATTGACCCACCTTAGCTCTGTTTCACTGCTTGCCTGTGTGGATCTTTGGTTTCTCTGTTACTTTCCGGTCTATTGTTCTTATTCCCGTTTTCCTCCCCCCTTCCTTTTTCCTTCTATTTTTTTTTTTTTTTAAATAGGTGCTGCCAGCTGCTCGCTTATTTGCTGGGATTCTTATTCAGTAATTTCCCACTCGCTGTATATATTGATTCTGTATTACAAACTATCGCTTATCCTTCCTGCATCTTTCTGCCTTCTGTTTTCTGTTGTGGTTCTTAGAGACAACATTTTTTCATAGGTCCACAACTTAAGGGTGTCAATTTCTATCCCAACTATTTTGTATTCTTCTTCTTTTTTCTTTTTTTTTTTTTATTAGTATTAACTTTTTCCTTTCAGAACTTTCTCTACTATTTCTCTCCCTCCCAATAATTCTAGCCTTCTAAATCACTATATATATATATTCCTCCATTTGTTTTCCCACTCCATTGTAGGAACTCCATATTTTTTCCTAGTACTCTACACTGCCTACTCAAGTTATATATTCATCTCATTAAGTCTCATTTTGCCCCTCTTCTAACTTTTATCAATATTTCTATTATCCTTCTGCCTTCCTTACATCTTTTGATTCCTCTGGCCCTAACCTTTTGCCTTCAAGGGAACATAGAAAGAACCAAAGAAATAAAATAAGAAGAAAAACTGCTAAAGAGAAAACTTAACTCACATGCAGAACCAACAGCTAAATAAAATTCTAGAGCATAGAGAAAAGCTAATCAACTGAACAAACCCATCAAGATAATATGATGACCAGAGGGCAACAGAAAAATACAAATGCCTCTGAAAAACTGGAAAATATGGACCAGTCCAGTGCACAAAATAAAAACCAGGAAGCAATGCAGTACATCGAACAACTAATCAAAGCTATCCAAACAAATATCATGGACCAACTTAAAGAACTGAAGGAAGAGATTAAGGATATAAAGAAGACACTGGGAGAATATACTGAAGAAATAGCTAACACACCTAAAAAGGTAATGGATATGATGGCGAACAAAGGCACAAGTCAAGAAATGAAAAAGACGCTGGACTCACATGGCAGCAGAATTGAACAGGCAGAGGAAAGAATTAGTGATATGGAAGACAATACAGTTGAAATCAAAGAGATTGTAGAAAAGATAGACAAAAAGATAGAAAGCAATCCTGAGAGGGAAGTTCATAGCCATAAATTCATATATTAAAAAAGAAAAAAGAGCTAAAATTGAAGAACTAACTGCACACCTGGAGGAATTGGAAAAACAACAACAAACTAAACCTAAAGGAAGTAGAAAACAGGAAATAACCAAGATTAGAGCAGAACTAAATGAAATAGAGAATAAGAAAGCACTGGAAACTATTAATAAACAAAACCAAAAGCTGGTTCTTTGAGAATATCAACAAAATTGACAAACCCTTAGCCAGACTAACAAAGAAAAAGAGAGAACAGATGCAAATACATAAAATAAGGAATGAGCAAGGTGATATCACTACTGACCCCACAGAAATAAAGAGTATCATAAGAGGATACTTTGAAAAATTATATGCCAACAAGAATGACAATTTAGAGGAAATGGACAAGTTTCTAGAAACCCACAAACAGCCGACATTGATGAAAGAAGAAATAGATGAACTCAACAGCCCAATTACAAGTAAAGAGATAGACTCAGTCATTAAAAACCTCCCAACTAAGAAGAGTCCAGGACCAGATGGCTTCACAGCTGAATTCTACCAAACATTCCGGAAAGAGCTAACACCAATTCTACTTAAGCTCTTCCAAAAAATAGAAGTAGAAGGAATACTACCTAACTCATTCTATGATGCCAACATTACCCTAATACCAAAACCAAATAAAGATACCACAAGAAAGGAAAATTACAGACCAATTTCTCTAATGAACCTAGATGCTAAAATCCTTAACAAAATACTTGCTAATCGCATTCAACAACATATCAAAAGGATTATACACCATGACCAAGTGGGTTTCATCCCAGGTATGCAAGGATGGTTCAATATAAGAAAATCAATCAATGTAATACACCACATAAACAAACTGAAAGAAAAAAATCACATGATCATCTCTATAGATGCAGAAAAAGCATTTGACAAAATACAGCACTCTTTCCTCATAAAAACACTACAAAAGATAGGAATAGATGGAAACTTTCTGAAAATGATAAAGGGTATATATGAAAAACCCAAAGCTAACATCATTTTCAACGGTGAAATCCTAAAAGCCTTCCCTCTGAGATCGGGAACAAGACAAGGATGCCCACTATCACCACTCCTATTTAACATTGTCTTAGAAGTACTTGCACGAGCACTGAGACAAGAAAAGGACATAAAAGGCATCCAGATTGGAAAAGAAGAAGTAAAAATTTCATTATTTGCAGATGACATGATCCTATACATAGAAAGCCCTGAGAAATCGACAACAAGGCTTCTAGAACTTATAAAGGAGTTCAGTAATGTTGCAGGCTATAATATCAATGCTCAAAAATCAGTAGCATTTCTCTACACCAATAACCAGCAAACTGAGGAGGAAATCAGGAAAAAAAATACCATTTACAATAGTAAACAAAAGAATCTAATACCTAGGAATAAATTTAACTAAAGATGTAAAGGACTTATATACAGAAAACTACACAACACTGTTAAAGGAAATCAAAGAAGACTTAAATAAATGGAAAAATATTCCCTGTTCATGGATGGGAAGATTAAACATCATCAAGATGTCTATCCTACCCAAACTAATCTACAGATTTAATGCAATCCCAATAAAAGTCAACACTATATTTTTTAAGGACCTGGAAAAACTAACCACAAAATATATTTGGAGAGGCAAGAGGCCCCGAATTGCCAAAGATATATTGAAAAAGAAAAATGAAGTTGGAGGTATCACATTACCTGACTTTAAAACATACTACAAAGCTACAGTGATCAAAACTGCGTGGTATTGGCAGAAGGATAGACCTACTGACCAATGGAACCGGATTGAGAGTTCTGATATAGATCCTCGCATATACAGTCATCTGATATTTGACAAGGCCACGAAACCCACTCAGTTGGGAGAAAGTGGCCTCTTTAACAAGTGGTGCTTGGAGAACTGGATATCCATATCCAAAAGAATGAGAGAAGAATACCATCTCACACCTTATACAAAAATCAAATCAAGATGGATCAAAGATCTAAATATAAGAGCCCAAACCATAAAAACCTTGGAAGATAATGTAGGGAAGCATCTACAGGACCTTGTAATAGGAAATGGTTTCATGAACTTCACAGCCAAAGCACGAGCAGCAAGAGAAAAAATTGATAAATGGGATCTCCTCAAAATTAAAAACTTCTGCACCTCTAAGGATGTTATTAAGAAAATAAAAAGGCAACCTACCCAATGGGAAAAAATATTCGGCAACCATATATCTGATAGGAGCCTAATATCCTGCATATATAAAGTAATCCTTCACCTCGAAAATAAAAGGACAAACAACTCATATAAAAAATGGGCAAGTGACCTGAAAAGACACTTCTCCAAGGAAGAAATACAAATGGCTAAAAAGCACATGAAAAAATGCTCAACATCACTTGCTATCAGGGAAATGCAAATCAAAACTACAATGAGATACCATCTTACACCCATCAGAATGGCAGCTATTAAAAAAACAGGAGACACTAAATGTTGGAGAGGATGTGGAGGAATAGGAACCCTCATCCACTGCTGGTGGGACTGCGGTATGGTCCAGCCACTGTGGAGGACAATATGGCGGTTCCTCAGAAAACTAGCAATAGATCTTCCGTATGATCCAGCAATTCCACTGCTGGGTATATACCCAGAAGAACTGAAAACAAAAATACAAACAGATATATGCACACCAATGTTCATAGCGGCATTGTTCACCATTGCCAAAAGTTGGAATCAGCCCCGGTGCCCATCAACAGACGAATGGATAAGCAAAATGTGGTACATACATACAATGGAATATTACTCAGCTGTAAGAAGGAACAAAGTGCTAACACATGGAATAACGTGGATGAATCTTGAAGACCTTATGTTGAGTGAAGTAAGCCAGGCACTGAAGGATGAACAGTATATGACCTCACTGATCTGAACTGAGGAAAGTGAGCAGTCTCTGAGAACCATTGTCTGAAAGATAGGTTAACAAAGGAGAGTAAGAGAAGAGCAGGCTTTGAGCCATCTCCCATATGGACATAATCTATGGTAAAGGGATAGAGTGTGGTTGCATGTTGGGGGATGGGGCAGATGAGTGGTGGTGTTCCTGGGTTTGGTGGTACAGCACTGGGGGGTGGGTGGATTAGGAAGTGCTGGTTCAAATCCCCAGGGCATGTAACTGTGAATCTTGACATTCCATGGGTTAGGAGAGGGGGGTATCATGGGCCCTGGGGGGCTGGGGAGAAGGGAACAGTCAAGATCTAATGGGATGTTTGGTGGTCATGGGGAAGGCTTTTCATTACCTTTCAGTAATGGACACAGGACATGGTAAATATCATCAAAATTATTTAACTGTATCATCTAAATTGTAAACTATACTGTAAATCACTGACAATGTTTAGTTGCTATATTTTGCTATCTGCATAACAGTTATAACAATGCTAACAACCAAAAAAAAAAAGGAGGGGGAATTA
>JAKSZT010004015.1:10434662-10507780 GCA_026826555.1 Tolypeutes matacus
TTTTAAAGGCATTTCCTTTGCTTTTTTGCCCATTTTTTGAATGTCCCAATCCACTAATTATATTTTATTTTGTTTTGTTCTTTGTTTGATTATTTGTTTTTTTTTTCCTTCTCTCTTTTTTTTTTTTTTACCCCCTGAGTTTCCTTATGTTTGTCTCTTGCATGTAAGCTTATCACACTTGTTTCTTTTTCCTAGTAAGTGTATTTGATTATTTTATGGACTAAATGTTCATGGAGGATTTGGATCACAGAAGGGTTACAATGGATACTGTGGGGGATTATTGGGGTGGGGTGTCTGGCGGTGGTTTCGTGGGGATTGGTTCATCCTAATATACATGAAAGATATACAAAATCATTCAAAGGCTCGGGGGACAGGGCATGGTCACGATGGGTGGATAATCACACAATAAATGAGGGAATCTGAATTCCTAGCCTGGAGAGCTCTGTCACAGTCTCCAAGGGAGCAGCAATAGTCCTCTGAGTGTAGGGACAGTGCCTGTCAAAATAGGATGACCCACTGATGTTTTTTTGTATCTTTTTTTTTTTTATTGATGACTACCCTTGTGAGTCTTTGCTCTTGTAAATGAGACTTAGCCTGCAGTTGTGGGGTGCCTAAGGGTTGCCACCTGAGAGCCTCCTTGTTGCTCAAATGTGGCCTCTCTCTAAGCCAAACTCAGCATATGTTTGCATTACCTTCCCCCCAACGTGGGACATGACTCCCGGGGATGAGCCTCCCTGGCAACGAGGGATTAATACCAAGTGCCAACTGGCAGCTTTGTGCAGTGGCAGTATCGTAGCCAATGAGGTTTATCCGAGGCACGATTATTGCTAATTGAAAACTTTTCCCAAGTGCCAACTGGCAACACAACTGGAAAAAGACCTTGAATAAAAGGGGGAAATGGTAAAGACAAATGAGTTCAAGTGGCTAAGAGACTTCAAAGAGAGTCAGGAGGTCATCCCAGAGGTAACTCTTACGCACACCTCAGTAGGAGCTCATAGAACATCTAAGTGCCTATCACCCCACTCAGTGGGGTTCCTGAGAGCTCCGGAGACACCCTGGTCCTATATAAGGGGGGATAGCCCCAGAGACTGATGCCTTATCAGTGGGTTCTATTTTGGAATCTGTGCTCCTGAGAGTGACAGAATTAGACTCAAATAAGTCCTCCCTGCACATGGTTCACCAGTCCCTTCTATTCAAACCTACATGTGATGCTGGAGTTTCTTAGGTATACTTCCAGAGACTGGAGCCTCCCATCTACCTATGTGCCAGGTGTGCATGAAATCTAGGTGGAGCTGCAACTCCTACCCTACAGCTCAATGGACTCATCCAAGTCACCTGGTGAGGAGACAACAATGGGAAATAGCCATTCCAGGGAATGGAGAGGGCCTGCATCTGCAGGCAGGATCATCCCACCCACCATATCCATGGGATATAAGCCCTCTCTCACTTGGAGTTGGAGTGGACATCACCATCCCAGTTGCCTCTGGATTGGGGGAAGAACTATGGACTAGAGTGGACTTGATGGTATTCTCTTGTTCACATATGGTGATTCTAGCAATGCAAGAAATTATAACAATGAGGTGGAGCCCGTGGCCACTTGACACTTTTGGGGTAGGGAGGGGACGAGCAGTTGAAATACAGGGGCTTCTTTGGGAGTTGGAGGTTGTCCTGAGTACTGTTGTGGCAACGGGTGTAGGCCATTTTAAATCAGCACACACCACTAAGAACTGAGTGGGAGAGAGTGTGGTCTACAGTGTGAACTGTGGTCTATGGTTGATTGCAAGGCTCCAGGATGTGGAAGTTCATTGAGGGTGGTGGGCCACACTGTGGGAGATGTTTGTGTGGGATGTGGTGGGAGGTGTGGGAGGTGGGCAACATGGGAATCCCAGTGGGTTCCGTGTAATATTTTGGGTAATCTAAGCACCTCTTAAAATATATGTATATATATAAATAACATTTTTGTAAGCAAATACACATATATGCATATATATTTATATATCATTTTGCAAATGTTTGTATGTATTGTGAGAATTTTGATTTTTACCCATAATAAAAAAAAAAAAAAAAAGAAAGCAGGTAATAGCTACTGTGGAGAACAGACCACTGTAGAGGAGAATTATTTCAATATTTGCTATAAATCTATAAATATACTTGTATCTCTTTCTAAATTGTCAAACAATGCCTCTCTACTGGCCTATTCCCATTAATAATTAAACATGATCAGGTTCAGTTCATCTTGAGTTAAAAATGCTTTCATGTCCGTTACTTTCCAATGGTGGCTTTATCTCTCTTCTCCTATACTCAGCCAAATTTCTTGAAAGTTGTCTATGCCCACAATGATCTGCTTCAACTCTCAGAACTCTATGAAGTGAGCTCACAACTCCACAACATGAGCTTTTGCCAAGGTCATCGATACCACAGATACAAAATCAATTAGAAGCTTTCACTACTTATTTAACCTGACCTCTTAGTACCACTGCAAAATGTTGACACATTGCTTCTTCACTAAACACTCTCATCTATTGGCTTCTGTGATATCATTCTCTTCTGGTTTTTCTTCATACCTTCTGGGTCACAATTTTTCAATTTACATTAACAGTTTTTTTTTTCCCTCTACCCATCACTAAAATACTGATAATATTGGTGTTTTTTAATGTTTCTCCAGGGTCTCTTTCCTTCTCATTCTATCGTCTTTCTAACTTTTATGGCTTCTGTCTTTGTGTGAACATTGCCTATAGATGGCTCTTTTATAGATCTTTCTTGACATTGTTATGTCCAACTATCTACTAGACATCTTTACTGGAATAAATCACAGGAATGAAAATCAAATTCATCAACTTCTTCCCTCTCCCCAGTTAATCTCACTCCTCTGTAATAAAATCTATCATCTGCAGTCCCTTTCTCAGAATCCAAGACGAACAACTGACCATCTCACATGTATATTTTCATTCTCCCTTATCTTTTTTTCCCTTTCCCTCATTCTTAAACCAACTGATCACCTGATCTGTTAATTCTACTCAATAAATATTATTGGATTTTGAATCTGTCCCATCTTCTCTAGCCTCACTTTTGCTTCTCTAGTTCAGCCAATCATTAATTTAATAAAAGTCTTTTGAATGCCCAGTCCATGCCAAGCACTGAACTGTAAGCACTGGGAAAACATTGGAGATCAAGCCAGATATTATTTGAACTTTTGTGGAGTTTCTAAACATTTCCTAAATTACTGTTATAGCCTCATAATTCTTCTCCTTTTATACAGATATGTCAGCTTCCAAATCATTTTTACACTGAATCTAAAATATATTTTTTCTGAAACAAAACTCCAGCCATGACACTCCTATTTTAAACCTTTCTGTAGTCCCCCATTTTTCTTTTCTTTTTTTTAATATATATATTTTTTTATTTTTAAAGAAGCTTTAGATTACATAAATGTTGCATAAAAAGTATAAGGTATTCCCACATGGCCCACTCCCTCCTCCTCCCACACTTTCCCACATTAACAGCATCCTTCATTAGTGTGGTACATTTGTTACAGTTGATGAACCCATATTGAAGCATTGCTACTAACCATGGACTACAGTTTACATTATAGTTTACACAATTTTCAAAGTTATGACAATGTATACAATGGCCTGTATTTGTCACTGCAATGTCATGCAGGACAAATCCAATGTCCTGAAAATGCCCCCATATTACACCTATTCTTCCCTCTCCCATCCCTCAGAACCTCTGGTGGCTGCTGCCTTTACATCAATGATAAGAGTTTTTCCATTGCTAGAATAATAAGTCTATAGTAGAATAATAATTTCTACTTTATTCCATTGTTCATTCCCCAATCTTGAGGATTTTGGAATGGTGATGCCCATTCTGCTTCAAATTGAGAGGGGACTTAGAGCCCAAGCTCCTTAACGTGGTGGACAAGACCCAGCATGATTTGGCCCCAACTTATATTTCAAGATTAGTGTTTCTAATACTCCCCCAACTCCAGTTTCCCTTGTACCTTGAACGATATTATCCAGCCACCCTTTCCATTTCTATTAGCCACAATACTATTTCTCACTTGGCACACATTACTCTTTCTACATGAAACACCTACTCTCCCTCTTCTTGTGGCTGCTCACTTCTTCTAAGAAGTAATCCATGACTTCACCTCCCTCCCCCCAATCTGTGTTATGTTCCCCTTCCCCAATGCCCTCCATTGCATCTTTTATGGCCCTATCAGGATATGTAAATTAGAGTATTGTCTTAATCTCCCATTTTTCCAAAACCTATTTTATGCCAGGTATCTTTTTTTTTTTTCAACAAGGGCCGCATTTAACAAATGGTAGAAACAGAATGCATATAAAATGAATGGATGTAATTTTATTACATATTATGTGTTACCTGTTTCTAAAATGTTTTTTTTTTTTTAAACATTTGCTTTGAAACTGTTGTGCTTCTCTCCCTGAGTAGTTTTAGCTTTAAGGTAGAGAATGTGCTTTGTTTTTGTTGTTTCTTATCGCTATCTGTCAAAGTATTCTATGCAATATGTGCTCAAGAAGTGCACATAGGGTGATTTATCAAATGTGGTCATGGAAAATTACCTTTACAGAGATGTATGTATAATGCTTGATGTTATATGGATATTCAAAATATAGTACTTACTTAAGATTTTTCTTATACTAATATTATCAAAGCATGCTCATAAAAGCTCTTATGCATGCTGAGAATTATGCAGAGCATTGTTAACAGCTAGAGTGTCTGCTTCCAGGCAGCTACGGTTCAACACAATAGTGTGCAGATTTACCTGCGAAGGTTTTAAAGTTTGGATGCCTATGCAAATGCCTGACCCCAGACATATAAAACCATAATTTCTGGAATAGGCCCTAGTTTTGTTCTTTAAATCTTTAAGATATTCTTATACTCAATCCTTGTTAAGAAATATCACACATATGCACACACACACACATACAGAAGGGGTGAAAAGAGGAAGAAGAAAACAAACAATGCACAAGATCACTGATTCTCAATGTCTGGTCCCTGGACCGGAAGGATCAGCATCATTTGGACACTTGTTAGAAATGCCAATTTTCAGACCACATCTCAAATATACTAAATCAGAAATTCAGGAGGATGGGGCCCAGCAATCTGTACTTCCGCAACCTCTAAAGGTGCTTCTGATGCAAACTAATGCTGGTGGACCAAGACCAAGCTTGTGACAAGGATGCGGAGCACAGTTTGATATTTGATGATACAGCCTTTCCCTCTGAGGCCATGCAGGGCTTCATAATTCTCAACCCAGAAATCCAGGATGCTATTGACCATAGATCAGTGTTATAACTTGAGTCGAAATCCACTATCCATTCACTATGATTCATACATGATTCACACTGCTTCTTAGTGCACAGAAAATTATTTAGGACAGAGGCTTGAACAATGGAGGAGGGGAAGTTGGACATGAAGACATGAAACTTAAGATGCCACTGAGAAAGAAAAGAACAAAAGGGCTGGTGCAAATGAAAGTTTCTTTAAATGCAGGGAGAAGTGTTGGAAATGACAGGGTGAGTGGAGGAGAAAACAGCTAAAGGGGAAACCTAACGGCAAAAGAGGTAGAATGGACTGTTGTCCAGAATGAAGAGAGATTGAGTTACTCTAATTTTAAAAGTTGATGATATTAATTTATATTCACTTATTACATTGAACCCTGTAGTTGAAGGCCTAATTAGTAGTGTTACACGAAAGTGTAATGACAGAAATTTTCTAATTGATCTCATTGAAGGAGAAAGAGGAGACAAATAATTACAAATAGGTTAAAATTAAGACAGTATTTCCAAATAGTATAATTTAAGGAATTTAAGACAGTTTTAAGACGATTTTGAGTTATTTTTTATATCACTGTGTTTTAGTTTCTAGCTGCTAAAACAAATACCATATGATGGGTTGGCTTAACAACAGGAATTTATTGGCTCATGGTGTCAGAGGCTAGAAGGCTTGGTTCCTTCTGGGGTCAGTATCTTCTGGCTGGCTGCAATCTTTGGGGATCCTTGGCTTTTCTGTCATTATGGCAATGCACATGGCAGCACCTACTCCTTTTTCTTTGGGGTTTTTTGACTTCTAACTTTTGTCTGTTCCCCTTATCTTCTCTCTGTGGCCTCAAGTCATAGGATTACGACCCTTCCTGATTCACTTGGGCCATATCTTACCTGTCGTAACCTCATCAGAAGGTTCGCCCCCACAGAAATGGATTAAAATTAAGAAGATGTTTCCTGGGGTACAACTCCAAGGCACCACACACTGTAATGGGTTTAACAAAATTCATACTTAGGCCTTTTGCCCTACTTATTTTATTGACATTATAAAGCCTTTTTCTTTGATAAGTGGCATTAACTCTGCACCCCTAGTGCTTCCCTCTTCTGAAAGGAATAGGAATTTTTATGGGAATATCCACAGTTATTGTTTATCCAAGCCATTATAAATTTGAAATAATAATTGGTCCAAATTAGTGTATAAATAGGAGTAACCAGTGCTTTAAATATATCTATAATAGTGCCATTTAATAAATATCTCTTATATTGTTCATTATTTTACAAACATTTTGAAAATGCTAAATGATCTCATGTTAATGTATACCTCCTTACTGGAATTTGTGTAACTTTGCTGTCACCAACAGGTTGCTGTGTGAATTAAATGTTTTCATCTCAATATATTTTCATTGTATCTAATAGCTAAAAATCAGGGAATACTCTATAATTACTATTTTTCTTAAACTTGAGAGGTTCTGTAGAGCACAATTAAGCAAGAACATATTACATTTGGGAAAAGTAATTATTATTTTTTGATTTGCCTGAAGAGGATAATGTGGACATATATCAAAGAACCATTTGTATTTTTTTTCTGTAGGAGCAGATTTATTTCTTCATTAAATGTAGAAAGATCATCAATATCCAGTACATGGCTTCAATTAACTGCACATTTTGTCAAACACTGCTACTCTCCAACTGCCAGAAACACCATAAGAAATAATAGAGAACCTGTCCTGTTTTCTCACCTTCCTTCTAAATTAAAATAGAGTGACAAGAGGACATTAAAATTAGTCAACATCTGTTCTTCTATAGACAATTTGTGAAAAGTTGGATAAAGGAGGAACTAGTGCAAAGGTGAGAATGCAAAAGTATTTACAATGTTTCTTTCCACCTACTTCATTCCATTTTCAATTACTTTGGTCCTGGTTCTCTAGAAAGTCTCAACTTCAACAGAGACATAAAAGAGAAGATCTCAGAAAGTATTTTTCCTTCAGCCAAGACAGAAATATTCAAGCAAGTTATTGGGTAAACCATAAAATAAGACAGTTCATTAATATAGATATTACAAAAGACCATATTGTTGTTCCTTTATTTATTTTTTAATATTCCAGATTGTTTTGTTCCTATCAATTGAATGTTATTTCTCTAGGTTTTAATTAAACCTAATATATCCCAGACAGAAAGAGTGAGTTAAAACTTGCATTTAATTTAGATTTTGATTTTTTTAAGGAATGAGTGAGAATTTAGGATCACACATGTGAATAACATAAAATAAGTAATTCCTTTTTTTATGTTACATTCAAATGCAGCTCATATATACAGATTGAATCTGACTATCCAAAATAACTGTTCTATTTTTCTAATGTTCATATTCATTTATTCATCCACCTACAACATGCTTGGTAAAGTGCTAAACAATTGGGAGGCAGATATCCACTTTAAGCCTACTGTCTAGTTGGGCGTATGAGAAGAAGCAAGTGTCAATACTTACCATATGTTGTAACAAGTACAATGATAGGCGCATGTGCGTATGTGTGTATGTGTATCTGTGTGTGTGGGTGTGTGTGAGAATTGGGAACAAGGAGGAAGAGAACCTAAGTCCTCGGAGAGTGGTCAAGGAAGACTTTCTAGAGAAAAAGTTACTTGAACTGAATTTTCCAGAATTTAGCTATGACTACAGGGACAATGAAGAAGAGAATTCCAGGATGAAAGAATACCTTGGGTCAAGACATGAGGATGTTGCTTTGTTTGTTTTTTTCACCTTAATTGAGCAACTACAAATCAGGCCTTGTGCTATGTCCTTTTATTCTCCCAACCAACAATGAGACTTTTACCATGATCATCTCTATTTATAGAGTAAAAATAACAACTTGTCCAAAGTCAAAAATGCTTGATTTTAGCTCAGGAAGTTTGACTCCAGAGCCCATTTAGTACAAAACTGTAGAGAAAGTGTCACATCTAGAAACATCCTATAATTCTCCATGACTAAGAATATGTGGCATTTGAGATGGGGGTGGGGAACTACAAGGAATGACACAAATTAAAAATGAAAGTCCTAAGGACATTGACTTTAATGTGACAACACCTGTTTTGATTTCATCCTGTTGACTAAAAGATGGACATGGATCTGTATTCATTTTACGATGATCAGTACAGAATATAGGAGAAGTAAAGATTAAGATTAGGACATAACTTAAACTATTAAAGTTAGGACATAACTTAAACTATTGCCATATTTCAGGCAGGAGATATGAATTGAGATATGAATTGAATTGAGTGAGTTACTGGGTAGTTGAAGAAAAGTGGACTCACTAAATCATCTAATTGGTAGTAGCGAAGGGTGGTGTGTACAAAGGGCAGGAAGTTAATCAATGCAAGTTTATGACCTTCACTTACTGGGAATTCCTCTTTCTTGGGGAATAATTGCAATCCCCAATCCCCATCACAAATGGGGTTCAGCGGGTTACCTACACCTACCAGCAGAGGGTAGGCACATGCTGAGCCAATTGTATAGCATGTATGCAGCCCTGGGCATCTAAGGGCATCACAAATTCAGGAGATTTTGAAGAGGAAGAATTCACAAGGCTCTATGTGATGGACTGGATATATGGAGAGAGGGTGTGTCAAGTGAATCTCATATTTTTGGCTTGATAAAAATATTTAGATTGTGGTGACTTCTGTTGATAGAGAATATAGGAAGAAGGCATGTTTGGGGTGAGGTGAGGGAAACATTGTTTTCTCATGATGATGCTGAGGTATCTGTAGAGAATATCACGGCAGCTGAATAAAATAATCTGGGGTGCAGAGAGAGGTTGGGGCTAAATGTGTATTTGTGTTAACTAACTTAGAGGCTGTTGAAGTTGTATCAGGGTCAGTTCAACCAGGAGAAGAAGTAGAAGTAGAAGATTATGAGGTCTGAAAATCAATAAAAACAGAGATGGAAAAGAAAGGCCAGTGAAGAGAAACAAAAGTAGGATAATGCTGTGAAAGAGAGAATTTTGGCATATAGGCAATGCCATCAGTGTTAAATAATGTGGAGTGTATAAGTTAGAGAAAGACCCAAATGTGTCTACTGAATGTGGCCTTTGAAGGAACAAAATTGATTGAAGGGCAGAAATTAGACTTGTTAGGCAAGGAAAGATTTGAGTGTCCAGGAAACAGAGGGGTTGGCATGTTACATTATGAGGTCTAGGTGTATTAGGAAAGAAATTAAAGATAGGTGGAGGGTAGGAACTAGAGGTCTTATGAATTTAAAGAGGCTGAGGGACACTGGGGGATGCCTCAAGACACTGAGAGAATTGAAAGACTGGAGATTATGGTAAAACAATGTGTCACCAGGGTTTAAGATTCAGAGGCAAGACAGCACTGAGTAATTACACCATCTAGGCGTTTGGCCATGGATTGAGCAAGAGTAGGATGGAATGAAGGTAATTAGAGAAGAGAAGGTCAGAGATTTGGATAAGTGACCACATAAATTTCTGAAGTCACAGAGGTAGCTGGCAGCAGTTGGAGTGGAAAGGGAGACTAAAGCAGGAGCCAATTCATAAAACATTGCAGTGTGTGAGGTAAGGTGAAGAGACCAGCCAGGTGGCATGAGCCTTACATGAGGATGGCAGTCCCAAGAAGAAGGAAAAACACTAACTTGGAAGTGGAAATGAGGAACTGAACAAGGTCAACACCTCACACTAGCTAAAAGATATGCAGAATGTAAGAAATTGAGGTTTCTGCACTAAAGACAACAGCAAAGGATAAATTAGTTTCCTTCAATAAGCACCTGAGTTGAAGCCATAGGCTCCCCTTATAGCAATGTGAACTTCCTCCTATATAACATTTACTCTATTACTGATTACAGTAGAATGAAGGGAACAATGTAATTTATCATGTTTAACTTGTATCAGAGTGACTGGATTACATCTATTTCCCCATTCCTCATTATATTCATCCTTGTACTTTCCATCAAATACAACTCAACTATATACATAATAGGCTTCTAATAAATATTGCTTGAATGAATGAATGAATGAATGTATACTGATCAGAATACTCCTGTGTTTGTTTCCATTTGGTGATGCAACAAAAATTGGCTTTGGCTCCTCTACAAGATTTTAATGTGTTTGCTTTGTTACTTTTAGAGGCAGTAAACAAGATAGCTAGCACTTTGAAGTATTTGTTCCTACCTGAATGATAATATAATTCAGCTATCTATATTGACCAAATTAATTCAGGAATATGGCAATAAAACTACTTCAATTTATGTTGTGCATAAAGAGGTACAGAGGTGGACAAGTCCAACTAATTAACTAAAACATCTGGATATCAAAAACGTGTTTATGAAAAGAAAAGGAAATCAGGGAGAATATTGCCAAAGGTTCATTATACATTCGTCGAGTTTTGACTTGAGCCTCCCAATTTAATTCCCTTTAATACTTCTAACTTTTATATTTCTTGATTATGCCTCCATTTGCAGTTTCAGAATATGAAATGACAACACCGGGGACAGAATCAGAATTCTCAACTCTCAGAGTGATGTTGTAACGAGCAAGGCTACAGGTTCAGTCACTGTTTCAGTTAAAGAATCAATATTTGTATCTTGTTCAAAGTCTGCAGTTTTTCCTTGACAATAACTTCCACCACTCCCTTGAGGACTAACCCGAAAATGTCTGCAATTTTCTATCTAAAGTCCTCTTTTCTCTCTCACTATCCATTGTCTTGGCAAAATGCCTTTCTTTCTGACTATTTTGGAGCCTGCCCTTGTTATTCCCTCATCTAATTTGGCATTAGCACTGCTATTGGAAAAGAGACCTGCAATTGGCAGAAACTGATCTCAAAGAACTCAGGTATGGTCAAACTGGTATTTGGACTTTTAAAATTTATTTCCTATTCACAAAATTAACAATTTCAGATGTAGAACCAGTCAACAAATCCCAAATGCAAACATGGGCTCAATATTTGATTAGTATTCTTAACAGTGTCAGTTTTACCTAGTTGAACTTTGTTGTTGGACTAGCCAATCTTTCCCATCAATTAGCAGATCACGTAAGTAAAAGATACGACTGAATTCCTTTGATAAAGTGGAGCTCGTAAAAATGGCTGACACCTGCTTAATAGCATATAACAGATTTTTAAAAATGTGATGAAAAGATAAATCTCATGAATCTATTTATATTGAATGTTTAACTCCATTATTCAAGAATACACTCAAATTCCCTATGACAATGAGGATGAAATAGAAATGAATGAATGAATGAATGAACAAGTGAGTGAATGAATAGATATAAATCTGTAAGCCAGGACTAACTTAAGTATGCCACATATGTTATTTCATATGATCATCAGAAAACTCAACAAGGTACCTATTATTATTATTCCCCTATTGCAGATATAGCAGACTAGAGGTGTTAAGTAACTTGCTCCAGGTCTGACCACAAGCAGCCCTCCAGAGCCCACACACTAATCTGCTGCTGCATCCACGTCATCACGTATTTGTGGACATTCAATTAGAGAGTGCATAAGAAATGCTTAGAACAGTGTATGGCACATGATCAGGCCAAAGCAGAAGTTAGGTTTGCACCCTGCCTTCGTGTTCCTGTGTCCACATTCTCCACTACTACATATTCTGTCTCATTTCATTTCATGGCCTGACACCTCTAGTCTGCACTGTCACTGGATTTACAGACATGTTATCATTATGGCAAGCTAGCTATTCAAACCAAAATTTACACAGTTCTCCAAATTAGTATGTTCTTAATTGAGTGGAACAAGATTAACCCATCTATGCACATTTCATGTACCACGCTTGGGAAAAGAAAATATCCCTTTGCATTACTTGCAAACCTAACTTCTGCCACTTGGTAGCTGTGAGAAAACTCTTGTCTGTGTTCTGGTAGCCAAATATGTTAAATACTGATAATAAAATTACCTGTTGCATAAGGTTATTATGAGGACTGTATAGATTAATACATGTAAAACCCATAGAACAATGCCTAGCACAAAAGAGCAACTGTAATTATTTATTATCATTACAAATGTAAGCTACTCTCATATTCACATTTAAAAACAGCAACTTATATTTTGTAGAGCATGTGAGAGAATACAAAAATCTTTACACAGAGAATCTTCTTTGCTCCTGACATTATTATCGTCATTGTTACCATTTTCCTGATGAGGATTCTGAGCTTCAGAGACATAAAGGGATTTGTCAAAGTCACAAGGGTAGGCAGGACCTCAAACTCAGGCCCTCAGGCTCCACAGCCATTTATATTATGTATCCTACTGCTTTGGCTAAGACTCAAAACCAAGTCTTCCTCAAGGGAGATGACAATTTTACCACCAGTTCTCTTCTCTGAAGTCATTTGGAAAGAAATGTGGGTAACTGTTTGATAAAAACAAGCAAGCAAACAAACAAATAAATAAGAAACCCAAGGAGGTAAATTCAGAAATCTGCTTCTCTTCTAGGCATCAAAGTGTGCTTAGGAAAGTAGAGAAGGTATGGCAAGTTATAGCCCATGAGCTGTATCCTGTCTGCTGCCAGGATTTTCAGTGTCCATAAACAAAGTTTTATTGGAACACAATGTATCATCTATGTCTGCTTTGCATGACAATAACAGAGCTGAATGTCGGTGACAAAGACTGTATGGACCACAAAGTCTAAAATACTTACCATCTGGCTCTTTAGAGTTGAAAGAGTACTGCCTTCCTTGCCTCTGCATCTTAGTGTTGATGGCATTGGTCTGTTGAGAAAAAATAATTTTTATGAAAATGAAGCTAAAATGACTGTCCTCCAATGCCCTCATACACTGGGCACATTCCCAATGTAAAAGTTGTCTCCACTATGTATCTGAATAATCCTGCCAGGAGTTTTTGGAATACAAACTTTGAAATGTTCTTGTTTGATGACAGATCATCACAACTTGTCTGTTATTAAAAAGTTCTGATATAAAAGGCTGTCAAAAGCCAGCCCACAGTGCCTGTGGTAGATTGAATTATATACCCCAGAATAGATATGTTCTTAATCTTAATCTACATTCCTGTGGGTATAAACCCATAGTAAATAGGATCTCTTGAAGATGTCATTTTAGTTAAGGTGTAGCCCAGCTGAATGAGGGTGGGTCCTAATCCACATTACTGGAGGCCTTATAAAGTGAGAAACAGGAAATCAACAGAAACCAAAAGAGCAGACACAAGGAGAAAGAGATCGCCATGTGGCAAGAGGCTGAGATACAAGCCAAGGAACCCCAAGAATTGTGGTAAATCAGCACCAGCACATACAGACTCTGGGAGATAACAAGACTTGCTGATAACTTGATTTGGGACTTCTTGCCTCAAAACCATGAGCCAATAATTTCTTGTTGTTTAAGCTTACTCAATGTGTAGTATTTGCCATAGCAGCCTGGCAAATTAAGATAGTGGCTTTTCACAGAGAAAATCAAGTGAAGGTGATGACTTGGCTTTGAACTTAAAAAATGTGTGTAATGGAGCTGAGAGCCAAAGGTCCCCAGATGACCAGCCTCCTAAGATACACATCGGGCATAGTATCTTGAAATAGAGGAAAGGCTGATGTACCTTAGATAAAAGATGACTACACCTAGACTCATGGGGTAGACAGCAACTGACTTTCTGCTTGGGAGCTGAGGAACCCAGATGATAACTATGCATTCACAACCCTAGGATTGATAAATGATTGGATTTGGTATCACTTCAGGCAACAAAGTTATCAGGTTTAGCATTTCTAATGGCCTTTTGAAAGCATAAGCAAAACATTATTTCTTAATGAATTTTCTTTGTCCTATTTCAGGAGCCTTCAGCACTCATTGGTTACAGTTGGGTGACTCATAATTAGTTCTGCAATACTAATATATATTACAATAAAAAAGAGAAAAAGGAAAAAACAAATCTGCTTTCAATCACAGTAGAAGGGGAAAAAATAATTACAACCAAAAGGTTTGGTATTGCAAATTATCTAGTTTTATTATTTGTTCCCTAATTTATTTTTTTTAAGATTCCTGGTCCTTTAGCTTAAGTTTGTTTTTTGATGGCATTCTGTTTTCTAAGCTTTCAACAAATTATTTTTAAAATACATTCTTTAATGTTTACAGGAATTTGCTTAGATAAGCTACCCTGGCAATTAAATTTGGTCTTCAAGTATTTTAGTTTTCTAGGCTGCTCAGAACAAATACCATGAAATTGGTTGTGTTAAACAATGGGAATTTATTCACTCATGATTTTGAGACTGGGAAAATGTCCAAATCAAGGCATCCTCAAGGCAATGCTTTCTTCCCGAAGACTGGCTGCCAGCAATCTGTCAGCTGTTGTCCACACCATGAGTCTAGAGTTAGTATTCCATCTTTTATCTAAGGTACATCAGCCTTTTCCTCCATCTTGAGATACCATGCCTAGTGTGTATCTTAGGAGGCTGGTCATCTGGGGACCTTTAGGAGCTGCCTGTCACTCCTCTGTCACATGGCAAGGCACACAGTGGCATCTGTTGGTCTCTCCCTTCTCTTGCTGGTTTAATTGATTTCAGCTTCTTGCTTCTATGGCTTTCTCTCTCTGTATCTGAATTTCATTCTTTTATAAAGGACTCCAGTACTAGAATTGAGACCCATCCTGATTGAGGTGGGACATACCTCATCAAAATGTCCTACTTATAATGGGTTTATACTCACAGGAATGGATTAGATTTAAGAATAGCTTTTCTGGGGGTACATACAGCTTCAAACCATCACATAAAATAAAAAGTATATTGATTGCTATGTACCATGTCTAAAAGGCATGGAATTTCAGGGTTTGTAGAATCCTTTGAGCATCATGGAAGAAGCTGTATGAAATTAAGATCACAGGATTTTGGGTCTGAAAGACATCATTCTAAAACCTGTTCTACTGCTTACTAACTGTGTAATCTTGAGCAATTTATTTAAACTCTCCAAGCCTCATTTTCAAAGGACCTCGCCTCATAGGATAGTGGACAGGGTTAAATCTAGTAATTCATGCAAAGTGCTTAGCACAGGAAGTGCTCATTAAGTGTAGCTTTTATTACTCTATTATTATGCAGTCTGACAATCCCAGACTTCCATGTTAGACACGTGGATGCTCTGTACAGTGCCCCTGAGAGACTTTTGGCTGCCCAGACTTTTGAACTCATCATGTACCCCCAAAGACACTGTTTTTGTTTCAGACAGCTCAAATTACCAAAATTCTTCCTTATATTGGTCTGCAATCAAGTGCCTCTCCCTAGTCTAAATCTGCTTCTATAAGATACAAAGAATAAATCTGTACAATTTCCCTGTAGGCATAGGGAGGCAGTACCATGATCATCCACCTAAGTCTTCTCTTACTCAAGCTAATTAACCAAGTTCCCACAACCATTCCTCATATTTTAACAGTGGATTTCAATCCTGGCTGCACATAAGAATCATCTGGGAAACTTTTAAAAATCATGATGCCCAGAAATCTCACCAGAAAAATTAAATGAGAATCTCTGGAGGTGGGACCCAAGCATCAGTATGTTTTCAAGCTCCCCTAGGCAATTCTAACATGCAGTCAGTGTTGAGAACCCATTGTATCTGTTGGGTTAAGCTATTTCATTGTGCTTATCATTTTTCCCCTAACTTCAGTTTTTAAAAGCATTGACTAAAGTGCTGCTCTCAAATAAGCACTGTATTCTAGATGTAGCCTGAGCACAGCTACTATCACCTCCCCTTTCTTAGGTCAATAACATTTCTGGCTTATTCTAGCAAACACAATCTAATCTAGTGCTGATCAAACTTTAATGTGCATAAGAATAATTTGGGGGTACTGTTAAAAGGTAGATTATGATTCAGAAGCTCTAAGATGGGTGCCCCAACTTCTGCCTTTCCAGCAAGCTCCAAGGTAATGATGATGCAGCTGGCCCATGGACCACACTAAATTGTAGGGATCTAATCCACTGATAGAATAATATTAGAGTTATTTGACAGTGTAAAAAGAGAGACAAAATACATACTTGGTCACATTATAAGTCATTTTGTTGAATCTTTTACAGCCTGTATGTATCTGAGGAGTTTTTAAGTGTGTTGGCAAGCTATCTATCTCAAATATTGTCTATTTTCTCAGATTTTCTGCTTGGGGCCCAGTTTGCAAACCAGCATCCCATTATTATTTTTGTGACAGCTAGGACGGTGACTTTAGCTAGCCAAAGGGATCCATAGAAATATGAGTGTTGCACTTTCAAGTTTCTATGAAAGAAAACTTTCTAAAACATTTATACAATTTAAACAAACACACTTTCTGAGAATAATAATCATGTTCTTCCTTAATAATGTCCCTTGTGTGACTCCAAGCACCTTCAACATGATGGGCATATAGAAGATGCTCAATAAATATTGGTCAATTAACTGATTGATGGGACATATTCACAGACAACAAAAAATGCTTTATAATCCATGAAAAAAGCTATAGAGATAGTATAACAAAAATGACAAATTGTGTGGCATAAATGACAAATATAATTTGTACTAATAAAGAGGAAAAATGAAAGGGATTGCAAGAGGGCTTTAAAGGAGGGATAATCTATGAAAAAGTAGAGAAGAGGGAAAAGACATTTCAGTCTTTAATATGGGTAGTTTTATATCTAGAGTCAACATCATGCTTGACTTGGGCTATCTAATGAGACTGCAGACCTAAATGGTGTACTTGTAGACCTCCTGTCATATAATGTCAGGGATAATATATTACACCAAGGAACATGTGAGTTATATTACAACTGTGAGAGAATAAAAATTAAAACCTCTTCATGTGGAAATAGACATAATCGTGCTACATTTCCCCGTAGAAGAGCATACAGTGGCAATTCTTCTTCATATAATATTACATTAGCTTTAATTCTTATTAATAAGATACAAGAGTCATTAACACTATTAAAAATCTAATTATGTTAGCAATTTTCCATCATGTCATATTTGAGCAGTTAAGTATTGGTATTTGTTTTTCCTAATGGGATTCAAAAGTCTAATTAATAGGCTTTCTTTTGTGGTTAAGTGGAATGAATCTTTATGAAAAGCAAGCCATTTTAATATCTGTAGGCAGTTTATTTTCTCATATATTCTACTACCAAGCCAGCTGTCCATCTGTGGAATAAATGGCCAGATAAAATTTAACTGAAGATGCTGCATTTCTAAACTGATGCCACATTTGATCAAATGCAGTTCTTTAGAATGATGTGCAGAGTAGGATTTGAGGATAAGTCTAGAATCAGTGGAAAAGAGTTCTGTGATTGATTAGCAATGTCTACCACGGGTAGAAGAGTGGAGCATGGTAGCTTGTGAAAGGAATCATTTACCAATCTAGGTTTAATGAGATAACAATATTTTCTTATGAGTTTCTCCAATTTTATAGAAATCAATGTGTAGTTCTATATCAATCAGTGGTCTGTAACTAGAATGATCATGTAATTTGTCATCCAATAGCGATAATTTTGAAAGAGCAATGGAACCTTATTAGTAATTACACTGGAACAACAGGTATAAAGGAAGACTGTCCTAGACACACCAGAACATATGATTATTATAAATATAATCTGTAAACCTAAATAGAAAATGGATCGGATTTAGATTATTTAGAGTTATTATTTAGAGTTATTCTTAATGCTTATTATTAAGAGTTATTATTTAGAGTTATTCTTAAATTAATGATACTGAGAAGAAATTGAAAGATATAGGAATTCTAACAGCCCTAGAAAGAACAAAATACAAGAGCTTGCAGGGCATGGATGTGGAATGTTGCTATTGAAGGCCATTTCTCTGTATGCTTTATGTATATTTTTTCAGTCTATCCATAATCTTAGATCTGGTAAAATTTCAAAAAGAGAATGCTAATATATAACTTCATAAATTGCAGATAGTAACACAATTGCAAATATAAAGGTCATGCCATATTTTATTATTATTATTATTTCTATATTCAAGTAGAGAAAATGCCTGAGACAGAAAGTGTGATCATTGTTTAACCTATTTTCTGGATCATTCTTAGTATTTTAAAGATACAGAAAGTTTGAGGATTTTTTTTCCATTCTTCTTTTGCCCTTTCATGTTGAACAATTCTGTTCAATTCTGTTACTTTCATCTGCATTCATATTATTCCCCTACCTCTTATTTTGCATTTTCCATTTGTTTTATTATTGGTGAAGTTAATAGTTGCTCATATTATAGTTTTTGAATAATTAATTTTGGCTTTTATGCTTATCATGCTCTTTCTATTGCTTTCTCTATATCTATCTTGTTTATTTCCTAATTTCTTATATTAGATTTTTAATTCATCTTAATTAAGTCTATCTTAATTATTTCTTGTGTTAATATCTGTTTAAGCATATTTTCATCTGAGTATTGATTTAGCTATTTTCCATGTGGTATCTTCATTATAACTATTTTTCTAGATATTTTATAGCATGGATTTCAATTTATTTTTTACTCAAGAATTTATTGAGAAAGTTTTAATTTTCTTAATTTTTATCTGGTAAGCTTCCCAGTTTGTTATTACTTTTTAGTTTTATTACATTATGGTTTGCTGTATTAAATTTTTTAAGCTTGCTGCATTTTTTCTTTGTGGCCTAATATAAATCTTTATGATTGTTTTATGGACATTTGAAAAAAGTATGTTCTCAATTTTCAGGGTATAATGTACCAGAACTATTAATTATATAAACATTATTAACTTTAATATCATATAAAATGTTCATATTCTTTCTTATTTTTTGCCCATTTGATATGTCAAAGACTGGGACTAAGCCCTCCCAATTCATCACATAATCCTCTCAACAATAAAGGGAACACCAGGTCACATGCTCCTTGGCTCAAACTCATTACAAATGGGAAACCTATGATTTTCATGACACAGAATGAAAAATAAAATATTTGACATTAAAGCAAGAGTTCTGATTAAGGATTTGGAACTATGGGAAGATGGCATCAGACTAGGCACAAAGCTCAACTGTCTCACAAAAACAAGGAAGAAAGAGCCAAAAGCTGTCCGAAGGACAGTGCTACACAATTCCTAGGACAGTGAGAGACAAAGAACCTGAAACAACAAATGTGAGTTACCAAATCCCTTGCAGTGGCCAGGAAGGGCTTCCCTCTCCCACACCCAAGATGTTAAGCTGGGGTAAAAGCCTTGGTTCACAGCAACTGACTGAGAAGGCAACATTCATCTTCCTCCCTGTCAGCTGTTACAATGGAAAAGGGGAGGGGAGTTGGGGGACTTTTCTTCAGTGAATTTGGCCAGTAAAGCCCGCTTTGAATCTTGCCTGTCTAAAACACAGGGAAATGACAATTTTCTCTCTTTGGAAAGGTATGCCAATGAGTGCCATCTGCTGGCATATCTGGAAATTACATACACAAAACTGCTTTTAGTTCTCTCTGTACCCTAATGCCTAAGAGAAAATCTGCACCCCATTAGTGAGTCTCTTGACCAATTTTGATAACTTAAGCTGGGCAATTTTAAAGATTTAGAATAAGTTAAACCAAATAGCAAAGAAGAGCTGTGAAAAAAATAGGCAAGAGAGAGAAATTTGCCATCAGAGTAAATTCACCAACATATTCATATGCCTAGAAATAAGCAAAAAATTACAAGCCGTAGTAGGGAAAAGGAACAGATGACCCAGCCAAAGGAACAAACCAAATATCCTGAAGAGATACAGGACTTAAAACAAATGATAAATGATAATCACACAAGTCTCCTAAGTCAATTCAGAGAATTGGGAAAAAAAATGACTAAACAGATAAAGAATATTTAGAAGACACTGGGTGAACATAAGGAACAATTTGAAAGCCTGCAAAGAGAAGTAACAGACTTAATGGGAATGAAAGGCATGATGGATGAGGAAAAAAATACATTAGAGGGAGCAGATGTGGCTCAAGTGGTTAAGCGCATCTTCCCACATGAGAGGTCCTAGGTTTGGTTCCTGGTGCCTCTTAAAAAAAAAAAAAAAAAAACCAAACAAATGAAAAACCCAACTCAAGGGAGCTGATGTGGCTCAGTGGTTAAGCGCTGACTTCCCACAAACAAGGTCTTGGGTTCAATTGCTGGCCCCAGTACAAAAAGAAAGAAAGAGAGAGAGAGATAAATACATACACAAATAAATAAATTAATTAATTAATTAATTAATTAGAGGCAAGAGCAGATATGAATTGCTTGAAGACATAATTATTTATTTTGAAGACAGAGCATCTGAACTGGGAAAGAGAGAAGAACAGAAAGAGAAGAGAATGGAAAAAATGGAACAATGTCTTAGGGAAATGAATGACAAAGTGGCACATACAAACATACATATTATTGGTGTCCCAGAGGGAAAAGAGAATGGAATAGGGTCAGAAAGAATATTTGAGGAAATAATGACCAAAATTTTCCCAACCCTTAGGAAAGACATAAATATTAATGAACTAGAAGGACAACACACTCCAAATAGAAAAAATCTGAATAGACCTACCCCAAGATACCTACTCTTCAGAATGACAAATATCATAGATAAAGAGAGGATTCTGAAAGCAGCAAAAGAAAAGAAAAGCGTCTCATACAAGGGAACTTCAATAAAATTAAGTGCTTTCTTCAGAAACCATGTAGGAGAGAAGAAAGTGGTATGATGTATTTAAGCTACAGAAAAAGAAACACTGCCAGCCAAGAATTCTGTATCTGGCAAAACTGTCCTTTAGAAATAAGGGTGAGTTCAAAGTCTTCACAAACAAAAACTGGTAGAATATGTTACCAAAAGACCAAAATTATAAGAGATACCAAAGGGAGTGCTACAGCTTGAAAGGAAAAAAACAAAAGCAAAAACAAAAAACAAGGGCATGAGACTTGGAGAAGAGTGTAAGAATGAAGATTATTAGAGAGGGTAAATTAATGGTTAAAAAGATAGACAATAGTAATATATGACAACAGAAAGCCAAAGGACAAAATGGATGAAGTAATGCATTTACAGTACTAATATTGAGTGTTAATAGCTTGAACTCCCCAGTCAAAAGACATAGACTGATAGAATGGATAAAAAAAATAGGAGCCATCTGTATATTATCTACAAGATACTCAATTCAAATGTAAGGATACAACCAGGCTGAAAGTGAAAGGTTGGAAGAAGATATTCCATGCAAATAGTAACCAAAAAAGAGCTAGAGTAGTGATACTAATAATGGACAAAAAAATAGATTTTAAAGGCAAAACTGTTATATGGGATGAAGAGGGTCATTATATATTAATAAAAGGGGAATTAACCAAGAAAAAATAACAATACTAAATATTTATGCACCTAACCTGAGTGCCCCAAGATATTTGAGGCACACACTGGCAAAGCTGAAGGGAGAAATAGATGTCACCACAATCATAGTAGGAGACTTCAATACACCACTCTCAGTATTGGATAAAACATCTGGACAGAGGATAAATAAAGAAACAGAGAGTTTGAAAAATATGATAAATGAACTGGGCCAAACAGAAATCTATAGATAATTGCACCCCAAAACAACAGGATATATATGTTTTTCAAGTGCTTATTGATCTTACTCCGAGAGACCATACATTGGGTCATAAGACAAGTCTCAATAAATTTTTATTCATTTATTTATTACTTATTTATTATTTTATTTTTTTAAAGATACTTAGATTACATAAATGTTACATAAAAAGTATAGGGATACCTATGTGCCCCACTCCCTACCCCTCCCACACTTTCCCACATTAACAACATTCTTCATTAGTGTGGTACATTTGTTACAAATGATGAACACATAAGAGCGTTGCCACTAAGTGTGATTTATACTTCACATTATATTACTAGTTTAAACTCTCTCCCATACATTTTTGTAAATTATGATAAGATATATAATGGCTTGTATGTGTCACTGCAACATCATTCAGGAAAATTCCAATGTCTTGAAGTGGGTCAAAGAAGAAATTGCAAAAGAATTCAGCAAATATCTTGAAATGAATAAAAATGAGAACACAACATACCAAAACCTATGAGACACTGCAAAGGCAGTGCTGAGAGGGAAATTTACAGCCCTCAATGCTTACATTAAAAAAGAAGGAAGAGCTAAAGTTGAAGATCTAACTGCACACCTGGAGATACTAGAAAAAGAACAGAAAACCAACCTCAAACCAAACTAAAGGAAACAAATAGTAAAGGTCAGAGCAGAAATAAATGAAATCGAGAACAACAACAGCAAATAATAGAGAGAATGAACAAAACCAAAAGTTGGTTCTTTGAATTCAATAAAATTGACAATCCCTTAGCTAGACTGAGAAAGAAAAAAAGAGAGAAGATGCAAATAATTAAAATCAGAAGTGAGAGGAATGACATTACCACTGACCCCACAGAAATAAAAGAGGTCATAATAGGATACTATGAACAACTGTGTGCCAAAAAACTTGAAAACGTAGAAGAGATGGACAAATTCCTAGAAACACACCAACCACCTACACTGACCCTAGGAGAAACAGAAGATCTCAACAAACCATTCACAAGTGAAAGATTGAAACAGTCATTAAAAACTTCCCAAAGATGAAAAGCCCAGCACCAGATGGCTTCACAAGTGAATTCTACCAATCATTCAAAGACGATCTAATACCAATCTTGCTCAAGCTCTTCCAAAAAATTGAACAGTAAAGAATGCCACCAAACCTGTACTATAAAGCCAACACCACCTTAATACCAAAATCAGATAAAGATACCACACACAAAAAAAATTACAGACCAATATCTATAATGAATACAAATGTAAAAATCCTCAACAAAATACTTGCAAACTGATTCCAAAAGCACACCAAAAGAATTATACACCATGATCAAGTGGGTTTATCACAGGTATGCAAGGGTGGTTCAACACAAAAAAATCAATTAGTGTAATAAACCACATTGATAAAATAGAAGTAGAAAAATCACATGATCCTTGATTGATGTAGAAAAGGCATTTGACAAAATACAGCATATTTTCGTGATTAAAAAAAACACTCCAAAGGATGGGAATAGAAGGAAGCTTTCTCAATATGATAAAGTGATGTATGAAAAACCTACAGCTAGCATTGTATTCAATGGTGAAAGACTGAAACCTTTCCCTCCGAGATCAGAAGCAAGACAAGGATGCCCACTGTCACCATTATTATTCAATATTGTACTAGAAGGACTAGCTAGAGCAATTAGGCTAAAGAAGTGAAAGCACCCAAATAGGAAAGGAAGAAGTAAAACTTTCACTATTTGCTGATGATATTGTCCTATATCTAGAATAGATGAGTCAAGCAAAGTGGCAGGATACAAGATTAATCTGCAAAAATCAATAGTGTTTCTATATACTACTGATGTGCAATCTAAAGAGGAAATCAGGGAAAAAATCCATTTATACTAGCGAATAAAATAATCAAATATTTAGGAATAAACTTATCAAGGGCATAAAGGACTTGTATTCAGAAAACTACAATACATTACTTAAAATAACAAAGAAAACTTAAATAAATGGAAGGACATTTCATACTCATGGATTGGAAGACTAAATATCATTAAGATGTTGTATTAGTCAGCCAAAGGGGTGCTAATGTGAAATACCAGAAATGGGTTGGTCTTTATAAAGGGTATTTATTTGGGGTAGAAGTCCACAGTCACCAGGCCATAAAGCTTAAGTTTCTTCCCTCACAAAAGTCCATTGCCACGTGTTGGAGCAAGACAGCTGCTGATGTTTGCCACGGTTCAGGCTTCTTGGGTTTCTCTCTTTCCGGGGCTGCATTTCTCTCCCGGCTTAGCAACTCTGGTTCTTCCACAAGGTCAGCTGTAGACTATCAAGTGAATGGCTTGCTTCTCTTCTCCTGGGGCCTTCTCTCCAACATCAAAACTCCAACATCAAAACTACTTCTCAAAAACTGTTCCCTCTGTCCTTTGCCTTGCCTTTTATATTCTATTCCCCCACCCACCAAGGGGTGGGGCTCAACAACCTACTGACATGGCCCAATTAATGCCCTAATCATAACTTAATCATGCCCAGATTAGCAGACCAGTTTACAAGCATAATCCAATATATATTTTTGGAATTCATAATTACATCAAACTGCCAAATGGCTACAGATGTCAATTCTACTCAAACTGATTTACAGATTCAACACAATTCTAATAAAAATCCCAACAGCCTTTTTTACAGAAATGGAAAAGCCAACTATCAAATTTATTTGGAAGGATAAGGAGCCCCAAATAGTAAAAAATGTCTTTAAAAAAGAAGAACAAAGTTGGAAGACTCTCACTTCCTCTGATTTCAAAGCATATTACTTAGCTACAGTGGTAAAAACAGCATGATACTGGCATAAAAACAGATTGACCAATGGAACCAAATCAAGAACTTAGAAACAGACCCTCATATCTACAGTCAAGTGATTTTTCTAAAAGATTTATTTTATTTATTTATTCCCTGCCTCCATTGTTTACACTCACTGTCTGCTCTCTGTGTCCATTTGCTGTGTGCTTCCTGTGTCTGTTTTTCTTCTCTTTAGGAAGCACTGAGAAACAAACCTGGGACCTCCCATATGGGAGATGTGCTTAACTGCTTGAGCCACCTCAGCTCCCTGCTTTTGTTGTGTCTCTCATTGTCTTTCCTCTTTGTGTCTCCTTTGTTGTGTCATCTCGCCATGCCTGCCCGTCGTGCCAGCTTGCTGTCTTGCTCATCTTCTCCAGGAGGCACCAGGAACCAAACTGGGGACCTCCCATGTGGTAGGTGGGAGTTTAATCACCTGAGCCACATCTGCTTCCCTACAGTCAAGTGTTTTTTGACAAGGCTACTAAGCCCACCCAGCTGGGCCAGAAGAGTCTATTCAATAAATGGTGCCAGGAGAACTGGATAGCCATATTCAAAAGGAAGAAAGAGGATCCCTATCTCACACCTTATACAAAAATTAACTCAAAATGGGTCAAGGGCCTAAATATAAAAGCAACAACCATAAAACTCCTAGGAGAAAATGTAGGAAAACATCTTCAAGATCTTGTGGTAGGCAATAGTTTCTTAAACCTTACACCCAAAGAACAGGCAACAAAAGAAAAATAGGTAAATGGGACTTCCTCAAAATTAAGCACTTTTGCACCTCAAAGGGCTTTGTCAAAAGGGTGAAAAGGCAACTGACTCCTTGGAAGACAGTATTTGGCAATCATATATCCGATAAGGGTTTAATATCCATGATACATAAAGAGATCATACAACTCAACAATAAAAAGACAAATTAACCCATTAAAAAATGGGCAAAAGACTTGAAAAGACAATTTTCCAAAGAAGAAATACAAAGGGTGAAGAAACACATGAAAAAATGTTTAACTTCACTAGCGATTAGGGAAATGCAAATCAATACTACAATGAGATATCATTTCATACCTACTAGACTGGCCGCAATTAAAAAGTTAGAAAACTGTAAATATTGGAGAGGATGTATATAGATAGGAATGCTTATTCACTGTTGGTAGAAATGTAGAATGGTACAGCCATTGTGGAGGACTGTTTGGCAGTTCCTAAGGAAGTTAAATACAGACTTGCCATGTTTACCCAGCAATACCATTATTAGGTATATACCCAGCAGAACTGAGAGCAGTAATATGAATAGATACCTACACACCGATGTTCACAGTGGTATTATTTACGATTGCCAAAAGCTGAAACAACCCAGATGTCCATCAACTGATGAATAGATAAACAAATTGTGGTGTATACACACGATGGAATATTATGCAGCAGTAAGAAGAAATGAAGTTGTGAAGCATATGACAACATGGATGAACCTGGAGGATATTAGGTTGAGTGAAGCCATCCAGACACAAAAGGACAAATACGGCCTGATTATGCTATTATGACCTAAATGTATTATGTAAACTCATAGAACTAATAATTAGAATATAGATCACCAGAAAATAGAATGAGGGTAGAGAATGGAAAGCGGATAAGTCTGTGCAGAATTGGTTGAAAGATTATTTGTTAATTTTTGGAAATGAATGGAAATGGTGAGAGCACATCATCATGTTTGTGACTAGCAGAGATATTATATGGGTACAACAGTGCTTGAAAGGGAAAGTCTAAAGGCATGTACATTACTGGAAGGAAAGCTAAAAAATGTACCATGGGACTGTATAACATGAAACCTCATGTACTAATAAAATACCAATATGGGTGATATTGCATATCGAAGACTGTTTTTACAGAATGTAAATTCAAATAAACTAGAGAGAAGGAAAGAGAATAGCAGCTATGTATGGCAGGGGAAGCATATTTCAGAGGATTTCTGGAAGAAAAAAAAAAACCACTTATTCTAAAAGCTGTCTTTCATATTTTGCTATCCTTTCACCCCATGACTCCTGACCTTCCTTCCACTCTATCATAGGCAAACAATCTGGCTGTGCTACCTTACTGTCAGCTCTTAAATTCCTAACCACCTCCTGGTATAGAACATGCAAAGGGAGACATGCTTCCACAAATCTTTGGAAATCTTCATTTTTTATTGTCTGGGGAGCTGTTTCTGTTCCCAGTAGGGATTGCTATACTTTACAGCATAGTCATTGCAGAGTACAAACAGTATTTTAGAGGTAGCTGTGAGCTGTGGAAAAGGAAGTATTATCAATGCTTTGACATATTTACTTGGCTATTTTCTTAAATTGTTTTAATGAAATATCCCATTCTCAGTCCACCAATTCCATCATGATTCTCAAAGCTGTTTCAGCTTTGGACTTCTATTTCTGTGCTTTCCTCTATTAAAATACATCTTATTCCTTAAGGTAATTGCTCACATACATGTGATACCTTAAGAAGAACTTGCTGCTTCCAGTATTAGCAGGCTAGGTAAAAGCCTCCATGGCTTATAGTACCAACCACATCCTCAGCTCCTATTCCACAGGTTTTGATGTTGAGCAAATGAACAAAGCAGGCAAAAAGTTTAAAGGGGGGGAGGGCATCCCTTAATTGTGGGCAGAGACTGAACCATATAGGAATTGGTACTCAGAATTCTTCATAGCTTGGGTCAGGTAAGGAAACTCCTGCCCTGACATAGTTATGGCTAGAAAGGATGAGGGAGCACTGTCAGGAGCAGGGATAGAGCCACAGATGTATCCAATAATCTAGTTCCTGAAGGCTAAAAGTGGTTTCAGTTGCCCTGAGAAGGTTTGGGACCATCCTGTGGATCCATCCCCATGCCTGGACAGGGCAGAAGGGATAGTACTCCCTCAGCCTGTCTGGGCAACTGCAGGTACTTTCAACCCACACAGACTAGACTGGTGGGCAAATCTGTGAACAGATCTCTGTCCCCAAAATGTTAGGAGGGGGCGGTGTTTCCTCAACTTCTCCAAGCAACTGCAGGTGGTTTTGGTCCACACAGACTAGAGTACTGGGCACTCCAGTGGTTCCCTCTCCACCCCTGACAGGGCAGAAGGGATAGTGCGCCCTCAGCTTCTCCAGGTAACTGCAGCCACTTTCAACCTGCATGAACTAGACTGTTGGAAACATCTCTTACTACATCCCAGTCCCTGGCATGGCAGGAGGAGGGATTGTGTGCCCTAAACTTCTCCAGGCATCTGCAGTCACTTTCAGTCAGCACAGACTAAATTGCTGGGCACACTGGAGGCTCCATTCCTACCCCTCCCAGTGCTTCATCTGTCTACCTGGGCAACTATGATCTTTTCTGACTCATACAACTTAGTTTGCTGCCCACACCAATGGCGACTTTCCCACCCCAGGCAGGGAAGGAAGGGGAGTGGAGCTTCATCAGTCTCTCCAGGCAACTACAGATGGTCTTTGCCTGCATGGCTTGAATTCCTGTACATGGCTCTGACTCTGTCCATACCTCTCACAGGGGAGAAAGTTGGGAGAAGATTCATTAGTTACTGGGGTAAAGCAGGAGCTTCAGCCTCCATTGCTTATAGTACCAACCACATCCTCAGCTCCTATTTCACAGCTAGCATGGGAGAAAGGGAAAGAAACAGATGAAAAAGAGCTGAAAAAATTCAGATTGGCTAAACACGAACCACTATAAAGTTCCAAATTAAGTTGAACCAAGTATCAAAGAGGGGCTGTAACACAAATGCAATAAAATAGAAAGCCCTAGACTAAAGAAAGAAAAGGGGGCAAGAATAAATACATTTAGTAAATCAGATAAAGAGACACCAACAAAAAATTACAATCCATGCCATGAAACAGGAAGATATGGCCCAGTCAAAGGAACAAACTAAGCCTCCAGATGACATAAAGGAGTTGAGACAACTAATCATAGATATGTAAACACATCTCCTTAATAAATTCAATGAGATGACTAAAGAGATTAAGGATATCAAGAAGACACTGGGTGAGCACAAAGAAGAATTTGAAAACATACACAGAAAAATAGCAGATCTTATGGGAACGAAAGGCACAATAAATGAAATTAAAAATACACTGTAGGCACATAACAGCATATTTGAAGAGGCAGAAGAAAAGATTAGTGAGCTTGAAGGCAAGGCCTCTCAAAGCAAACATATAAAAGTACAGATAAAGGAAAAAATGGAAAAATTGAACAGGGTCTCAGGGGACTAAATGACAGCAAGAGACATGCAAACATATGTGTCATGGGTGTTCCAGAAAGAGAAGAGAAAGGAAAAGGGGAAGAAGGAATATTTGAGTAAATAATGGTAGAAAATTTCCCAAACTTATTGAAGGACATAGATACCATGTCCAAGAAGCACAATATACTCCCATCTGAATAAATCTGAATAGACCTACTCTGGGACACATACTAATTAGAATGTCAAATGCCAAGGATAAAGAGAGAAGCCTGAGAGCAACAAGAGAAAAGATATTCATCATATACAAGGGATGCCCACAAGATTAAGTGCTGATTTCCTATCAGAAACCATGGCGGCAAGAAGGCTGTGGTATGATATATTTAAGATACTGAAAGAGAAAAACTGGCAGCCAAGTATCTTATATCCAGCAAGATTGTCTTTCAAAAATGAGGGCAAGTTTAGAATATGCACAGCTAAACAGAAACTGAGAGATTTTATAACCAAAAGACCAGCCTTGCAGGAAATACTAAAGGGAGTGCTATAGCCTGAAAAGAAAAGACCAGAGAGAGAGGCTTGGAAGAGAGTCTAGAAATGAAGATTATATCAATTAAAGTAACTAAAAGTGTAAAAAGACCAGTGAAAACAAGATATGGCTGATAATACCCAAAGATCAAAATACATGCAGTAAGAACTGCCTATACAAAATAACATTGAATATTAATGAATTAAACTCCCCAATCAAAAGATGCAGACAGGCAGAACAGATAAGAAAATATAAGCCATCTATATGCTGTCTACAAGACTCTCAACTTATACCCAAGGATACAAATAGATTGAAAGTGCAAGGCTAGAAAAAGATATTCCACACATGCAGTAACCAAAAAAGATGTTTATGGGTATACTTCTATCAGATGACATACAATTTGAAATCAAAACTGTTTTTAGAGACAAGGAAGGTCATAATATACTAATATATGGGGCAATTCATCAGAAGGAAATAACAATCATAAATGTATATGCACCTAACTAGGATGTCCCAAATTACATGAGGCAAACACCGGCAAAACTGAAGGAATAAATAGATATCTCTACAATAATAGTTGAAGACTGCAATACACAACTCTCAAAATTGGATAGATCATCTGGACAGAGGATGAATAAAGAAACAGAGAGCTTGTATTAGTCAGGCAAAGGGGTGCTAATGTGAAATACCAAAACTGGGTTGGTCTTTATAAAGGGTATTTATTTGGGGTAGAAGTCCACAGATACCAGGCCATAAAGCGTTAAGTTTCTTCTCTCACCAATGTTCATTGCCACGTGTTGGAGCAAGACAGCTGCCGGCGTTTGCCAGGGTTCAGGCTTCTGGGTTCCTTTCTTCCCAGGGCTGCATTTCTCTCCGGGCTTAGCGCCTATTTCCTCCACAAGGTCAGCTGTAGACGATCAGGCAAATGACTTGCTTCTCTTCTCCTGGGCCTTCTTTCCAACATCAAAACTGCTTCTTAAAAGACCGCCTCAACTTTCCTTTGCCTTGCCTTTTATATTCAATTCCCCACCCACCAAGAGGTCGGGCTCAACGCCCTAATCCAAACCTAATCATGCCCAGATTAACAGATCAGTTTACAAGCATGATTCAATTATCAACGCCCTAATCCTAACCTAATCATGCCCAGATTAACAGATCAGTTTACAAGCATGATTCAATTATATTTTGGAATTCATAATTACATCAAACTGCCACAGAGCTTGAATAATATGATAAATAAACAAAACTTAATAGACATATACCGAACATTGCACTACAAAAGAGCAAGATATACATTCTTCTCAAGTGCTCGTGCATCTTTCTCCAGGACAAGCCATATGTTGGGCCACAAAGCAGATCTAAATAAATTTTAAAAGATTGAAATTATACAAAGTACTTTCTTTGATCATAATGGAATAAAGTCAGAAATCAACAAGAGGCAGAAAAAGGGAAAATTCACAAATATATGGAGATTAAACAGCACACTATTAAGTAATCAGTAGGCCAAAGAAGAAATTGCAAGAGAAATCAATAAAATGAAAATGAGAACACAACTTATAAGAACTTATAGGATGCAGTGAAAGCAGTGCTGAAAGGGAAATTTATAACCCTCATTGATTACATTAAATAGAAAAAAGAGCTAAAATAAATGACTTAGATGCACAGCTGAAGGAACTAGAAAAAGAACAGCAAACTATGCCCAAAGCAAGCAGAAGGAATGAAATAAAAAGGATTAGGGCAGAATTAAATGAAATTGAGAACAACAACAACAACAAAGAGAATTAACAAAACCAAAAGTTGGTTCTTTGAGAAGATCAATAAAATTGACAAACATTTAGCTATACTGACAAAGAAAAAAAAAAAAAAGAAGATGCAAATAAATAAAATCAGAAATGAATATGGGAACATTATTACTGACCCCACAGAAATAAAAAGATATCATAAGAGGATATTATCAACAAGTGCATGCCAACAAACTGGACAATGCAGATGAAAATGGAAAAATTCGGGAAGCGGCTGTGGCTCAATCAGTAGGGCTCCCGTTTACCATATGGGAGGCCCCAGGTTTGGTTCCCGGGGCTTCCTGGTGAAGGCAAGCCCGCCCGCATGGCGTGGTTAGCTGACCCAGCGAGCTCAAGCAGCAAGGGGGGGATAAATGAATAAATAAATAAATAAAAATCTTTAAAAAAAAAAAAAAAGAAAATGGAAAAATTCCTAGGAACATATGAACAGCCTTCACTGAGCCTAGAAGAAATAGAAGACCTCAACAAACCAATCACAAGCAAAGAGATTGAAACAGTTATCAAACAACTCTCCAAAATGAAAAGCCCAGGACTAGGTGGTTTCACAGGTGAATTCTAGTAAGCACTCAAAGAAGATTTAATACCAAACTTACTCAAACTATTCCAAAGAATTGAACAGGAAGGAACACTACCAAGCTTATTCTATGAAGCCAATATCACCTTTATACTAAAGCCAGATAAAGATATTATGAAAAAAGAAAATTACAGACCAATTTCCCTAATGAATATGGACACAAAAATCCTCAAGAAAATACTCACTAATCAAATTCAACAACACATTAAAATAATTATTCATCATGATCAAATGGGTTTTATCTCAGGCATGCAAGAGTAGTTCAATACAAGAAAATCAATCAGCGTAATATACCACATCAATAAATCAAAAACGAAAAATCATGTGATCATCTGGATTGATGCAGAAAAGTCATTTGACAAAAGCCAGCATCCTTTCTTGATAAAAAATACTCCAAAAGATAGGAATCGAAGGAAACTTTCTCAACATGATAAAGGGCATATATGAAAAACCCAAAGCTAACATTGTATTTAATGGTGAAAGACTAAAAGCTTTCCTGTTGAGATTGAGATCAAGACAAAGATGCCCATTGTCACCATTGTTATTTAATATAGTGCTAGAGGGTCTAGCTAGAGTAATCAGGCAAGAAAAAGAAATAAAATGTATCCAAATTATAAAGGAAGAAGTAAAACTTTTGCTATTTGCAGATATGATACTATACCAAAAAAAAAAAAATCCTGAAAAACCATCAAGAAAGCCATTAGAATCAATCAATGAATTCAGCAGAGTGGTAGGATATATGATTATTATGCCAAAATCATAATTGTTTCTATTCACTAGTAATGAGCAGTCTGAGGTGGAAGTCAGGAAAAAAATTCCATTAACGGTAGTGACAAAAAATCAAATATTTAAGAATAAATTTAACCAAAGATGTAAAGCATTTCTGTTCAAAAACTACAATGCATGGTTAAAAGAAATCAAAGGAGACCTAAATAAATGGAAGAACATTCTGTGTTCGTGGATGGGAAGACTAAATATCATTAAGATGTCAATTCTACCCAAATTGATACATAAATTCAACGTAATCCATATAAAAATTTCAACAGCCTTTTTTAAAGAAATGGAAAACCCAATTATCAAAATTATTTGGAAGGGTAAGGGGCCCCAAATAGCAGAAAAACATCTTAAAAAGGAAGAACAAAGTTGAAGGACTCTCACTTCTTGACTTTAAATCATATTTGCTAGCTGCAGTGGTAAAAACATGGTACTGGAACAAAGAGAGACATATAGACCAATGGAACCAAATTGATGGTTCAGAAACAAACCCTCTGTCTATGGTCAAGTGATTTTTGACAAGCCTGTCAAACCACCCAGCTGAGACAGAACAGTCTATTTAACAAATGGTGCTGGGAGAACTGAGTATCCATATCTAAAAGAAACAAAAAGGACTCCTGCCTCACACCTTATACAAAAATTAACTCGAAATGGATCAAAGACCCAAATATAAAAGCAAGAACTATAAAACTCCCAGAAGAAAATGTAAGGAAACGTCTTCAAGACCTGGTGGTAGGTAGTAGTTTCTTAAACTATACAACAAAAGCACAAGCAACGAAAGAAATGGATAAATGGGACCTCTTCAAATTTAAACACTTCTGTGCTTCAAAGGACTTTGTCAAGAAGATGAAAAGGCAACCCACTCAATGGGAGAAAATATTTGGAAAACCACATATTCTATAAGGGTTTGATTTTGATGCTATATAAAGAGATCATACAATTCAACAATAAAAGAGCAAGCAATCCAATTTAAAAATGGGCGAAAGACTTAAATAGATATTTCTCCTAAGGGCATATTCAAATTGTGAAAGATCACATGAAAAAAATGTTCAATATCACCAGCCATTAGGGTAACGCAAATCAAAACTACAATGAGATATCATCTCACATTTAATAGAATAACCATAATTAAATAAACAGAAAACAACAAGTACTGGAGAGGAAATAAGAACACGCCTTCACTTTTGGTGCAAACGTAGAATGTTTATTCACAATTGCTAAAACATGGAAAGAAAACAAGCATCCATCAACAAATGAATGAATAAACAAAATGTGGTATATAAATATGATGGAATACTATGCTGTTGTAGGAAGATGAAATTGGGACACATATGTTAACATGGATGAATCTTAAAGACATTATACTAAGTGAAATAATCCAGACACAAAAGGACAAGTGTTGTATGGCTTCACTAATATTAACTAAATATGAAGAATTAATACATGGAATTAAAACCTAGACTATAGGTTACTAGGAGATAGGATGAGGACTGAGAATGGACACTGATGCTTAGTGTATGTAGAATTTCCAATTAGCTTGACTGTAAAAGTGTGGAAATGGACAGAGTTGATGGTAACACATTATAGTGAGTAGAGCTAACACAGCTGGTTTACAGATGGGATTGTGACTGAAAGGGGTAGTCTAGGGATGTTAATGTCAATTGAAAGAAAGCTAAAGAATAATCTAGGGACTGAATAACACAGAGAACCTGGAGGTCGATGAGGACTGTGGCAAATAATACAAATACAAAAATGTTCTTCTATGAACTATAACAAGTGTATATCACTATTACAAGGGGGTAAGAATATAGTGATGCATGGGAAAATATAATTAATGTAACTTAACTATAGTATATAACAGCAATATTGCAATATTCTTGCATCAATGTCAAAGAAGGTACTATATCAACACTACAGGTCAATAATGGGGGGAATGGTATTTTTTTTCTTTTGGATTAAGGAAAATGTTCAAAGATTTATTGGAGCCATGACTGCACAACTCTGTGATGAAAGTGAGAGCCATTGAGTGTACACTTTGTATAGAATGTGCAAGACATGGGACTGTATAACACAGTGAACCATGTGGTGGAAGATGGACTGTGGTTAACAGTAAAAATATGAGTGTTCTCTCATGAACTATAACACATGTACAATACTAATGCATAGTGTTAATAATAGGGAGTGCATGGAAAAATATACCAAGAGTACACTATGGACCATAGTTAGTGGTAATAGTCTGACCATGTTCTTTCATAATCTGTAACAAATATTCCACAACAATGTGAGGTGTTGGTGGAGGGGTGATGTATGGAAATCCTGCATATTATGCATGTTGCTTTGTATGTTCACAACTTCTCTAATTAAAAAAATAATACATTGTCACAGTGGAGAATCACTCAATAACTGAGAGAATACTGAATTCCCATCCTGAAGAGGTCTGCCACATTCTCTAAGGTAGAAGCAACAGTCCCCCAAGTGCAGGGGCAGTGACTGATGAAGGAGGATGATCCACTGATGGGCCCTTGATATTGATGACTAACCTTATGAGTCTTTGCTCTTGAAATTGAAACTTAGTCTGTTGTTATGGGTTGACTACTGAAAGCCTCATTGTTGCTCAAATGTGGGCTCTCTCTAAGCCAAACTCAGCATATGAATGAATTACCTTCCTCCCAGCATGTGTCACGACTCCCAGGATGAGCCTCCCTGCAACTGAGGGATTGCTACCAAGTGCCAACTGGCAGTGTGAAACAGTTGGGGAATTTGATGTAAGTATGAATTCCAAAAATATAATTGGATCATGCTTGTAAACTGATATGTTAATCTGGGCATGATTAAGTTATGATTAGGGCGTTGACAGGGCCACGCCCAGTTGAGCCCCACCCTTTGGTGAGTGGGGAATCAAATATAAAGGCATGGCAAGAACAGTTTTGAGAAGCAGTCTTTTGAGAAGCAGTTTGATGTTGGAAAGAAGGCCCCAGGAAAAGAGAAGCAAGCCGTTCGCCTGATCATCTACAGCTGACCTTGTGGAGGAACAGGAGCTAAGCCCAGAGAGAAACGGGAAGAGAGGAACCCCAGAACCCTGAACCCTGGTGAATGCTGGCAGCTGGCTTGCTCTAACACTTGGCAATGGACTTTGGTGAGAGAAGAAACTTAACGCTTTATAGCCTGGTATCTGTGGACTTCTACCCCAAATAAATACCCTTTATAAAGACCAACCCATTTTTGGTATTTCACATTAGCACCTCTTTGGCTGACTAATACACAGTGCAACTGGAAAAAGACCTTGAATAAAAGGGGGAGAAGGTAAAGACAAATGAGTTTATATGGCTGAGACTTCAAAGTGAGGTGAGAGGTCGTCTCAGAGGTAACGCTTATGCAAATCTCAGTAGGATCTCATAGAATTCCAAAGTGGATATCACCCCAAATAGTGGGGCTCCTGAGGGCTCTGGAGACACCCAGGTCCTATGTCAGGGTGGATAGCTCCGGAGTCTAGTACCTTGACAATGGGCCCTACTTTGGAGTTTGTGCTCCTGAAAGTGACAGAATTGGACTCAACTATGTCTTCCCTGCACATGGCTCATCTGTCCCTTCTATTCTAACCTATACTTGGTGCTGGAGTTTGTAGGTGTATGTCCAGAGACTTGAGTCTTTGGGCTGTCCATGTGCCAGCTGGGCCCGGAACCTCGGTGGAGCAACTCCTACTCTACAGCTCATTGGACTCACACAGGACAACTGGCGGGGAGATGATGATGGACAACGGCCATCCCAGGGAATGGAGAGAGTCTGCAGCTGCAGGCAGGATAATCCCATCCATCTTCCCCATGGGATATAAGCCCCTTCTCAATTGAAAGTGGAGTGGACATTACCATCCCAGACTCCTCAGAATGGGAGAAAAAAGTGATGGACTAGAGTGGACTTACTTGTATTCTTCTATAGACATATTGTGATTCAAGCAATGGAAGAAATTACAACATTGATGTGGAGCCAGTGGCCACTAGATGCTCTGGGGACAGGAGAGGGAAAAGCAGTTGTAATACAGGGGCTTTTTTGGGACTTGGGAATTGTCCTGAGTGACATTGCAATGACAGATATAGGCCATTTTATATCATCATATAACATGCAGAATTGTGTGGGAGAGAGTGTGGTCTACAATGTGAACTATGGTCCATGCTTAATGGCAAAGCCCCAGGATGTGTTTATCAATTGCAATTAATTTGCCACACTAATGAAGAATGTTTATGTGGGAGGTTGTGTGAGGTGTGGGAGGTGGGGCAAATGGGAATCCCTATATTTTTTGTGTAACATTTATATAATCTAAGTATCTTTTTAAAAAAATAATAATAATAAAAATTAAAAAATTAAAAATTATGACAAATTTCATCAACTAAAAAATAATAAAAAAATAAAATAAATTTTAAAAATGTATGGGATGCAGCTAAAACTGCATACTGAGGAAATTTATGATCCTAAATACATATAAATAGAAAAGAAGAAGGCAAAAAATGAAGAAACAAACAGGAGCACAGATGTAAAAGAGTGGAGCAGAAAGTATTGTAGTCAGTTCCCTCTACCAGAAAAATGAATGAACTGGAAAACGAGGTTGAAATTTACTAGGTAGTAACCATGGAACAAGATTGTAAATTTACAGCAACCATGGGAGTGCAGGATGAAGAAAAGGCTGCTAAGTGTTCAGCTTTTGTAAGTGAAGGTGCGAACCAGGGCCCAGACTTCATTCACTGGTCCTCAGTAGTAACTGTGGAAATGGTGGTGGCTACAGAAACATGGCCCAGATTCTTGGAACGGCTAACCTCCCACTAGCATCCACCAGGGTGTAAAGATCCAGTGCACCTTGTTTGATTGGTTCTCTTTCTTTTGAATTTGAATGTTTCCTGGTCTGGCAGATCCCTGAGAGCCCAGCACAGAGATTAGTCTCAGTTTTGGCCTTCACAGCAGCAAGAGCTCCAGAATTCACCAGCATCTACTGGAACATTTTGAGGTTTTGGTTTTCCCTTCCTCCCTCCCTGTCTCCTTCCCCTCCCTCCCTCCCTCCCTTCCTTCTGTCTGCTCTGTCTCTCTCTTTCCTTTTGTGTTTCTTGGCCTGGTGGATGCTTGAGGGAAGAGCACATACAATAGTCTTGGTTTGGGCCCTCTCAACAGCAGTGGCTTCTGACCATACACCAGCATCTACAGAGATGTGAAGAGTACCTGTTTTTGGTTTCTTTTTGGTTGATTTCCTTTCTATCTCTCTTGTCTTTTCTAGTTTGGCAGATTCCAAAGGGAGTAGCATGGATCCTGGTCCTGGTTTTGGCCTTTACAGCAGCAGTTTCAGGCTTCCCACCAGAATCTAGAGAGAGACTTGGAGAGACAGTGCGCCTCCTTTTATTTTGTATGTGTGTGGATGTTTTGTTGGTTGGTTGGTATTTTTTTAATATCTCTCTATCTCTCTCTCCTTTATTTTCTTTCTTCTTTCTTTTTTGTAACTTTTCTTGGTCTGGGGGACTGAAGAGTGGAAGAACTACATTTCCAGAGTGACCACAGCATAATACTTAAAATATCAAGTTCTTGACAAAAAAAATCACAAAACATGCAATGTGATAGGAAAGAGCGACCCAATCACAGGCAAAAAAGAATTTGACAGAAACTATCCTGGAGGGAGTCTGATCACTTGAATTACTAATCAGTGGTCTTATTAAATATGATCAATTAACTAAAGAAAAACATGGACAAAGAACTAAAGGAAATCAGAAAAAACAATATATGAACAAACTGAGAATTTTGACAATGATATAGAAATTATAAAGAGATACTATGTGGAAATGCTGGAGCTTGAAAGGTACAATAGTTGACAGAAAAAAATTCAATAGAGGGGTTAAATAGCAGATTAGAGCATGCAGAAAAAAGGATCATCAAACTTGAAGAAAAGACAATTGAAATTGTGAAGTCTGAGGAAAAGAAAGAAAAAAATTTAACAGATTCTGAGGTATCTGTGAGGCACCATCCATCATAACAATATATACATCATAGGAGTCCCAGAAGGAGGAGGGGTAGAGAAAGGGGCAGAAAAAATATTTTAAAAAATAATGCCTAAAATCTTCCCAAATTTGATGAAAGATAAGAATAGTCAAATCAAAAACTCAAAATGAACTCCAAGAATGATAAACTCAAAGAGATCCCCTCTGAGACACTTGTATTTCCATATATTTTCAAGAAACAATCCAAAGAAGAAATTAACAATTCCATTTAAAATAGCATCTGAAAGAATAAAATATATAGAAATAAATTTAACAAAGGATACAAAAGATTTGCACACTCAAAACCATGAAACACTGCTGAAAGAAATTAAAGAAGACCTAAATAAATAGCAAGACATCCCATGTCCATGAATTGGAAGATTCAATATTGTTAAGATGTTAATAATACCCAAAGCAATTTACAGATTCAACACAAACTGTATCAAAGTTCCATCAGGCTTTATTGCAGTAATCAAAAAGCCAATCTTCAAATTCATATGAAACTGCAGGGGTCACTGAATAGCCAAAACAATTTTGATAAAGAACAAAGTTGGGGAAATCACACTTCCTGATTTAAAAACTTACTACAAAGCTACAATAATCAAAGCAGTGTGGGATTGGCATGAGGATGGACAAATAGACCAAGAAAATAGAATTGAAGAGTTCTGGGAAAATGGCACTAAGGTGGGTAGGCAGAGTCTGACCCTCTCACAACAAAGGAGCAGAGAGAGAGCAGGGACCTATCAGACGGAGCTACTTTGGATATATATAGAACGGGAAGGTGCTCTGAGTCATCTAGGAGCTTACTGGAAAGATAAAGAAGCCAAAACAAAACAAAACAAAACAAAATGTGAGTTGCTAACCCCTATGGCTGGAAGTAGCATATACACTCTACCCTTAAGACAAATAGCCTAGGTGGAACCCCGGGCTCACTGCTCTGAACAGAGTGTGAGGGGGCATTCTCTGGGAGGAAGAGGGGTCTAGGAGAGTGGAGAGTAGTTTCTTTGTGGTGAGTTTGGCCAGCTGAGTCCCCTTTGAATCTCAGAAGGGACCCTGACCTGATGGGGAGAGGGAGGGGGGACCTCCTCAGGCAGGCTGTCATGCCCAGCCACCCGGGTAAAGAGAGGAATTGGATTAGAGAGATGGTGAGGACAGACAGGCACCTAATCAGGAGGACTCTGGCAAACTGCAAGGAATTAACCTGCCTGAGGGAAAGAGGGTGGATAGCTTTCTGAAAGGCTAACTAACCTAAGGAGACAGTTTATCTCAATGGAAGAATTCCCACCTTGCATATATGAGGTCCCTGGGCATCCAGCTGAGGCTTTATGATAGGGAATATATAGACATTAGTGTTGTATTAGCTCTTCTTGGATCTCTTATTTAAAAAAAAAAAAAAAGGGTTCTTTTTTTCCCCCTTATTTTACTTGCTAAAGCCTGGTTCAAAACCAGCAGAGGGCAGGAGGCAGGGTGATTGATGAACACCAGTAGCCTGAGAAGCTCTTAGGGGCCTAAGAGGGAAGGTTGTTTTCTTTGTTTGTTTTTTGTTTGTTTGGGGTCTTTTTGGCAGCTTTTTTTCTTTCTTTCTTTCTTGCTCCTTTTTAATTAGTAGCTGCTGTCTTGTTTGTTGTTTGTTGTTTCCACTTTCTTTGTTTCCCTTTTTTTCTTTTATCAATTTTTTCTACCTATGCTATTTCTTTTCTTTCTTTCATTTTTTCTATCTTCTGTTTTCTGTTGTTGTTTTCATTCCACCTGTTTTTGTTTGGTCTTCAATTTTCTTGTTTTTATTTCTCTCTCTTTTTCTCTTTTCTTTCTTTTTTCACTTTTTTCTTTATCTCTTTTCTTTTCCCTTTTCCTTTTCCTCTCCTCATCATTCCAGCCTTTCAATTCATTCTGTATATTTTTCTCTATTGTGTTTCTTATTTCATTGTTTCTATTCCACTTTTTAATTTTTATTCCTCTGTGCTTCTTACTCGTGTTAATTATTCATTTTCCTAAGCCTTGTACCGTTCCTCTTCTACCTTTTGCTATTATTATTACTATTAATCTTTTTCTCTTCTTAACTCTTTCCTTTTCTCTGGTCCTAATTTCTTTTCAGGGGAACATAGACGAAAGCAAGGAAATAGAATATGAGGAATGAAGTATCAAAGTGAAACTTTACCACACACACAAAAACAACAACAAAATAAATCTCTAGAGTAGAAAAAGAAGCTAATCAACTGAATAAACCCATCAAGATAAACAGATGCCTAGTCACCAACAAAAAATTACTTGCCGTACTAAGAAACAGTCCAAAGAACAAACTGAAAAACAGGAGAAGATGCAGAACATGGAACAACTAATCAGAGATGCCCAAACAAATATCATGAATCAACTTAATGAAGTGAAGGAAGAGATTAAGGATATTAAGAAGACACTGGGAGAACATTCTGAAGAAATTGTAAACATACATAAAAAGATAACAGATATGATGGCACAATGCAAGAAATCAAAAAAGAAAAACAGTGGAAGCACAAAACAGCAGATTTGAATAGGCAGAGGAGAGAATCCATGATGTGGAAGATAGTACAACTGAAATCAGACAGCTAGTAGAACAGATAGATAAAGAGATAGAAAAAATCCAGCAGGGACCTAGGGATTTGAATGACAACATGAAACACACAAACATATGAATTATAGGCATCCCAGAGGGAGAAGAGAAGAGAAAGGGGACAGAAGGTGTGTTGGAGGAAATAACAGCAAAAAAGATATAAATATAAGAACCAAGACCATAAAGATATTGGAAGATAATATAGGGAAGCATCTATAGGATCTTGTATTAGGAAAGAGTTTCATGAACTTTACACCCAAAGCATGAGCAATGAAAGAAAAAATAGATAAATAGGGCCTCCTCAAAATTAAAAACTTGTGTACCTCAAAAGTGTTTGTCAAGAAAGTGAAAAGGCAGCCTATTCAATGAGAGAAAATAATTGGTAACCATATAGCTGATAGGGGCCTAATATCCAGCACATATAAAAAATCCTACACCTCAAAAATAAAAAGACAAACAACCTATTCAAAAAATGGACAAGTGATTTGAATAGACGCTTCTCCAAAGAAGAAATACAAATGGCTAAAAAGCACCTGAAAAGATGCTCAACATCAGTAGCTATTAGGGAAATGCAAATCAAAACCACAATGAGATATCATCTTATACCCATTAGACTGGTGGCTATTGAAAAAACAGAGGACTACAAGTGTTGGAGAAGATGTATAGGAATGGGACTTTTTATCCACTGCTGGTGGGAAGGTAGAATGGTGCAGCCATTGTGGAGGACATTTTGGTGGTTCCTCAGGAAGCTAATTACAGAACTGCCATAAGATCCAACAATCCCACTGCTGGGTATATACCCAGAAGAATTGAAAGTAGGAACACAAACAGATACATGGACACCAATATTCATAGCAGTATTATTCACTATTGTCAAAAGTTGAAAACAACCCAAATGTCATCAACAGACAAATGGATAAACAAATTGTGATATATACATACATAACATGGATGAATCGTGAATTCCTTATGTTGAGTGAAGCAAGCCAGGCACTGAAGGACAAATATTACATAACCTCACTGATATGAATTAAGCAAATTGAGCAGACTCATAGAGCTAGAGTCTAGAAGATAGGTTTACAAAAGAGAGAAAAGGAGAAGAAGGTTGTGAGTCAATGCCCATATGGACAAAATCTATGATAAGGTGGAAGGGTGTAGTTGTGCAGTGGATGAGCATAACAGTGGTGTATTGATGCTACTGGGCTGAGTGGTACTGGTCTGTGAGGAGGGTAGGGTGGGGAGCATGGGTTGGAATGTCCATGGCACTGGGGGGAGGGTTGGGGGATGGAACAGGTGAACTATGGGGATTTGCAGGTAAGTCATTGAAACCACAATGCTGGGAATGTTCTTTTGGCAAATATGGCAGAGGAGGGTTACTGGTTTAAGGTGTTGGATGTGGAAGGCATGCAAGACCGAGCGTACAGGGGCAGGCTTCTAAGGAGTGTGTAGTGTTCATCTTGTCATAGTGTATTGTATCAGTGGGTGGAGACTCACATAATAAGTGGGAAGCTGTTGGACTCTCATCCTGGGGAGTCCTGCTATGATCTCAAGTAGAGGGGCAGGAGTTTCTTGAGAACATAGGCAGTGCCTAATAGGAGAGGACAGGCTAGTATGTCAAGCCCTCAATGTTGTTACAAGTAACTATGAATCTTGTCCTTCAATGAGTTAATCTTTGTGGTTACTGTGGGTCCTGAGAGAAGGAGGAGGGAGGAATAGAATAGGTGGAACATGGGGCATTTTGGGGGCAATGGAATTGTTCTACATGATCTTGCAATGATGGATACAGACCATGTTAAGCTTCATCAAAACCTATAAAAGTATACGGTCCAAAATGTAAACCGTAATGTAAATCATTGATCATGGTTAGTAGCAATGTCTCAATATTTGTACATCAATTGTAACAAATGTATCATCCACATGTAATATGTTAATAATAAGGTAAAAAGGAAAAGGGGAAGGATGTTGGGTATACAGGAATCACCTATATTCTGTGCATGACTTTTCTGTAACCTAAAGCTTCTTTGAAGACAAAATGAAAAAATAAGACACTGGGAGAATAAATGGAAGAAAATATCACTGTACATGCAAGACAACAGATCTTACACTGATGAAAGACATAAATGTCAATTTTTCAAAAATTTTATATTTATTTTTTATTATTTCAAACTTTTAAAAAATATTTTGTATTTTACTCATTATTTTTTAAATTATCATTATTATATCATTTTCTTATTAATTGTATTTTGTTGGCTTCAACTTTGAAGAAGTTTTGGATCACAGAAGGGTTACAACTGTGGCAGAGACGGATCACTGGTGCAGTGTCAAAGATGGATGATGCATGGGAGAAATTCACCTAGGGCATACCTGTAAGGCATATGAATGTGTTCAAGTGTTCATGGGACACTGCCACAGTGGGTGGAGCTTCACACAATAACCAGAAGAATATTGAATTCCCATCCTGGGGAGCTCTGCCACAATCTCTAATGGGACAGCAAGAATCCCCTGAATAACAAAATAAAATAAAAATTTAAAAGGTAAAAACAAAAGAATCCCCTGAATACAGGGGCAGTGACTAGTAAAAGAGGATGGACCATTGATGGGCCCTTAATAGTGATCACTGTACTTATGAACCTTTACTTTTGAAATGGAAACCTAGCCTGGTATTATAGGGTGCCTAAGAGTTACCTCCTGAGAGACTCTTGTTGCTCAAATGTGGCCACTCTCTAAGCCAAACTCAGCATATAAATGTATTACCTTCTCCCCAGCATGGGACATGATGCCTGGGGATGAGCCTCCCTGGCACCGAAGGATTACTACCAAGCACCAACTAGCAATGCAACTGGAAAAAGACCTTGACCAAAAGGGAGAATGGCTAAAGACAAATGAGTTTATATGGCTAAGATACTTCAAAGTGAGTCAGGAAGTCATTCCAGAGTTTACACTTATGCACATCTCAGCAGGATCTCATTGACTTCCAAAGTAAATATTGCTTCAAATAGCTGGGTTCCTGAGGGCTCTGTAGACATCCAGACACTATAGGCAGGGCAGACAGCTCAGGAGTTTGGTGCTTTGCCAATGGGCCCTGCTTTGGAATTTATGCTCCCCAGTGTGACAGAGTTGGTCTCAGTTGTGGTTTCCCTACACATGGCTCTTCTGTCCCTTCTATTTGAACCTATAGTTAGTACTAGAGTTGATAGATGTATGTCCAAGAGACTTAAGCCTCTGGGCTGTCCATGTACCATCTGGGCCCTGAATCTCAACAGATTTACAACACCTACTCTCCTCATTGGACTCACTAACAAGCAGGTGGTGATGGACAACAACCATGCCAATGAACAGAGAGAGTCTGCAACTGTAAGCAAGATAGTCCCATCCATCTTCCCCATGGAATCTAAGCCCCCTCTCAATTAGAGGCAGAGTGGGCATCACCATCCCAGAATCCTCAGGACTGGAGAATGAATGATGGACTAGAGTAGACAACTGGTATTCTACTATACACTTATTGTGATTCTATCAATGGAAGAACTTTCATCATTGATGTAGAGGTAGAGGCCACTGGTTCTGGGGGGAGGGAAGGGAACAATAGTTATTTTGAGGGCTTTTTCAGGACTTGGGAGTTGTCCTGAATGACATTGCAATGACAGATGCAGGCCATTATATATCTTGTAATAACTTACAAAAATGTGTGGGAGAGAGTGTTAACTATATTGTAAACTATAATCCACACTTAGTGGCAATGCTCCAAAATGTGTTACTTAATTGTAACAAATGTACCACACTAATGAAGGATTTTGTTAATGTGGGAAAATGTGGGAGGGCTAGGGAGTGGAGCATATGGGAATCCCCTGTATTTTTTATGTAACATTTATGAAATCTAGGTATCTATTTAAAAATAATTTAAAACTATGTTTAAAAAAAGAAATAGAATTGAAAGTCCACAAATAGATCCACACATTTATGTCCAATTAATTTTTAATACTGATTCCAAGTGAAATAACTGTCTTTTCGATTAATGATGTTGGGGAAACTGGATATCCATTTGCAAATGAATACAGTTTGACCCCTACCTCATATTATACACAAAAATTAACTCAAAAATGGATCAAGTACCTAAATTTAAGAACTATAGTCATAAAACTCTTAGATTATAACATAGGGGCAAATTTCATGATCTGGAATTTGGCAATGGATTCTTAGATATGACACCAAAAGCATGAACAATGAAAGAAACATTAGATAAATTAAACTTCACCAAAATTAAAAATTCTTGTGCATCAAAAACATTATCAAGAAAGGGTAAAGATAATCTACAGAATGGGAGAAAATAGTTTCAACCAATACACTGGATAAGGGCTTTATATACAGAGTATAAAACACAACAAGAAAAGACAAAGAACTCAGTTGAAAAATGGGAAAAACACTTGAACAGATATTTTCCCAAAGAGAATATGCATATGGCCAACAAGAACATGGAAAGATGATCAGCATGATGAGCAATTAAGGGAATGCAAATCTAAATCACAATGAGATATACTGTCACACCCTCAAGAACTGCTGCTATTAAAAATGGAAAATATGTGCAGAGAAATTGGAAACTCAATTTCTCAATTGCATTGTTGGTGGGAATGTAAAATGGTGCAGCCACTGTGAAAAGTAAAAGTAATATGGTGGCTCCTCAATAAGTTAAATATAATTATCATATGTTTTTGCATTTCCACTTCTAGGTATATACCCAAATAGAATGAAAACAAGGTCTCAAACAGATATTTGTACACCAATAGTCATAGAAGCATTATTCACAATAGCCAAAATGTAGAACTCACCCAAGTGTCCATCAACAAAGGAATGGATAAACAAAATGTGGTACATTCACAAAATGGAGTATTATTCAGCTATGAGAAGGAATTCTGAGACATGCTACACCAGGGATGAACCTTGAAAACATTGTCCTGTGGGAGGCGGCTGTGGCTCCATCGGTGGGGCTCCCGTTTGCCATGTGGGGGGCCCCCGGGTTCGGTTCCCGGGGCCTCCTGGTGGGGGCGGGCCCGCCTGCGCGGCGTGGTTGGCAGACCCGGCGAGCGCAAGCAGCAGGGGTGGGATGGATGAATGAATAAATAAAATCTTTAAAAAAAAAAAAAAAAAAGAAAACATTGTCCTGAGGGAAATAAGCAAGGCAAATCCGCATCAGGACAAATAAAGCATGATGTCAATTTTATAAGAGACGAAGAAATAGCAAATTCAGAGACAGAAAGTAGAGGTTACTAGAGGATGGAGAGTGGAGAGATTGAGGGGTATTTCTTCATGGGTATAGAGTGTTTGTAAACAAAAATTAATAATAATGAAAATATAAGAAATAAATAGTATAGTAAATCAAAAGAAGGAAGGAAATCTTTAAGATACCAGAAGTTAAAGAAGTAGGAAACAGACCTAAAATAGTGGGCATGTATAAAAACAAAATTAACAATCATTTGACAAGATTTTTCAAGGAAGAATATGTTAGACAAATTTAAAATTGGGAGTACACCTGATCAGAGGTGTATTTTTCTTTTTTGTTCAGGGATATATGAATATCAACAGTGACTGCCTCATAATACAAAAGAATGGAACTTGATATTCATGCTGCCATGCATGGAAATTATGATCATTTGCTTTCTTCTGATTCTCACAAGTTTTAGAAATAAGACAATAAAGATTTTCCTATGAAATTTAAAATATAAAACCAATGCAAAAGATATGAGACTAGGAATACACGTCACTTTTAAGAGATTCAAAACTTCTCAGGCCTGGAAAAATTGACTATAACCAGATTGAAGATGGCAACATACCTTAAGGAAGACACTGAAACAGAAGAGGGTTTGCTCAGCTATGGAAGGCTTGGAAAAAAATATCCCAGAAGCAAACACTGAGTACACAAGGAATCCTCTCTGGGAAGGAGAACACCCTTCTGGGCACAATGGTCCTGTCTGACTGAAGATATATCCAATGGTGGCAATGTCCTTGAGAATTTACCTTTTCTAACTCCCTTTTTTTTCTGATTCCATGCTTGTCAAGAAATAGCCCAAGATTTTGGTTTCACTTGTAGATCACCCACAGCTTGGGTTTGTTTTTTTAACAAAACAGTTTTATTGAAGTATAATTCCTATAGCACACAAGCAATCCATTTTAAGGGAGCAATTCAATGGTTTCAATATATTCACTGTTATGTCAACCATCACTGGCAAGGGTTCTTGACTTGCAGAATCTGAAGAAAGCATTGGCCTTCTCCACAAGAAAAAAATATATTTTCATAAATGCCTGCAATTTTTCACATAATTTTGAGGGATGATTGCACCCCCTGATGACCATCCTTGGGTCCTAAGACCTCAAAGAAAGAATGTGCTAAATCAGAGCATTTTCTGGAATGCCTGACAGCAATTTTTATCAAGGGAAATTAATAAATTAGCATTCTGGTTTGAAACCTGTCACTTGCGGATCTTCCAGGATCTCTAAGTCTGAGCAATTCTAAAAAACTGAAGAGATCAGGGTTCTGCAGGTCAATGGACAGATAGAGGTGGCATGGTTCATGTCTTGTATACAACATTCGAACTTATTCAGCTTCAGTGGAGGAATTTCAATCATCAAAGAGACTTTGATGAGTATGTATGCACCCTACAAATCATTCAAAGCATGCAATTATCAATGAGAAAGACCAGTTTGAATCAATAGCCAAGCCTCAACACAGTTTTCATCTTTAAACTTCAGATTTGTCTGATCAAAAATGAAGCAAAAGCGATTCATTCATGCTAGTCTGGTTATTTCCCTTACTCATTAATTTACAAATGTAGACGTTAGATTTGTAATCAGACAGTTTAGAAAAAGCCAGTGAAAGCAAAAATATGTGATCTTTTTAAGAAATAATTTGTTAGTTTCTTGGGAGGAAGGAAGGTGAAAAAATGAGTGATGATGCAATGTATATGAAAAATAATAAATAAAAGGTAAATGAATGAGCAGTTTCTCAGACAAGTCTTTTGCACTTAATTAACTAATCAATTCTCAAGGATTCCAATGAATATTAATAGGGAAAGTGTAATGCCAATGCATAATAACTAATCCTAAACATCACTGATGTGTACATTGAAATAGCAAAGGCAAAGAAAGACGTGTAAGTCAGCATTCTGAGAGAAAATGAACTCTGGGTGTTGAATTAAAGTGGTGAGTGTTTCTATTTTCCTCCTATAAAAAAAGACACCACAGGACTGCATATACCCCAAAATTTACCCAACCATCATGAGGCTAAAAAATTATGTAGATTTCCATGAGTTATGTAGGACATAGTGATGCTTTTCCTTCACAATTGTTGTGGTATTGGTGAGATTTAAATGGCTAAACAGTATACCCAAACTTCAAATGTTTAGCTTATACTCAGAACAATTTAAGCAAAGAAATTCATTTATCACTTTCACTTTAGTATTTTTATTTATTCACACAGAAGCTACTTAACACATTCTCATGAAATTTAGTCTTAGGGAGCCTCAAAAGTCACACTTGAAAAATACAGTACTTGATGGTAGTTTGATTTGTTTGGAAGTTATTAGGAAAAAGTGGTCTTGTAAGTCTTTGGTTACCCATTGTGAGGTTCTAGGCTTACTAGGAGATGTTTTCTCTAGAATTCCTACAAACAAATAAATTTGGTAAAAAAACTGTTAGCTTGAACTAATAACAAAATTGTGAGCTTGAGCTTGTCAATGACATTTTGTATTACAAAAGGTTCTAACTAAATTTTCCAGCAAAAGTTCTCAAATACAAATTAAATCTCCAGAGTCTTTAGTGTCCAGCTCAAAACAAACAAAAACACACAACAACCAAATCTTCAAGAAAAGAAAAAAGGCTTGAATGGCTAGCAGATACTCTGATTTGATCACTTTGATTAAGCATACAAAGATCCTATTTAAATTCAATCCATCAAGTCAAATTCTTGAAGCCTGACTTTTTATTTTCTCCTACTGGGCCTTGCACATAATTCCATGCATTCTTAAGGAAACACTGATTGATTATGACAATGATTAACTTGATCTGAAGTCAATGAACCCTTAGTAGATGTAACAGTGACTGTTGAGGGAGAGGAAATTCTTTCTATTTCTAGCATGTGTTCAGAGCCTCCAGCAAAGGGCAAAAAGGACCACATCTCATGCACTGGGAAGCACCACTCATAGAGAGAAAGGTAGGGGTATATGGAAGGACCACAGACAGTTCAGCTTTAGCTTCTTTATAAAGCACTGGGTTTAAGCTAAAAGTTTTTTTAAAAGTTAGGATTAGATTATGGTAGTCCTTGAACATGAGACTAATGAGTTTGGGCTCTCTCCTGTGGGAAAAATACTCTGAAAATATTTTATCAAAAGTAAACATAATATAAGGAAACGGATGTGGCTCAAGTGATTGGGCTCTAGTCTACCATATAGGAGGTCCAGTGTTCAATTCCTGGGGCCTCCTGGTGAAAGGCAAGCTGGCCCACACAATGAGCTGGCCAGAGCAGAGAACTGGCCCACACCAAGTACTGGCCCAAGCAGAGTGCTGGCCCACGCAGAGTGCTGGTCCACGCAGAGAGCTGGTGCAGTAAGACGACGCAACAAAAAGAGACACAGAGGAGACACAATAAGAGACGCAGCAGACCAGGGAGCTGAGGTGGCGCAAGAGATTGAGCACCTCTCTCTTATCCCAGAAGGTCCCAGGATTGGTTCCCGGTGCCACCTAAAGAGAAGACAAGCAGACACAGAAGAACACACAGAGAGCAGAAAGCGAATGCAAAACAACGAGGGGGTCGAGGGAGAAACAAATAAATAAATCTTAAAAAAAAAAAAGTAAACATAATCATGTAAAAGTGTTTTAAATTCACAACTTCTTTAGCGCCTACATTTTCTTCTACTTACTATGGTCTGGCTTCCACTTCTACCACTCCTTGATTGGTGTACCACCTAAGTTCCAATAGACTAATTCCAAAAGACATCTTAGTCCTTCTCTGACTTGACGTCTTGATAATGTTAGCTACTGCTGACCTCTCCTTTTCCCCAAACCCTCCCTCCCTTTTGTTTCCTTTTGCATCTCTGATCCTCTTCTCCACTTTATCCCTAAATGCCAATGTTCTACCAGGCTTGTTCCTAAGCCCTCTTCTTTTCTCCCTGCTAGTGAGCCCCAACCTATGTCTCAAACCAAGATCTCTCATTTGTTTCACATCCGTACGTTCACATACCCAATGAATTCTGAGGCCCCTTTAATATCTTACAGGCCCATAAAATGCAATTTAGCATAGTTGACACTTATTGGCTTCCCCACAAACCTGCATTTCCAGATGTGTTAGGTACCTCCAGTCAGTTGTCTTAAATCAGAAATCTGTGTTAATGATGCAACTCGGATTTCTCCAATAAAAGCCCCAACATACACATAGCTTCCATAGTAATCTTTCTAAAGCTTTCTAAAGAGAGGCAGGATTTACAGGAGGGTCCTACATCCTCAAGATCCTATTACTGATTCCCCACTGCCCAAGGACATGGTCCACTTTAACATCACATTCAAAGCTTTGGTTTTAACCTATGTTTCTGGTCTTGTCTCTTCCTTCTCTAAGTCCCTCTGCTCTGGTCACACTGAACAATTCTTTAAACATGCCAAGCATTTTCATACCTTCATGCTTTTCCCCCATTTCCTCTGCTTAAAATATCTGTGTATCCCCACCAAAGTCTTATTCATTCTTTAAGACTGAAATGAAATACAAAACCCTCAGACAGCAAATTCTCCCCTCATATGCTTCCAAAGCATTTTGTTCAGTTCTCCTCTCAGCCTTTCTGTACGAAGTGTTTATATATTTTCCTCACAACTGGAACATCAGCTTCACAGATATAGGCAGTGTAAAGCAGTGTAAGGTAAGTATAAGCGGACCCTTAACATAGTAGCACCTAACAAAGTTCCTGAGGCATTCAATAAATGTTGAGCAAATGCAAAATTTCAGTGATAGCCTTACAGTTCACCACGGAACAGTCAGACATTCATGCTAGCAGCAATGATCAGTCAGAACTGACTCCAGAGTACGTCCTCAGGTTTCATCCTTGTTTCTCATTCACGAGCTCTGATTGTATCTACGTGTCTGGCTTTTGTGAAATAGAATTTTTTTTCGTTCTAGAGACTCTAATTTCCAGGGGAGCAATGACTCCATTGTAAGCTGAATTGTGTGGCTTCAAGGAGGCAGGACTTCAGGAGGGTTCTAACGGCGCTTCCTACTCACGTGTATCATTCAGCTACAGCTCACGATGCTATAAAAACGTCTCTGCCTGCATGATGAAACACGTCTATCCCAAGGAACGCCAGAGATTTGCAAATAAAAAGTAAATCTCCTCCTTAGGTGGGATCTACATTATCATGCAATTTGTGAGCTTGCCCATGTGAGCCTGTTTCAGGCACTTTTAGATCAGTGGAGCAGCTATTAAAGTGCCATCAAAGCATTTTTGACTCCATAGAATTAATCATGAAATCTGTTCCTGCCAGCTCACTTATCATATTCAAAATATTAATTTAGAGCAAAATTAAACCGGACACCCACCGACAGCAACATTTTGCCCTTCAGAACTCCCCTTCATATTGATTTATTAATGGCTGCCAGAACAGTGTACTAGAACAATTTATTACTTCTTTCTGGATGTTTCTTTAGGCTTACAAATAGTCCTTGGGAATGAGAGGTGTTATCTGACAGCCTTTTGACAGGGGTATTTTTCAATTTGCATAACATTTGGGGGATTTATTGGGATTTAAGGAAGAAGTTTCATTCTAGTATCAGTGACAATGGGTGATTTGCCTCAAGGAGTTGTAAAGCCGGGTGGCCATTTGACTGTGGCATAAGTTGGGGAATAAGATAAAACTTAGTGCACCACTGAATCCACTCTCCTCTGTGATGAGGTGCTATAAAATTCAGAAAGGAAGCATAGCATGTTCTTTTATGAACTATGTAAATATTCTTTTTGCTTTTTTTTTTTCTTAAATACCCACATCAGCACTTGAATACCATGAAAGTTCAAATGATCAACTGCCAGTACATATTCCAAGCAGTGAAAGTAAATAGTCTTCTTATACTGAGACTAAAGGCCTTTACCCTCAGGACCTCAGAGAGGAATCACGCTGAGCAGGGCCATTGACCAACCCTTACAAGACCCACATTTTCCATTGTGTAAATAGTATTATCAACAAATAAGAGCTAACCTTGACTGAGCAATAAGCATTGTGCTCATTGATTCAGTCAATCCATAAATGTTTAATTGAGTGTCTACTACCAGGCACTGTTCTAAGCCCTGGGCATATCATGTTGAACATGACAGATGAGCTCACACAGAGTTTATATCATAATTACATCAAGGGGGGTGGTGATAGATAATAAAAAGCAACAATCATACCATTTAAGTTACTGTTGGGTACTATGGAGAAAATAAAATAAGGTAATAGAAGGTGAATGTGGGGCCGGGAAAGAAATTCATTTTAGTTAAGAGTCAGGGAAGGCCTGTAGAAACAGATGGGAGAAGAGCATTCAGGCAGTGGAAATTGCCAGCAGAAGGTTTTTACTATAGGAAGAAGTGTGTGCATACAAGAAGCATAAGGAAGGTCAGAGGGGCTGAAGTATCATGAAGTAGAGGGAGGTCACAGAGGAGGCTGGCTGGCCAGGGATCAGCTCTTGATGGGCCTTGTATGCCAAGCTAAGTGATATAATGTGTTTTATGTTCTAAAATATCACTCTGGCTATCCTGAGTTTGTGTGGGGGTTTGAATCTATTATCTCATTTAACACTCCCATACAATATTATAAGTATTATCACCACTCCCATTTTAGACAAGAAATAGTGCAGAGAGGTTAGGGAAATTGGCCAAAGGCACAACCAGTTAGAGAAAGAGCTGACATTCCAGCTACACCTGGACCCCATGCTCAGTGTCCTTAGCCACTTGTTGGTGTTGCCTTGTGTCTAGGTACTTGGGGTTTGCTGTCTCCCAGCTGTCTCCCTTCTCTGTGCCATATCCATTCTCCAGCTCCTTGATGTATGATCACATCGCCTGGTTCTGAACATAACCACGATACACCAGTGATATGGTCTCTCCTCATTAATCTCTGTGAACGCTGCTTGTGTCGTCACGGGCTCAGTCCAAAGGTTCCTCACCGTTATGCGTCCAGCCTGAGTTCAGCCATCATAAGCATTCTCATTATGCACAAACAAAAATACAGCTTGATGCTTAGATACTATTCTATTAAAGCCCCGTTCTTCCCTTTCTTCCTTTTACTTTTCTTCCATATTTATCAGGACTGAATCATACATCAGTAATTAAATCAAGGAAAAATTATATGAAGCGTGAATAACAAAGTTTGTCCCAAATTAATTAATAAATATAGCATTTTCTAGCTAGTGGTTGATATTTTGTATCTAGAAAATGATGTGGTAAAAACTAAATTTGGCCTTTATTTAAATTGAGACATTTAACATATGTCACTATGTTCATATCTATCAATAATTTTATATATATATATATAATTCATACATTCATTCCTATAAATTAACTATGTCTGTATTTATACTTATATCTCTATATAATTAATTGCTTAATCAGTTGCCCATAAGGATAACAAATAGAAAAAATGCCAACAGAAGACATCCTACTTAAACTGTAATTATAACCAAAGACTAAATGATGACTTCTGCTGGAAACTATCAATTCATGTGACTAGATGTGTGACTGTGTGTAGCTGAGAACTATTTGTTTTTAAAACCAAGCTATGCTGCAGCAAGTTTTTTTTCTGTTTTTACATATGAGTGAGAGTGACATAATTAAATGGGGGAAAACACGGCAATTAAATCCACATATTTATTTATTCTCAATCCCTTCTAAAAACTAGAGCAACAAAATCCCTGAAACAGACAAGGGAGTAGAGAACTGAAAGAAAGAGGGAAGGAAATCTCAAATATCAGGTAATAAATTGCATGAATTGTGTTAATAATATAGACCTGGGAATTAGAAACCATTCTATCTCTGGCATGTTACCTAAGACATTTTTCCACACTGTATCTTTTTTTTTTTTTTCCACACTGTATCTTATTCTCCTCATCAAATGGGGTTAACAGAGTCAGTTCTTACCTACAGTACTTAGCTGATGTATGAATAAAGTTTTTTTTATAAACTGCATAATTTAGGTGGTGAATTCCTACTCTTGACTTTCTTGGACTCCTACTTCCCTGCTTGTTCTTGGCCATCTAGTATCTAGGGCAAGAAGCTTCTTGCTACCAAGGTTGGGTGGGACTAGGGCACCTTCCTAGGGCAGAATTTAAGGGAGTACCAAAAAATCAATAATCAAGATAAATATTTCATTGCAATATTTTTAAAAATTGATTTTAAAAATCCTCTATGAGCAAAACATCAAACTATCAATAACTTCAAATAAAGATAGAATCAGTGATACTGATTTTTTCCTTTTGCCTGAGGTTCTAGCATGGCACTGTGGGGTTTATTGCATTAATTTTTTTAAAATATTGCATGAAAATATTATTTATCTTGATTACTGATGTTTTTGGCACTCCCTGATATGTTGTGCCTGAAGCAAGTGTTTCACTCACCTCATTCTAGTCATGTTCTTATTTACCAACCAATTCCCTGGAGGCTGTAACAATCAGAGTCTATACTATCCTTACATATAAAAAGAGTAACAAGAAGAAGTCATTGAATCAAGTGTAAAAATGGCAATAGGTATAAAATTCTAGCTGTCCACTGGGGCCTGTTCTGCTTGTGTCCATATATGTCACCTGTTTCTTTCCTACCTAATCCCTCACTCCCTTCACCAAGGGCTACAAGAAATCCACCAAACGTTCTGTGACTTTTGGAGTCTTCCCTCATGATCACTAGTATCAAGGAGAGAAGTCATACTAAGAAGTATAAAATTCTCTCTTGGGTTCCTCTCTGCTCCTTTTCTCCCTGTGTCTTGAGCCCCTTCAAATTCTTCTGAAAACTTGGGGCTCAGGCATCCAGTCCTGCAGAACTAGCTTCTCCCCCAAGACATGTGGACCATCAAGAAAAGTTCCCAAAGCTTTTCCTTAAGAAGAAATCATTTACCAATTTCACTTTTCTTCATCCTTCTATATAAATATGCAAATAAGATTTTAAAAACATAAAATACACTATAGAGGTCAAAAAAATTCCCTTTATGATCCTTTGTCCAATCTGAAATAATTTTATCTCTTCTCATTCACTTTCTAAAGCCAGACAAAAAATTCTATCTAAGGCAACAGAAGTAGCTATTTCTAAGTTACTTTCCTATTTTTAATGGAGACCTTTGCCTTGAAGCAAATTTTTATGTGTTGTTGTTTTTTTCTCTTAGTCTCTGTGGGAAGAGAAGCATATGGAGCTGGACCATGGGAGACTCCTGTCCTCAGGCTTGAAGACCATGTGTGGTCCAGAGGAGGAAAGCCTGGCCAGAGTATTGGTTTCATAATGCTAATGGATTAGTAATGAAAGCAGATGGCTCCCTTTCCTGAACCACATTCTGGGAGTGGCAGCCAAGCTCTGCTTCCCTCTGAAACACACCTGAAACATGAGATACATGTTGGTCCCATGCACTGAATGCTCTTTTGGAGTTCCACGCCTTTGAACTTGCTGATTCCTCTGCCTGGAATGCCCTTCCTTCCTCAGTCTGACATTGCTCATCTATACTTTTAAGACTCTTCAAAATTCTCCACCTTTAAGAAGATGTTTTGGTTTTCTATTGCTACTATAACAAGTAACCACAAAATTATTGGTTTGAAACAATGCAAATTTCTTATAGTCTTGGTCAGAACTCCAAAATGGGTCTGCAGAACTCCTTCTGTAGGCACTTGGGGAGAATCTGTTTCCTTGCCTTTTTCGGCTTCCTGAAGCCACCTACATGCTTCCTCCATTTTAAAAGCCTACAACATAATATCTTCTCATTCCTTTCTTCTGTTGTCACATCGCCTTCTCCTCTATGAGCCTCTGTCTCCTTCCTACAAGGACCCTTGTGATTATATTGAGCCCCCCTGGATAATTTAGGATAATCTCCCCATCTCAAGGTCCTTAATTTAATCACATCTGCAAAGCTCCTTTTGTAATGTAAAGTAATATATCCATACATTCCAGAGATTAGGATGTAGATATCTTTGATGGTACACTATTCTGTCCACCACAGGAGACCTTGCTGATTTCGCTCCCCTGATTAAATACTTGCCTTCCTTAGGCCACCACAGAAACTTCTGCAAACACTTATCTATGAAGGATGTAAGAACAACACTGCAAATGGAATGATGTGGACAAAATTGTATTTGCCAGAAAATGTCTTAGGAAGCAAGTCTGTTTTGTTAGAGGTAATACTTAGATAAGCTGTTAGATGGAGGGAAGAAGGGGACATTCCCAAGGGAAATATCCTGGTACCAGAATATTTACCACACTGCTTTCTAAAGAAGGCTCCTGTTTTGTAGAGTGGGCCTGAGCCTGCCACTGCCGTTCTTCTCTGCTCCTTCCAATCACGGGGCTCAACCTCCTTTCTAAATCAGCAATGGATGAACATTTAAGCAATGGATAGTTTGGGAAATCAAAACTATCAGCCAATGCAGAAGGCCAATGTATCCCGGTTGGGGACCTACCTGTATTTTAGCACTTATCACTTTGTTATAAGATTCCTCATCTGTAAAATGGGAATAAGGCCCATATGATGCTGGGAGGAATAAGTATATAAAGTGTTTAGAACAGTGCCATACAAATGGTGAAAACTCAATAAACCTTAACTGCCTTTACTGGGTCATCTGGTGTGATAGGCTGTGCATTCTTCAAATACCAGTATTAAGTACTTCTGCAGTGGCTAGAGATTCACTAATACAATAGCCAGTAACCCAACTTGATTCTTTGGATTTAAATTAAAATTATGTAAAAGTTAAAAATTCAGTTTCTTCAGTATAGGGTTTAAAATGTATAGAAAAAAAAAAAGAAGAATAAATGTATGGCTAAAGCAAGAATAGCAAGTATGTCATCGTTCCCATATTTTGTACACACAGCAGGCATTGCTATTCATTCCATAGTGCTCTCATTTGTTTGAATATGGCATCAGACCCTTCAACACAGGGCTCTAGTTAGCCACTATAAAACAGTTGGAATTGCTATTTGAATTCACATAGCCACATTTCAGTGCTCAGTAACCACATGTGGCTAGTGACTACCTTATTGGACAACACAAATACAGAACATTACCATCATCACAGAAAATTCTATTGCATTGAAACCTCAATCAATTCCCCAGTGTCAAGGAATATTGTAGTACTTTTAGAGGGGGTGAAGAGATTTTAATTTAGTCATAGAATCACACATGTGGTAATCTTATCTCTTTCTTGGCAAATCTTAAAAACATAATCAATCTGAAATCAAATAAGCAAAGCATTTTAACTCTAAAATAATTATATTGTTTAGGCTTTGAGATTTCTGATATTGTGATGAAGATATTTTTTTGTTGCCTCCACCTTCTATGACAAGCCAGTTAAAAACTATTGTCCTCTTTGAGGTTATAACGTAATTTACTCATGATCTTTAAAGGCCCTGGGCTAGATTAAGTGTGGCAAGAGAAGAGCCAACTTATAATTCAGGTCAATTTCACATCATCAGGAATGAATTTATGCCCCAATATTCTGAGTTTCAGCATATCTCAGTAATTACTCTGCCATTTTCTCTATTCTAGCCACACTTATAATAGGTTCTCATTGTAAGGGGTTCAAAACGTATGGCCAAAGGAAGAATGGCATGTCACCATTACCACATTTTGTGCCCAAAGCAGACATTGCTAATCAATTTGTCACATTCTTCCATCAACTTGGATATGCTATCGGATTTCTTCTCAAGGCAGGGCTCTAGGTAGCCACTATCAAACAGTTGGAATTGGCATTTGAGTTCAAACCTATTTGTTATTCCTGGATCCAACGGTTTTGAGTGGGTAGAAAAAATCAAAGACACAAAGGAAAGGCAATTTTCCCTTTTAAGCAACGCTGGTTTCTTTAAGGCATAATCATGCTTTATTTCTCTCCCTTTTTTTAGTATAAGAAAAATGTTCTTTTACCAAGAACTCAGTGGAGCAACAGTGCCACCCAATGGCTGGTTAGATTTTCAGAGAGAAACTGTCTTCCACAGATAAAAATGGGAACTAGAATTGATTTAGATACATAAGCTTCTGTTCACCATTTGTCTAAATGATAGATAAACAAAAGGTAAAGTGCATCCTGTGAAATGGGAATGGTCTTAAAACAAATCCCTGAGCATGTTTCTGTTATCAAATTAAAGAGTTCAACAAAAAGGGAGGTTCCACGCGAATTTAGAAATGAACAGTATGGATTTTCACCTCTCATTTATAAATTGGTGGAATGAGCAACAGTTCCCCACTTCCCACCCCCAAGGGTGTGCATGGATCTTTTCTTCCTCTTTTCTAATAAATCAGTGTGCTGAATATACCCTACTAGAAACTTAGAGTATGTATATGTATTGCAGCATTTTAGATGCAAAAAAGGAGTGTAAAGGCTATGACAAGTATTATAAATAGAACTATTATTTAGTTTAAAGGGAAGCAGAATTTACATTTCCCAAATCGGAGACCACTCAAGCTTTGAGATTCAAGTAAGCAAAATAAATCTGAGCTTTTTGCAGTGTGAAATCGAAGCTCTAAGTCTGTTAATAGAAGAGGTAAGTAATAGATTTTCCTGGTTTGGTGGTGGTGAGTTTTTATTACCCAATCTTCGTGATCTGCATAGCTCACCAACCACTTTTCCAACGTGTAGTGACAGGGAGTCCCCAGACACTGGGGTCAGATGTTGTAAAAGCTGAGTTTTCTCCTTTGGTCAGACTTATTTGAAGATCTGGAGACATCCCCACAGGACTTAAGCCCCAGAAAAGGAAAAAGCCTGCCTTCTTTTTAACTTCCAATCAATCAGAAGGCTCATGAAGTCTTTTTTTTTTTTTTTTTACTACATTGATGTTCCAAGGGACAATGAGTTGGTGCTGGATTGATCTGATGTTTCTTAATGTATAAAGGGATGACATACAAATATTTATTACTGTTTACTAGTGATTTTTATGATTAATCACTGTTGAAAGAAAATAAAATTTCCAATCTGGCATCCATTTATGGCTGAAAGGCTTTTGCTCAGAGCTTTTTAATTCAACCCTTTGTCCTCTTATTTCATTTGGTTTTTATTTCAGTGACTTGGACTGAATTTTTCCAATAAATATGATTAATTGGAAAAAGACTCCGGCTTCAAAAAAGAAATTTATAGGTTGAACAGAGGCTCACAGGAAATGTTTTATGCAACAACCAAAGTTATACCCCTAGTGAATTTAAGAATATTCAATTAAGCTCATGCTTCTTCACTGAGTCAGTAGGTAGGAAGTCTAATGATAAATTCCATTGGTTATTTTAATATTTTCAAATAATCTTAATTTGTTCTTAGAGAGATGTAATTGTAAGTACTCGTTCAATGAGAGGCAGAATAATGTCGGATGTACATGTATGAATTTTAAATCAGCTGACTTGTACTTGAATCCCAATTCAACCATATATTAGCTATGTGAATTTGAATAAATTTGTTAATGTTTCTGAGCCTCAATTTCCCAATAATTTAAATAGAAACACCAATAGTCCTAACCCATGAAGTCGTTGTGAGGATTAATGAATATTGCCTATGTGAGAGAGGATGTAATATTCAGAGAAGATCAAGTCCTCCAGAGTAACTGGAGTATCTGGAGTATCTGGAGGACAGGAAGACTGAAATGAGAAAGCGATTCGTATCTTAAAAATGTAATTCTAGCAGCATAATGGAAAGTAGTCTTTCAGCAGAAAGTCAGAGGCAAAGAAGGAAAACAAGGAAGATTGTAGGCCCTGGGGCCAAACCACCTGAAATCTAACACAGCTCTACCACTTGTTAGCATCATGAATGGATGTCTCCATCTCTTAGTTTTCTGATTAGTAATACGGAGATCACAGCAGCACCTACCCCAGAAGCTGTATGAGGATTAACTGCATTAAGACATAAAAGCTCTTATACACTGCATAGCTCAGAATAAACATTTAATGAACAAGAGCCAGTAGCAGACTTAGTCTTCACTGTAGTGGTAGTGGTAGCATAGATGATTGTGTTTGTGCTGTTTTTACTGAAGGAGATAGAGCTTAATAACTGCCACATCATGCAAAGTTAAAATAAGGTTTACAAGAGAGAGAGCAAAAGGGAACATTCGAATTCTATAGCAAGTTCCTGAAATTTAGAATTCTCTTACTAAGCTAATGATCCTTTGCAGTAAATGTTTTTATATTCACCTTTACCAGGAAGAGAGCATCAGAGAGACAATTCCTGTCTTCAAGAAGCAAGAATTGTAGTTGAGACAGAACATTCAAATACTGAATGTCAAATGAAAGGACCCATAACAAAGACTTAGAGAGACACTTTGCACAGTGGTTAAGACTACATACTCTAAAGTCAGACCTTATGAGTTTGATTACTGGCTTTACCTAGTGGTGCCACATAGGAGCTGTGTGACCTTGGACAAGTTACTTAACCTCTCTCTGATTTAGTTTCCACATCTATTAAAATATTATAAAAACAATGCTTGTTCAAATGGATTGTTTTGATAAGTAATATGTAAAAACTTAGAACATATTTATTGCTAAGTAAGTGTTTATTACTACTTCTACCACTACTCATACTGATATTATTTCTGCTACTATTAATAAATGTCCACTGACTTATCTGAGACCCATGGAGCCAGATGTGTTTCAGAACTTTTCTGATATTAGAAAGAAAACACTATATAATATACAATTGCCCCAGTGGGATCCAGGGCAGCACCTAAAATCAAATACATGAAGGTCTCCGCAGTGAACAAGGTGAATTTTCATGCTTGTAAGTGAAATAAACACCTATCCAGAGACTCATGTCTGGGAAAGTTAGGTTTTGCTGACAAATGAGTTCAGATCAGGTAAAATTTCAACCTCAAATGCATTTTGCAAAGTTTTGATGTACCAGAGCCCTTTGAACATTGGTTTTGTGGACCTGCACATCTACAGCTTCCAAGAAAGAACTTTTGAGGCCGCTTGAGAAGACTTCAGAGAAGGTCATTTTTTTCTGGTCCTTAAGAAAGAGTGAAGAAATTGTGAGCAAAGGGAACCTGTGATGGTGTCTCCAGTCATCATGAACAGGAAACCCTATAAGAAAGAAGTGGAAGGGAGAGATGAGGGTGGGATCAGATCAGGTTTCTTAAACACCTGACCAAAAAAAAAAAAAAAAAAAATTGGAACCAGAGATCAGACAAGTACTGATCTTTTTCAACCCAACAGTTTAAATTCTTTTGAAATAGTTGCTCATCCTTATGCTTAGTGTGTATCCAGACGCTGAAAACTAATAGGTCTGAAATGTGTTTTGTTTGGCGACACAGGATTTAGTTTTTGGAATGTGGGTACCTTGATGTGCATATCGCCATTTACCACAGCCCCATCCCTCCCTATTGCCTTCAACTCACCTGAATTCTCCCTTTTCCATCTATCTGGTTTCTACTTGCATTGGGATTTTTGACTCCTGGTAGGCAAATAAGAGAAAATAACTGTTTCAAATAAGTCCTGAGATTTCAGATGATCAATCATGTGGCTGAATTCATCTTATGGTCTCTAAATCAACTGGGAGAAAGGTTTCATCCTAAATGCCACCTCTTTTGATTGGCAGTGATTGCCCCAGATGAGGTTTTTGACATAGCTGCTAGGCTCAGTGCTAAAGAGGGTAATTAGCTATCAGCCATGAGCTGGGGGGAAGAAAGAGATAGCATTTACATGTTGTAGATCCCATTTTAGCTTTCTTCAAAACATAATCCAGTGAGCACAAGGAACATATTATTTTATCTTTTCCCATGCTGTCTAATATGGCAGTCACTAACCACATGTGGCTTTGAGCACTGGAAATGTAGTTAATCAAAGGTGAAATATGCTGTAAGTATAAAATATGCACCAGATTTTTCAAAGGCTCAGCAGAGAGAATGTAAAACATCTCATTATATCTCATTAATAATTTTTAATATTGCTTACATGTTTTTAAATTTTTGGATAATATTTTTTATGTATTGGATTAAGTGAAGTATATTATTAAAATTAATTTTACCCATTAATTTTTTAATTTTATTAATGTGGCTGCAGGAAATTTTGAAATGACATATGTGGCTCATATAATATTTCTACAGAATAGCACTATTTTATATTTACATGTTAGTGATATAGCATTAGTAAAAGTAGTTTCTGATCTTCATTAATATTTTTTGTGAAAATGTTTAATGACTACAGAGCCAACCAAATTTTTATTTCAACCAAAAAAAAAAAAAAAAAAGAAAGAAATTTCCTATTAACTCTTGATGGTAATAAAAATGAAAATTTCAAGTGGAGATTCTCTGGATCTTTTTCCTCAATGCACTTCCCAAAGTGCCATCACCACTACACAGGAACACTAATTGGGAAGCAGAGTTCTAGAACGGGGGTGAGCAAATTATAGGCTATGGGCCAAGTCTACCAGTCACACACACAGGTTAACACATTGAGTAAGGTTCCTTTTGGGCTACAATGGCAGGGTTGAGTAATTGTGACAGAGAAGGTTACCAAAGGGTCCCCAAAGACCAAATTCTTTCCTATCTGGCCCTTTACAGAAAAAGTTTGCCAATTCTTGATCTAGAATAAAAATTCCAAATGGGCTTTTCTAAGTTAATTCTTATGAGAAACAATTAGGTCAGTGTATAGATATAAAAACTGATTGGGAAAATGTTTGAATCACTGGTAATACAAACCAGTAATGCATCAGAAAGAAAACTTTATTTTTCCACTTCTAAAAACCTTCAGTGTTTTCTTTGAAACTGTGCTTTATAAAATAAGATTCTAGGGAGAGTACTAAGAGACTAAGGGCTATTTGAGGCTGAAATTAGCCTTCAGGTTCATCTGCTCTGCTAAAAAGTCCACAGAACTTCATGTTTTATCTAACTACTTCCAACATAAGAATAGATATCTGAATTAATGTTAAATTACTTGAGAATTCCCCTACACAGTTCATAAGCCCCCTAAACTTTTGGTTGCTTAGTTGATATTTTTATAAGTTTCAATGAGAAATTGAGGATAATACTACCTTTGTCATAATATGCCATTTTTTTCTTATAAGTTGAATAGAAATCTCCTAACTTTTAGAATCCATTAGAGAAATCTTCTGGGTTGTGGGTTTATGGGTCATCACCCAAAAAGCAGAAAGCTCCAATATTAACTAGCATTATGTTTAGAAAAATAAGCTTGGAGGTAAATAAAATATTGTTTACCCTTCTAATACCTAGTTACCACATTTAGGATTGCAGATGCTCGTTTCTCGATCTTATTAACTTTCTTCACAATTGGTTAAAAATGGAAAGAAAAGAAATTACAATTCTAATTGTGACTCTACTTAACTAGTTCAAACTGATTTAAGTATGAACATCTGAAAAGCCTGAAAACTCAGCAACCATTTAAAAGTCTATTTGAGCAGTAGATCATAATTCCTTGGAGAAATGAAAGGTGCTTTATAGTCTAACGCTTCCTTTTGAACTGTATATCACTTTTTCTATTTAGAATTCATTTGAATGCAGAAATCGAGCTGGCTTCCTTTCATTGGAGACACTCCAAATATTTTGACAGTTATTTGAATACCGTATTGACAAGCCCATTATATTTACTGGTCCTAAAACAAATAATTTCCACATATCCTAAGCTTTAAAACTCTTCAGTACAAATTATTAAAAGATTATAAAGTATTTGTGCATTTTAAAGGGAGGGATTTGTGACGTCTTAAAAAAAAGGAAAATATTTGAATAGCAGTTGTAATTCTAGTATATTCACAAATCAGTCATTAAAATGCATAGAGCAGAGTTGTTGCAGCTGTATACAGCTTTTATTATTCTGACTGCTAAATGGGTGAAACATATATTTTAATTTAATGTATAATGCACAGCTCAAAATGAACCGGAATGAATCCTCCTCCCTCCCTTTCCTAAGGAGAAGCCAAAGATCCTTCAACGGGCTGGTGATAATTTCTCCTGGACAACAGCCAGGCAAGATTTATTGAATATGCCGGCATCTCTTCATAAAACGTTGCAAGAGCTGGCAGTAGTTTAGTAAAAAAAAAAAAATTGGCCCATAATATTTTTGCTTTTATTTATGTATTTTCACTGGGGATTTAATTACTAAGCCTGCAGCTTTGGTTATTGGTTATGACCCAGTGGGACCTTTAGCTCATATGGGAAGTTCACAAATTGAGGGGTGTCTCCCCTTTCATTCCATGTATTAATGGGAATAGAAGACTTGGTGGGGGAGAATTTAAAGCCCTGAACAAAGGCAGCTGCAAAGAACTACCTCAATATTATTTATAAAGGAGAGGGAATGTGAGTAGGGGGATCTATTCTTATCTAATGTGCTTCGTAAATCAACAAAGGTATATTTGAAAGCAAAATACCCTACGTGGTATGGCTGTTTTCAGAAGGTGCTGTGCTTCCTTTATTTAACACTGAACTCAAGACTGGAGATTGCATGTGGAGATATATGGTTATTGCCTAATTAATACAGGAATGTATTCATAGTCAAAGTTTCTAGCCATAAGAATGTCATCTTGAGCGTCCCTGTAAAATAAAGTCCCCCCTTACATTTTCAGAACAAAAAAAAAATCCCATTTATAGTTTCTCAGGTTTCTATGAAAACTTTTAGTCTATTTTATTTCTTTACTGAAATGTAAGATTCTCTCCTATGCAATTTATTCCTTTCTTTAGGTCTTCGACAAGCTCTCATTGGACTTCTGCACTCTTCTTCCAGTGGCACAAATCACCCTGGTAGAGCTTAACTAATTTATTGTGTTTAATCAGAAACTCTGAAAAATAATTTTCTTATGTCTTTCCATGTCTAGAGATTTATACTGGTGCTTAGTCTTTTAGAAAGGACAGGGCTAAACTTCATGTCAGTTCTGTTGGCTTTTGGATTTATTCAATTCGTGATGATATCAAGAGGGGATTGTATCTTTCATCATTATGGGAAATTTCACCACAGAGAAGAACAAATTAGGGCTGAGGACTAAATGGTCTTTAGAGACTCTGAACCTGACTTATTGAATTGCTGAAGCAAACCGTGACATTCAATAGCCTTCAAAGCTGCGAGTGCCGCTGGGTTCCCTGTGCTCTCTCAGGCTGTCACTGCTCTGGGGTTGAACTTGCTGGAATCCAAACACCTTTTCTTATTTTCAAGATGTCCAGACTCAACACAAGTGCTTATGGTATCTCTTTCTAATTTTTCATAATTTTTAAAGTAACTAGTGGTATGGTCCCATCTCTTCTATAGCTGGACTGGTTCCAAAACATCCTCAGTCAACATTTACTTATATTTTTATCCACACCTTTCTGAAAAGTATGTGAGGTGTCTCACAATAAAGGAGAAAAACCTAATAACCTTAATCCGGTACCAAGTTGAGTATAGACTTGCCATGGGACCCAGCAATACCAATACTAGGTATATACCCAGAAGAACTGAGAGCAGTGGCACGAATAGACATTTGCACACCGATGTTCATAGCAGTGTTATTCACAATAACCAAAAGTTGGAAACAACCCAGATGTCCATCAACTGATGAATGGATAAACAAATTGTGGAGTATACACACAATGGAATATTATCCAGAAGTAAGAAGAAATGAAATCGTGAAACATGTGACAACATGAATGAAGCTGAAGGTCATTACGTTGAGTGAAGCAAGGTGGACAAAAAAGGACAAATAGTGTATGCGTGCTCTCTTATGAACTAAATATATTATGTGATATAAAAATATATTATGTGAAATATGAATATGGGTAAAATGCATATATAAGACCACTTTTCTTTGAAGCTGAACAAATGTAGGGTAATATGACAAAATGTTAATATCAGACCAAAAAAAACAACAGCACAACATTATACTAAGTGAAGGACACCAGACACAGAGTACTACATATTGTTTGATTACAATTAAATAAAATGTAAATATAGGGAGCAGATGTGGCTCAAACAGTTGAGTGCCTACCTCCCACATTCGGTTCCTGGTGCCTCCTAAAGAAAAAAACAAACAGCAAGCAAACAACGAGCAGACATCGAACAAAAACAATGAGCAGACAATGAGCAAAAACAAAAAAAATGAGCAGGGAGCAGATATGGCTCAAGCAGTTGAGTGCCCACCTCCCACATGGGAGGTCCCAGGTTCGGTTCCCCGGTGCCTCCTAAAGAAAAAAACAGACAATGAGCAGACAACAAGCAAAAACAACAAGCAGACAACAAGCACAAACAATGAGCAAACAGATGAAGGAGCCATCTCAGGGGAGGAAAAATGTAAATATAAATCAATTTATAAAGATGAAATTAGATTAGTGGTTATGTAGGGCTGAGGAAGGAATGCTAAGGGGTGGGGAGTCTTTCTTTTTGGAGTAGTGGAATTGTTCTAACATATTTGCGATGATGAATGTACACCATTGTGATTATACCAAAAGCCATTGATTACACAATTTGGATTGATCATATGTGAATATATCTCAACATAATTGCTTAATAAACAAATAAATAATTGTGCAAGAATAGCCAGAAATAGCAGCTATGTACAACAGGAAAAACAAAGAGATTGAGAGGTGAGAAAAAAAAAAAAAAAAAAAGAATCCAATACCACAGAAAGGTGGAACATGTAATATCCTACGTCCTGGGTCTTATATACTTGAGACTTGACAGTGCAAGAGAAACACAAGATGTGATGCAAACCAACTGTTTTGTTTCCTCATACCTAAAATATATTTAACCTTGTTATTACTTCTTTATGACTCTGTAACCCAGGTGCCTTATCTGTTAAAATTTCATGTTCTATCACATCAATTTTGTCGCAAAAAGAAACAAAAACAAAATGAATGGGCTGTCAGTAAGATAACTCTAACATCTTAATTCATCTTTCATTTATTTACTGGGAAAAAAGGTCACCATAGTCTCTTCTAAGACCACTCTATTTTTAATCTTGTGCTTTTAACTGTATTCTGCTTTTTCTGGAACTTTCTTCATTAATTAGTGACTTTCTCTTTCCCCTGACTCTTTCCCTCTCACCTATTTCCTTCTGTATATAAATATTAGTATAACACTCTCCTAAAACAAAGAAAAGCTTTCTTCTATTCAGTCTCATTTCCAAGGCTATCATTACCTGTACCTCTCTATTTCTTTTGATCATCAAACTTCTTAATTGAATAGACTATTCTCACAGACTACTCATTCTTAATTCCTTAAGTCTCTGTACGCTACTGCCATAACCTCCCTGGCATTTATCTACAAAACCTTGTCAATGACTCTCTGTTTGTCAAACTCAAAACCTACTTCTCCCTCCTCTCCAGTCCAGGGTCTAGTTCATCCCTGAAATAACTCTTACAGGTACCTCTGAACTCAACTTCTGTCCCCAGTGTCTCCTCTTGCCAATACATTAGCTCTATATCTATAAGAAATAACTTTCTAAGCCAAAGATTGCCTCACTTGGAAAGCTCAAGACCTTCCACAGCCTGAATTTGGCTTCATCTTTAGATGCCCCCACGCGCATACTTAGCCCTAAAGCACATGCTGGCACACATGCAGCTTCAATTACCCAGGGCTCACTCCAAAGTAACAGTACTCTGCCTAGAATATCCTTCTTCAGCTTGTTCACCTGGCAAAATCTTGCTCTTTTAGATATCTCTGACTTTACTTATTCCACCCTCAAGGATTATTCCTATGTATTCCCAGGGCCCTGTATTAGATTTCGTGATGTCTCTCCCCACTCCTAAAATGTCAACTCATCTAAGGAAGAGAATTTGTCTGATCTTTGAATCTCTGGTAGCCTTGTCTATGTCCGATAAATGTTTAACACATTAATAATCAAGTTAGCCTGCTGTTATTTTTGTTCTGCTTGATCCTAAATCTGTGTATATAGGCAAAGGTATAATACAGATGACTTTATTTATCCTTGGCAATCCTGTAGCATTCTCAACTGTTCTTGGCTGCTCAGAGCTTGGCATCAACATATTTTCACTATCTGTAGCCTAACATAGAAACTTGAACTGGAAATGGTCATCATAATATTTTAACAGACTCACTTGTCACATTAATTTACTGAGTGTTTGACATATGCAGGGCCCTGTATGAAGCACTTTGCATCCATATATCTCTTTTCCTCTTCAAAACAACCCTATGAGGTAGGCATTGCTATTGCCATTTTATATTTAAAAAACTAAGGTGTAAGGAGATTAAACACTTCACTCAAGTTTCCATAGCTAGTAAGTGGCTAGTAAGATCTGAATCCATGTAATATAAACAGTGTGTGCTTACGTATTTGGGTAAAAGAAACACAGTGACATCAGAGGATTTTTGTGTGTGTATTGTTTATTTTGTTTTGTTGGGTTTTTAAAATTAATATTATTTATTACTTGTTTGTTTGTTTATATTTTTACAAACACTCCCCCTGCCACTTACCCCACTAACCACTAATCTGTCTTCTATCTTTGCAAATTTGCTATTTCTTGTCATCTCATGTAAATGATATCATACAATTTTTGTCCTTATGTGTCTTGCTTGCTTCACTGAGCATAATGTTTTCAAGGTTCTTCCAGGTTTCAGCATGCCTCAAAACTTCATTTTTTCTTATGGCTGAATAGCATTCCATAGTGTGTATATAACACATTTTGTTTATCCATTCATTTGTTGATGGACATTTGGGTTGTTTCCCACTTTGGGCTATTGTGAATAATGAGGTGTACAAGTATCTGTTTGCAATCCAGTTTTTACTCTCTTTGGGAATATCTCTAGAAGTGGACAAATGGTAATTCTATATTTAACTTTTTGATGAGCTACCATATCGCATCCACCACACAATGGCTGCACCATTTTACATTCCCACCAACAATACACTAGAGTTCCTGTTTCTCCACATCCTTTTGAACACTTATTTTCCTTTTTTTTTTCAATAATAGCCATCTCTATGGGTGTGAGGTGGTAACTCATTGTGGTTTTAATTTGCATTTCCCTGATGTTGAGCATCTTTTCCTATATTTGTTGGCTATTTATAGACCTTCCTTGGAAAATGTTTTTTTCCATAAAAATAAAATAATATTTTTATTATTTAACTATATGGCACCCTCTATAACATTTTTTCTGACTCTGTTTTCTGACATAAACATGTGAACCAGGGGTCAGGCCAAGAAAGTGGGGAAGGCAGTGCATATGGTAAGAAAGCAGTTATAGAGCATCTCTAAGCTTTACATAGAATCCTACACAGATTCTCAATGAAAGCTCCAAGACCATCTTTCAATATTAAGTTGTCTTTTTCTGACCCTGTTAATAAGTTTCATCTGTGTCTTTTGTGTAGTATCTAGCTTGCTGTCATGCTTAATTAAAGTTTTGTGCTAATTAATAATAAAGTAGATAAATCAGAACTTGAGATTTGAGTTCTCTATCTCATCATCTATCCCCCACAGCATGACTGAGTCCATGCTCATTATCTTTCTGCAATTAATTCCTTATTCCTAAGGCTCACTCCTGTTATCCCAAAGGATGAACCCCATGGAAGGAGAACTTCATCGAGATGATCAGGCCATACTGCATTCACCAATTAAACAATGGTTAGCTATTGATTTCTACTGAGAAATGTAAATGATTAGCAGATTCTTTACAGAGAGACCTATCCTTCTAAGACATTATCATTTTATTGTTCTATTTCCAGAGAATTAGTTGGCATTGTCTTAAGGTCAGATAGGATACCATAGTGCTAACTATTTAATAAGATAAACCTTTACCTTATCTCCATTAGGTAGTACTTTCATAGCTCATCATGCAGACACAATTATTAAAGATTTTCATGTATGCATAACACAATATTACAAAGAAAAGTACACTATAACTTCTTCACTATTTGCATTTCTTTATGCCCTCAGTAGTTCTTTATTTCTCTTCTTTCTCTCTCTATACACACACATACACATGCATCACTCTATATACACACATATTTATATACGCATGTGGATGCATATATATATGTATGTATTCATGTGTATGTGTGCATATATATATATTTGAACTATCTTTCATGGACATTTTATGTTCTCAGAACTGAAAATTTCTAACCAATCTCTAGTGAAAATTATTTCTGAATGGATAAACAATATAAAAATAGGATGAACTAAATAATAAAGGGCTATTATTACTATGACTTCACTTATTGCATACTTTCTCACTAGTGAGAAAGAGAAAGTTCTATTTTTCACACAATAATAATAGTTTTGGTAGGCTTTGAAGCTCCAAGTGAAGGTACAAAACTGTAAATCAATGTAGTATATACAATGTAGTACATATTGACAGAATGTGAGGGAATTTGGAATGCTATATGGACAAATGTTTTCATAAGGTTTCTTGGGTTGCTGATGTGAAGTACTAGAAATGTGTTGGCTTTTATGAAGGGGATTTATTTGTAAAATTTTACAGTTCCAAGGCCAGGAAATGTCCAAATCAAGGTATCAGCAGAGATGCTTCCTCACCAAAGTCAGCTGCTGGTGATCCTGGCATGCTACCATGTGGTGAAGCAAGATGTAGAAGATCTCCTGCCTTCCTCCAGGCTCACTGTCTCCTGGAGCTCATCTCTTTAGTCTTGAGCTACTCCATAGACCCAGCATCTTGGGAACTTTGTGCTTCAGTTTTGGCTGCTAGTGATACTTGAGTCCTCTCTCACACATGTGGTGGTTCTCTTTTCTCTGTCTCCATTTATATAAGACCCAGCAAGAGGGCAGAGACTCAACTACAGTCATGTTTCACTGATATAGGCCAATAAAAAGAAATCTAATCAAATGATCTAAAGTGAATCAAATGCAATCAAAGGTTACCATATCCATAGGAATAGATTAGTTTAAGAACATAATCATTTTGGGGGGATTCACCAAATTCAAACTGTCACAGTTATATATTTATTTTATGCATTATAATAAATATATATAAAAAGCACATAAAATTCATGATTTTATAGATACAAATGCTCAATGTAAAACTAAGTAAAAGTTAGATCTACTTTAATTTGATTTAAAGAAATATTGCTGGTATGGAAAAAACAGTGAAGACAGTACAAAAATATTAGGAGTAGACATAGAAGTAGAAAACAAATCACATTCAGGAAGAAAAGGTAGTAATAGTCAATACACATATGGCACTTACTACATGCCATGTGCTATTCTAAGGGCTTTGTGTATATTTCCTTATTTAGTGCTTGCAACAGCTCTAAAAGATAAACACCATTATTATCCTCATTCTCCAGATGAAAAAACTGAGGCACCTTAACAACTTTAAGTGACTTGCCCAAGATCACACCAATTCCAGAATGTGGCTTTAGATTCCTTATTTGTAATTTCTAGGATACTCTTTTTTAGTTTTTAAAGATAGTTAATGCACTGGAGAAGAACAGAAAATGTAAAATTTAAGATCTAATCATAAAAAAGAAAATAGGCAGTAAGACTTCAGAAGAGACACTACTGGGTCCCCTGTACTCCATACATTCTTCTCCTAAACTGGGTTCCTTCCTTATTTAATCTAAAACTTAAGCAGATGGAATTAACCCCTCAAAGTATTTAATTTTCAGAGGCAGTTAGAAACACATTTGGGAATAATGTCCTTTGTGGATGTTTGTTCTTAGGACCAAAAAGGATCTAATCAACCTATAGAGTGAAAATTATTTCAGAATTGATAAACAACATGAGCACAATTGACTCAAGTAACAAATGACTGTTATTACTATGATTTCCATTTATCATGTACTTCTTACATGCCAGACACCCACTAAGCCCTTTGCTTACATAATCTTATTTATGTCTTACAACAGCCCCATGAGGTGATTATGATTCCAGTTCCATAGAAGGTCTGGAGAGCCAGATAAAGTTCAGCTGACATTTCCATAACTGAGACGTGGGTGAGGTAAAATTTGAATTTGGGCTTACCTGACTCAAGCTTATTCAATTTCACCTATACACAAGTGATTTAAGAGCGTTTTATTAGCAATGTCCTAAAAATTAATTCTGTCTGAAAATTAAACAGTAATAATTTTGCTGCTATTCCTTCAGAAACAAACCATGCTTATTCTAATAGTTCAGCTTAAAACATAGAAATTATAAGCATCTCAGATGCCTAAAGGTCTCCTTTCAAAGAATTTGGTCTTATAAGTCCCATACATTAATGCCAGCTGAATAGTTTACTGAATTCAAATTTTCCCTTGCTTTTGCTTTGCTAAATATCGCTTTTATTTACTCAATTCAGCAAGTATCCAATGAGTGCTTACTGGTTCCTGATATCAAAAATCCAACTACCTTCTTAGGGAGAAATGACAAACATGGGAAAAGTGATAATTCAAGACCACATGCTATATAAAAACTGAGTGGAATAGATAGATAATAGGACCTCTTTCTCTACATCCCTTAAGAGCAGAAAGAGATAATCATGGCTCAGGTGGTCAAGGTTAATTCTGATGAAAATTAATTTCCTTCTTTACTATATACAGCCTCTCTTTCCTCTATTTTAGCCCACATTTCAGATGCAATAGGGTTTTTTAATATATCTTTCTCCCCTTTTTCTTAAATGGGACCACAGAGGGTAAAGACAAATTCTTACTTATTTTCATATTGTGCTCAATAATAATAGCTAAGTGTTAACTTTTATTGAGCACCATTCATAGAACTTTACATGTACAACTCTTTTTTTTTTTTTTAATATATATATTCATTTTTATTTCCTTTCTCTCTTCTTTTTTCCCTCTTTTCCCTCCCTTTATCACTGTGTTATTGGATGTCTGGTGTGCCATGACACCTTCCTCCTCTCAATCCCCATTGTCTCCCAATTTTTCATTTAATTTTCAAAGAAGTTTTAGGTCACAGCAAAGTCACACACGGAGACTCCCAGATACCAAACCACCTCCGCTTCCCCACCCCATATTAACTCCCCCTCC
>JAKSZT010004015.1:10512820-10670229 GCA_026826555.1 Tolypeutes matacus
GCCAAATGCAGGACCCAAAATAATTCCTCTTCTAGACCAACCCCCTTGCGGAAGGGACCCTAGCTGGGCCCGTGGAAATTAATCAAGCACGTCCCACTTTCCAGACTCCCCAGGTTAGCTGAAGCTCTGATGTTAGTCAGTGAGGAGTGCTAAAGACGGTGGATTCCGCCCCTTCTGGCGCCGAGCTCCAGCGTCACCGGGCTGCTCAGTAAATCAGTTTGAGTGCAGATTCGCGTCTGCTCTCAGCCTGGTGCTGCTTCAGGTCGGCTTATCTGCTCCCCAAAGCTATGGGGCGGTGCAGGCAGCCAGATCGATGTCTAAAAATATAAAATACCCTTCCCTGTCTTCCAACCGAACCCTCCCTTCTTTGGGAAGTGTGCCTTCCTCCTGGCTCCGCAGCGGCAGCGGCCCAGGTCTTATCCCTGGGTGGCTAGGGAAATCAGCTGCGTTCCCCGACCAAAATCCCCCCTCCGGTTCACCGGGTGCTGACTAGCTTGTTTGCTCTGTTCACACAAGGTCCAAGGGGCGCCAGGCAGCCAGCTCCCCAGAAAATAAAACTTTTTCGCCCCCGCCCGCGGCTCCAAATGGCCGTTTTATTTTTTATTTCCGTAACCGCGGGGCTCAGCCGCCTGTGCCAACCTCCACCGGCAGCCTCAAAACTCACGAATCTCCACCGTTCAGTCCACGCCGCCGATCCGCGCAGATAGATGTCCCAAGCTTCTCACTCCACGCGTGCACAGCACAGACCCCCGGGCAGGACCCCGTCCCCAATCCACCTTGCTCTGGGAGCTTGCAGTGTGCGCCCTCCTACACCAACGCCATCTTCCGTCTCCTCCATGTACAACTCTTTAAATGTGCACAATCACCCTTTTGGGTGGGCATCGTTATGATCACATTATACAGATGAAGAAAATAAGTCATTTGCTCAAGACATAAAATTAGTTAGGGGCACAGCTGGGATCTGAACCCAGGTAGACTGACTCTAGGCAGAAAGCATTCAACAAATGTTCATCAAACTGGTCTGAGCAAAGCCTGTTTCAAGGTGGTATACACAGAGGAAGGTCAGTAACTCATGTGGAAAACAAAATTATCCCCTTCTTTTCCAACTAAGGAAGTTCATGGAGCTTATACATATATGGCAGCAGCGGTGTCCTAAGCCCTTTGTCTCCAGGTGAGGGCATTGGATTCATGCACAGTATCAATATTGCAGGCCATCTTTTGCAGTATGCCACAGAGGTTCTAAGGTCTAAACAAATATGCCAAAATATGGGTCTTGCCTTATTTGACTACACTAATAACATAACGAGAAGGCCAAAGGGGAAAGAGGAAAGGGAGGAGCCATTTAAAATGGGCAGTTATATAGCCTGCTCTAAGCTAGGCATCTTACATTTATTAATTAGAAATAATACTACATTCCTTCAAATTTTGAATACTGAGGCTCAGTGACAATGAGGTTATCCAAATTCATCTTGCCATAAAGATCAGAATGTAAGACTGCCTGGATCCTCAGCCTCACTCTTCCCACTCCCTTTAATTCATCTATCTCTATAAGAGAGTAACCATGCTTGTTCTATTTCTTAAGTACTCAAGGTATTCTTTATTATAAAAGCAAGAAAAAAAAAATTAAAAAACAAGTATGTATTAGATGTGAGACTTGCTCATAAAAGTAAAAAGCCACTATATTTGTTCCTGGGAATAATACCTAAATTCTGGGAACATCTATCTGTGATATTAAGCATTTTCACAAAGGAATTTTTCACCAAGCGTGTTACCTATGAAGACTAAGGATGCTTGTGTGTTGAGATAGTAGAAGAGAAACTGTTCTTGTTCTTTTGGAGTCAAGATGTACTTACCATATTTAGAAAATAGCTGTTATGAACATGAAGAGTCTTTATTCTGTGATGCACATCGATCAACACGGATGTGTATTGTCCAAGAGAGGAAAGACAGATGAGATGCACATCATCTTATTGTGAATTTAAGAAACAGAAACCAACTGCAAAATTTCATATTTCTTTCAGACTATTTACATGGTATTTTTTAGTGAATATTTTTAAGAAATCAATGTCAGACAAAGGAGTTGGGGAAACATTTTTAGATTAGGGAGCATTTCAGTTTTGAGTGAATGTAGTATAGTATTGGAATCATGAGCTTTGATTTAATAAAAATAATGATTTTTATTTATTTATTATAAACTGGGTTTCATTCCATAGTGCACATCTGTGGTTATTGCCCACAATGCAACCACTCTACATTTTTCTGGTAACAGCTACCCCCTTTGTTTTGGAGATCAGCTTCATCCTCATTCTAAGTCCTGTGGTTGGAGGGAGGGGTCTGTCTTACCCATGAGTAACCCAGCTGTAAGCCTCTCAGAATATTTCTATCCTTTGAACATCAAAGATGGCTGTGTGACTAAAATTGTTTCCATTAGAGAATCCCAGGACCATTTTTTGAAACTACTAGTAATGGAAGTTCTCACCTTTCACTGGGATAGCTGAATAAAGCTCTAAATGTGGCTTCTGGCAACCATTTTGCCACCACAAGGGGACAGTCTGCCTGAGAATGGAGCCAACATATGGGAAAACAGGTAGAAAAGAAACCAAGTCCAGATGATATAATTTGAGTTTCTTGAATTAAACCATATCTGAAGCTAGCAGTGACCCTTGAATTTTTGAATTATATGAACCACAAAATCGCCCCCTTTTTTTTTCTTTTATCAATTTAAATTTGATTTCTATCACTTGCAACCAAAAGTGCTGACTAATGCAACTAATTACCATTGGATCGTCCTTAGACAAACGATCTATCTACTTCTTAAGATTTTTATGAGGAACTTTTATAAAATAGTATATGAAAAAGATTTAGCACAGGGCCCAGCACAATTAATTACTGGCTGACTGGGAAAGTCTTTGCTGAAGAATTGTAAGCTGTGCTGAGAATTCAGAAGACCTTATATGGATGCCAAACAATAGTCCAGAAATAGCCAGTGAGTGTGATAACCTTGCTCTCCAGCAACTGCTCTCTATTTGGAGGTCTAGAGAAACTGGTTTGGAGTCTAAAGTAACAAAACTAAGACTAGGGAGGAGAAATGGGTAAGGTCATATCCATTTATGTCAATCAATTTCACATTCCTAGGTATAGTATTTCAAACTAAAAGCCTCAGACATTTCAAGGAAAACAAAATAGGTCACTTGGGCTGCAGTATGTCTTTCAGGAAAACCTGTTCTGGCACAATCAGGCTAAACTAAACTACATTGTAAAAAGTACTCATTTGACTTGAGAGTAACATCAGTGGAAGTAATTTGGGTGCTTTTAGGCATAGTTCTATGGCCTATTTTTCACACCTTTCTAATACAGAAATTAATAAGGACACAAATAATTTTAATTATTTCTTCCTAGTGAATAATTCAATAACCAACAATTTACATGTGGTACATACATTAAAATATTCTTATATTCAAGGATATGTAGACATTCTATAGACTTTAAATACCTTCCCAGGTGTTTATTCATAGTAAAAAAGGTCAGTCCCATTATATGTGCCAAAGATGCTTGACTTAGGTGCTTTGGGATCAAGATCTAATATGTATATCAGAAAGGAAATACAAAATTATTATGATCTAATTATAAATAATACTTCATGGAAAAGTTGATATGGCTTCTTTTCTATATTTAAGTAATTCAGTTGGGAAAATTCAAAACTTTGTTTAATATGCCAACAAAAATTTCAGGAAGTTCAAACACTATACATTAGTTAAACACAAGGTAATAATTCTCCTCATTTATACTTTGTAAACTCTATTAGAAACAGAGTGGGGCATTCAAATGGAAATATCACAAGGTAAATTTTAATGTTTACCCACACCACTTAAAAAAAATGAAGATTTCCAGGAAGATGGAGGATTAGAGAGGTGGAGGGATAACTTTTCTCCCAGAAAAAAAAATGATAGAAGAGAATGTCTGGAGGGCTGCTCTGGGGCTCAGGACACCAGGGGAATGTGAGACACCACCCAGAAGAGAGAGGGGAGAAATAAAGGAGTCTCGGCTGGCTGAAAAATCCCATGAGTAGAGCTGCAAAAGCAGCAGCGGATGCCCATCCTCCCACCTACGGAGCAAATAGTCTGTGGACTGCAGTGGCTGTAGACTGCAGTGGCTGCAGACTGAGGGGGTCGCAGGGATCCTCTTCACCAAGAAAAAATAGAGGGAGGGACACAGCCTACAGCAATTCATATTTTGGTGGGTGAGCTTGGTCTGCTGCATTGGAGGGGTCTCACACTTCCAGGTCAGGTGGGGCCAGGACATTGTTTGCACTAAGAGCCAGCAGAGAGCTAAAGATAATTTGCCTTATCAAACACATTCCCTACTGCCCTGGGCTGTTTGCTTAGGAGGCAGAGGGAGGGAGGGTGCAGCAGGCCAAGGGTGGGTAACAGCTTCCGAGAAAGTTTGTTTATGAGACTTGGTCAGCCCTGAGAACATTGCTTCTGTACCACCCACCCACCCGAGGAGTTACACTGAATGCATTCCCCCTAGCACCTGGGGTCTGAGCTGAGAGTTTTGCCAAAGAGTGCCATTTTCTGGCCAGACCAGAAAAGTGCATGAAAAGGGAAAATATAAATAAATGAAATAGGCAAGCAGGTGCCTTAACTATCATCCTCTCCAAATCCCTTGGAAAAATGCCTGTACCCATTACTGGGTCCTTAGCCCTGGTTTGAGAAGTTAAACAGGGGCAATCCTAATTATATAGTTGAACCAAGAGTCAAAGAACAGTGGTAGCACAGAGGTACTTAACAATAAATCCCTAGGCAAGAGAAAGAAACTGAACATCAGAATAAACTCAGAATCTTAATCAGATGCCTAGACATGAGCAAAAAATTACAAACCATACTAAGTAAAAGGAAGATATGACTCAGGCAAAGGAAAAATCAAAGCTCCAGATGAGAAACAGGACTTGAAAGAGCTAATCAATGAGGTTCATACAAGTCTCCTAAGTCAAATCATGAAGTTGAAAGGCAATATGGTTAAAGAAATAAAAGACATTAAGAAGACACTGGGTGAGAACAACCACAACAAAAAAATTTTTGAAATCTTTGATAGAAAATTAACAAAGCTTATGGGAATAAAAGACACAATAAGTGAAATTAAAAATACAATAGAGGTACACAATAGTAGATTTGAAATCATGGAAGAAAGAAGCAGCAACACAGAGGAAAGAACAACTGAAATCAAAAAGAGAGAACAGAGAAAGAAAAGAATAGGAAAAATTAACAGGGGTTCAGGGAGTTAAATGATAACATGAAGGACACCAACATACATGTTATGGGAGTTCCAGAAGGTGATAAGAAGGAGAAAGGGGCAGAAAGAGTATTTAAGGATAATGGCCAAAAATTTCCCAACTTTCATGAAAGATACGAATATATGTGTGCAGGAGCTGCAGCATACTCCAGTTAGAATAAATCCAAATAGACCTATCTCAAGACAGGTAATATTCAGAATGCCAAAAGATAAAGATAAAGAGAAAATCCTGAAAGCAGCAAGGGAAAAGTGAAACATTGCATACAAGGAATGTTAAATAAGACTTAGTGCAGGGGAAGCGGCTGTGGCTCAATCAGTAGGGCTCCCGTTTACCATATGGGAGGCCCCGGGTTCGGTTCCCAGGGCCTCCTGGTGAAGGCAAGCCCGCCCGCAAGGCGTGGTTAGCTGACCCAGCGAGCACAAGCAGCAAGGGGGGGATAAATGAATAAATAAATAAAACCTTTAAAAAAAAAAAAGACAGTGCAGATTTCCCTTTAGAAACCATGGAGGTTAGAAGGCAATGGTATGATATAATTAAGGTACTGAAAGAGAAAAACTGCCACCCAAGAATTCTTTATCCTACAAAACTGCCCTTCAAATATGGCAGTAAGTTTAAATATTCACAGATAAACAAAAACTAAAAGAGTTTGTAAACAAGAATCCAGCACTGCAGGAAACACTAAAGGAAATTCTGAAGCCAGAAAAGAAAAGAGAAGAGAGAGGGCTTGGAGAAGAGTGTAGAAGTGAAGACTATCAGAAAGATTAACCAAAAAGGTAATGATGGACAAAAATAACATATAACATATGAAAGCAAAAGGATAAAATGGCTCAAGTAAGTAATGCCTTTACAATAATAACATTGAATATTAATGGATTAAGCTTCTCAATCAAAAGACATAGGTGAATAGAATGGGTAAGAAAACATGAGCTATCCTTATGATGTCTGCAGGAGACTCACCTTAAACCCAAGAACGCAAATAGACTGAAAGTGAAAGGTTGAAAACAGATGTTTCACACAAATAGTAAACAAAAAAGAGAGAAGGTGTAGCTATGCTAGTGTCAGACAAAACAGATTTAATTGCAAAACAGTGATGAGATGCAGAAGGCCATTATATATTAATAAAATGGACAATACACCAGGAAGAAGTGACAGTTATAAATATCTATGCACCTAATCACGGTGCCCCAAAATACATGATGCAAACTCTGGCAAAACTGAAATGAGACATAAACGCCTCTACAATAATAGTTGGAGACTTCAACATGCCACTCATATCAATTGATAGAACTAAACAGAATATCAACAAGGAAACAGAGAACTTGAACAATATGGTAAATAAGCTCAACCTGTCAGACATATACAGAACATTGCACCCCAAATCAGCAGGTTATATGTTCTTCTCAGGTGCTTATGGATCTTTCTCCAGGATAGACAACATATTGGGTCACAACACAGCTCTCAATAAATTTAAGAAGATTGAAATTATACAAAGCACCTTCTCTGATCATAATGGAATGAAGCTGGAAATCAATAATAGGTGGGGAATGAGAAAATTTGCAAATATATGGAGGCTGAACAACACACTCCTAAACAATCAGTGGGTCAACAAAGAAACTGCAAGAGAAATTGGTAGATATCGTAAGACGAATGAAACTGATAACACAATTTATCAAAACTTATGGGATACAGGGAAGTCAGGGCTGAGAGGGAAGTTTATAGGCCTAAATACCTATATTAAAAAAGAAGAAAGAGTCCAAATCAAAGACCTAACAGAACAACTGGAGAAACTAGAAAAAGAACAGCAAATCAATCTCAAAGCAAGCTGAAAGAAAGAAATAACAAAGATTAGAGCAGAAATAAATTAAATTGAAATTTAAAAAAATAGAGAAAATGAAAAAAAAAACAAAAGCTGGTTCTTTGAGAAAATCAATAAAATTGACAAACCCTTAGCAATACTAACAAAGAATTAAAAAATAGAGAAGATGCAAATAAAAAAATAAATTTAGGAATGAGAGGGGGAGTCATTATGACTGGCCCCAAAGACATGAAAAGGATCATAAGAAGATATTATGAGAAACTGTATGCCAACAAACTAGACAACCTAGATGAAATGGACAAATTCCTAGAAATGCACAAACAACCTACATTGACTCTGCAAGAAATACAGGAAGTCAACAAACCAATCACAAACAGAGATTGAATCATTCATCAAAAATCTTCCAACAAAGAAAAGTCCAGGACCAGGTGGCTTCACAGGTGAATTCTACCAAACATTTAGAGAAGAATTAATACAAATCCTGTTTAAACTGTTTCAAAAAATTGAAAAAGAGGGAAAATTATCCAACACATTTTATTAAGGCAACATCACCCTAATATCAAAGCCAGATAAAGATACTACAAGAAAAGAAAATTTCAGACCAATCTCTCTAATAAACATAGATGTAAAAGTTCTCAACAAAATACTTGCAAATCAAATCCAACAGCATATAAAAACAATTATACATCACAATCAGGTGGGTTTCATTCCTGGTATGAAAGGGTAGTTCAACATAAGAAAATCAATTAATGTAATATTCCACATTACCAAATTGAAGGGAAAAAAATCACAAGATCCCCTCGATTGATGCAGAAAAGACATTTGACAAAATCTAATATCCTTTCTTGATGAAAACAAAAACAAAAACAAAAAAAACACTTCAAGAAATAGGTACAAAAGTAAAGTTCCTCAATATAATAAAGAATATACATAAAAATCCCACAGCCAACATTGTACTCAATTGGGAGAGATTGTAAGCTTTCCCTCTAAGATCAGGAACAAAACAAGGATGCCCACTGTCACTGCTGTTATTCAATATTGTGCTAGAAGTTCTAGCTGGAGCATTTAGGAAAGAAAAAAATAATAATAAAAGGCATACAAATTGGGGAAAAAAAAAAAAAGTAAACCTCTCACTATTCATATATGACACGATCCTATATTTAGAAAATCCTGAAATATCTACAACAAAGCTTATTAGAGCTAATTAACGAGTTCAGCAAAATGGCAGGACATAAGATCAACACACTAAAATCAGTAGTATTTTTATACAACAGTAATGAGCAAGATGAGGAATAAATCAAGAAAAAACTTCCATTTACAATAGCAGCAAAAAGATAAAAATCTAGGAATTAATTTAACCAGGAATGTAAAAGATCTGTATTCAGAAAACTACATAACACTGCTAAAATAAATCAAAGAAGATCCAAACAGACTGAAGGACATTCCATGTTCATGGATTGGAAGACTAAATATCGTGAAGATGTCGATTTTACCCAAATTAATTTACAGATTCAATTCAATACCAATCAAAATTTCAACAGCCTACTCTACAGAAAGAAATATCAATTACCAAGTTTATTTGGTAGGGAAAGGGGTCCCAAATAGTCAAAAACATCCTAAAAAAGAAGAGCAAAGTCATAGGACTCAGACTTCCTGACCCTGAAGTGTATTATAAAGCTACAGTAGTCAAAACAGCATGGTATTGGCATAAAGATAGGCACATTGCTCAATGGAATCGAATTGAGAGTTCAGAAATAGGCCCTCACCTCTATAGTCAACTTATTCTTGATAAACTGACCAAGTCCACTTTTCTGAGACAGAACAGTCTCTTCAACAAATACTGCTCAAAGAACTGGATATCCACAACCAAAGGAATGAAAGAAGACTCCCATCTCATTCCCTATACAAGAAATCAACTCAAAATGGATCAAAGACCTAAACATAAAAGCCAGGATGATAAAAAGAAGAAAGAAGGTAACGCAGGGAAATATCTACAAGACCTTATAGTAAGTGGGGGGCCTTTTAAACCTTACACCCAAAGTACGAGCAACAAAAGAAAAAAATATATAAATCGACCTCCTCAAAATTAAACTATTCTGCACCTCCGAGGACTTTGTGAAGAAGGGTAAAGAGGCAGCCTACTCAAAGGGAGAACATATTTGGAAACCACACATCTGACAAAAGTCTAATATCCGTGATTTATAGAGAGATCTTACACAGGACAACTAACAAGGAGGTGATGATGGACAACCCCCATACCAAGGAATGAGAGAGCCTACAACTGAAGCAAGAGAGTCCCATCCATAGGCCATATGGGACTGAAATCCCCTCTCAAAAAGAGGTAGACTGGGCAGCACCATCCCAGAATACTCAGGATTGGGGAATGAACTATGGACTAGAGTGGACTTACTGGTATTCTATTATAGACTTATTGTGATTCTAACAATGGAAGAACTTAAATCATTGGTGTGGAGGCAGTGGCCACTGGAGGTTCTGAGGTCAGGGAATGGGGAAATGGGTGTAATATGGGGGCATTTTCAGGACTTGGGATTTGTCCTGAATGACATTGCAATGACAGATACAGGCCATTATATATCTTGCCATAACCTACAGAATTGTGTGGGAGAGAGTGTAAATTACAATGTAAACTATAATCCGTACTTAGTGGCAATGCTCAAAAATGTGTTCATCAATTGCAATGAACATACCACACTAATGAAGGATGTTGTTAATGGGGGCAAATGGGGGCGGTGTGGGGAGCAGGGCATATGGGAATCTCCTATATTTTTAATGTAACATCTATATAATCTAAATATCTTTTTAAAAAATTAAAAATTGAAAAAAAATAAAGAAATACTATAACTCAGCAATAAAAAGACAAATAACCCAAAAATGGGCAAAAGACCTGAATAGACATTTTTCTAAAGAATACAAATGACAAAAAAACACACGAAAAAACCTTCTACATACCTGGTTATTAGGGAAATGCAAATCAAAGCTACAATGAGATATCATTTCAGACTCATAGACTGGCCATTATTAACAAAACAGAAAACTAAAAGTGTTGGAGAGGATGTGGAGAGATAGGAACGCTTATTCACTGTTGGTGGGAATATAGTATGGTACAGCCATTGTGGAAGTCTGTTTGGCAGTTCCTAAGGAAGTTAGATATATATCTACCATGTGACCCGATAATATTGCTACTAAGTATATACCCAGAAGAACTAAGAGTAGTGACACAGACAGACATCTGCACACCGATGTTTATAGTAACATTATTCACAATTGTCAAAAGATGGAAACAACTCAGGTGTGCATCAACTGACAAATGGATAAACAAACTGTGGTATATACACACGATGGAATACTATTCAGCTGTAAGAAGAAATGAAATTGTGAAGCATATATGTAGCAGTTTGATATAGTTATGAATTCCAAAAATAGATATTGGATTATGCTTGTAAACTGGTCTATTCATCTGGGCATGATTAAGTTATGATTAGGGATTTGGTTGGGCCACGTCAGTAGGGTGTTGAGCCCTTGGTGGGTGGGGTCTCAAAGATAAAAGACATGGCAAAGGACAGAGTTGGAGGTTTTTTTGTTTTTTTTTTTCGAGTTGGATTTCTTATGCGGAGTCTTGAGCTGAAGTGCCAGGAAGTAAGCATACAGAGGAGCTTGGTCATGAAGAAGGAGAGAAGGCCCCGGGAAAAGAGATGAGCCGTTCACCTGACAGTTCACAGCTGGCCTTGTGGAGAGAGGCTAAGGCTAGAGAGCCTCAGAGTCTACACCTGACCTTTGGAGGAAACAGAGGAGCTGAGCTGGAGAGAAACTGAGCCCCGGGAAGAGAGGAACACAAGAAGCCTGAACCCTGGCAAACGTCGACAGCTGTCTTGCTCCAACACGTGGCCACAGACTTTGGTGGAGGAACAAACTTATGCTTTATGGCCTGGTAACTGTAAGCTTCTACCCCAAATAAATACACTTTATAAAAACCAACCAGTTATTGGTATTTTGCATCAGCACCCCTTTGGCTGACTAATACAATATATGACAATGTGGATGAACCTGAGAACATTACGTTGAGTGAAGCAAGCCAGGCACAAAAGGACAAATATTTTATGATTTCATTATTATGAACTAAATATAATGAGCAAACTCTTGGAGTTAATAACTAGAGTATAAGTCTCCAGAGAATAGAATGTGGTTAGAGAATGGAAAGCTGAGATTTAAACTGTGCAGAATTAAAAAATAAAAATAAAAAAAATAAACTGTGCAGAATTGGTGAAAAATGTGTTTGTAAATGTTTGGGAATGAATAGGAATGGTGAAAACACATCATAGGATTTGTAATTAGTAGCTTTATCATATAAGTATGATAGTTGTTGTTTTTTTTCCCTTTTTTTTTGGAGTAATGAAAATGTTCTGATATTGATTAAAGTGATGAATGTACAACTCAGTGATTTTACCAAATGCCATTGATTGTACACTTTAGAAAAATTATTTGGTTTATGAACAAAAAAATAATAGGGTGGGCTGGGGGAAAAATACACCATATGTAAGATATAGACTATAGTTAGTAGTAATACTTTGACAATGCTTTTTCGTAATTTGTTATAAATATTTCACAACAATGCAAAGTATTTGTGGTAGAGTGATGTGTGGGAGCCCTGTACGATGTTATACATGTTTGCTTTGTAAGTTCACCACTTTTACTATACTTGTATTGTTTATGTGTGTTCCTGTACTCAATAAATTGTTTTTAAAATGAAAACAAAACAAACTGAAGACAATGACAATGATACAGGGATAATAGGATTTAGTTTCCCTAAATCCCAAATCGCTAAATTAACTTGAAATATAGTACAAAACAGAAATTCAGACTGATTATGTGCAGTTAAGGTCTTATGTGCTTTCCAAACATGATTCTATGCTTAAAACAATTAGAGTGAACTTGTAGTAACAAAATTAGAATTGTTCAATATTCAGTCCTTTAATATGCACACTCATACACACACTCTTGCTCACAAATTATTTTCTGAGTAGCCATAGATAGCTACTACTGGGATTTATAAAATAATACTTTAGAATTTCCTTTTAATCATATTTTACATTTTATTTATTCTAACTTCCAAATGATTCGCTTAAGGGTAACAATAATATAGTTTTCCTCTCGTTGAATGAATTTAATAACTTCTAAGCAATACTCTCCAATGGAAATATAGTACAAGCCACATATTCAATTTCAATTTTTTCAGTAGTCACATTAAGAAAACAAAAGAAACAGGTAAAATTAATTTTAATAATATAATTTATAAAGCCCAATATATCCAAAATTGCATAATTTCAACATGCAAACAATATAGACTTTATTAATGATATATTTTATTTTTATTTTGTACTGTCTTTGAAATCTAGTATGTATTGTATATATACAGCACATCTCAATTCAGACTAGCAACATTGTGCTGGTGGTTTCATATTGGACAGTGCAGTTGTAAAGGCATCTCACAATTTCCTTCTTTGAAAATTAGCATGCCTCAGCATATGCAACACATCCACAGTCTCTCACACCATCCGTTTTCAACAATGCCCATTGTAAAGTATGCAGAGCCATTAAGAGAAAACAAGATTTCAAACTTCTAGAGCACAATCTAGGAACTATTCAGAGAAAAATAAGATCAAATTAATTTTGATAAACAGAGAAAAATGAATCCAGGGCTTAGATGCACATTTAATATGCACAATGGTTTACCAGGCCCACGAACTTGACACATCAAAAAATTGTGGGTGCCCTCGCATTTACACTAGAGCACTATCCATTAGGAATTGTTAGGGGAAAGTGCATTCATTAAGTTCTGCCACATCGAGAAGTGCAGGCTTTATGTGAGTTTTCTAACACAACATTCTGGTTTCTAATTATAAATGCAATAATTTTAGATAATACTAGCCATGAAATAGTTTTAAATCATTCTAATATATCCACCATACTTATAGTTTTGGAACACGAACAAATGTGAGAAAATGCTCACATACCCTCCCCCACCCCTTCCCCATCTTCTGCTTTGATTGGGAATAGTGAGGATGTGTTGATATACATACTGCTCTGTCAAATTGCTTACAATCATTTGGGGGGAAACAACAAAATCAATTCGATTTAATCATAGATATTCCTCCAACAAACTTAAAACTATTCTTTATCTAAAATATTACTGTGTAGGCAATCCTAGTCAATACATTCTATATCTACTCCACAGCTTGAATTTCTATTTCTTTCTCTCTCTGTTTTTTTTTTTTTTTTTTAACCATAGTTTACTTTAATAGTGTATCTGATCACTCCTACCCATCAACCTGTTTCGGAGCTAGACCAAAGGCCTGTAGGTGAAGGCATTGTGATGTAATGAAAGCCCACAGGCATTGGTTCAGAGCCGGACCCTGCCCTTAATAATAAGTGACTTTGGCAAGGTGTTTCATCTCACTGATTTGCCACTTCACTGTAAAATGGGGATAAGATCTAACGAGATCAGAATATCCAGCAACAATGCATGGTACATAAGCTAATTTTAATTGTTTTTATTATCATTATTATAGACATCCTAATAATCTTGTTACTAAAAGATGTCAAAGTTCATTAAGAAATTTATTAAACATTTTTAAAATATTGCAATATCCTCTTCCTCCCTCTGTGTCTCTTCCCTCTCTTCCTTTCTCTGTAACTTCAAAAGTGGTCACTCAATTAGTGTCAAAGCTATCTGATGCTGTCTCCTCCTATTGCAATCGAGGATAGTGTTTCATAGGAATAGTTCTGTGGAATATTAGTAACTTTTTTTTAAGTTCTATTCGCAAAAGGTTTGGGAAATATAAGTGTTTTTATTTGGATGGTTGTTGGTTTTTTGGCAAACTTTTCAGAACATTTAATATAATTAAGGACTTCTAAGTCCCCAGAAAGGTGACATATTATCAGTATTTCATAAATTTATGTGACATAAAATATTATTTCTCAAATGATTTTGCAGGACTGATGTTCCACCATTTATACTTTGGGAAATGCTACTAGAACCTAATTTTTTTCCCCACCACCTGAATCTTAAAACTGGTTCAGCTGCTAAGGCTGCCATATAGTTTGGAGTTCTTATGCTTTTATTTACCTTCTAAATTGCAGGAACTAATTCTTTCCTTGCTTCAAATTTTCCAGAAACAATTTGTTGCACGGGTTTTAAAATTTTGTTCATTCACAGTCTTTTTTTTTTTTAAATAATATATTTTTTAAAGATGCTTAGATTACATAAATATTACACAAAAATTATAGGTATTTCCATATGCCCCACCTTCTACACCTCCTACAACCTCCCACATTAACATCCTTCATTAGCGTGGCACATCACCCACAATGGGTATACACATCCTGGGGCCCTGCCACCAGGCATGGACCATAGTACACATTGTAGACCACACTCTCTCCCACACAGTTCTGCATGTTCTATGATATAAAATGGCCTATATCTGTCATTGCAATGTCACTCAGGACAATTCCCAAGACCTGAAAAAGCCCCTGTATACAACTGCTTTTCCCTTTCCCTGCCTCCAAAGTGTCCAGTGGCCACTGGCTCCACATTAATGTTGTAATTTCTTCCATTGCCTGAATCACAATATGTCTATAACAGAATACCAGTAAGTCCACTCTAGTACAGAGCTCTTCTCCCAATCCTGAGGAGTCTGGGATAGTGATAACCACTCCATCTCCAAGTGAGAGGGGCTTATATCCCATGGATAAGATGGATGGGATTATCCTGCCTGCAGCTGCAGAATCTTTCCATTCCCTGGGATGGCCAATGTCCATCATCATCTCCCTGCCAGGTGTCCTGGGTGAGTCCATTGAGCTGTAGAGTAGGAGTCATAGCTCCACCGAGATTCTGGGCCCAGCTGGCACATGGACAGCCCAAAGACTCCAGTCTCTGGAAGTACATCTACAAACTCCAGCACCACATATGGGTTTGAATAGAAGGGACAGACAGACCATGTGCAGGGAAGACATATTTGAGTCTCTGTCACTCTCAGGAGCACAGATTCTAAAGTAGGGCCCACTGATAAGGCACCAAACTCTGGAGCTATCTGCTCTGATATAGGACCTGGGTGTCTCCAGAGCCCTCAAGAGCCCCTCTATTTGGGATGATATTTACATTGGAAGCCTATGAGGTCCTACTGTGATGTGCATAAGCGTTACCTCTGGGATGACCTCCCGACTCACTTTGAAGTCTCTTAACCATATGAACTCACTTGTCTTTACCTTTTCCCCCTTTTATTCGAGGCCTTTTTCCAGTCATATTGCCAGTTGACACTTGGTAGTAATCCCTCGTTGCCAGGGAGGCTCATCCCCAGGAGTCATGTCCCATGCGGGGGGGAAGGTAATGAATTCATATGCTGAGTTTGGCTTAGAGAGAGGCCACATTTGAGCAACAAGGAGGCTCTCAGGAGGCAACCCTTAGGCATCCCATAAAACTAGGCTAAGTTTCAATTTCAAGAGCAAAGACTCGTAAGGCTAGTCACCAATAACAAGAGCCATTAGTGGATCATCCTCCTTTGCCAGACACTGCCCCTGCACTTGGGGGATTGTTGGTACTCCCTTGGAGAATGTGGCAAAGCTCTCCAGGATGGTAACTCAGTATTCTCTCATTTATTGAGTGATTCTCCACCCACTGTGACCATGCCCCGTGAGAATTTGAACAATTTTATATACCTTTTATGTATGTTCAGGTGAACTTCCTTCCATGCAACCCCCATCCCTAACACCCCCCCCCACCAACAGTCCTTTCCCGCCCCAGTTGTAACCCTTCTGTAATCCAAAGCTTCCCTAAAGATGAAGCCAATACAATAGCCAAATACAATTAATAGGAAAATGAAATAGTAATTATAAGTTTAAATGTAAGAGATAAAATACATGGAAAGTTAAAAAAAACTAAAAATTAAATTAAAGATTGGGATATTCAAAAAATGGGGAAAATTTTTTTTCTAAATTTTTTTTGACATTTTGCCTTTTATCACTGCAATATCTGGTATCCAGTCTGTACCGCATTCACAGTCTTTTACCAACAACTTTGTAAAAGGAATTCCAAACAAAGACATACTAATTAGAGACACAAAAGGAAGAAAGTCAAGTTTTCAAATAAAACATCTCAGATCATCAAGCCTTAATAAAATTTGAATATTCCAACTTGAATTAAGAGATTCTAGTTGCTAATAAAAACAAAATTAAATGCAGAACTTTAAAAAGTCACATGATAAAACCTGTCATGTACAACTGAATACCCCTTAAGATGAAGCCTAATAGAAAAGTAGCATTGTTTAGTATATTCTAAGATGTAATTATAATTCCTCACTAAGTTGCTCAAAAATCACAATTCTTAAAATGCATAAGTATACACTAATGTATTAAACAATAGTCAAATTACTTGCAAAGGCATATTTGTCAACTCAATTTTAAGATGCCACCTGTTTGGAAGGGATTTAATTAATTTCAGAATTCTTTTCCTGAATGATAATCAAATGGAATGCCAACACCAGAATATATATTTTAGGGTTACATTGTCCACTCTCTCACCTTGTTTTAGCCTCTCTATAACTATCAAGAACTTTCCTATGTGAGCCAAAATAGATCAATCATTATGTGGAACAGCCAACTCCTGTGCCTGAACATCTTGGAAACCATGGCAAAGCACATGAATTCTCCAAGGCCTTTTTCTCTTTTTTTCTATTTAGAAAGAATTACAATTCAAGACCTCTCAGGATGCAAATTATAGTTAAAATTAAAGCCAAAAGAAGAAAGAGAGTGAGAGAGAAAGAAGAAAGTGGAAGACGGGGGGTGGGGGAGGTGGAGAGGGAGAATGTTGTTACATAACCCAGTGAAAAATAAATTCTTCCTCCCAGGTATATATTTACACAATGATTTGGGGAGATGCTCTTTTCCACTAACCAGGCATTTAAAAGAAGTAACTATATATATATATTGTTTTAGTATAATACAATCATCAAGAATAGAACTGTAATAGTCTATTAATTTAATAAACTTAAGATGTTAGCTATTTCCCGTTCTGTACTGCCTGCTTCTAGTATCTGCTGTCATTCAACATGAACAGAGTCTAAGTAAATTCAATATTTATACCTCAGAATTGAATTTGAAAATGTCCATTCTTCTATCAGTTTTTTCTATTTGTATTATCAAAATAGAAATCTGTAGGGAGAATGGACAGCAAGATAATAAACTATAATTATGTAACAACTTTCACAAAAGACTTAAAAAAATATGTAATCTTCGCAAGTTGTAAACCCATTTTTCAGAGGGCAAACCAAAGGGAAATAAATATATACACCACCAAAGCCCTGTTTGAGACACCAAAATTTTAATCAATGATTTTTCCATCAAGTGCCTGTTAATCAAATGATTGCAGTGATTCATAATTCACCTTTTAAAAATTACTCTTAAAAAATCTCCCTTGTTTTCATATTCTATTAACTTGACATGAATTTGTCTATATTTAATATTATAAATAGCATATAGCATTTATTTTGAACTGAGCTTCCATCTTAAAAGATAATTCAAAGCCAGGCAAATGCATAAGATTTTGCTTTTTTAATATCCCAAGTGGCCCAAAGTATCAACATTGTAGTTGTCCCCCAGTGGAGGCACAATTCAGATTTTGCTGCATAAAGTTATTTAGCCTAATTCTAGGGATCTCTAAAGAGCTCCACTGCTAAGAAACCTCTAGTCGCTTCTGGAGTTGAACTAACACACAGTCACAGCAAGCTGAAAGATAATTGTTCAAGGTCACTCATGAGCAGCAGTAGGGAAAATCAAATCCAAGGGTCACCTGCTCTTATAAATGTTTTCCTCCCAAGAACACCAGGGGAAAAAAATGCTTTGCAATATACCACATCCTCGAGTGTGTTTATTATTTCAATTTCATAAGCATCTACCTCGTAAGAACTCAAGAGCCCAAATGAAAATAAATGACACTTATTAGTGGATAATGGTTTGTTTCAGTCTCTGGTCATGAAATGAAGTAACCTCATCAAAAGATAAATACTAGCACTGAACCTTAAAAGTCAACAGGTAATGGTAAATAAGAATAAATAGAAAGAAACAAGGAAAACAACTTAGAAAGTTGGGAGATTGATTTTATTATATCAACAATGTATTTCATTTTTTTCCAGCTCCTTGATTGGCTAACACAATTATATTGAATATAAGCATTTCCATTAAATAGAGTTTGGTTCAAAAAAAGAGAAAGAACAGTTTCTCATGTGTATAATGAGTTTTGGAAATGAAAATTGACATTTTTCCATATCTACAGATATTATATGATCTAAAACATAGCAATAGTGAGGCCACATCCTGTCCCATGAGCTCCTTTCAGAGAAGTTACTTTCAGGCTGATCTCAAACCAAATATGTCCTCAAGGAAATGTCTATAAAATTTTCTAAGGTCTTGTTCAAGATGTTTCTAATTGTGAATACAGTTGTGCAACTTAGGAAAAAGATGGACTGTATTTAAAAGTCCATAATTACCTAATGGAGGCCAAAGTAAGGAAATATGACTGATCTTCATAAGGACTTAGAACCAGGAACCAGAAATTAGTGAGCAATCTGGCATCTTCTCCCTTTCCTCCTCATATAGCCTCTCATCTTTACTTCTCTTTGTGTCTGCTCTTTCTCTGTACATGCCTCCCAAGTCCTCTGCACCCCCCTCGCCCCCCAAAACCTGCCTCAAAACTCAGCATCAGTTCCAGAAGTTGTCATTTCCTAAATGTAACCTCAAAACAACAGTAGAAGCCAAGACCTCTTATTTGACCTGATTGGGACAATTAGTTAAATGAACTAAAAAAGTCAGAGAAGGAAATTAAATATGTTTGTGTATAAAAGCTTAATCATGTTATTTTAACTTCAAATGATGATATGTAAACCATAAACCATGTCTAACTTTTGCCATACAGTCTTGAAATTGGAGGGGAGAAGTGAGGCACAATCGACACCCCTATCTTTTAGTGCTGGCTCACCTGTAAGAAATGTTGAGGCAGAGAAGGGAATAGAGGCAATATCTCATATCCTGACGGGGCAAGACTGCAGTCCAACTTTAGGATGCTTGCCATTGCTTCTCTGGCTAGCTGGCTGGCAATCTTTGGAGGATGCTATGGGGCACCTCAACCTACTACACAGATCCTGGCATGGGAGCTCCTGCTTCAGCTCTCTCCTTCTCTGTTGGCCACCAAGGCAGCCCAACCAAGACTCTTGCTGCAGGGGCCATTTTCTCTGGTAAGATGATCTCTTGACTGTGGTTCTGGCAAAACAGGTCAACTCCAACCATCATTCACACTCAAGACACAGGAAGCTCACACATTCTTGCCACACCAGACAGAATCCTCCACTACTAACTCTAGCTATGCCTTGTCTTCTCTCTCCAATTCCTTTTTCCTACCATTTGGTAACACTGGGACATATTAGCAAAGCCACTGACTAAGAAGATATACGTGGATAAGAAAATAGTCCTTTCTTTCAAATATATTTTATCATTCCACATGGTTCTGATGGGACTCTTCTCCCTTCATTTAGGGTAGGCAAAAGACACACTTCTCCTCTTTTCACAAACACTGCTTTCACAAAACACTACCAAATATCTTCCCCTTTATTTCCTCTTCTTCTATTTATAGGAAACATAGAGAGAATGGAGTAGTGACTGGGGCAGGGGCATCATTCTCATGGTCCTCATTAATCCCTAAAGGGAAGTGGCTAACAGACATGAGTCCCTTTCAGTCCTCACCTTTGGGTCTTAACCCCAATCCTAAGACAAGAGGAAAATTTCCCTCCAATATCATGTTACAAATAATTTTTAACTTAGAGGAGTGAGAATTATGTGAAAATACAAGAGAAAATGACCCACTAACACACATTCAGTACATTAAGTAAATCAGTCAGTATGCTTTCCAAAGGGTCTAGGGAGTCTCGGCTCCTCAGGCAAATTAGGTAAGAATATTTTAGAGACTTTATTCCAAATTCCTGGAGAAAGGAATCTTTTTGGTTCCATTTATCAATTGAGTTTACCCATAGTCCAAGAATGCCCCATTCCCCAAACCGTCTACTTATTAAGGACTTATAGCAGTTTGAAAAAGCAGTTAAAAGTTGAGCAAGTTCTCCAAGAAGAATCAATGAGGGCAAGAAGGAAAGAATATGCAGCCCTCACAAACCAGTAGGTTAATATAGCATCATATAAGAATATTCACTCCAGAATCAGATTACCCAGGTTCATATCTCAGGTATACTACTTACCAGCTACTGTGGGTCAGATTTATCACTAAAGGAGAACATGGCCAGTATACTAGTCAGTACAGAATATCAATTATAATAACATAAAATTTATAGGTGCAACATAATATAAATTTATTTCTCTCTTGAATTACATTCCTAACATTCCAATGAAGATCAGTGGGACTGAAGCATGGGGGAGGTACTCTGCTTCCCACAATTATTTAGAGATCCAGGCACTTTCTATCTTGGGGTTCTCCACTCCAATATATCTTTGGGTTCCTTTCAATTCAATCACCAGATGAGGAAAGAGAGTGAGGATTCTGTATGAAAGGCCATGTTCCAAGAATGCAAATGAGGTATTTTTCTTTCACTTATATCCTATTAGCCAGAACTCAGTAGTGTGGCCCCATCTAACTGTAAGGGAGGCTAGAAAATGTAGCTAGCTGCATGCCCAGAAGACTTGGAGTCTTCTGCCAGTCACTATTCACTGGCTTAGTCATAAATATGACCTAGAAGACCTTGTTAAAAATACAGATTCTCAGGACCCTTCATAGAGATGCTAATTCAAGAGGCTTGGGGTGAGCCTTATAATCTGCATGTTCAACAACTCTGATTATTCTTATACTCAGGAAACTTTAGAATACACTTGAATAAGCATCATAATAATCTCAGATCTGGGTATAAGGCCAAATATTAATAATTTCTATTTTACAGGTCACACCAGTCCAGTCACAACTATTTAACCCTGTCATTGTAGAACAAGATCTGTCATGGAGAATATATAAATGAATAGATGTGGCTGGGTTCCAATAAAACTATTTACAAGAGGATTTGGCATAGAGAAGTAGTTTGTCAACCCTTCATCTAGATTATCCAGTTTCCTAGATTCCCACACTCATAGTTTAATGTATGTCTTTGGTCTCCAAAATTGCATCTACAATGGAATTTCATTTGCCTTAACATACCCTTTATAGAAAACAAATGACTTATGAATATTTGGCCATCAACTGATTTTATACATTAGCATATAGGTTTTAATTGCACTTTAAAAGTGAAATCCCTGCTTCTCTCTAATCAGTTATTTCCCTTTTAATAGCAAAGTAGGGGAATGAGCAACTCTATGCTGCTACAAGTAAACTATATGAGTACAACAATGAAATGTTTCCCCAAGAACATTTGGGTTTAATGCTTCTCACCATTATTTTCCTGATGGCCAGGATAAATGTACAGTAATAATTGACTATTGTGATATATAGACTATAGTCACAAATTCTATGCTACTTTTTCCACTTACATGTAGAGTGTAATTCCTCACACTTTAAATCTAGGCTGGCCTTTGTGACTTTCTTGATCAAGAAGATGCAGTTGGAAATGACTTTCTGGGACTTCCAAGATAGGTTCTTTAGAGGCCTTCCAGCTTCTGCTTGGACCTCTTGGAATACTCACTCTGAGAGAAGCCAGCTGCCATGTTAGAAGTTCAGTTACACTGAAACAGCCATGCTGTGAAGAAGCTCTAGCTAGCAATGTGGAGAGGCCCTGTGGAAAAGAGAAAGGTCCCTGATGAGTTCCAACTGTTCCAGCCCAGTTAGTCAGGTGAGTGAAGAGGCCATCTTGGTCATTCCAGATCCAGTAAACATGACATGGAAAAGAAGCAAGGAACCCAGCCAAGAGCCACTATTGAGACCCCAGCTGAAGCTCAAGCAGAGATAATTTATCCCCACTGCTTAACACTCAAATTGCTGACTTGCAAACCCATGAACATAGTAAATGGTGGTTGTGTTATACCACTTAGTTTTAGGGTGTTTGTTATATAGCCATAGTACAACAAGAACTATTACATAAGTCTCATATTCAAATTTTTTCATCATCTTAAGATATTAACATATATTTTTGTGGGCAACTGAAATTCTTCCAGTGGCATTTGTTATATAAGGTTATTTCCCTAAAAATAATCAATTGTATTTCAGCTGAATGAATATGGATTCTTATCATAACAGACAGGTTTAAAATATAGCTACAAACAATGTGCTCTTAGGCAAACTTCCTTGATTTTGCTCTATGTATTTTCAAAATAGAATAATATCTGCCATTCGATGGGACTTACTAAGAATATATATAAAATGTCTTTCACAGTTCCTGACACATCATAGGTATTTAACAAATGGTCGTTTCTTGAAATAATAGTATTAATATATTTTCATTTATTACTGTTCTGCAAAAAGAACCAGATATGCACAAATACATATAGGAACTATTTCTGTTATGTTGAAAATATGTTTGCATTTAAAGGAGTAAAATCTGTGGAGATGTTAGATTTTTGTATCTACTTGAGATCATTTGGAATAAACTTGAGAAATTTTGTCAGTCATTCCCAAGTGTCTGCATATTCTACCAGAAGGAAATCTCTTAACGTTCTGAAATTACTCCACCTTTACTTAGAACACTTATAAAAAATAAAATAACCGCACATAAAGGAGGAGAAAGTAAACAGAGATAAATCATAGAAATTTGCAATAAAAAGAGAAAATTTGCAATAAAAAGAGAAAATTTGTGGGGGAGGGGGAAAATCTTGCAAATATTTCAATCAAATTAGCAGGGAGCATAAGTAAGAAGGAATTGGGAAGATAATTACCTGCCTAGCAAAGCAATTAAATCAAAGGTTTTGTCTGTGTTTCCTTCCTTCCTCCCCTCCCTCCCTCCTTTCCTTCCTTCCTTCCTTCCTTTTAAAACAGAAGTACATGCAGCTGTTAGAAAATGATGGAAGCACTAATCTTGGTAATATAATAGTTTTGGATTTAATTTTTCTGGAACATATCTATAAATATGAATGATTACTGTGAAGGTAGAGCCCTGCACAGTGAAATACTGTGGAATCAGTCCCTCCTCACCCAGGCATTCCATTTTGCCAGACCACGATAGGATATTATTATTTCTACCTGCCCATAATGAAATGGTTCTTTTGAAACAAGTGTTATCCTCCAGCAGTTCCCTCTGCTTTACTGGAAAAGTAAACTCTGTGAATCCTTTCTTGATAACTTTAGGCTGTTCATCTTGACTGATTATTCATTTTACTTGAGTCCTTCTTCAAGAAGGTGTCCAGGGCGCTTTTTTTTTTTTTTTTTTCTTTTTGTAATAGAAACCATTAATTTGCATTTAAAAGATGGGAAGTTGGGAATAGAGTCTTCAACTCTTCAACTAATTATAATCAGTGGCTACATCTTTATGCTGAAGTATGTGCACACTCACAATGGATCAAAGGGCAGGAATAGGTCTGTTTCATTCCCTTTTGTGTTTTCATCAAAAGTATAGAATTTTTTTTATTACTTTCCTCCTCATCTCATTTCTCAGTATTTCCTATCTTTATCTCATATGTTAAAAAATGCTCAATCTTTCAATAGTCAATATTTCTAATTCTCTTTTATATAATTACTTGTTTTCGTCTTCCTCCATTTTTAAATGTCTTTGTTGTTTTACTTTTATTATTATGAAAAAAGTACACGAAAAAGATGGTTCTAACGAAGATAACTAAGTATAATTTCTAATATATACTTTAGCACAAAGTGAGAAATATCCACTGATACTTCTACAGGAATAACAGGCATAGTATAAGAAGCTAATTAGAATATAAAATCACGATTAGTTTTTGTATCTATTGTATCTCTGAAAGAAAACTATATTTCGTATATAGTATTGCTAAAAGATAAAGCAAGCAGAAAATATGTGAAATACTAAAATAAAATTCCAAAAGCAAGTAATTTTAGTAATTCTATAAATACGGAAAAAAAAAAACTTAAAAATAACGTGAAGAAAAATAATACAACAATGAAGAAAAGTCATACAATTTCCAGTAGAAGAACAGAATTTAGTCTATAATAGTAATGAAAACTTGTAAAATAAAAGAGGTTGCAACAAAACAGGTTCAATGTTCAAAGTGTGAATGATAGGGAAAAACATATCCAGGATAGAAACCCAGAGTAAGTTATTATAAAGTAAGGTTTGGTGATGCTACTTAGGTAAAAAACAAACAAACAAACAAAAAACCTTGAAAAATAAAAATCATGCACTTATTTAATCAAATCATTCAGAACTCAACCTAGAAGTTTTATTTTATATTTTACTTGTATTATAAAAACTTCAAAAATAGAAATGAAAGCTACATTAATGAAAAAGGAATTAAGGGCTGAGCTCATTAAATATAACTAAACACATTTTAAATATAAATACCATGTATTTTCTAATTAGTATCAGGTAAATACCTAAACTATAAATCTGGAATTCTAGTGTCAGAGGAAAAGATCAGAGAAAATTGCAAAGAATGTGCAGATTCATATTATCAGGTCCATTTTTAAAACAATGCGATCTTTTGGGATAATCGCTTTAGGCTTTTTGTTGTTGTTGTTTGATCAGAGATTTCCGTTCCTCCTTTTGTAGGAAATTCGTTTATGTCTATACCCTTAAAGTCTACTTTACTTTTATTTTTATTACTAGATTCTTATATAGCTTTTCCAGGCCATATACGACTAATAAAAAGGAAAATTATTCCAGGAACTTTCTGTAATTCCAGAGCAGAACTGGAATGACCGTAAAAGGAATGTACCACATTGTTACAGGCTTGATAGCTAAAGCGTGAGAGCACAGGCGGGTCTCAAAGCACAGAGGACAGAAATGAGAAGGGCACAGCGTTCTAGGACTCGGCTTAAGTAGCCCAGGCTTGAGCTGCCCGCCATGACCCTCACTGCAAGCCCAATGCCCCACTGCCTCCTGGGAATTTAAGTTTTTGACATCTTAAAGAGTAAAGAGTAAATGCAATATGATATTTTAATTAAATGAAAAAGAACAAAACACAGCAAAGTACAAATGAATTTCTGAATATGAAAACAATTAACATTGTTGTTTTGGTTTTATAAAATAAATCTTTCATCAATATATCAGCATACAATTTCATCAGAAATATAACTAAAGATTCTTGGGATCTGATACATGACAATGGTGGTAAAATATACATTGGCTATGGTATCCTCTCTAGTAATATGCTAATAGCATTCAGCCAACATTTTCAGGTCAGAAGTGCATCAAACTCTGAATATTCATATATCATAAAAATAAAATTAATTGATTCCAAATCTGTATATTTACAATCTATTAGCATTAAATGAAATTTTTTTTTATAAAAAAGCATTTTTCTGCTTAATCTCCTGACTCCATAAATAGTCCCACTAAAAAATCTGTAAGTAAAATAGCAACTATAAGAGAAGACATATTCAGACGCTGCTTGATTTCATATCTCTGGGATTTAGATTGGCAAAGCCAACAGCCAATGAATGAAAGATTTCTTATTGCACTAAGAGACTTCAAGTGTTTCCCTTGGAAATGGCAATAAGAATAATAGCATGTAATAACAATAATGAATCTCATTAGCTTTTTTGATGATGATGATGAACTTAGGTTGAAAATAAGATTAAAAGAAAGAATATTGTGCAAGATGTCCTCTGAAATTATAAATGAAATATATTCTCTTCCATATATATATCCATTTCTTCCAGACAATGTGCAAGGTAGCAGCTATTGCACAGCAATAGAAAGATCATTCCAACCATGAATATTAATTTCTGGTTGTTATCACTGCAGAGGTATAAACTAGAAGCAGCATACATACTTCTTTTTCCCATATCAGCAACATTACCTCTTCTCTGTGACTTAGAGAGAAATTCCCTAACCTCTAACCCAGAGAGAAATTGCCTAATGTCTCTGACAAAGGATTAAGCCATCCTTAATTATTTTTTCAGGGTAAAATCAAGTATGTTTAATTCTTACCCTAGATTTTGGATTTATATCAAAAGAACGCCTAATTTCCAAACCCCCCCTAACGTGTAATAATGTTGCTCACCTCTTGCCATTACATTTGCTTAAAAATAGCAATCGTCTATTTTCAATAAAATTGATGCCAACTATGTGATCCCTAAATTGTAATGACTTCATAAAACAGCTGGTGGTTTTAGGGCTGTATCACTTCAAAGCACTGTTAAAAATATTGATAAAGTTTCTGCTTCAGTAGTATTAAGTTATTGCCTTCCAAAAGAACTGGTACTGGACATGATTACAGGAGTCTTCAATATTATATAACTCTGTAAAACTCTTTCCATTTGGATTGAACTCCAAAGTAGAGATGGGTAAATAATAAGAAATGTGTCAAGTAAACCTTAGCCAATATTTGTCCCATAACTTAAAATCTCTTCCTGTTAAATAAATCATTTCATGTAATTAATGATGAGCTTCCCTTAGGTCACATACAAATCTCTGCTCTCCATCTCCAACCATTACACAAATCTTTCAAAATCCCTCATATAATGGTTCTTGTCTCATATATCAGAGAGCCGTCCAGTTTAAAAGGATGTGGTGGAAGTGGTCTAGGATAAATAATGATCCCTTCATCTGACTGTATTGTAATCTGTATTCCAATCACTTAGTTCAGAGTGAGTATTTCTTTAAGAGATCAACCTTAGAAGGGCTTATAGGCATTTCTTTGACTTGGATCTGTCCAGCATGCAGTGTGTGGCCTTAATGGGGTGTATGCCTCTTTTCCATGGTGTCTTGAAAAAGAGACAAAGGAGTGACAGAAACGGAGTTAGAGAAGTCAGTAAAACTGAATTCATATCCTTCCTTTTGATGTGAATTTTGGCTGTGTGATTTTGGGCATATCACTTAACCCATCTGAGCTTCAGTTTCTTCATGATTTTAACCACTCTCATGCCATCACTACTATTATTTTAATTTAAAGGCTTTTTTTTTTTTTTTTTTTTTTTTTTTAACCACTTAAATACCAAAATTATTTTTTTTTTATTTTAAAGGTTTTTTTTTTTTTTTTTTTTTTAGTTAACAGTGAGTAATAGAAGAGATTTCCAAATCGTCTGCATTTTTCATTTCTTGTCCCACTCCCCATTTTATTCAATGTCCCTATAGTTTCTTACCAAAGCACAGTCTTCATCATGCCTATACCAGTAGTTCCTAAAATTCCTTGCTTTAAAATCTCACTGATGAAAGCTAAGGATTCCCTTCCCAGATGTGCACACATGTACACATTTCTTTTATGATTTCACAACTGGTGAGCACTGGCCCCATTTAAGGGAGACAGCTATGATTTGCATTGAGTGAACAGATGGCAGACAGAAATGTGGGCACAGTTTTGCCTATTTTTTTAAAGGACCCAGAAATCTATTTTTCTAAAATGCAAAATCTCCTAATTTTAAAAAACCTTTTCAAATAATTTTAAAAAGTAAACACTCTATGTGGATCAAATAAAACACATCTTTGAGACAAATAGGCCCAGGCTATAGGTGAGCAGTTTGAAAGCTCAGCTTCAAAGCTTCTAATGCATTTCAATAGATGCTCAAGGACTGACAACTTTCACTCTGCATTCTGAGGGGCATCAGTGAAGACACAGCAGAATGTTGCAGTTGCCCAGTTACCCAGCAAATTGTCAGCTCTTTCAACCCATTGTTTTACATGTGGGAAAACTGAAATCTAAAGAATTAAAATACCTTTCTCAAGGTCTGATAGCAAATTGGTGGAAAAGCTGAAACAAAAACCCAAGTCTCCCAGTTTCCAGTAAATATTCTCTTTCCTCTCTTTGTATCTAATGATTTTACTCCCTCTTTTTCCAATATGTCCCTGATGGGAAAATTCCAAGCTTCCCCCACTGGCCCCACCCCAAGATAGCTCCCTCATCTGTTTGCTCGTTGTTTGTGCTCTTGCCTGCTCATTGTTTTTGCTTGTTGTCTGCTCGTTGTTTTCGTTTTTGTTTTCCTGCTCATTGTCTGTTTGTTTGTTTTTCTTTAGGAGGCACCAGGAACCGAACCTGGGACCTCCCATGTGGAAGGCAGGCACTCAATTGCTTGAGCCACATCTGCTCCCTAAATTCCAAGACTTTAAATAGCAAACACATTTTCTCATTTCTGGAGCTGCTTTTCCTATGATCACCCTGTACATTGTTCTTTCTGTTTATTTATATAGCATTTAATATATAGTTTATAATAAATTATACTAAATTTATTGTATGTATATATAAACAATATAAGACTTTTAACAATGTGAAGAGAAATTAGAAAATACTAGATTCTACATACACATAGGACAATACCTCCATCGTGTTCCCATTATTATGAACATCCTTCTCCTTCCTAAGTTCTTTGCCTGAAATGTGTGGTTACTCCTTCCTGGGCAGTGTTCAAGTCACATTTAAGGGGGACAGCTATTTTGACAGCTGAATAGTTTACTGAATTCAAATTTTCCCTTGCTCTTGCTTTTTCAAATATGGCTTTTATTTACTCAATCCAACAAGTGTCCAATGAGTGCTTACTGGTTCCTGATCTCAAAAATCCAACTACCTTCTTAGGGAGAAATGACAAACATGGGAAATGACAAACAATTCAAGACCACATGCTATATAAAAACTGAGTGGAATAGATAGATAATAGGTCCTCTTTCTCTACATCCCAGCTCAGTAAAACAACACTCAGGATGAGTCAAAATTGATCCATTTCTTTGGATATTTTGTCCATTTCAACCAACAGCTTGAATTTGGCTTCTCAAGTATGAACCAGTTTGAAAAATATAAGTATCTGGTAGTTGCCCAAAATTTGGAGTAAAAAAATTAGTATTGGCCATAAGAGATGATCTTTGATTATTCTTTTAAAGTGGGTTGCTGCATTTGGTATTTTTTAAACCACAGTGATTCAAACACTACGGGAAAAAAATGTAAATGTGGGTCCTTTTTTACAGTATTGCTCAGCAAGAATGAAAACTGATGAATAGTAAAAATGAAAATGATTATGTTTGGAAACAATCAACCTACTTGAATTACTTATAATCCCATTAAATGATATGAATATTCTTAGACCTATGGGACCCAGGAACTGCATTCCATTTCTACTCCTATATCTTCCTTTAGAAAGGCAGAGAGTGGAAACTGGGAGTCCACAGATGCACATTTTTGCATGCCATATGTAGAAAGAGTATTTGCTATTATTTTGGTGATATTATTGTTGGAATTAAGTTTCCCAGTTTAAAACTCATGAAATGTTACATGCACTCTTGATTCTGACTTCTCTTAAATAATTGGAAAATCTAAAATCAACTAACCAAACCTAAGCCACCCCTCTCTCTTTAAATGGAACACACTCTTGCACTGTATATAGACCTCGGCATTCTTGATTATGTCCCCAACCCTGGGCCCAATTAATAAAAGTCATTTATTATCTTCAACCCAATCCTTTTTACTCATTTATGTTACTTGTGGGGCATTTGTAAGTATTTGAAATTGTTTTGTTGTTGTTGTTCTAAAGCATATAATCATAGCTTTAGTTATGTTTTACTAAAAAGATAACAAATTAGTTAACATTTATATAACTCCAAAGTAACTTGTTATTTTAATGTAGACAAGTAACAGTTCACCACAATTTGACCACTTTTTACATTTATATTTAAATGCCCTTGTCAATTAAGTCCAAGTAGTAGTGGTGTTGGGAGATAATTTTCCACGGGTCTCTTGTATTTCTTCACATCTTCTGAGCAAGGTAATGATTGCCTATTGTATGCAATCATCTCAGAGACATTTGTATAAGGAATAGAGTTGGGAGATAGAGCTAGTGATCCCCTCCTGAGGAAAGGAAGGCATTCTTACTGCCATTATAAAAGATTCTGGTTCCCTAAGTTCAGAATTACTCCCTTATAATGCTACCCATTTTGTGTGCAGACATTAATCTGGACCCATCTATGTCTCCCCCTTGTGTCTTCTGCCAGCATCCATGACATTGCTACTGGCTAACCTGTTAGCTTGCAAATAGCGTAAAATCTTAGACCTTACACAGATTGAGTCTTGACAATTAGCCTGGTCATTAATTTTTATGAAATAATTGAATCGTTGGAGCTAATGCTAATCTAAATCATGCCATATGATTTCAAAAGGGCTCATCACCTCACTCATATTCACATAAGGAAAAATATTTAGGGCCATACAAACCTACAGAGCTATTCAGAACATTCTGAGTGAATTGCTCATGATCAGGATACTATATACTCTAGAGGCGATGTGCTTTAATGATTATAACAATAATAATAATAATTAATGACTATGAACTCAGGTTTTTGATTAGACAGACCAGATTTTAAATAAGGGTTCTCCCACTTATTAGCTGTGTGAACTTTGGAATGTTACTTCACTTCCTTAAGCCTCAATTTCCCCATCTGTGAAATGGAGCAATACTTTGTTTCATAATGCTGCATAAGCATTAAATCCAATATTTCTAAAGCATATTAGCAGGAAATTTCGTTGAAAAATTCATGTAGCAGGATAACTTACTGACAAAATGTTTCTTGCTACTATAGACCAGAAAGAAATGAGTGTCAAACTTCTTCCTTTTTTTTTTTTTTTTTTTTCTTCCTCCCAAGTTTCAGGAGGGTGTTCAGGCCTTTATTCCAAGGTTGTAAGTTTTCTTATCCTTAGAGGGTATTTTTAAAAATTATTTTAAACAGCACAGAGTAAAGACCCTAACAGATCTATAAGCCCATGATGAGGGAATGTATACTTGGGAATTAAAGCAGAAAGTATTGAGGGATCCATTCCAGATGTGCTGGATTTCTTGGTATTGATACTATGAATGGAGGAGACAAGAATTAGATCAAGGCCATGACCTTAAGGCAGTTGAACATTGGAAGGGTCTAACTTTGGAGGTGATAATGAGGATTAGCTCTGTAGTTTTGGCATCTCAGTGAAAGCCCATCTGACAGGTTAGTCCTTTGGCAAATGCAGCACCCATGGGGTAGCCTAACCTTAAAGGACCAATTGGGTATGGACAAAGAGCAATTGCCAAAATGACCAATGGGGAGTGAAAGCCAATGTCCTTCCAATTTTCAAGCACAGCACAAAGGAGAAGAAGGATTTTCCATGGTATTGGACGTCTAACCAACTTTGGAAGTGGGGCTATTGAGTTTAATTTACTGTGATTTGGAAACATGTTAAGCATAGTGTTTTCTTTTTGAAGGTCATCATAGAATAATCTAAATCTCTTTAGCAAAGTGCCTGGCAAATAGTATGAGCTCAACAAATTGGAGACTTCATTATTATTATTGTTGTTGTTGTTGTTGTTGTTGTATTCAACATAGGCCATTCTTGTTTCAATTCTCAACTCTGTAACACCTATCTATTTACTTTCTAGAATCCTGGACTTACAAATGTTCTAAGAAGTTGTCAAAACCAACTTCTTATTCAAGGTAGCAACTATTTTTACAGCTTCTCTGACAGATGGCTTTGTATTTTTTGCTGGAATATATTTAGCGACACGGACTCCACAGTTTCTAGTACATTTTCTTTGTGAAATTTCCATTCACCTGCTTTTTCTTTAAATTCAGAATGTTTTTTCATAAGGGAAGAATACTAAATTCCCAGATAAAGATCATTTTCATGACTATATCTTTTTCTAAAAAGGTAGTATATCTACAAAACCAGAAATAAAATATATAGTGATGATACATATTTACTAATACATGAAATGATTTGTATATTGAATCCAATGCAAGAGGCTTATCTGTTCTCACTGTTAATGTTATATACAGAGAACTTGGGATTCTCTCTAAATGTAACTTTGACTGTAGACATGAAGAAAGTCTGAAGAAGAATTATGCAAAAGAACAGAATAGAAGATCATTGTATCTAAGAGGTCATCTTTTTTTTTTTTTTTTTTTTTGAGGTACCAGAGTTGGGGATTGAACCCGGGACCTCCTAAGTGGGAAGCTGATGCTCAACCACTAAGCTACATTGGCTCCCCCAAGTTGGTTTTTGCGCTTGTTTGTTTGTTGTTTGTTTTGTGTTTAGGAGGTACCGGGGACTGTGAACCTGAGACCTCATATGTGGGAAGCAGGCACTCCACCGCTTGGGCTACATCTGTTCCCCTTAGAGGTCATCTTTGATGCAAATTTATACAAATCTCAACAATAATTGAGGATAAACAATAATACAAGAGAAAGAAGTCAAAAGAGGAAGAAAAGCATCTAATTCAAAGCTTCTAAATTAGCTCCCCAAAGTGTTCTGACTTGAATCTAATTCATACTGAACTGGGCTCAAGACTCTCATGATAACACACAGGCATGTTAACAAAGTCACATGGAGTGCAAAGGGTAACCTCCTAGAGATCATGGTGACAGATCCTATCTACCCTACGAATAAATGGTAACATAAACCATGTTTAAAACTGATGGAAGCAGAAATAATTTGAATTACATTAACCTAATTCACACAGACTCAGCTGAAACTTAGAAAGTCATTCCATTGGAGAACATCTTAAATTTTAGGCAGCACATTTTATGTACAATGGGCTTGGGTTATTGAAAGTGCTAACTAATCTTATCAGCCACCTATTGTTAGCCAAACTATGAAATCCTTTATGGTATTTTCCCACAGAAAATTTTCAAGCAATTCAACTAAATAAATCTATTTGAATTCAAAAATATTTATTGTCACTGAGGCATTATGGGGAATGCAAAGATGAATAAAATTTGGGCCCCCTATGCTTTCAAGGAGCTTTAATATAGTCGAATGGCTTTAGATACAGACCCAAAATATCTATACTAGAAGGAAGAATATGGTAAGGATCTTTTGGTAAGAAATTATGGGCTCCTCCAGGGCAAAGCCTTGGTCTCATCCACCACTGTATTCCCTGCTCCAAGAATAAGGTCCAACAGATTTGTTGAATGAATAATTAAAAGACTAGAGAAAAGAAAGATGGATCAATATTGAGCACAAAATGAGAAACAGAGGACATGTCTCTTGGTATAACTGAGGAGAAAATCATAAGGAAAGGATTTGAGCTGGGTTTTCAAAGAATGGGGAAGATTTTGACAGGCAGTTATTGAGGGAGAGGATATTAAAGAAATAGAATTCAGAATAAGCAAATTCATAAATTAGGATAGTGTGAGAATAATTAATAATTAACAAAGTTAAATTCAATAAAGAGCAGAGAGCATCTTTGCAAAAGTTTAAGTTTAGCTAGAAATGTACATCTAGGAGCCAGGATGGAAGGATTCATTTTGTTTTTGTCTTTGTTTTTATCCAACCAGCACTGATTTAACTTATTTTGACAACTGCTCTCTGATATACTTGAGAATATTATCCTTTTCCTACATTTGTTTCAATTTTTTGAAGTTTAATTTATGTTCAGAATAAAGTCATAAGAAAATGAGCTTTCAAACATGTATAAATATGTAATTACTAACCAAATCAAGATTTCTAGAACCTCAAAAGGCTCCCTTGTACCTTCTTCCAATAATGCTCCATCAAAAGAGATTATTCTGACCATAATCACCATATATCAGTTTTGCCCATTTTTAAAGATCATATAAATATCATATAAACACAGTTTAACTTTCTAAATTCAACATTATGTCTATGAATTTCATCCATGTCATTGCATGTAACCATAGTTCATTCTTTTTTCACTGTTGTGTAGTATTCCATTGTATAAAGGCAATTTATTTATCCATTCTACAGTTGGTGAATATTTTGGTTGTTTTCATCTTGATGAAATCAAAGAACTATGGATTATTGTTAGGTTTAAAATCTCCATACATACAGTGACCATATGTTCCATATTTCCTGAATCCCATCCCACTCTACACCTGTTTCTGCCATAATTATTCATAGTGCCCTCTTCTACTCTTAAAAATGCCCTGATTTGCATGATAAATCATATGGTAACCCTACTCATAGAGAGCTGAAGATCAGATGATACAGATAACAAATGTGTTGTGTTTTTTTTGTTTTTGTTTTTTTTTCTGAAATGAAAGACCAAATATAGCCATCACTTACTATCATAGCAGTTGACTGGATCTATGTAGGAGAAATTAATTAGTACAATCAACAAGAATTCCATACCCTGGGAATTTATTACCATGGCAGTGATTTGTTGGCAAATAAGTTTAAAATTCCATTATATAGATTTCTTAAATTAACTTCATTTTAGGATAGTGTGAGAATAATTAAAAGTACAGTTAAAGCTACAGAACAATTTCTTTTCCAAAACACTGTTTTGAGGAGCTCTGTGGAAGGACCAAATGTTAAATTTCATCTCTCTGCAGCCAATTCATTTCACATACATCTACCACAATGCCAAAAGAACAGAATCTGCATCAAGACATTTTACTGAAACCATCATCAACATCTACCTATTTATCTTTTTTTCCTTCCCTTATAAAACTTTACTTACTTTGAAACATCTTATGACTTGACTTCATTTGGTCACTTTTCTTTTATTCAGTGCATAATTAATACTGCTTTAAATTATTATGTTATTTATTTGATATGCCCAAGACTTCTAAATAAAAGGATTTTTCCCTAAGTAACTCAAATTTAATTCCATCTCCATCTCTCCTCTAAGCACTAATTTAATCAATGATTTCCATATGCATTATGCATTTCATTCATCACCAATGAACTGTGCATTGAAATGCCTGTTTCTAATTTCTTCTTGAATATATTATATATCCTAGACCCCAAACGTGTTGATGATTTTTACTGTTATATAAAAGTATCACAGATGTAATTTGTTTCCATTAAAACCGTGTTACTAAGGATTACTTTTCAATCAGTTTGTTAAATTTAGCCCATACACACTAGAAGGCATGAAAAATTGGCAAATGGTAAGATCTTGATGGTCTTATTTAGCAAAGTGTTAGTGTGGATTCATAGCAAAGGTATTACATGGATTTAGGACCTCAAAGGTGTGTTTGAAGAGACCATAGATAAAAGCAGGAAGATTAACTAGACAAAGATTAACTGCCTTCCTATGAAAGGAAAAAGAATTTGGAAATGTCTGTTAAACCAGCAATGGAGAGGAAAAGATTCTTTACTAATTCAAATAACGTATTATTGAAAAAGTGTCTCTCTCAATATGTAGACGTTCGGTAGGGAAGGTTTTGGCAATATTTGCAAAAATAATAACAACAAAAGTTCTACTTTCTCCTTGTTAGTGAGACTGTCTCTTGAAATGATATATGTTCTAAATGAAGAATTTACCTTTAGCATCATTATTGTATAATATAATACTTACTGATAAAAAAGATATTATTTGTTTATGCATTTACTACAAAAATATCCTTTGTGATCATTTGTAATTCTTTATTATTTTGTTGTTGTTGTTGCTGTTGCTCTTTGCCTTCTTGCAATAAAAAGTTAACAGTATCTCAGACTTTATAGAAGCCAAATACACAATTTGGTTTTTGTCACATTTCAATGCATCCAGACATAAAGTCAGCTTATACAGGATAAACAATGTGCCTCTGTTCTGCATTGAATTTCATTAATTTCATTTTGCCTATCAGTTTTTTAAATTAATCCAATTGGTCAAGCTTCCAAAAAAGGAACTTGGAAACTAATTTTAGCTTGCATCTCTCCAGGAAATTTCTAGGCTTGTTAATGGCACTAAAAATGATGAGGTAGTTTTACATGGGAAATTCTTTGACACAAGATAATTAAATCAAACTCTCTGTCTTGAAAACATGAAAACACCATGGACAGTCTTCATTCCATGAGTTCTTGACCTCAGCCATTCAAGCATGTTTTGGGCACCCCTTATCCCTTCTCTCATGCCCTCCTTGGATAAGATTCCAGGCATACCTGAGGTTAATGTGCCTCATTAGTTAGAATCTTCTCTACCTGTGACCAACCTGGATTTTCTCAAAGAAGAATGGCTTTCTTCTATCAAAAACATCAGGAAAACATGCTAAGAAAATTATACATTTCCAGGAAAGCATATATTTAATGATAAACAACATCAAGAACAACGGGAAATGGATACTTCATACACTGTTGGTGGAAATATAAAAGGGTGTAACCACTTAGGAAAATAATCTGGCTGTTACTCAAAATATTGAACACAGAGTTACCATATGACTAGGCAATCCTGCTCCTAGGTATGGATCCAAGGGAAATGAAAACACATATCCACACAAAAAGTTGTAAATGAATGTTCTTAGCAGCATTATTTATAACAACCAAAAGGTATAAAAAACCCAAATATCCATCAATTGATGATAGTAAAATGTGGTATATGTATACAATGGATTATTATTTTACCATAAAAAGAAATGTACTTTTAATACTTGCTACAACATGGATAAACCTTGGAAACATTATGCTAAGTGAAAGAAGACAGTCACAAAAGACCACATAGTGTATGATTCCATGATTCCATTCTTGTGAAATGTCCAAACTAGGCAAATCCATACAGACAAATAGTAGATTAGTGGTTGCCTAGGACTGATCTGGAGGGTTGGGAGGCAGAAAGGAGAATGACTGCTAATGGGGTATGAGGTTTCTTTTGGGGATGATAAAAATGTTCTAAAATTAGTTGTGGTGATGGTTGCACAAGTCTGTGACTATACTAGAAAACAGTGAATTATACACTTAAAATAGGTTAATTGTATGATATATGAATTACATCTCAATAAAATTGAGACAGAGGAGACAGAAAGCCTCAGAAGCTGAAGCAACAAAACCTGGAAGAGAAGAGAGAGACCAGCAGATGTCACCGTATGCTTTGCCATGTGACAGAGGAGTCCAAGATCTCCAACAGCCTGACTTCAGGAGGAAGGCATCATCTTGATGATGATTTCTTTGATTTGGACATTTTCAGGACCTCAGAACTGTAAGCTTGTAATCAAATAAATTCCCTTTGTAAAAGCCAAAATATTTCCTGGTATCTGCTTAAGTAACTTAGCAAACTAGAGCTACTCGATGTTTGAGCATGTGCTGTAGAGCCAGAAAAGACCTCAGGTCAAATCGCAACTCTATCAGTTAATAGCTATGTCCTTGAACATAGCTAGGGTAACCTTGAACTGGACATTCAACTTTCTTTAGCCAAAGACTGACCCGGCTCAGGTAATTCCTATCTGTACAGCAAACACATTTAGATTGCTTAAATTTTTTCTCTATTCTAGAATATTTGGGTCATTTATGATGTTTTCACAAAAATTTTAGATTTAAAAAATGAAAATGGACTTTTAGGAAACCAAGTTTAACCCATTTCATTAAAATGTTTGTCTTTTTAAATTATAGTAACAGAAAGAATACATAACCTTTCCATGGTAGGAAAAAATGAGCAGTTAAAGTGGAACAAGATGCAATGTCAAATTTATAAGTCGTATTTCTAATATTGGGTTTATTATCAGTGTCATAATCAAAATATTTTATTTCTATCCCGATCAGTATAAATTAGGTGAATTGTGAATTTGTATTTCCCAAGTGTGTTTGAATTTAATAATTTTTACACTAACAATCATTGCTCCTCAATTTGTTAATTGCTGAGAAGATGTCAAGAGGGAAGGGTTTTGGAGCTAGACAGACCTGATTCAAAACCCAGGTCAGCCTTTTATTTGCCACGTGACTTTGATGAGTTACTAATCTCAGTGGCTGCAAACTGACTACCCAATATCCATTCTCCCTTCTGTCCTTATACACAAACCCCAATTAGTTCTGGGCATCAATGTGCCAAGTTAATATTGAACTTCCCCAGGTTTGGCATTAGCCATTGAGATACATGAGAAAATTGTTGAGTGGGGCTTCCGAGAAAGATTCTCAAGTAGGAGCAGAATCACCAGGCAATCAATTTTAGCCCTTTCTCTTCAGCCTTCCCCTTTGTTTCTAGAGTAGACACGATACCTGGAATAGCAGCAGCTATATTGTACTTGAGGAAACACACTATACATTAAGATGACAGAAGATTTCTTACACACCATGGAGCAAATGCACCATCCCCGCAAACTAAACCTCTGAACTTTTGACATGTGGAATAACTTAAAATCTCATTTGCTTAAGCCCCTGTTTTCTAGGTTTTCTGTTGTTTGCAGCAGAGCACATGCTAATAGTCTCCTGTTCTGATGTTATCTGAGGACATTAATGGCATCAAGCTCAGTGTTATTGAAATATTCAGCACGTGGTAAATGCTAGGAAATGTTAATTACTAATGTTAGCAGGGATTCTATCAAAAGCCTTAACAGGCATCCTTGAGATCTCTAATGTCTGAGGCAAGACATGAGTTGGGGAGGGACATGAACCCAAATATAGAGCTATCCGTTTCTGTAACTATTTAGTTTTATAAAATTTGTTTGGCTTCTAGTTGCACCTTCACTCAGCTAGGGAAGGCTTCTATATTATATACTTGACCTTGGAGCTACTGCTATTTTCCCATGGTTTCAAAGAAGTCAATAATTAATTGATAACTTTTCTGTTACTGTGGGCAATTAACAGGAGTTACACAGCTTTTGTTACATCAATTTTCCTGTATCTGAGAAGCAAAAAATTGATTTCACAAACTTACTGGTGCGTATCAATCCAATACCTATCCCTAGGTCATTTCTATTTAATGCTTTTGTGCAGTCACTGAAAAAAAGTCTCAGGGCTGTCAAACGAAATATAATTCTGTGGAGTTTTTATCTATTACCTTGCTTTGTAAGTATTTTGGGTATCAGTAATGTACTCTCAAGCTGGGAGATCTGGATATTTTCTTTTCAAATGTTTTCATTTCTGGAAAATAAAACTAGGAGCCAGCTAAAAACTATTACTCATGAAAATCTGAAATCTCAGACGACACTTTGCAAAGGAATTAGAAGCCTCTGTGTGTGTGTGTGTGTTTAAAAAAGAATAGGATTTGTGTTTTAAGCCTCTCTCTTAAATTTTCATAACTGGTTTGAGATTATATAATACAAATATATTTCCAAGACATTATTTTCTGGGGGTTCTCTCTTTCTTCATCTTCCCAGGGAGCCCTTAGTTAGGCAAGGGTAACAGTCAAAGAACAAAGAGAAGAAAGGCATGAGACTTCTGTAATAATAAGCCTTACAAGCAAACCTAAACATTTCTTTACTGAAATAGTTCCTTGTTAACCAACATGCATAAATTATCAGTTCTGTGTTGTGCATATTCTAGGTCCTGGGAATAATGCAGTGAGCAAAACGGTCAAGATCCCTGCCCTCATAGAGCTTACATTCAAGACAAATACAGGTGGATGGGGAGGGGAAAGGTAGAAAGAAAAACATAAGTGAAAAAAACATTTCAGATAGTGTTAATGCTGTGAGGAATATTCTAGTAATGGAAGAGAGAGTAGGTAGTTTGGATGGGAATTTGCTATCAAGATAGGATGGTCAGAAAGTTTTTTAATGAAGAGATTACATTTGAGCTAAAACTTGAAGGACATGGAGGAAAAAGAGCTGTGCACAAACAAGGGGAAGAACATTCCAGGAAGAAAGAAGAGTTTGTGCAAAGGCCCTAAGGCAAGAAAAAGCTTGGTTTGTTCAAGTAGCAGACTTTCAGAAAGCTGAGTGGCTGGAGAGAGCAAGGGGCAAATGGTAGAGGGTGAAGTGAGAACAAAGGTCAGATTGTGAAAAATTTTACCCTTACAAACCGTGGTAAAAATGTTGGACCTTACATTCTGTGACATGAGTAGCCATTGCAGGGCTTTAAGCATGGGAATGATTGGATCCAGTTCATACTTTGTTTCTTCCATCCCACTGTCCTTAATTCTACATTTCATAGGAATTAAAGATTTAAAAAAATACAAAGAATGTAATTGTTTTCCCTCATACTTCAAAATGCAAAAGCTATTGACTTGTTTTGTAAAGAATGGTTTTCAGCCAAGGATGAGTTCTGTCCTCCAGAGACCTTTGACAATGTCTGGAGACATTTTTGATTATAACCATCGGGGTGTGATACTGGATCTAGTAGGTAGAGGCCAGAGATGCTACTAAAGATCCTATAATGTGAAGCCTCGTTCCCCCACAATGCCCAATCTGGCCCAAAATATCAATAGTGTCAAGGTTTAGAAACCATGCTGTAAAAGGAACTCAAACAAGAGAATTGGAAGGACACTTAACACATTTGATTTAACATATAAGAAGTGATTTTTGCTTGACTTGATGCTGGCCTTTTTACTCAAAGATCCAACACCTCGCCTATAAATAAATATACAAATGCATACACATGAATAGGTCAGAAACAAAGCATTCAAACCTCCACTATAAGCTTTGCAAACAGTGATCAATGTAGCTGAGTGAAGAGTTCAAGAAAGAAACACTTACCTGTGTGACTGCGTTTCAAAGTCATGGCAACTTTCAACCCATTGCTTATCAAAACAATTACATTCACTTTGAGAGGCAGTCAGGAAATTGTTTTCCAAACTCTTCCCTGGGATAGAAAATCTACAGCTTCTCCAACACCCCTCAGCTTAGATCTTATTCACAGCAGCGCCCTCCTGAACTCCATTATCTCCTTGATGACTAGGCAAATGCTCAAACATATGGTTTTATTCAATAAAGTAGTGGTCGTGCTATGTATATTTTCATTTTAGGACAACCAACTTTTATAGTGTGGAATTTATTCTCCCGTTGAAAGTTACTATCATCTCATCCTGAGGAAAATTTCCTGAAGATATGAAAGTAGAATCTTTCAGCCATTGTAATTTTATTCTTCATAATTAATAATACAATTGCTGTGTACTTCTCATTTTTGATGCAGTGTGAGAGTCTTGACAGTTGAAAGAGTTTACAGAATGTGTTATGTTGTATTGCTTAATACCATATTAAGGAATCTGACTTGCCTCTGAGACAGGTCTGTTTGCTACATTCCAATGAGACTGTAAGTTACTTTGACAGGGAAAACAGGAAAAAGAAGTCTATACTTATAAATATAAATAAGAACCCAGAAAAAAAGAAACATTTTAAAATTATTCCATAACCTATATGATCATTGAGAATACTGATCCGCAGAAGCATATAACTCAAACACAAGGCTATTTTCTTTTCCTCTAATATCTTTATGAACATAATCAAGACTTTGATACAGTCTTTGCTAGCCAATGCTATAGCCCTGCTAATGTTTATGAATACATATAACTCATTTCCATTTTAAGCATTTAAATCTCCTTAAAAATAAATTCCCTGTAATTCTGTTCAAATTAAATATTGTTTAAAAATCTACCAGAGCCTGTCTCCTCCATAAGAATAACAAAATAAGGCTATTTCATAGATTTGTAAGACTGTTCTAGTGTAAAATATTCATAAAATTGATGATAAAATATTACTATGTTCTTCAACATGCAGTCTAAGTATATAAGGGGAGAGAAAAAAAGGAAAAGTTTACTCAAGATGGAGATTTGTTATTAAATTGAAATAATAGAAGATTAAGAAAAGGATTTTTATTCAAAGGGAAATAAAACACTCCACTTTTCTGATGAATTGTTGCAGTGTTAAAGTTAATCAATTCTGTTTGGTGAGTGCGCCCATGCTAAACTCCTAGAATGAAATATTAACTAGACTTCCTTATACTTGAAAAAGAAGCTATGTTTCGGCTTTTTCCTCCTCTCTCGGAAAAAAAAAAAAAAAGAAGAAGAAGAAGAAAAAGAAAGAAAAGAAAAAAGAATAAGAAAAGGAAAGTAAAACAAAGAAAGGGAAAACAGAAATGGAAAAGGAAAGGAGAGGCAAAGAGAAGGAGGAGGGGAGCAGAGAAGATGGAGAGAAGAGAAAAATGTGGGAGGAGGAACAGCTTTAACAGAGTTTAGAACTTATCATTGAAATAATAATAATATAAAATGTAAGTTTCAGGATGCTCCAGGAGCAAGGAAAAAATAAATTATGAAAATCGTAACATCTAGTGTAACCACCCACTTCAGTAATGACCACTGCACCACACAGCTTGTCAAATTTCATGCCGCCCCCCCTTGGAAACCATGATTACATTAGTCATAACCAGATTTGTACCCTACTAGACCAATCTGCTTGGGGAGCTATTAACTAGGTTTGGGCACTCAGCTTCAGATGGTTTAGAGGGCAATAATAAGATCTGGCCTGCTTACTCACAGTAGCTTTTGAATATCATGCATTGCTGCACAATATGTCACTCTTTAAAGATAAAGAAGTTATATCCTCCAGTAATCATCTTTCATCAGTCATTTAGGTTCAAGTTGCCAGCACCTGGTGTGAGTGTTCCTTTGTAAACATACCTAGATTTCATGCTGCTTTGTTATGTGAGTACTTGCATAATTTATAGCCCCAAGACTTGGCTAAGGATTGTAGGATATCTGCTCCCACTGTCTACATTTTGTTCTTTCATTTGACCAAGCATTTACTTTAAAGAGATAATATTAATAATTCTACATTCCCATTTTTCTTTAAATTGTTTTTTGTTGTTGTTGTTGTTAAACAAATAATTAGTGCAAAATAAAATGGACTTTTCTCTCCATTTTTTGTACCTTGCTCTTTTTTACTAAGTCCAAAAAGCAGGCAGAAGGAAAATTTTTACTTATTCATTTGGAATGTAGCTTTTTTCAACAACGGTTTGATTTTTTTATCTCCCTCATAACACAAGCTCCCTTAGCAAGTAATGTGTGTTCTTGGATTAGGAATTATATTCCTCTTAACATTCTGTAGAAGGTTGAATTATGTACACCAGGGAAAAGAAAAAAAAAACCTTGTTTGCAATTATAATCCATTCCTGTGGGTGTGAACCCACTCTAAATAGATCTCTTTGAAGTTCTTATTTTTGGTTAAGATGTGGCCCACCTGAATGAGGCTGGGCCTTAATCCTATTATTGGAGGCTTTAGGAAGGGAAAAACACATGGAGGAAAAGCTGGAAGTCAACAGAGCCCGGAAGAGAAAGGAGAGGACTTTGCCATGTATGAGAAAGCCAAGGAACCCAAAGATTGATGGCCAGACAGAACCTACAGATCCTAGGAGAAAGCAAGCAAGCCTTCTAGCCTCTGAAACCATGAGCTAATACATTCCTGTTGTTAAGCCACACCATGTGTGGTATTGTCCTAGAGCTGGGAAAGTAAGACACACCCAATGTATATTTCTTAAATAATCTGTTCTCTTTCAAAAGTAAAAGTACTAAGGTGCATTACCAAATCATTAATAGTAAGAGGAAGAGCCACCAAAATCCATTCATAAAGTGGAGTATATTTGCAGCTAAGATATAGACAAGGTATCTATCTATCATCCATCTATCTATCTATCTATCTATCTATCTATAATCATCTTCATTCCAAGTTATTCAAAGAATAAAGGTGAAATTATGAATTGGAATATATCGCTGGCACCTTGCATTCAGCATTAAATTTGTAATCAGTGCCTTTGCACAGTCTGGAAAATGTACTGGTGTTTATTGTTTCTTTAATGCATCCTAAGAAAACAGCTGATAAAATATTCAATAACACCAATGGATGAACATCTAATGTTGGGTTTTCTGGTGTTCCCAAGGCAATAGTAGAGAGGAAATAGTTCTTTTATCAGTAAGAACTCTGTACCCTCTCAACTAAAATGACATCATTTTAATAACCATTTACTCCATCAATGAACACAAGGTTGAATCAAGTAATTGAAATGTACCTACATATTATAGATTCTTATTTTATATACTGTTAATGAGACCAATAAATAAATTACTGTTATGTAGCTATTGAAATAGGAACACACTTGTGTTGCTAATATGAATTAATAAAATAAAATAGAGTTCCTTGTTCCTTTAATCTTGATTTGCCCCCAAGATATAAAACATGTTACACTATCTCAGAGAGAAAGATAATATGAAACAAAGGGCCAAATTGTTATACTCTTTCTCTAGATATCTGCCACCAAGTTACTCTTGATAGAAACAAAAAATAATAGAATTGGTAAAATCAAGCTTCCTGAAAAACTGCAAAAAAGCTAAGAAGTAAAATCTTTCTCATTATTCTGTTTGCAGGGAATGAAAACATAGCCATTGTGGCACATTTCAGCACAACTCAAGGTGAGTGGCAAAAACAATCCTAAACCCATACTCCGTCTCAGAACATCTTAGTCATTTAGCATTCCTCTGAAAAATATCACTTAGTCTGATTTCTTTTCACTTTACCTGTAGTCCCTTTGAAGAGCTGCATTTGACATTCAGTAACAAATCACATCCCTTAAGGCTCTTAAGTCACTTAACACCTACTGTTGACTTGATGTTTAAGTCCTGTGCAAGACTACATTCTCTACCAAGCCAAAAATGTGCTTTCTAGAAATCTGCACAGCTTTCCCCAAACCTGAGTCCCTGTGCAATTGGTCTCCTTGAGGGAGGTTTTTAAAATTGACAAAAAAAAAAAAAAAAAATAGCTGTTTGCCGAAATCACACGAAAGAACTCAGAAGAAGGTATTACTAAACCGATTTCACTGGAGTTTCCTCATAGGGGGAAAACGCACATTAAAATATGTGTTTACTGTATGCTAATTGCTTTCCCTTATAGAAATTCATTAAAATTAATTAAAATGACAGATTCCTAACACTATTTCTAGACATCAATGTAAAATAAAAATCAAGGCAAATAACTAATTCTAGAAAATAGAAATATACCAGATATTTTTTTTTGCATATGTGGTGATGGACATCAAGGAAATCACATAAACATGTCTAAACTTCCTCATTGAATTGCAATTTGGAATATACAAACAAAAGTCAGTAGTGTATATATAAACCTCTAGTTTTTGTGTATTTTGTTTTAAATAATGGTCCTCCAAGTCTTCCTACCATATGGGCCAACTGATGTGGTGTCTAAACAATTTCACATCAAAATATCCAATCAGTCCAGCTATTCCAGATAGCTTGTGGGATTTTGTGGGTTTAAAAAATGAACAGATTGAATATTACAAGTTCAAAGAGGCATCCACAGAGAAACAATCAAAATCCTTAGCTATATAACAGATAGGAGTTTCTGCCAGGAACTCTGTTGGTCCCACTCTCTGAGCAGGCAAGCTTAAGAAAACACTTGTATGATGGAGACATCTCAGTTTTGCATTCGCCTCACATTTACCACCTGGCTAGGTCATCTGTTACAACTTCCCCAAACCAATCTCTTCCTTATTTGTATGTGGAATAGAGGCATTCCCTAAGGAAATACACAAAAATGAGGTGTTTTATGGGTGCAATCAGGATTTAACAAATGACTTATAGCACCTGTCTGAAATGTAGCAGTTTTGCATTTTCTAAGTCCATTTACTATATTTCTGCCATACTCTGGAGACATAACCAAGACCCTAAATGTTTCATCATGTCCAGAAGACTCAAAGAGACAAACTTTTTAATAAAGTAATAAGTTTCTCTGAGCATATCTGTTGCTTCCAGGAAACTATAACTATGATGGTTATTAATATAGGGGGCTAGTGGAAATGCCCTGAATGTTTCCATTGCAATTAAAATAAATAAAATGATGCCAAGGGTTACAGATGGCCTACCTTAGCCTCAAGGGTAAACCACAGTCACATTTTGCCTGGTATGTTTTTTGTCATACCTCAATATTTAGAAAGAATTATATAGAATAGAAGCCGTTTTTAAAAAGCAACTGCTATTGGCCAAACAACAAATTTCAAATATATTTAATAGTAGGCAAACTTAGCTACAGTTAAATAATGAAAGGTAAATGTAATAATACTCTAGTTCATTTCCTACCTCTGTGATAACTCCATTACTTTATTATTAAATTAATTCTCCTAATGCACAGGACATATCACTCCTACTCAGAATCCTTTAATGCCTCCTCACTGGGCACTGGACAAAGTCCAATCTTCTCAGCCTGGAACCCAAGAGGTGGTAAGCCTGCCCCCTCCCTACCTCTCTAAATTTAATTCCCTACATGGGATAAATCTCAAATTCTTCAAGTCATTGTTGGAAGAACAAGAGGTCAGCATTCCCTTAGGAGTTTGCTCACACCGTTCTTTCTTCCTGTTCACCCCTCTCTGCATTTACAAGTGTCACCTTCCTTCAAGACTTCCACAGACGGTGCCAGAGTGTGGTGATGGTAATGTATCACTTTTTCAATAATTATAGCTATTCTTGTTATTAGCTTCCAGACACTGTACTTGGAAAATCCTCACTATGGGAGAATTCCCAGCCTTGGTATTAAGGAATCAAATTTGAAAAATCATTTCTAATTCTCACACATTTCATTCATGCAGTCCACATATATTTATCAACTGTCTACTCTGCCTAGAGATCTTGGCCAATAGTTTCAGACATGTTGTTTTAAAGCATATTAAATATCATTTAAGGGATATCAAATATGAAAATTAGTGACACAATATTATTCTCTAATCCACAGACTTTATTCAAATTTTGCCAATGTCACAATGATGATTTTTATAGCAACAGAAAATCCAAAACAATGCTTGGCATTCAGTTCTCAGGTTACCTTAGTTTTCTTTAATTTAGTTGAGTATTGCATTTCATGACCTTGACATTTTTAAAGCATGTAGTCCAGTTATTTTGCAGAATATCTCTCAATTTGGATTTGTATGATGTTTCCTCATTATTAGATTATGTTCAGATTATGCACTTTTGGCAGGAGCATCTCAGATGTGATGAAATGATGCTGAGTTATTCACAATGCATCATATCAGGAGGTACATGGTATCAACCAATCCCATGATTCTCATGTGGAAGCATATAGTGTGATTCTGGAAGTCAGTCTACCTGAGTTTACATCCCAATTCTGTCTTTGTGTGTGTGTGTGTGTGTGTGTGTGTGTGTGTGTGAAACTTTATTTACAAAATCAGAGGGTGAGTTGGACTTTGCCCGTGGACTATTGGTTATACTAGCAGAATGCTCTGGGTTCTGGATCTCTAGGTTCTTGGCTTATGTCTCATAAAAGAATTTAAGGACATGTCATAGGATAAGCAAGAGTAAAGAGTTTATTAAGAAACAAGAAAACAGTGCACGGTCCTAGACATGGACTGCAGTGTGCTGTAGGGTGAGTCACACACATGGGAGCCCCAGATTAGGTCTTTTAAAACCTTGACTCCTCCCCCTTCCTAATCTTGTGGAGGGGCCCCACCTTTTTGCTGTTCTGATTGCTTGCCTTATGATCCCCACCTGTTAGCTCTTAGGGGCCCAATGAGGAGGCCTGTTTGGGATTATCTGAGGCTTCTCCTTGACCCCGGAAAGAGTTCCAAATGGAATCTTGTAGCTAGGGTCTAGGGAAATCTTTCCAGCAGCCTTCCCCTCGGGAGGTTTCCAGGCGGGATCTCACGGCATTGTTGTCTGTCGGCCATGTTGTCTGCCGGCCATGTTTTCTACCAGGTCTTCAGCTGTGGCCCAAGTCTTCTCTTTCCCTATACTAAGCTGCCTCAGTTATTGACTCCTACCTAGTACAGGCAATAGAACACAATAATGGTAAGTAGACAATCCATCTTAACAAAGGATGTTATATTTGAAATAATCAGCAAATATCTTTTAACAAATGCAGGTCCCTTCATGTTTTTTTTTTTACAGTTTTTTCTTTTTCTTTATTAGAGAAGTTGTGGGTTTACAGAACAATTATGCATAAAACACAGGATTGCCATACACCACCCCACCACCAACACTTTGCATTGGTGTGGAACATTTGTTACAATTGATGTCACATTTGTAAAAATTCTGCTTCATACTAAGTGTAAGTAGATTATAAGGAATATACTTACCCTCCCTGTGCCTCAGATTTCTCATTCATAAAATGTAAATATTAATACCTATCTTCCAGGGTTGCTCTGAGGATTAAAACTGTGCCTGTCCCATAGTAAACACTACATGTCATCATCAGCAACTAGTCCCATGTTTTTAAATCCCATCATAATACCCCTGGTCCCAACATTTCCTACATTCCAAAAATATTTCCAGCAGCTGGACATATAATGGTGACTAGAAGTCTAATAGAAATCTCAAAATTAACATTAAGCATAACTGAACACTTTACATAGTTTATATCCACAGTTCTCCCCACTCATCCCATCTTCCCCATCTCAGATGAAAAGAGCCAGAGGGATTCATTTAAAAACATAAGTCAGATAATGTCACCTCTTGTTTTAGTTTCTAGGCTGCTCAAAGCAAATAACCATAAAATGGGTCGGGTTAAACAATGGGAATTTATTTGCTCATGTTTTGTTTGTTTTTGTTTGTTGTTGTTTTTAATTAGAAAAAAATGTGAGTTAACAGAAAAATCATGTGTAAAATACAGGGTTCCCATATATTACCCCACCTCCAATACTTTGCCTTGGTGTGGAATATTTGTTACAATTGATGATGGCACATTTTTATAATTATACTATTAATTAAAGTCCATGGTTTAACTTAGGGTTGCCTGTTTGTGCAGTGTATTTCCATAGATTTTTAAAACTTTGTGTTCTATTACCATATATTCAATCTAATGTTTCTCCTATTAATCATATTCAGATATATATTGCAGTGCTGTTGTGTTCCCAATATTGTTCTACCATCATCACCATCCATTACCAAAACATTTCTATCATTCTGAATAGGAACCAAGTACATTTGAAGTAGTTCCCTTTCCATATCCCCACCCCAAACCATGGTTACCTATATTCTAGATTCTGATTCTATGAGTTTACTTATTCCAATTGTTTCAAATTAGTGAGATCATGCAATATTTATTATTTTTTGTCTGCCTTATTTCACTCACCAACATGTCTTCAGTGGTCATCCATGTTGCTGTATGTATAAGAATTTCATTCCTTTTTATGGCTGAATAATATTCAATTATATGTATATACTGTGTTTTATTTATCCATTCATCAGTTGATGGACACCTGGGTTCCTTCCATCTTTTGGCAATTGTGAATAATGCCACTATGAAGATCAGTGTGCAAATAGTTGTTCGAGTTCTTGCTTTCAATTCTTTTGGGGTCTACACTTTGTAGTGGAATTGCCAGGTCATATTTTAGTTTTATGCTTACCTTTCTGAGGAACTGCCAAAATGTCTTCCACAGCAGCTGCACCATTTTACATTGCCACCAGCAATGAATGCGTGTCCCTATTTCTCTGCAACCTCTGTAACATTTGTTACTTTCCAAATTTTTAATAGCTACTATTCTGATGGGTATGAAATGGTAACTTATTGTGGTTTTGATTTGCATTTTCCTGATGGCTAATGATGTGGAGAATCTTTTCATGTGTTTTCTGTCCATTTGTATATCTTCTTTGGAGAGATGTCTGTTTAAGTCTGTTGCCCTTTTTGTAATTGGGTTGTTTGTCTTTTTCTTGATAAGTAAAATGTTTCTTTATACATACTGGATATTACTTTTCTACCAGATATGTGGTTTCCAAATATTTTCTATAATGGTGTTAGGTTATCATTTTATTTTCATGATAAATTCCTTTGAATAACAAAAGTTTTTTATTTTGATGAGGCCCAATTTATTTTTTCTTTTGCTGCTTGTGTTTTGGGTATAAAGTCCAAGAAGCCATAGCCTAACACAAACTCCTAAAGATGCTTCTCTACAATTCTCTTATTGGAGTTTGACAGTTCTATCTCTTATATTTAGGTCTTTGATCAATTTTGAGTTGATTTTTGTATATGATGTGAAGTAGGGGTCTTCCTTGCATTTTTTTTTTTTTTTTTTTTTTGCAAATGGAGATCCAGTTTTCCCAGCATCATTTGTTAAAGAGACTATTTTCCCAATTGAGTCGTCTTTGCCACCTTGTCAAAAATCAGTTGGCCATAAATGTGAGAGTTGATTTCTCAGCTCTCAATCTTATTTCTTTTATATATATGTCTGTCCTTGTGCCAGTACCATGCTCTTTTGTTTACCATGGGTTTGTAATAAGTTTTAAGATTAGGAAGTATGAATCCTCCAACTTCATTCTTCTTTTTCAAGATGGCTTTATCTATTGGGGCCCCTTAACCTTACATATAAATTTTCCATTTCTTACTTTTCCATTTCTGCAAAGATTGTTGGAATTTTGATTGGGGTTGCATTGAATCTATAAATTGCTTTGGGTAGTATTGACATCTTAATGATATTTAATCTTCCAACCCATAAACACAGAAATGGAGTGGCAACCCCACCCCTTCCAACCACTTGCCCAGCAGCTATCCTCTCCTCAAACACTGGGATTAATACTCCACACTCTCTAACCACTGGGATGGCAGCCAAGCTCTCTGCAAATGCTTAAGCACAGGCTCCACCATCTCAGAACACTGGTGTGGCAGGACTCTTCCTGAACAATGTGATAGAAAGCTCATCCTCTCCAAGAGCCAGGGAAGTATCATCCTTTACACACACATGGGTGGGCCCATTCTCTTGGCCTGAGAAGATGTCTTAGATATAGACCTCGCCTTCCATGGTTCTTCCTTGAAGTGATTTTTCCTTCAGTCTGTCCCTTTTCTGTCCCTTTTAGTCCAGGTTGGCAGTGGTTCTATTCATAGAGTTCTCACACAAAAAACTTGTCATATTTGCATGTAGTATGCGGGGTCCCAAACCATCAGATAAAATAACTTTCCATAGATCCTTTCTGCATAATTGCACCCCCAGTTTTGAGTTGCATGGAAATTGCTGACTGGTTTCATGTTCAGTTAAATAATCCCCTGGAGGGCTATTCTCTGGGGATTGGTTTTCCAGAAACTACATATTTTCCAAACCATCAATTTATGGTTTCTTTGTGCCCATGAGTTCAGTTCTCAGCTTATCCCTTTCCTCTTGCATTTTATATAAGCTGCCAGGAGAAACCAGTTGCACTTTCCACTTTTAGCTTGGAAAGCTCCTCAGATAAATATCCCAGTTCATAGTCTTCAAGTTATGCTTTCCATCTGACATCAGAACTCAATTTTGTCAAGTTCTATGCCACCTTAAAACAAAGATCACCTTCCCGCCATTTCCCAATAACACATACATCATTTTCTTCTAAGTCCTCATGGGAAGTACTTTTAGCATCCATATTCTACAAACAGTTTTGTCAAAGCAATCTAGGTCTTTTCTATCAAATGCTTCACAATTCTTCCAGCCTCTACCTATTCCGCAATTCCAAAACCTATTCCACATTTTTCTATTTGCAATCACAGCACCCCACTCCTGGTATCAAAATCTGTTTTAGTTTCCTAGGCTGCTCAATACCATGAAATAGGTCACATTAAACAATGGTAATTTATTCATTCTGTTTTGAGGCCAGGAAAATGTCCAAATCAAGACATCAAGGCAACATTTTCTTCCTGAAGATTGGCTACGGGCAATCCTGGGTTCCTCTGACATATGACAAAGCAATTGCAGCATCTGCTGGTCTTTCCCTTCCCTTCCAGGATTCATTGATTTCAACTTCTTGCTGCCCATGGCTTTATACATCTCTAAATTTCATTCTCTCATAAAGGACTCCAGTGTTAGGCCTAAGACTCATCCTGATTTAGGTGGATAGCACATTAACTGAAGTATTCTCATCAAAATGTCCTATTTATTATGGGTTCTCACCCACAGGAATGGATTAAATTTAAGAACGTGTTTTTCTAGGGTACATACAGCTCTAAACCACCAAACCTTTCTATGTGAAATACTTCAAAGCCAATCTTATCTCTCAAAATAAAACCTTTGGGCTCTGGGTAGTTTGTCCCAGCTATCTCTACAAGCTCACATCTCTTCTTTCACTCATCAGACCCTTACTGTTCCTCCTCTCAGAAGCTCACCTCCAGTAGATATCCAAATGGCTCATTCCCTCACCATCTTTCAGAGTTTTGCTGAAATATCATATCAGATAGAACTTCTCCATCCTTCTATATTTTTTCCTTAGAAATGATCACGAGTTGAAATATTATACATTTATTTTTGCTCATTCTCTTTTCCCTCCCACTCTCCATCCAATACATCTGACTATAAACACCATGAAAGCATGGGCTTTGTGTTATTCACTGCTCTATCTCTAGTATCTGGAACACTGTCTAGCACAAAAGAGGAAATCAATTAATATTTGCTGAGTTAAAGAATGAATACCTTCTTTACCTGGAATATTCTTTAAAGGTAAACTAGCTTTATCGCAAGGATACTAATATATTATAGAAGTTAGTTATCCATGTTTAATAACCTAGAGATATCTTCTATAAGGCAGACATTGGTGGCTTAAGCAAATTTCATTTTGTTTTAGAATATAACAGATCACCATCATTCTTAAAGACATTTATTTCTCAGTATTCACAAGGCAGTAGCAAACATTTTTGCTGAGCCTTTAAGAGATGATCAAGTTCAGCATAATTGTCAGAAGTATAGAAGGAATTACTAATTTGTATCTTAAAGCTTTCCACTTACTTAAAAAAAATGTGTACATTTCTTAACTACTCAAGTAACCGCTACCAATTATTTCTGCGTTGAAATACACTAACACAGCTATCAGCTAATTAATAGTGTATACTATGTGCTTTATGCTCTGATTTCTTGCTGTTTATTCTGACAACCATCTCAATTTTGCTGCCTAATCTCACTTTATAAATAAAGGAAAAACATTGTTCTTTTCCATTTTCCTCCTCCCAGTTGCCCCTTTTGTCTCATTTGATCTCATTTTTAGTTTTTTATTTCTGATAGGAAATGGAATTTTCTGTATTCAATATACAATGGTCTGTATCTTCATCAATTTTGCTTCAGTGATACTGAAATCTTGAAACTGATAACTGCAGCCTGTCAGAAAGTATTTCTATAATAAGATAGCAATTTCTATGGTTCATTTTTATGGGAAGTTTCTTAATGAATTTTTAAAGCATGTATTTTTTTCTTCATACTTAGCACCCAAGTCTCTATTATTTTCATAAACATTTTTGGGGATGGTATATCCACATGTAAAACTTTGATAACATCCTGTATTATGTTCTTAACAAATGTAGAATGCAATTATTTCAAATCTGTTCAATTAATACTGTATTGCTTTTTTATGCTGGTCAGCCTGTCTTTTAAAGCTCTTTGCATAAATAACAGGAGCTTAAACCACATAATACTTGGTGTTTGAGGAGGGGGAATGCTTTGAAAGGCTCAATTCTCTAAGTAAAGTAGTTCTGAAAACTGTTTTCATTTCCTTGATGATAATCCAACAATTTCTACAGTCCTTAAAATAAGACAAAGCAGTTAAGCCGTGGGGTTTCAAGCCTTACCTAACACTGGAAGTAAGCTTAAGTCTTATTTGGAAGGATGTAAAAACATTTTTATACAAAGAAAAATTAATAACCTCAAGAATTTGGATAAAGACAAAATAATCCATACACTCTAATATTTCAGTTTATTTGGGGAGTCTTTGAAAAGTGGTAGAAAGGAAAAAACAAACATCTTAAATATAACTTGAAAGGAAAATTCTATGCCAGCTCGATGATGCCAGAAGAAACTTCTTGGTTTGATAATTGCAGAAATGGTACAAGATGTTAGGAAATAGAGACTGTGATTCTCTTATTATCTCTAAGAAAGCTCAATAACAGTTTGTTTTAAGGCACAATAATCCAAGCTGCCAGAGCAGGGTCCAGAAAAGCTATAGCCCTGGATCAAATCCAGCTGCAGGCTTGCTGTGGAATAGTATTTACATTTTTAAAAGGTTGTAAAGAATAAAGAATATGCAACAGAGACTATATGAGGCCTAAAATATTTATTACCTGGCATTTTATTTTTTAAAGTTTGATGATCCCTGTTCTGAAAGGTAGTCCAAAATTCCAATTTAGGATATCTTTTGCCTTTACCATGAAAGCAGCAAACTAGGAAAAATAGAACTAGAACCAAGAAAAAGTGAAAATATCATATCCATCACAAAAACATATCTGGGAATATATACTGAATGCAGTGATGTGCTGGAACTGGTTCATAATAGTAAGACCTGGCTGGCCATATCCAGGAATTTTGTGAATGAGTTGTTAAACTATAGGTAGCTTGAAATCAGCTATCAGTGGCAATGATACACCATGAAAATTAGCAAATGCTACAAATAGTGCTTTGGGGGAATTATTTGTTTTTGTTTTGCTCATTTGTTTGACATCCAGTTTATTAGTACACAATTGACCATTTCTTCCCTACATGAATTATAAAGTAAAAATTCTATCATAGGATCTTGGAGTTGAAATGATCTTTCACAAACCTCTATCTACCTCTACCAGTGAAGTGGTCCTTGGCCTTTCTCATACATTTCATCTGACTGAAAGTCTACTTCTTGAAAAGTAGCCCTTTCTATTAGGGATTTGTGTAACAACTACCATGGACTTCCATTTCTATAGTATTGACTAAAAAACCTTCTTGCTACAAAATGCAAAGAAATTCTAGAAGAAGTATAGCAAGCATTCCTTTAAAAGCATAACCACATTGCCTTCCCCCCATGTAGTACGTGACTCCTGGGGATGAGCCTCCCTGGCACCAAGGGATTATTACCAAGCACCAACTAGTAATGCATTTGGAAAAAGATCTTGACCAAAGGGAGAAATATTAAACACAAATTCATTTTTATGTTGAAGAGATTTTAAAGTGAGTCAAGAGATCTTTCTGGAGGAATCCTTATGTACACCTCAGAAGGATCTCACTCCTGCCACAGTAAACAATGCCTCAAACAGGGGTGCTCCTGAGGGCTCTAGAGACATCTGGACCCTATAAGTAGGGCAGAAACCTCAGGGAATTGGCATCCCATCGATGGGCCTTTTCTGAAAATATATGATAACTTATCTCCCCAATGTATCACAGTTAGACTCATTTATAATTTCCCTACACTTGGTTCTTCTGCCCCTTTTATTTGAACCTATAAATAGCACTAAACCTGTTAAATATATGTCCCAGAGGCTTAAATCTTCAGTCTGTTCATATGCCTGAATCTCAGCAGAGTTGCAGCCAACACTTACTCTTCAGTTTATCGGATATGCCTAGGACAACTAACAAAAGGATGATAATGGACAATACCCATCCCCAAACCCAGAGAGCATCTACATCTGCAAGAAAGACAGTTCTATCCATCTGCCCCATGGAATCTAAGCCCATTGTCAATCAGAAACAGAGTGGGTATCACCATCCCAAAATCCTTAAGATTGAGGAATGAACAAACATAAGGGGAGAATGCCACTATGGACCAAAGTAGACATTATTATTCTAGTAATGGAAGAACTTGTAACATTGACATAAAGACAGTGGTCACCAGAGGTTCTGAGAGGAGGGAGAAGGAAGAATAGGTATTAAATGGGGGCAGGTGGGGGGCATTGGACTTGTTCTGAATGATATTGCAGTGACAGATACAGGCCATTATACATTTTATCAAAACCTATAAATTGTATGGTGTAATGTGTAAACTATCATGTAAACTATAGACCATGGTTGGTAGCAACACTTCAATATTTGTTCAATTGTAACAAATGTACCACACTAATGAAAGATGTTGTTAATGGAGGAGGGTGGGATATATGGAAATCCCCTATATTTTCAATGTAACTTTTATACAATATAAAACTTCTTTAAAAACAGAGAAAAAAATCAGAGCTATATGAATACATTTGTCTCCTTAAAGGAATAAAAACCACAAGAAAGCTAGAAACCAGATGATCTAGTTTATGAGCTGAATCTCTAGAAGCTGTATGGAGAGTTACTGGTCTCAAAATCAAAGAACTTAGAATTTAAAATCATTCAAATACAGGAGAGGAGGGAGTGTTAACATTCAGGTTCACAGATGAAGGCAGTACATTTCAGTGATTAATAAATCAATAAAAAGCTTCTAAATGAGCAGCCATCCAACAACTGGTACAAGGAGGTGAGAGGAAATTATAATTTTCCAAGGTTGGATTCTGATTGGGAAAAGAGTCTTCCCTGAGAAGTCACAGGCCTTTGTTTCAAATTTGAATTTCTTGCTTGATCTGGGTACTACCAATCTTTAAAATGAACATTAAAGGGCCAGTGATAATCATTAAAGACATTTGGCAGACACAAATGTAAACCTACTTTAAAAGGTGGATTGCTACAGATAAAGCTCTGCTAATGACAATCCCACAAAACACAAAGTTACAGAACACTAAAGGATATAACACAAGCAAGGTAACCTATATGGTCAGCAGACCCGACAAATACAAAATATTTTAAACAAAACTGTCAGAGGAATTTGAGTCTTACCGGCCATTGGATGGGGCTGCCCGTGGTTGGTGTGTGGGGCAGCGCGAGAAGGGAAAATGCTACCACCGGCCCTGGAACTTCTGCCCAGGACACCTTGTAAAATGAATGAAAATAAATCTGGTGACACACAGAAACTCGTTGATGTCAAGTGGAATTTGGCAGAGAGGTAAAGAAAAAGAAGGAGTTTATGGTTTTCTTCAGAAGACATCAGGAAGTAAGTGAATAGAGCTTCTAAACTGAAACGCTGTGTTTGCAGGAAAACTGGTGCTTCAATTGGAGGTGTTGCACCACGATGTAAACAAAGATATTTCCTACGTGGCCTTCAGAGAGAATGTATTTTCCAGATTACTGGCAATTTTGGGTCATTTTGTTGGAACCATCGACCTGTTTAAATAATTATTTCTAATAGTTATAGAGAGTCCTTACCGTGTACCATTGGCTTGGAATTTATTGAGACTATTCCAACTTATAGCTTATTACCAAGCCCTTGTTGTAAGAATGCTTGGTTTCACAGAAACTGTTTACAGGTTCAAGCAATAAATGCAGGAGTGTTTTTCTTCAGATGCACAGTATGCAACAATAGTGGTATATTTCAGAAGGAGATGTTGAGAATGGGAATTCATATTCCTGAAAAAGATGCACCTTGGGAACTAGAGGAAAATGCTTATCAAGAGTTTTTGCAGCACCATAAGCATTTTGATGTCCGACAATGTCGTTGTAAATAAGGGCAAGAAAAGTATGCACCTGTTAGCAAATGGGAAATAAAGCGCTGTCAATGTTGTGGTTCTGGTGGATCACATTTAGCCTCTTCCTCACTACAATCATGGGAACAAAACTGGGAGTGTTTGGAATGTAGAGGTATCATCTACAATTCAGGGGATTTCAAAAAAGCCAAAAAATACACTTTGCCTAATTCAAATAACGTAGGAATTACTGATTGTTTTTTAGAAGAGTCATCATCTAAATTACTCAAACAGTCACCTAGAGCCCAGAGTAAAGATCTATGAGAATACCATTAGAATTCCCACTGGTCTGGGTAGGAGCAAGGAATCAACCTGTGAGAAGAAGGCAAGGCAGCAAATTTAGAAGAGATATTTCAACTATATTAATAGAGTTAGGATTCTAAATTAAAACAAAAACTAAGAGATTATATATCAACAAAGCCAATATCTGGAATAGTGCCTTAGATGAATTCAGAAATCAAGACTTTAATCCTGCATACTCAATTGAAGTAGCATATTTTAATGAAAATGATAATTTTGGATGAGTGAATCCTGGATCAAAGCAAGAATTCCTGAGTCTTTAAATTCAGCATCTTGAAAGCTCATCATTGTTTGAAGGGTCCTTGTCAAAGAACTTGTCTCTTAATGCTCAAGATAAATACTTCAATAAATATGGCTGACTTAAACTCGGCAATAAATGAATGCTCTAACTACCTAGAACTTATTGTCTTAGACATTAAGTGATAAATATATGTTGGTAAAAGACATACTTTTCTACCATGTAATTAAGAGAGTCCAAGCACCCTTTGAAAGTTTTAAGCAGGGTCTGAAAACTCTTGGTGTTTTAGAGAAAATTCAGACTTCTACAGAAGCATTTTATAGCATCCTCTGTCATAAATCTGAGAATCTTTCTGTGAAAATTCTCAGTGATCTTTTTACAGTCAACCCATTATCTAACATATAAACTTTAGGATTTTGGAACAGTTACTTATAAGCTATTGAGATTGGTAAATCTGCAACAACAATGGAAGACATTCTTATTTTTGCAACTGGTTGCAATTCCATTCTACCTACTGGATTTAAACCCACCCCTTCAATTGAATGCCTGCATATGGATTTTCCTATTGGAAACAAGTGTAGTACTCTAATAACTAATATATATAAAGAATTTCAAGAATATATGGACTTTGCCATAAGAAACAGTCTAAGACTAGAAAAGGAAGAAAGTTCTCACTATGTGGGACATTTGAAGCAAAGATGTTTCTTTCAAAGCTGCTGTTGATCTTTTCTTTGTTTAAGAAATCTGTCCATCATCACTTTTGAACAAACTTGTCAACTTCTTGGCCCAATAAAATTTTTATGAAAATAATACTTTGGCTTTTTTTTTTTTTTTTACCGGGAGGTCCCGGGGATCGAACCCGGGTCCCTCCATATGGGAGACGGACACCCAACCAGTTGAGCTACATCCGACCCCCTACTTTGGCTTTTTAAGCTAAAGAAATTTTTTGTTGAAGTGTACTAATCAAAATTGGTGATTTTTTTCATTGTCTTAATATACTTGCTTCATAAATTTCAATATACTTACAGAATGACCGTACAGACTTTCTTGAATTATGATAGCACAGTATATATAAGAAAAAACTGTTTAATTCACTATTTTTCCAAATTGTTAGCTGAAAGATGCCACAATATTTTTTCTCTTTTTATGCAGTTTTCAAATTTCTTATTTTCTTTATCCTGAAGCATTATTTAGAAAAGCTAATTGGATAATTCCTCTTATATAAATCAGAGGTGTATACTCTGGGGTATATGTTTATGTGTGCTTTTCTAGAATGACACTAAGTAGGTTGTTAAAATGTTTGAAAATTACTGATTTATATTAAAACAGACCCACACTATGTTAGGTTATGCATAATGGGAAATATTATTATATAAAAAAGCAGAATTGCACAATATTCTGAAAACTATGGGCATCCCATTGGCTTAAAAACACTTTGGAGGTGGATATAAAATGTATTTGAAAATACTTAAGAAAGTGTGTCTTCTTTTAAAGGCTTGGCTTTTTAAATTTTTTCTATATCCCATTTATGGTATTAAACCACATTTATGTCCGATCCTCAATCAGTTTAAGTATGTGAATTGTTGCTGTAGATGGTCATATGGTAGGTTTGGCTATTTGACATTTATTTATTACCAAGGTGGTTGTATGATAGGCAGCCTGGCATCATAAAATTATAGTTATTTTCTTTGCTCTTGAGAGATATCTGTTATTATATAAGAAATGTAGAAATAAAGTAAAAACAACAACAAATAAACAGAATGAAAAATCCACTCTAATCTCACCACACAGAGATAACTACTGTGTTTGTGTACGTCCTTCTACAAACCCTTTAATAAAATATTTGTATTTCCTTTCTAAACTCTTAAAAAAACTGTCAGATTTAAATGTGAATGAATAATTATATTAATAGGAAAAAGAATTGAAGGCATAAGTTATAATAAAAAGGCATAATCAAAAAAGACCTGAAAATTTTTAAAAAAGAACAAAGTTAAATTTCTGGGGAAAAAAACAAATAAATTCTCAGAACATAGACATTAAATTTGAATATATATATATGAAGAAATTACACAGCAGTGAACACAGATAAATAAAAGACTTGAAGAAAAGTTAACAGACTTTGAAGATAGAATGAGAAGGCCTAACATATAGAGTATCTGAAGAAAAGAATCCTGAGAATGGGAAAACCTGACATATTGAAGATTACTACTGAGAATTTCCCATAACTGATTAAAGATAAGAGTCCTCGACTAGGAAAACATAGTTAATAAAATACAGAAAAAATAAAAGTAAAATCTACACCTGGCCACATTGCAATTAAACTGTTGGATAAAAAGGCAAAGAACAGATCCTAAAAGTACTCAAAGAGAAATAAACAGATTAATTCTCTTAAAAAAAGACAATTTTACCTTTAGTAATATTTTAGTAGCAACAATGGAGTCCAGAATATATAGGAATAAAATTAATGTGCTAAAAGAAAATTATTGATAATCACTATCCAGCTAAACTCTTATTCTAGAATAAGGAAAAAATAAAATAATTTTAAATCAAGAACAAAAGAGAGAAGGTTTGCTCTAAGGAAGGACATACTTCATGGTAAAGAAGTTAAACTCAGAAGGAAGAAATGTATTGCAAGATGGAGTAGTGAGAAAAGAATATATTGGGTGGATTGCTAAGTCTAAAGAAGTATAGACTATATAAGATAATAATAAAAATTATTTCTAGTGGGATGTGGGGGAAAGTAAAATTAAAATACCAGAAATCAAATAACATATAAAAGCATTTTAATCTTTGTATTTTCAGGAGAAAATGATATAAATTACTTTAGATTTTATGTCAAATATGTATGTTATCATTTTTTAAATTTTAGAATTTTTTAAAATTTTAGAATGTATAACTTCCAAGCCAGGGATGGAAAAATAAAAATCATAAAGAAAACTTATCCAATATAATAGAATAAAGATAAATAGAATCATAGAATAAAAATTAATTTGCTCTAAAACTTCCAGATGAAATATAAAAATATCTTCTTCCATATTAATGATTTTACAAAAAATAGGGAGTATTTGGAACAAAATCCATACAAAGGCAGGAACCTACAGAAATAAGTAGAACACTGAAGCTCACTTTTGCATTTAATGCATTTACTGAGCCCAGGGAATTTAAGCTTAGATTTTATGGATTCAAGAGAATGTCGGGGAACAGAGACAAAGACCAGGACCCACGTCCAAGATGGAGAATATGACAGGACACTCATTTTTAAACCTGTGACGCCCACAGGCCTAGACTTTCAATGCAAGGGTATATCAGAAAAAAAACTCTGCTCCCTTCCCTTCTCCTACCACCAAGGGCCTGTTACAAGAAGATGACCTATCTCAAATGCTGTCACTATTGAAGGGGGAAAAGTTGAACATTGTAAATGTACTTAATTCTACTGAGTTGTACACTTGAAAGTGCTTAAAATGGGAAATTCTGAGTTGTGTATATGTTTCTACAAAAAATAAAAGATAAAAATTTTAAAATGTTTCCCTTTGAGAATGAATAGCCACAAACAGTCTTCTCTTGAACAGTTCCCCAAATTTAATGGTATCAATTTGGTAGTGCTACCCAGTCACATAGCAGGAACTACTGGAAATAGTCTCTGAAAAAACCCATGTTCATCCCAGGCTGAAAAGCATCCACACAGTTAAAATTCCAAGAAATATGAGCTCACAGCAAACAATACAAGACTCACATGAAAGCTATGTACTATGAATAACAACCAACAGAAACAAGAGAGCAAACTCTGACCTGCAAAGAATTCCGATATTGGAACTGTCAGACACAGAATATAAAAGAAATATTTTTAAATATATAAATATTTTTAAAGACACTGAGGTAGAGTATAATGACTAAGAATATTTGAAGAACAAAGTAGAATGTTCTAGGAATGAATATTTTTATAACTGAAATATAATATGTGATTATGATCTATAAATATATAATTAAATGTTAAGGAATATAATATATAGTTGAAACAAAAATAAGTTCAATAGATGGGGTTAAAAGCAGCTTAGATGCAGATATAATACAGTTGAAGAAATTAATGACCTGAAAGATAGAACTGGAAATTATCCAGCAATGAAATACTAAGTAAACAGAATGGTAGAAAGTGTTTTTAAAAAGAGGGTATTGTACATGGAGAAGAGAATGAGAACATTTAAATACAGCTACTAAGGGTTTCAAATGAATAACTGAGAATTATTGGATCAGAGAAAATATTTTGATGAAATAATGGCTGAGAAATGTCCAGAAATGATTAAAGGTAGCAATCCACAGATTCCAAATTCTCAATTAATTCCAAACAGAATAAATGAAAATATATTATAAAGTTTAAAATGGAGAATAAAAATATGCAGGTAATACCTCAAAAGAGGAGTTAAAATGATCAAAATAGTCTAAGGTCTAATGTCCTCATATTCTTTAAGAGGGGCATAAGTTATTAAGTAACTTCGGAATTGGAAAATTTAAGAACACTTGGAGTTCTACAATAAAAACTAAAATATGATTACTCAAAAGAAAAAGAAATATGAAAAAATATATATTTTTAAAAGTTAATGGACGGGGACGGATGTGGCTCAAATGGTTGGGCGTCCGTCTGCCATATGGAGGGAACTGGGTTCAATCCCTGGGACCTCCCGGTAAAATAAAAAAAAAAAAAAAGTTAATGGAGAAAAAGAAGAAACATAGAAAAGAAAGGACAAATAGAAATAATTAAATAAAATCATTAAATAAAATGGTAGAAATAATTATAGAAATGTAGATGGACTAGATGCACTTATTAAATGTAAAAGATTACAAACAGGAATTAAAACCTAAATCCAGATATATACTTTATGACGACATTTCAGACAAAATAGGCTAAAGGACAAAAAGTATGAGGAGACATAGAGAGGATCACTACTTAATCAAAAGAGATTAAATACTCTGGGAAGAAAACAAAAGCAATTCTGAAAGATAGTGCACATAATGATAGTCTCAAGAGTATATAAAGCAAAAATGGAAAGAATTACAAAACAAAATAGATAAATTCACCTCCATAGTGGGTTATTTTAACACCGTCTTTCAGTAATTGTTAGATCAAGCAGTCCAAAAAAATCAGAAAGGAAATAGAAAATTTGAATAATAGAATTAATAAACTTAATCTGACAGACATATATGCAATATTGCATCCAATAAGTGCAGATAAATTTTTGGTATTATCCAACCTTGGATTTAAGGATTCCATTTTTTAGTAAGTGTTTGCAAATTCCAAAAATATAAGTGAATCATGCTTGTAAACTGATCTGTTAATCTGGGCATGATTAGGTTAGGATTAGGGCATTGAGCCCCACCCCTTGGTGGGTGGGGAATTGCATATAAAAGGCAAGGCAAAGGACTGTTGAAGCAGTCTTTTGAGAAGAAGTTTTAATGTTGGAAAGAAGGCCCCAGGAGAAGAGAAGCAAGCCGTTTGCCTGATCGTCTACAGCTGACCTTGTAGAGGAAACAGGAGCTAAGCCCAGAGAGAAACACAGCCCCGGGAAGAGAGGAACCCCAGAAGCCTGAACCCTGGCAAACGCCGACAACTGTCTTGCTCTAACACGTGGCAATGGACTGTGGTGAGAGAAGAAACTTAACGCTTTATGGCCTGGTATCTGTGGACTTCTACCCCAAATAAATACCCTTTATAAAGACCAACCCATTTTTGGTATTTCACATTAGCACCCCCTTTGGCTGACTAATACAGGGAGCATCCATTTTCTTGCTCTTTCCAGTTTCTATAGAGAAAACTGCACACATTCCTTGGCTAGTGTTCCCTTCCATCTTCTAAAACCAGCTCTTACTGATTAAGTCTTTCTCATATCCTAGCACTCTCACACTGACCATTTTGCTTCCTCTTTCACCTTCAAGGGCCCTTGTTATATCCACTGCACTCACCTAAATAATCTAGAATAATCTCCCTATCTTAAGGTTAGTTAATAAGCAGCATAATTCTATTGGCTACCTTAATTCCTTAATATGGACATTTTTGGGAAGCCATTATTCTACTTACCACACGAGGTATAAACATTTTTCAGCTTGAGTAGATAAAGCTAATTTGCTTTACAAAGTTTTATATATTTTCACAACTTTATTTATAATGCTATATAATATTAATTGTATGAATGTGCCAAATTTCATATGCATTCTGGTTATTTCCATATTTTTTGCCATTATATGAAATAGTGAAATGTACATCCTATGGTTAATAATAGCACACTTTTTATGTATGAACATTTTATAAGGTTTATATAAATGTGTGTATTTTTCTATGTTATTTTCATAATTTTTAAATGAAGATACAGGAAATTGGTACATCAACTATGCAGACAAAGATGCTGCCATATGGTCACCTAGGTGATTTTGTCCACATCTAAGCTATTGTTAAATACAACCAATAATCAGTTCACCAAGTCCAGCTCATAGTACCTGGCACATCATTGATGTTGACCTGCAGCTCTAGGACCTATATTCAAGTCTATGGAACTTATGTTTCCACCCTATATGCTAGAGTGGAAAACTTTTTAAAAACTCTGAAGACTTAGGGTTCAATGCTGGATTAACCATGTATTGGTTATGTATTGTCTGACTCTGAGTTTACTCATTCTTAGTAAATCACCAGTAGTCAAGCCAATCTCATATAATTGTTAAAGAATTAAATCAGGTAACAGTCATGAAACTCTTAGAAATTGTACAAATATAAAATAAAAATTCCCATATTATAAATTGGTGAAAACCTCTGGCAGTTTTTTAACTTTTTATTGTGGTAATATATATACAGCTCAAATTTTCCCAGTTTAACTACTTTCAAGTGCACAATTCAGTGGTATTAATTGCATTCACAGACTCAAAAAGACAAATATTGTATGAACTCATATGAAATGCCTGGAAGACTTATTTTAAGATTTTGTCTGCAAAATTTAATAATCTGATATAGGCAAACATAACTTACCAGTTATGTATAAAACAGATTGGTGGAGATATGGCAGCTGTTTAGCAAATTGAATGAAATTAAGCCATTTTGAACATTAAATTCTGAAATTTGAGAGAGAATATATTTACATCAGAAATGGAATTTTAAAAATCACATATTACCCTTTACTCACCCTGCTCATGTGGTAAATATCACAAATTAATCATGGACACTCCTTTAAAGAGTAATGCAAGAAACATAAAAGGAGTGATAAGAATATGATATGATAGAAACATATACTTTGCAGCTCCAGAGTAATAATTGAATCAGGTAAAGGTCATTGTGATCATCAGGCGAAACGTTGCTTGGGAATAGAATATTTACATCTTACCACAGTGTCATCCTACAGATTATTTTTTAATTAGGAAAAAAATCATAAAACAAAAATGGGTTCCAATAAAGTGGTCACCACTTTAACCACATGATCATAGCTAGCATCATTTATAGTGAGACAACCCAGTAGTTGCAACATGAAGTTCGTTCAACATTACCTATGAAGTATTCTTTTCAAAAATTGCAACCCCAATGTAACCAAGCCTTCAGAATAACCTTTCAGTTTACTAGAAACACATGGCATAGAGAAAAAAGTTAATGACATGGCAGAACAGTAAGACCAATACAAAAAGGGGAATTTCTGAAAGACAACTGGCCAGGTCTCCTCACAAGTCAATATCATTTTTAAAAATAAAGGGAAAAAGTGGGGGACTATTCTAGATTAAATGAAACTAAAGAAAAAAATTTAATATGGTCAGCATTTAGATAGACTTAGAGTCAAACCAGGGTTGTTTCAAGTCCTCCATCAATCTCGCTCTAGTTCTGTGATCTTGAGAATTTTTAAAAAGTTCTCTATGTATTCCATTTCCTCATCTGTACAATGAGATTTATAATGGTATCTGTTTCATAGGATTACTGTAAGAATAAAATGAGCAAGTGTGTATTAAAGCACTCAGCATCAAGCCTAGCACCATCACGTTAGCTAAAATAATAATTATCATTAATAGTTAAAAAAAACTCGGCCTTTTATTATCTTATTCACTGTTCTATGTTCTATAGTATTAATGGTTTGATAGTGTGTAAGCAACAGAATCCAAACGCAGTCTGTGGTAAAGCAGCAAGAAAAAGAAACTTGCATACCTCAAACTCTATTATCTAATGTGACAATGGAGTCAGGTCTCCCAATTTTAGTTGTGAGTTATCACAGTACTCTATTGAAACATTAATTCTCAAAGTTTTGTTAGAATACCATGCACTGCTGATTCCACTCCATGGCACTCAGGATCTTGCCATTTGAAGGTTATCACAAAAATGAGTATTACTTTACTGCTTCACATAAATGGTATAGATGGCATGGATTTCTAGCTGATAATAAAATGTGGAGAGAGAAAGAAATGGAGAGAAAAAGGAAGGGAGAGATACAGACCATGAAGATAAAATTATTTATTCTGTATGAAAAATGAGCAAAACTGGAGACTGAATCAAATTACACCCAGGAACACTGCAGAGAAGCACATTAAGATTTTATAAGCAAAACAAAGGTCAAGAGAGTGGAAAACTGGATAGGCAAGTATACAGTTAATAGCAACTCAGAAAAGGAAAGGAAAATACATGATTTCAGGCAGCAGTGTTCCACATGACAGAAAAATGTTAACTTATTTTGCGCAAAAAAATGAGGGGAATGCCAAAAAGCACGTTTGTTTTTCAATATTTATATTCAGGACATTAATTGGAGGAAATTTTCTCCATTATTAACATCAGAGCATTTTACATGCTCCAGTTCATTAAAACATATTTTGAATGTTCAAGTCACCAATTTTAATTTTAATTTTGGCCCTCAAACTTTAATATTTTGGTGAGTTAATAGACTTTATATTTTATCTTTTAGTTGGTACCCTGATTGTTCCAGAAAATACTGCCTTAATTCTTACCTCAGGGTTTTCCCCATAGAGAAGCCCCTTGCCTGGAGGCCCTCTCCACTACCAGTGAAGTTATCAGTGATCTAGTTGCAGCCCATCTTGCAGCCTTTCATGACCCCTCTGCCATCACAGGTCTCTTTCTTTTTTTTTTTTTTTAATTTAATTTTATTTTATTTTATTGTGGGTAAAATCAAATTTTTCACAATACAAACCATTTTTATAAAATGATATATAAATATATATGCATATATGTGCATTTGCTTACATAAATGTTATTTTTTATATATATTTTAAAAGATGCTTAGATTACACAAATGCCACACAAAAACCACAGGGATTCCCATGCAGAAAGGTCTTTTAGACAGTGACATGGAGAAGGCTACAGCTGAAAGTGGAGAAGGGGGTTTGACTGGCTGATCATGTTTCCTAGAGTGATTATACCAAGACAAATCTAGTGCAGGGTGGTAGTTACAGGCATCAGCTTTGGAGTCAGGAGGGTCTGGATTCAAATCTTTGCTCTGGCACTTCCTGGTGGTGTGACCTTGGCGAGTTACTTAACCTTTCCATGCCTTTGTTTCCTCACATGCAAAGTGGGAATGATAATGTGTCATTCTCATTCATTGGCTCAAATAAGAAAAACGTGTGACATATTATTAGAGGATTATTAACTGGATCACCTTTAATGGATAAAGCAATTTTTGGAAAATTGTGCAAGAGCTGGAGATAGAAATGTGAGGGTCATCAGTATGTGAGAGCTATTTAAATTGCTGGGACAGGTTAAGCTCACCTGGAAAGTGGGTATTCCAGAAGAAGAATGAAGACTGAGCTTGGGTTGCTTTAATGTAGCCTTGCCCCCTTCCCAGTCTCTCTCCCTCTATTATATTATTTTATGAATTCAGTTTGTTTTCTTCCCATTTTTTATCACTACCTGATACTACTCTCTCCTTGCTTTGCGCCTTGCCTTCCAGTGCACACAGGCACTCTGAGAAATGGAAACAGGGAGGCTGGTTTGCACAAGAGCAAGCACTGCCTCCCATCCCGTGTGGTTCCACCGCTCCGGTGTTCAGGGTTAATTGCTCTGCAACCCTCTTCTTCGCTGGTAATGCTTTTCTTTTACATAGCCCAATTGTCTTTTTCTTTCTATGGCCAATCTGCCTTGATGCTTCCTGATGGGAAAGGACTTTGAAAATTCCCCAAAATCCCGCCTTTTTTGAATATTAGGCTCCATGTGTGGCAGTGATGATGAATACCCAGTTACAAAATTCTCAGTCTGCCTTGTTTTCACAATGTTGGTCTTATCTCTGGATTCTGAAATTTTGTACAATTCCCTATGCCCTCCCATTTTTAAGCCACAGCAGTTATAGTCTCTGTGATCAATTTGAGTAAAGAGACAGATATAGAAATGTGTATATATTGTCATTTGGGTTAAATAAAATTTCCCCATTCATTTCCAATGAAAAAGACAGAAAAACCAAGGCAGGGTCTAGGTTTCTTAAATTAGATCCCATGGGGGCTTTGGAAACAAAAATAAAATAAAATAAAATAAATCTCTGTTACTAGAAACGACATTTTTTCTAGGCTCATGATTCAGGAGCTGGGACATATGGAGGTATTGAGGTGAAGCCAGGATGTACCCCATTATGCCTCTACTTTGCCCACCTCTCAGTGAGAAAAACAGCACTGGTATATTAGGGAGCTCTGGTGGCTTCTTTCATAAACCATTCAGGGGAACATCCCCACAAAATGTTTGCCTCTTTAGTGGCCCCCACTCCTTTCAAAACTTCTTTTCCAGCAACAACTCTAATTGGCCCTTTAATGTCTTTAGCTCAGATGACATGGAGATGAAATAGTTGGTAACTTGGCTACTTTGGTGCCAAGGTAAGCCCCAGAACCACTGTACTCTGAGGAAAAGCTACAGGACCCATTTGTGTGCATGAGCTAATGGTGTCCCTGGAGGAAACCTGTCATGGCTCCCCCATGCTCATGAAGATCACAAGGCAAGAGTCTTGGTTAGGAAAGGTCAGGGACCTGCCCATTCCTTCCAACATCTCAATGCTTTTTTGATTCTTCCTTCTCTTTCCTCATTTCCCACCATACCCACATTTTTCCTCACTCTGCCCCATTTTTCCCTGGGCACTGTGAACATTTCCAGTATGAATGCCTGAGTAATTCCTTTGCCTACAATGAAGTCATCAAGCCATATCGTGGCAAAGACTTGATAGGGAGGGAATTTCCCTCTAGATAGAGTACACCCAATGGGTGAGTGATATCATTGCCAAGTTCAAACATCCCCTAAGCCAGTTGTTTTTAACCTTTTTTGTTCCATGGACCCCTTTCCCAGTCAGGTGAAAACCACAGACCCCTTACTAAGTCCACACTATACTGTGTTTTATTTAATATATCACACCCACACCAACACATTCCCAAAAGAATAGCTTTTTTAATTTAAATTCAAGCTCATGGGCCCTTTGTTAAGAACCCCTGCCCTGAGCAAATACTTTGATCTCCAACTTTACCCCATCCATCCCAGAGCTCATCACACAAACCTCCCAAGTTACAGTATGGATTTTGTAAAATGCTAAAAGCCACAACTTCCTGGAAAGTGATCCCATCCCTGAACTCTACAGCTGGGTTGGCTTGTGTTGAGGGGACAGTGGTGACACCTGAGCCAGGCCTGAGGTCAGTTTTCATATTTCCACTTTTGGGTCCAGTTTCCATAATATGGCTGTAAATAAATCTGAGAGTGACTTGAAAATGTGAAGACATGTCTTGCACAAGCCTATAAATAGCATGTCCTCTTCTTACCCCAATTTGAAAGGATCATTCCTCTGAACCACCCCCTTTCTATATCATACACTTTCATTTAGGAAAAAAAAAAACAGAGAAATGAAATTTCTTTGTGTGTCTCCACAAACTCACCACCTAGGTTTACCGTGTCCAGCAGTCCATAGCCAAGGTCACCACACACGTCATCACCATTCATGAAACTGCCTGCCCAGACTCGGCTTGAGAGAGGTTACATGATCGTTGAGCACTTTTCATTGGGGCCAAGAGGGAAACTCCCACAGTAGACTCCCTGACTGTTCCCTGTATATACACATAGATCCTATAGCTCTAGAGCATGTTCAGTGGTAGTATTACAAGTGGTGGAATGTTCTCCATTTCCTTAAGGCTAAACAAAAAAAGTGGAAAGCAGGGCCCATCTCCCCCACCTTCATCAGGAGGAGAAAGGAGTCTAGAGTAAAAGTGTCATCTCTTCTCACAATAAATTGATAGACATAGATTACTTCTACCCTTCTGAACTCAGCACTGAGCCAGCCCCAGACTTCCACTTCTCACATTGGAGATATGTGAGGCTGCATGTCTCTCATCCTTCCTGGACAGCAATTTCTGGTTCTGTTAGGCCTGTGTATCCCCATCCATCCCATCCTTCTCAAGAAGTTTTTAGAATGAAAAGGTAAGGAAAACATATTTTAAATAAAGGATATCTGAGTACATGAGAATGAAGAAATGCCTTATGGCAGTGGATATGCAAGGTCAATGTTAAATTCCCTCTAGGAACAGGGTCTTCTTTTAGAGGTCAAAACAGGCACTTAATAGGTATTAAAGCTACCTCTTTATTTAAGCTCAAGCTATTGGAATACCCTAAACTTCAGCCCAAATGTGGCAGAGACAGACACGAGACTTTTTTATTTAAGCAAGTAATATATTTTTAAAGAAGTTTTTTGAGGCAGAAAGAAAAGAAAATGTGGTATGGGGGGGTGGGGAAGGAGGATTTATGACTGGGTGGGGGAGATACATGCCATAAAACATAACAGGGGAAAGTGGCGACGGCGGCCTGGGGGACCTAGCACTCTTGGCACATGCTGGTGGGCCCTGATGGGCGTCGCTGGCTCGCTGGGCACAATGGTAGGACTATGGCTTGTATACCGTTGCTGGGAGACTAATGCTGACCTCTTTTTCAATGCAACTTGGGGATTATTTCCTTTTCTCTCTAGACAAATCCACTGTAACATACACCTAACCCTCTTACGGTATTTGTTTTGATGCCCCTGTCGCTTTTGGGGCAATAACTGGGGCATCAGAAACTCTGTTGATTCCTTATCCTGGGAAGAGTGACTCATTGTCTCTATGGTGAAAGAGGGCCCTAACCCTGCCTCTCTTTCTGGGTATTCTCCCAATTGGAAATGCTCAGCACACTCCTTTCCTGTATTTAGGTTTAAACTGGCATTTTGAACCATCCAAGAGGTCGGAACCATAGAATCCCTTTGCTCCTGCATGCCCAGGTTGCTCCCTCTGACCTCTAGGTGGATATAGGGACCCTGGGAAGTGGCCATGTTTACTCTACATGCATTTGGGATCTGGGACTTGGCGTCTTCAGAAGAGAAACTAGATGAATCAGGGAACCCTTCAGCAGCACAGCCAGGGGGAGACTGCTCTGTGGCTCTCCCTCCAGATGGATCTTTGACTCTCTATCAGGATAGTCTTTCAGAGGTGGTTTCCCTACATCTTGCTTCCTTAATTGACTCGATATTGTGGGGCATTCGTCAGGCAATGTATCCCACGTGTTAAACAATTCAGTGATAAATTGGGAATATCCTGATTTGGGTCTGGAAACAGGGGTCTCCACAGCCTTGATGGTTTCTTCATGCTTCTTCTCTGGTTGATTGTCAATGCTCAGGAAGGGAGGGGGCCCTGGGGTGTCCTGATCAATATCAGGTAAATCCATAGCTTTTTCAGAGTTCAGTCCACATTCCTGTCTGCATTGTCTTGGAAATAATTCCTCCTCCTTTTCTTTCTCCAACAGCATTGAGAAGTCTGCTTTCCTTGTGACTATGCTATCTAGGAGCTCCTGAAGAAAATTCAGAACACCACAGAAGCCTCTAGATGCCGTACGCAAGAATTCAGGGTATTCCCAGGCTAAGGCCTGTAAAAGATGAAGAGAAAGACACTCTTTTTGGAGAATAGTGTAGGAAGGTGGAAAAGACAAGCTCTTGCCAGATAACTGCCTCCAGGAGAAGGCTGAAAAGAACAGGCCTGAGTCCTCCAGGCCTGATACTGTTGGAACAGAAGACACCAACCCAAAGGGACACTGTGGAGATGAGCTCTCCGGGACAGTGTTCAATACAAAGGAAGGCAAGTCAGACCGAGTCAGCATAAGACACATATGTGGTGGTGGTATGGAAGAGCAGGTGGTGGAGCATGGCAGGCAAGTGATTCAGTGGGATTTATGGGATGGCTGTGTTGGGGGAGAGACTGATGTCTTGAGATTGTGGGCTTGGGGAAGGACATCCTTCTCTTGACTCTGCCTTGACCCAGAAGGAATGAGTGGCTGGGACCCAGTTCTTACTCTCCTTTCTCAGGCAAACTGCAGACCTTCATTATTCATAGACAATATGACTTTATACCTAGAATGCAAGGAACTGCGCTCCTTTCTTTTTATTCTTTTAAACGGTATCAAAACATTTTCTACTTTTCCTTCTTTGAAAATTTCAAAGAAATGCTTTATGCACATGATCCTCTATTGATATTGCAGTCACTGCTCTGTGCTGAGGACAGTGTAGTCTCTGACCTCTGGTGCCTGTGGGCCCTCAAGATTCTGCTCCATGGCCAGAGCGAGTGCTTAGCATCTGATCAGAGGCCTTCATGGGCTCAGTCTCGCTCTCCTGATCAGCTTTACCCAGAGACACCAGACTTGGGAAGGAGGATGATGAATAATTATCATAATTATCATTATTAAGAGACATTTCTCCCCCAAACATTCCTACACTATCTTAATAACCTAGCCCAGGGACACTGAGTCACAGCCCTTGAAATTTACCCTGGAGTCCTCTGCCACCCTCAAGGACACAAAAGAGTGGATAAAAACCTCTCTGCTGCTCACCCTGTTTCCCTAAAAAGGTTTTCAGTTTTCCCTAGAGGGTCCATCTCTGTGGAAACTTTTTACTAAAGTGGGAGGAATAGGGAAAGCAAGAGTCTTATCTAAGCCAGGGTTGGATCTGGGATTCCCTTCCCTGATTACCAGCTCCTTCTTCCATAGATTGATTCATCTGGAGTAAGTACAGAAAAAGTAGAAAGACCAGTATCCCACCCAATAAGAATAAAATCCACAGGATAGTCCATGTGGATATATTTGTGCTTGTCCATGTAGCACTCTGGCTGCTGGGGAAGTAGAGATGTTTCTCCATCACACCTGCCTCAGGCAAGACTGAGTACTTGTCAGTGAGCCTGCGCTGCCTGGAGATATAGGCCCGCATCACAGAGCCACAGAACATTCACAGAGAGCGGGGGAAGGGCAGAGAGAAGGGGGACCAGAGCTCCTCCCCCTCCTTAAAGACCCCACAGCACACCTGGGCCTTGGTCTTTTCCAACTCCATAGTTACAGAATATGTATACCTCAGTACAATGTCTATTTATTACCAATTTCATCAGATAGGAACTGCTCCTGCTTTATCCCTTGTCATTTCCTTACTTTGATTTTCTCCTGATTCAAGCTTGACCCAGAGCACCCAAACCAGTTTAAGTAGGAAGATAATTCATGCAGCATATGAAGAAGATACATGAAAAATAAGGGTTAGGAGAGAAAACTAGCCCATCTGAGAGAGAAACATAATAGAAAACAGTTAAATCAGTTTGGTACAACACAGGGACAGACACAAAATTAAATGAAACAGAATAGAGTCTAGAAATTGATCTAAATGCCAATGGGAATTTTGGGCATGCAAATCAATACAGGAGGTTTTTCAAATAATTGGGAAGAAAGTTGCAGTCAATATAATCTGCTAAGACTAGTGGGTAGCTGAAGAGATAAATTTCCAGAATGAAGGGAAATAGGAATCTGAGATGCTTGTTCAGGAATAACTGGGCACTAGCCTCTCTTTCTCCCACAGCTGATAATATAGACCTGCTGACATGGAGTTTATACAAGGAAACTCAGTATTTCGATGTATTTCCATTAATAGAAATGCCTAGTTGCATGTGTGTGCATGTGCATTTTTCTGAAGGGATCATAAAAATATCAAGTCAAAAAAGACTGTGGCATGGTATTAACTAAACTTTCCAGTTCCAGCAGGTTCTGCTGTGAGAATAAATCACCTGGAGCTGCTTGACATCATTCAAGGGTTCACGGGTAAGTGATTTATTTGGGAGGTGATCTCAGCAAGCAAAGGATGATCAGGAAAGTGAGACAGAGAAGGAGAAGCAGCCATGAAGTCATGCTATCAGGTCATTCTCCTGGATCTTAGTCTTCTACTGGGGATCTCGGGGTCAACGTGGCCCACGTGTATCAGTCATGCCACTAGAGGGATAGTCTGCTGAGGTGACTCCCAGTAGTACTAATTCTCTGGCCATTCCAGCCTGCCAGGAGCCTGGGGAGACCAGGCTCTGTATTCCAGAGAGAATCATCAGGAAATTGGCAGTCAGGGAAGTTGTGCAAGACAGTCCTAACACCTGAGGAGGTACTGGTGGTGAGGCTTCAGGAATACTTCAAATACCTTGGTGTGTACTTAGAGTGGCATTATACTTTACCTTATCTTCCTCTGATTTAAAGTTTCATATACATATTGGCTCTCTGCTGCTTGGATTTGGCCACTTATGAATGAAAAGGTCTGATCAGTGATTCTAGACAGTGCTTCTCTGGAAGGGAAATAACTACTCTGAGGCTGGTTTGAAGGTAGATAAACTTCAGGTATACAATGGGTGTAGTGTTCATTTTTGTTTGCCTACCAGAAGATTTTCTGCTTCCAGAAACATCCTAAATTTGTACTTGGGAAATTCCCCTCTCTGCTGAACATACTTTCCATCCACGTGAATCAGGATAGACATAGGCAGTGTAAGTCAGGTGTTAGAAAAAATCAACTAGAGCAAGTGTCAATGGATTTTCTGTAAAGAGCCAGATAATAGATATTTTAGGTTTTGCAAACTAAGAGGCAAACTTATGGAAGTTATATAACAAAAGGAAAAAAAATCCCAAAACTTTTTATTGAAAAAAATTGAAGTTATAATAACAATTGAGTATTTTTTGTAATAAAAGTCTACTAATGAGGAGAAAGGAATTATTTTCTTTTTAGCAGATAAGATTTCACTTATTTGGGTTAAAAGTTAGAGTTCCTTATCATCCAAATCAATTGCAATTGTTAATCTCTTAATGCTGATCTGTAATGAGATTTTATGTACTTTATCTTTGAAAATGTCTTTTCAGACAGAGAGGCACTGCTAAGTACTGATACCAAGTCATAAGCATTTGATTTTAACTCAGGATATGCATCATTTGGAAGTCTATTAGATTTTTCTATTGACATTTGCCTTTTAACATGTCTTTACAATGCAGATTAATCGCCTCCAATTGAAGATTATGTGGAAGCTCCTCAAACCTGTATGGTTAAATGGATTTTGAAATATGGAAATTTCCTTTTCACTTGTATTGAGATCTGAAAAATGCTTCAGGACTGTGATTTGAGCTTGGAAAATATATACAAATGTATGTGATTTTGAAGATCTCACTTCTTATTTTAATGTTCACGAATCTACAAAGTATATAAAGCAGTTTAACCTTACTTGTGATTCTAGCAATGTTACTTGTTTTCAGAATGACTTTACCACAGTATAATTTCACATAAAAGCACTGTTTTGCCTTGTAATTTTAGGTTTAATTCACTAAGAAATATTATCAAGCCTATAGCAGAAGCTAATTTAAAAAACATGAAATGTTTCATAATAACAGTTGAAGATGGTTCTCATTCAGAAAAATTTCAATCAGTGCTGAACTCAAACAATCTAAATAAACCTTATCATTGGTAAACCATCAGACTTCTGTGTAATATGGCAAGTCAGGACATTCAGCTTCTATTTCTTACAAAAATTCAGAAAAAGTCACGATTACTCCACAAGAGTAAATGAAGTTCACAACTGACATTACCAGTTCAATAACACATTATAGATTCAGATGTATTATGTAAAGTACCTGCCAATGAATAATATAGTGAATAACCAGAGGATTATACATATTACTTTTTCACAAACATTATAAATTTGTCCAACCAAACTTATTTTGATTCTATAAGTATTTTTACTGCTTTTAGTTATTACACATCTTAGCAGATTCCACTTCAGGTCGTACTGAATTAGTGTTTTCTTAAATTCTTTGAAAATATTCTCGCCTGTAAATGTTCCACAGACAGTATGCATAGGGGTTAGTTCTTGACACACTTCAAACTCTTCATTGACCCTTAAACAAACAACTGAGCAGTATAGGTAGCATCTTTCAACTCACCCAGGAAATGCACTCAGAGTTGTTTGTCTTTATTTTAATTGGCAATTGATGTTATTACAAATGTCCTCAACTCTTCACTTAACTATTCAATCAAATATGGTTTAATTAACTCATCATAAGTAAATGGCTTTTCTTGTTTGTTTAACAAATGAGCCACCTGAAAGTTTACTTTGTTTGCATGTCCATTTTTTATTGTTGCGAAGAATTTCTGCTGAGATGAGAAATTTTTTTTAAACTTTCTAATTTTCCCGATCAATATTTTCCTGTGTGTTGGGATATTTTGATGAGTGCTCATTCTGGCAATGTCAACATATGATGTATTCTTTCACCATATCTATAGTGCCACTGCATCATAAACACAAGAATGTGGATTTAATAATAAAATAATTCACATTCCATTGTTCATTAAATGTGAAGCATTTCACATTAGCTTCCTATTGCTGATGTAACAAATTACCACAAGTTTAGTGGCTTAAAACAACACAAATTTATTCTCTTACAGGGCTGGAGTTTCCAAGTCTGAAATGAGACTTATAGGGCTAAAATCAAGGTGTCAGCAGGGCAGTTCCTTCTGGAGTCTCCAGGGATTAATCCATTCTTTGCCTCTTCCAGCTTCTAGAGGCTGCTGGCATCTCTTGGCAGTTAGCTGCATCTTTCCAATCTCTGCTTCTCTCATTACATTGCCTTCTCTCTCCATCTGACTTTCCAGCATCCCTCTTATAAGGAGCTTCGTGATTACATTGAAGCCACTAGGATAACCCAGGATTATCTCCACATCTCAAGAGCCTTAACTTATGGATAACTGCAAAGGCCATTTTACCAAAAAACTTGGTAATATAGTCACAGGTTTCAGGGATTAGGATGTGGACCCCTTTGGGGTATTCAGTCTCCCATACATTCAAAGCCCACTTTTCTCTTCTTTTATTGTTTTGAAATGATGGATATGCACTGATAATAATGAAAAAAAAAAAAAAAAGAAAGAAAGAAAGAAAACATTGTAGTATGGTAATGTGTGTTCTTAAATGTTGTCGACTTATAACTATGTCACTGCAAGTTGTAGCGTGCTGAGCCTGATAAGAAAGCCATATTCAGTCTTAGTTGCAATTACTTAATTTGCTTTTGTATCATCAAAACAGCTATAGACAAATGCAGATGAATAAGCATGTATATCCTCTACACTGAAATTTAAATTTCATATAATTTGTGTGTGCCATGGAATATTAATCTTCTTTTGATATTTTTTCAACCAGTAATAAAATATAAAAACTACCTTTAGCTATCAGACCATACAAAAATAGGGCAGCAGGCTCTATTTGACACTTAAGCCATAGTTTGCTGATTTACTAGCATAAACCAGTAGACAACACACTATCCAGACAAGATCTGCAGATATACTTTGTACCACCAAGTGATTTTTTAAAAAGACAGAGAGCTAACAATTAAAAATAAGAAGTTAACACAGAAACCTTGCTTTCTGTCTCCTCTTATAAAATCTGAAGATCCTGCAATACTGTGTCCACGTGACAATATTGCCACATGGCAACAATTTACCTCTTTTTATAGAACTGCCCTTCAGGCCTACTTCAATCTTTATGCCTTTGAGTTTGCAATCCAAGTTCTTATCCCACTAGGTTTTCTCTTAAGGCTAAATATCTTAAATTCTTTCCACAATTCCTTCTAGGCTATAATTTCTCAACTCTTTACTATCTGGAACCCTTTCCTTTGTACCAGCTTTTCTCTCACCTAAAATATGACACCCAGAACATTTCTCATTTTAACCATTTTCAAGTTTACGATTCAGTGTTATTAATTACATTAACACTATTGTGATGCCATTACCAATATCCGTTACTCTTTTACATCACCTCAAACAGAAACTGCACTCCTTAAGAAAGAATTCCCCCTCACCCCTCCCCGCCCCTGGCCCCTGGCCCCTGGTAACCTGTAATCTCCTATCTTTCTCTCAGAAGTTTGCTTATTCCAGATGTTTCATATAAGTGAAATGATACAATGTTTGTCATTTTGTGTCTGGCTTATTTTACTCAACATGATGTCTTCAAGATTCATCATGTTGTAGCATGTATCAGAATTTCATTCCTTTTATGGTTGAATAATATTTCATTTTGTTTATCCATTCATTTGTTGATGGACACTTGGATTGCTTCCACCTTTTGACTATTGTGAATAATACTGCCTTGAACATCTGTTCAAGGCTCTGCTTTCAATTCTTTTCAGTATATACCAAGAAGTGGGATTGCTGGGTCATATGGTAATCAAGGGTAGCAGTGAAATTGTGTGTTTCTGTATTTGCTCAGGTTTCTGGTGTTTGTTGTCCTTAAAGCATATACTTTTTCAGAGTTCTAAGAGTATAATCAATGTAAACTTTGCCTTGTCTCACACCACGGTTGCTTCTCCAAAATTTGCCACAGTCATATTTGATTTGTATTTTCTACTCTGTGACTACAGTTACATTATATATTAAAAGGTAATAAAAATTTTCCATTTGAAAAAAAAAAATAGAGAAAGATATGTTTCTCTAGTCACTTCTGATTAGCTCTAATCTGGCTCTCCAGAGAGAAAGGACATGACATTGGACATTGAGTATCTCTGTTCAAAAAGCTCATTCTTAATAGTACTGAGGGAAAAGAAAAGCTTCTTTTGATCCTGTATTTTAAACTTAAATTTTAATTTGAACCATAAAATTTTAATAACTGTCTTCTAGGTTTCAAAGTGAATGGAATTAAGTATTTTGCTCATGATGTATATTACATGTGTAACTTCAGATTCCTTTGTATCTGCAAGAGCTTTGAAGACTGCTTATTAAATTAGTAATGACCTCCAGCCAAAGATGTCAACCTTTGTGTATTCACGAGCCTTGCCCACACATCAAAAATAGATGCCATACTCCTTTCTGTTCATGAGTATAATGTAATCATATGACTATGATTAATAAATTCTGTGTTTCACATGGGACTGTCAATAATCATATCTCTTGCTTCTTCTAGGCTCTGTTCTTTAAATGCTAATGAATGAAGAGGCCAATTGATTGCTTATACTTTCCAAAAGGCTGATGATAATGGGAACACTTCCGATCAAAATACCTTACCCTTATTATCCTAAGTTAAAGCAAAGTTTGTGTTCCAGAAATAGAAATGTGTCACTAGCCCAAACCCATTTAGAAGTGATTATTTTATTTTTCTGTTTGATTTTTTGTTTTATGCAATGATTAGATGGCACTTAAAATTAAAGAATACATTTAAAAGAAATTATACCCTTTACCCTTTGAGTACATGTGAAGGAATCTGAGTATGAGTCTCTATATTTACAGATCAATTAAGAAGAAACCACAAAAAGAAACAAATGTGTAATACAACTGGCAGGCATATTGCTATTTCTCAAGAAAGTGTATTTTTTCCATTAGTTCACTCAGTGAAAATATACTGAGAACCCACTATATGTTATGCACTGTACAGGGAGCTGAGGGGATAGAAAATTTCTAAAACAAGGAGTTTTACTCAGTAATTTACCATTTATTAAGTAAAATAAACATAACTGTAATCAATCACATGAAGGCATTAGAAGTGACAGAAAGGAGGAAGCATAATAACTCAGAACAAAGTTGATTGGTGATTGCCTTGAAGGAGCAGGAAACTTCAGTGAGGACATAAAGTTTAATTTATTTCTTAAAATGTAAAGAAATAAGGAGGAGTTTACCAGTCAGATAAGTGGGGCAAGGACAATCCAGGAAGATCTCAAGTGAGTAAAAAGAAAGAGTGGCATAGAATGCATAGCCCATTAGGGAATTTTTGAGTTATTCATTATTGATAGAAGATGGGGGAGAATTGGGAGATGATATTGAAGAGGAAGTCAAGACTTTACTGTGTGTGTGTGTGTATTTGTGTGTGTCCATGGGCTACATGATTATGGATGTAAGTTAAATTGTTGTTTCTACGAATTAAAATGGTTACCCAAACTATTTATTAATGTATAAAACATAGCAATACAGGAGCAAATATAAGCGAGCAACAGATTTGTTGTTATATTCTCCCACCCCCATTGCTTCAACACTCTGTCCCCAACATTCCATCCTAAACAACATATACAAGCAAAAATGTATTTGTCACAGAATAAAGTATTCAATGAGTATGATCCATATAAACTAATGACCTGGTAAAGTACAAATTATAATAGACTCAAGTCTTTATTATCATAGTGACTGACTCTAATAACAGATTCAACAAACTGCTTGAGTTGGTCTAAAGTACTTTGTTTATTGAGCTATAATCTACATGTAGTAAAATGACCCTTTTTAGTGTAGATTCTATGGGTTTGATAAACACATACACTTATTTATGTACCCAACCAAAATACACCCACAAGTGTAACTACTAGGATGATCAAAATACAGTATGGGTCCATCATCCCTCAAAATTTCTTCATGCCCCTTTGTGATTACTCCATTTCTCAAACCCCAGCAAATGGCAGCAACTGATCCTTTTTTTTTTTTTTTTTTTTGTCCCTATAGCTATGCCTTTCCTAGAATGTAATATAAATGGAACCACAGTTTGTAGTCTTTCGAATCTGGCTACTTTCACTTGGCTTAATGCCTGTGAGATTCATCCATATTATTAGATGCATCAACAGTTCCTTCTGTTTTACTGTTGTTTTATTCCATTGTATGTAATCACCACAGTTTGTTTATCCACTCACTAGTTTAAAAACATTGGGTTGTTTCCAGGTTTTGCCAATTATTTATAAAGCCACTATATACATTATATAAAAGTTTGCTTGTGAACATCAGTTTTCTCTTAGGTAAATATTTTGGAATGAAATTGATGGCTGATATAGTAAGTATATTTTTAGCTATATTAGTTTTTCAGTTTGGCTGTAGCATTTTACATTCCCTCCAGCAAAGTATGAGAGTTTCCATTGCTCTTCATTTCAACAAGCAGTGGATTTTTTTCAGATTTGATTTTTCATAGGTATGTAGTATCACACTTTAGTTTTAATTTTAATTTCCTTAATGACCTGTGATGTTGAACATATTCTCATGTCCTTTTTGCCATCCATATGTCTTCTTTGGTGAAATATTCACTCAAAACCTTTTCCCATATTTTTAGATGGAGTATTTTTTTAAATTGTGCTTTAAAAGTACTTTTTATATTATGAATACAGTTCTGTTCTGCAAAAATCTTCTTTCAACCAATAGCTTTTCATTGTCTTAATGCTATCTTTCAAGGAGCAGAAATTTTCAATTTTGATAGAGTCCAAATTTTTGTGTTTTTTTTTCCTTTATGGATTTTGCTTTCGATGCCATACCTAAAAAAAAAATTTGCTTAAATCTAAGGTGACAAAAATATGTTTTCTATTGGAATTTAATAGCTTTAGGTTTTACATATAAGTCTGTGGGTCATTTTACATATTAGTCTGTGTATAAGCTGCCAGGGATGAGACTAGGTTATTTTTTCTTTTTTCTTTTGCACATGGACATCCTGTTGTTCCAGAACCATTTTTTGAAATGACTCTTCTTTCTTTATTGATTTGCCTTTGCACCTTTGTCAAATCAATTGGTTACCCTCTTCGATGTTGTAGCTCCACTACCTAAAATTCTTAGCTTCTAAGATCATGGCAGTAGAGAAAGAGACAGATGGAGGACTGGATTTTGCATCATATTTTAAGTGCCATGGTTGAAAATGGCTTACATCAGTGCTTCTCATAATTTAATGTGCATCAGAATCACGTGGAATCTTGTTAATGAGGATTCTGATTCAGGACGTTGAGATGGAGCTTAGGATATGCATTTCTAGGAAACTCTAAGGTGATAGTGATGCTACTGTCCCATAGACCATACCTTGAGAAGCATGGGCTTACCTCCCTTCTGAATACATCCCCTTGGCCTCAATCCTTCATTTGCCCCAGCTTAATTGCATAGGGGTCAAGGAACATGTTTTTCCCAAGTGCCTAAGAAGAGACATTATCTTTGCCACATGAGACTACAACAAGCAACCTTACAGAATCAAGATGGAAATGATCGCTGCAGCTGCAGGGTCACTGTGGTTGGCTGAATTATGGCTCTCCAATGATGTCCACATCCTAGTCCCTGGAACCTGCCATGTTACCTTATGTGGCAAAAGGGACTTTGCAGATGTGCTTAAGTTAAGGATTTTAAGATTGGATGATTAGCCTGAATCATCCTGGTGGATCCAATGCAATCACAGAGGCCTTCATAAGAGGGAAGGAGGAGGGTCATTGTCAGAGAGGGTGATATGATGATGGAAGCAGAGAAAGAGAAGCAGTTTTTGTGATGCTGGAAACAGAGGTCAAAGTGACATCACTTGTGGAAGAGAGCCACAAACTAAGGAATGCAAGCAGCATCCAGAAGCTGGAAAAGGAATGGATTCTCCCCTGGAGCCTCAAAAAAAAAAAAAAATACACTCCTGTTATACCTTGATTTTAGTCCAGTGAGACTCATTTTGGACTTCTGATCTCCAGAACACTCTCAGGGAACCCAGGAATTGGTTAAACACTCAGAAAAGCAACTACCTTTTTAAAATAAAGCCTGGACTGACATTCTGAAGGTGGCTGAGAAACTCCTAGCCTTGGAAGAGTTTATGAAAAGGACACTCAGAGCCAAAGTTGAGGGTGGGGCTTTGGACAGTGGGCTATGATTCTATGAGTTTGGAGCTTTCTGATATTTGAATGCTTTTCTCCCTCTCAGGAGGTAGCATAGACAGTTTTATGTTGAAGGGAGCAACAAGGTCTTAGGGTCAGGACATCTTGTCAGCTTGGGGTCTGAAAGAAACTGCTGAAGAAGGAACCAAAGAACTAAATTTGTCAGAGCCAAAGGAGATTTTGGAGACAATCTATTCTAGTAGTGTAATTTCCTGGTAAGCAGGCCTCTCCTCCTTGCCTTTGCCCATTGAATTCCAACACTTCCTCAGAATCATTTTCAGCCAGGACGCCACACAATGACCATCTCGGCAGACATGGATGTGCCTGCTCAGATCTCCCTTCAGGAAAGCACTTGCTGCCCAGCTGCCAAGAGTATGGCACCCTTCAGCTGTTATCTCCTTCAGGGTCTGTCTCAGCTTTTGAGAGGAAGTAGTACTCTTCTCTGAGTGGTACCTGGTCAATGGCTGAGCAGGGCCATAGTATAAGGGCCCAGTTGTTTCTGCCAAATGTGGGCCACCTCTAAACAGCAATCAGTGCTTCAGAGCTTCCAGGTGGGTTAGAAGAAATGGTTTCCCCTGCCCAAACCCACTTCCTTCTCTTTTCCTCTCACAGTTATGCTTTAATAAAAATTTTCCATACCAAAAAATACTTATCATTTGACCAGATATTTCAAACTTTTTGATAAACTTTTAAAAATGAAGCAAATAAAATAATGGACCTGATACCACAGTACTACGAAGCAAGCTACCTAAGGTGGAAATAAGCAAACCAAAAAGATAATTGAGGAGATGGGGAGAGAGAGTCTTGACAGAATACAGAAGGCTCTAAAAACATAAGATGCCCTAGACAACAGCAGATAGCCATAGTTTAAAAAAAAACAACAACAACAAAAAAAAAACACTGCTATATCCAAGCATCCACATTGGGAAATATCCTGACATACATTTTTACTAAAATGGAATAATTGGAAAAACAATTACACAGCAACCTAGCCAATAAGTCAGGAGTAATATTGGTAATATTAGTAAGGAAAATAGTAGAGAAAAAAGTAGAATTACAGATTATTACAGGGTTTAAAAAAAAAAATAGCGAATGAGACAAAACTAATACACTCAGTGAGGAAGTTTCAGATACCTAAACTGCTCGGGAAGGTGGGGTTTCCTTCTGTTTTCCTCCCAGGTTCCTGGCCCAGAAGGTTGGAGAAGATAGGCTTAAAGAATTTGAATTCATTACTCTCGGAGTGTCCCATCAGACGCACCTTATGCTGGTAGCCCTGGGACAGGGTCCCAGTGCCACTAACGTCCACCGAGTGGCCTGGAAAGGGGTCCTCAGGCACCGAGGCCGCCCTGCTACTCCTGCACAGCCACACTACGGTGAGTAGCAGCACCGAGAACAGGAAGAGCGAGGAGACTGAGGCCAAGGCCGTGGCCACATGTTCTTATTAGACATATCAGGTTGGATTATTTTTCCATGGATTCACTGACTTCATCTGAAGCTGACACATCACACAGGAAAACAGTGGATAGGAAGATTTAACCTGTGGTGGACAGGTCCATTAGGAGCCAGCACACATCTGTGTAACACAGAATGAGTGAAGACCAGCTTTTCATAGCTCTGTGTACAGATATTACAAGGTTTTTTCTTTCTTTCTTCTGATTGACTTTATATACACCTGTGGCCCAGTTGCTCAAAGAGCCCTTGGCTGAAAGGAAGTTTCCAGATTCAAAACCTCTGTTCTTAATCAACAGTTTTTGATACTTTAACTGCCCAAATCCAAATCCTCAGCTCACTTCTATCTGCATGCCATGTTCCTTTGTGTGGTTAAGGGCATAATTTATATAAAAGTCATCTCTCTATCACAGGCTGTAATTCTCCTTTAATTAGATTGTAATTAAAACCAAATAAAGAAACATGCAGATGAATAACTTCATAAATTTTTACTCCTGGAAAACGGTTATTTTTTTCTTTGTTAATCAGCCTTAAATATATTCAGAGAACAGTTTTCTGCATTTTGATAGTAAACCACTAACTGTATATGCTTGTGTGTCTTTTCCCCTGAAAGGCTCTCACACAGAGCATTTTAATTTTCCATAGTATTGCTATGTTGACCTCTGAGACCTTGTAAAGTAAAGTATTTATGATCCTGAGCTTTTTTATGGTATTGTTTCAATATTTTGTAACATTTGTATTTCTTGCTGATGTTTTTGGCATTAAAAATCACTCAAGCTGTGCTAAAATATTATGGTATTCACTGAACCATACCATGGAAGGGTAATTCAGTTCAGTGAGGTTATTCTAGCTCATCATGTACAAAAAGGATTGAAAGAAATTGTAGAAGATTCTCAGCTTCCTACATGGGCAGTATTGAGACTTGCCCCCATGCCCAATAACTTGACATAGAAAAACCTTCACTTGAATATAGAAATTTCTAGTTTTAAGTGTTTAGAAAGTACTAGAAATGAAAGGAATAATACAATGGCCCAAGGTATAAGAGAGCAAAGTCCTGTACTGGTAAACAGTTCCTCTGGAACACCAATATCCTTTACCTGTGACACAGATAAAAATCAAGCTTCAACAAAGAGTCAGCATTCATTCCCAATCTCAACACATCTCTAGAGAAGCCCAACAAATTGTCATTTCAAACTTAATTAGCATAGTAGAATGTGCTATTATAGATATAAACCAGGGGAGACTTAATGTCCAGATATTTAAATTGTCTGTAACTGTGGATACCCACAACACCTAAGCTTGAAGGCTATGCTTATGCCATTTTCCACTTATTTTGCTATTTCTATACCAAGAATAAATAAATACAGAGCCTCTTTCTTGCCACAGACTAAGATATAGATTATAAGAGTACCCCAGTATGTTTTGATCTTTCGTATATTTTCTCTTTTGATTGGTTAACCATTCATTTTTGACATTAATAACATCATATAAAGTCCTAAACGATGAAGTAAAAAGCTGACTGATCAAAGCACCAATATGCACATGCTTAAAGGATATGTGTGTGTGTGTTTAAATTATACAGGCCAAACATGTTTTGAACTACAAATGATCGAGACCTTGCATTTAGTGTACCCATCCAATAGAAGTCATAAATTCCTTCTAAAGATGAAAAATAGACATTTCAAGTTTTATTCCTTGTAGATAAGTAAATGCTGTTGCAATGTACAAATGCAGTACAGTGCTTAAATACATGGGCTCTGGAATCATATAGTCCTGGGTTCAAATGGAGCCACTGCTACTTACCTGCTGGGTGGCTTTGGGCAAGTTACTTAGTCTTTCTACAGCTCAGTTTTATCATTTGTAAAATGGGTATGTGGTTCAACTGCTATAGCAAAGACAATAAAATGACATTGAATTAAATCAGATAGAAGTTTATTTCTCTCTAGATAATAACTCTGATCATAAGCATATCAAGGCTGAAAAAGCTCTAAGGTGCCAGGGACAGGGCTCATTCTATCATGTTGCTTTGCGATTTTCAATATATAACTTCCGTATTTTGGTCCAAAAAAACGCTGCCTAAGCTCTTGTTTCGTGTTTATATATTTGCCAGTGGGAAAATGAATAAATGGAAAGGAAATGAGGTAGACCACAAAAATGGTCACCGTTCTCCATCCTTCCCTGTATCTGTGTCCCTTTGCAACATGACTTGCAGCAACTCCCATAAAGTAGTCAATTTCCCCATGCCTTGAATATGTATGTGCTGGTCCTGTGATTTGCTCTAACTAATAAAATGCAGCAAAAACTGACATTGTGAGAGTACTGAATCATGGTCTCATGAAGTCTTGAACTCTTCTGCTTGTTCTCCTGGAACCTGCTGGGCACTGCGTAAACAAGCGGAGACTAGCCCTCTGGATGAAAAAAAATGTGGAGACCAACTGCTTATGGTTCTAGCTCACAGTTAGCCCCCCAGGTAGCTGGCAGATGACCACAGCTGTAACAGTTCAGCGACTGCCAGAAGAATCAATCAGCTGATCCTGGCCCAAACTGTCAGCTGCAGAACTGAGTAAAAATAAATGGTTGTTGCTTTACCCCATGAAATTCTGGGGTGGTTTGTTAATCAGCAAGAGATAAAAGGAAAGGCATCAGTTTCTTTTGGTAAATAAAATCTAGTAGGCCCATCATGGAGGCATCCATGCTAAGCCCCGCATGAACAAAACCAAAAACCTAAGCAAATCTCTATTTCCTGTAAATGCCTGGCTCACCCAGAAAACCAAATTTAAATACAGTTATCACCAACTAACTTCCTCCATCCCAAGCAACACTTGCACAAACCATATTAGGACATGTAGTCTGAGCTAAACAATAAAATTTATCTCCCAATGTACTTGCTTATTCTACCTATAAAAATTCATTGCTCTCTTTGTTTCCCCATTTCATGAATCGATTCAGTAAAACTCTCTGAGATCCAACCAAAATTTGCTCAAGTTTTTATTTTAACACCTTTTAAGCTATGGCCTGGAATTTGCACAGATCACCTCCACCCATTTGCCAAAGATAATTTAGCCATCCCTTGCAGCCATCTAGCTACAAGGGAATCTGGAAAATGTAATTTTTAGATAGGTGGACATCCTGTGGCCAACTACACTTAGGTTCCTATTATTACTAAAGGAAAAGGGGGAGAATCTATACTGGGTAAAAAGTAATGGTTTCTGCCATCTCTCACTCTTCAGTTTGTTCTGAAGATTAAATGAGGGAAGCAGCTGTGGCTCAATCAGTAGGGCTCCCGTTTACCATATGGGAGGCCCCAGGTTCGGTTCCCGGGGCCTCCTGGTGAAGGCAAGCCCGCCCGCACGGCGTGGTTAGCTGACCCAGCGAGCACAAGCAGCAAGGGGGGGATAAATGAATAAATAAATAAAATCTTAAAGAAAAAAAAAAAAAGATTAAATGAGAACACAATTGCAAACTCTTTGGCCCAATTAATTGGAACTTCAAAAGGACCCAATAAATATTTGCTATTATTTATAGTCAGAATCAGAAATAGACAATATTTGTTTAAATAGTCACCAAGAATAATCCACCATCGCAAATTCTTCAGACCTATATAAAGTCAGGGACCATATTGGAAGAAGATCCATGGAGAGGACATAAAGAATGACATTGAAACACTGTGTCTTCTGATGTGATGAGGACAAAGCCCGGGTGTCTGGTAGAAAAGATTAGAGTCAGTGGCATAAAGCTAGGGAATAGGACTAAAGGAAATCCTTTCAATTCTATCATCTGTCACTGTGTAATAAATAGAGAACATCACTGGGCAACTGTTAGAAATCAGAATAGGAAGGATTTTTTTCTTTCTTTTTTTCTTTTCTTTCTTTTTTTTTTGCAAAAAAAAGAGAAAAAAAGGTGGTGTATTAGTAAACAATTTTGGTCTTGAGGAGAGAAAAAAATTGGTGCCCTTTTCCTGTGGTCTCTTATCTATTTTAAAGTAAAAGAAATGATAAAAAGCAGAATGGGAGATGGACTGTGTAGGAAACTGACAGAAATGAAACCTAAATGTAAATCTTTTGAATACAGCATGATGGATGGATGTAATCCTCCAATAAAACATGATCATCATTTATTGATAAGTTCAATTATTACCTAATGATAGCTGTAAAATATATAAACAATCAATAAACAGGCTTTAATCATGAACACAAGTTTATCTTTATTTTCAGTACAACAAAATGATTTGACTGAACCTGTGTTAGATAGCTGATGTTTCGAGTTTTCCTCCAGACTATTGGATGGCATTACACTTGGTAAACAGTTATTATTGTTGAAATCTGTGTGAATCGTTCCTCTCTACTTCCAGAGCTGTTGCCAATTCAGAATTTGCTATTACAAGTCAAATCCTGAAACAATCTGAAAAAATATAACTAAGAGACCCTGGATGGAAGAAAGATTAAATAATCAATAAGTAAAGTGGCACTTGCACAAAAGAATGAGACAGCAGTGAGATGGAGGGCAGGCATGGGCCATCTTGTGAGTGGCAGTATTTATACAATATGTCCAATTGAAACGCAAGGAAGGGTTCAAGGTCAACAACAACTAGAAAATCAGAAAGCCGTAAGAAAGAAGGCTTTGTGAGGAACCATGTGTGGGTAAGGACTAGGATCTCAGAGCAGGGTGAGCCAGGGAATACAAAGGACATTCCAAATGAGACAGACTTCGGAAATGGGTGGAGAGAAGGAGCATTGACCAGCATAATGGCACTGAGGAGAAAAAGAAAATTGAAGGCCCTAAAGCAGGGCCTTTAGAAATATTTGTTTTATTGAAAGTGATTAAGAAGCAAACACCCATGTCACCCATAAAAGCTGATATTCTAAAATATGAACAATTGTGAGGTTAATTCTATCAATGACTAGAAAATAATAATATAGGAAAAATCCAAACAAAGATTAAAGTGTGATGCCCAAAGTATATAAATCAGCAATTCCTAAGGATATTCAAAGGAGTACTAGTTTCTCCCAAGGTTAATAGATATTACATAAACAGCAAAAAACTATGATAGGGTCAGGTTACATGTGGTTGAATAGATTTCTCTACTGGAGAGAATATTCAGAACTATTGTGCACCATGACACTACAAAGGGAGAGAGTAGTGTACTGTAGATTCCTGTTGTTTATTCCTCCCAGGATTCTTTCTCCCCCTTTTGGTAAAGCTGTCCACTTTTCCTCTGGGGAACAAGAAGGAAGCTTGAGCTGGGACTTTCCATCAGAGTGCTCAAATTTTCTCCCTTCTCCCAAACTGTTGGACATGTGAACCAGCCCAAGCTAATCAGGCTCTCTCCTCCTGAGAAAGTGCTACTTTAGAAGCCGGACACAAAGACAAATTCAGTGCCATGAAGTGTCACTCCATTTTCCCCCTTCTTCCCAAGCTCTGTGGTTCAGTTTACCTTGAATGTTTTGAGCTACTCCACATGCTTCCCTTGGATTCCATTCAGGCTTAGTAACCAAATTATTCTGAGGGGAACAGTTTGCAACACTTCATAAACACATTTGACTATAGATGTTTTTTCTCCCTTCCCTCCCTCCCTTCCTTCTTTCCTTCCTTCCTGCCTCCCTCCCTCCCTCCCTCCCTCCCTCCCTCCCTCCCTCATTTCCTTCCTTCCTTCCTTTCTTTTGGCAAAATAACCTGATACACAAGTTATCTTCAGAAGACACACAGCTCTAGATATTAATGGAGGTGTTTGAGAATTATTAAGGGGACATAAACTGTACTCGGTGCTGATATTTACTCGTTGGGAATCAAGTAAAGAACACTAACTCATCCTTCTCTGTGTTCATGCCACAGAGGGATAAATGTTCTTGCTAATGATGGTGAAGCCACCACACAAAGATATTGTCTTGGTACCATGACTATCAACAATCACATGACTCCTCCTCTGGAAGAAATGTGAGGTCCACAGCAAGGAATAGTATTTACCAGGGCATCATCTTCAGAAATGACTAAAACGGAACCTTGAGCTTACTACAGTCTTCCTGGAGAACAATAATCTTTAGTTAAGTGAACAGTTTCCCTCAGTCAGGAAGGGTGTGGAGGGAGGAGAAGGGGGAGAGTATCCCTTGGAAGATCCCTCCTGTAGCCATTGGCCAATTTGATGTAATTATGAATTCCAAAAATATAATTTGTTCATGCTTGTAAACTGATCTGTTAATCTGGGCATGATTAAGTTCTGATTAGGGCGTTGACTGGGCCACATCAGTAGGGCATTGAGCCCCACCCCTTGGTGGGTGGGGGAAGAAAATATAAAAAGCATCACAAAGAACAGAGTGGCAGCAGTTTTTGAGAAGCAGGTTTGATGTTGGAGTTTTGATGTTGGAGAGAAGGCCCCAGGAGAAGAGAAGTGAGCCGTTTGCCTGAGAGTCTACAGCTGACCTTTTTGGAGGAGCCAGAGGAGCTAAGCCCAGAGTGAAACGCAGGCCCGGGAAAAGAGTAACCCAAGAAGCCTGAACCCTGGCAAACGTCGGCAGCTGTCTTGCTCCAACATGTGGCAATGGACTTTGGTGAGAGAAGAAACTTAACGCTTTATGGCCTGGTATCTGTGGACTTCTACCCCAAATAAATACCCTTTATAAAGACCAGCCAATTTTTGGTATTTCACACTAGCACCCCTTTGGCTGACTAATACACCTCCCAAAGCCTAGTAATGGTTGGTATGTACATTTTTGAAGAGCCCAATAGCTCTTTAAGTATATTCAATTAAGAGTGAAGAAGTAAAACTCTCCTAAGATAGAGGCACAGCACCTCTAACCATGCCTTTGGAAAAAGACCTTGACCAAAAGGGGGAAATATTAAATAAAAATGAGTTTTTATGGCCAAGAGATTTCAAAGTGAGTCAGGAGGTCATGGAGCTTATGCATGTCACAGTAGGATCTCATTGACTGCCACAGTAAACAGTGCCTCAAACAGTGGGGCTCCTTTGGGCTCCAGAGACATCTAGACACTATAGGCAGGGCAGACAATCTCAGGAATTCAGCACCCTGTCAGTGGGCCTTACTTTAGAATATATGCTGCTCATTGTAACAGAGGTAGATTCATTTATAATTTCTCTACCCATGGCTCTTCTGTCCCTTTTATTTGAACCTATTATAATTAACACTATACTCTTCAAATATATGTCCCAGAGACTCTTCATATGCTAACTGAGCCCTGAATCCCAGCAGAGTTGCAACACCTACTCTCCAGTTCACTGGACTTGTCTAGGACAACTAACAAAAGGATGATGAGGGGCAACATCCATCTCCAAAACCAGAGAGTACCTGGCAAGCAAGACAGTTCCAGCCATCTGCCCCATGGGATCTAAGGCCCCTCTCAATCGGAAAGAGAGTAGGCATCACCATCACCAAATCCTCAAGACTGAGGAATGAACAAACATAAGGGTCGGGGAGAATGCAACTATGGACTAAAGTAGACTTATTATTATTCTACCAATGGAAGAACTTGTATCATTGATATAAAGGACATGGCCACCAGAGGTTCCAAGGGGAGGGAGAGGGAAGAATTGGTGTAACACAGGGCATTTTGGGGTCATTGGAATTGTCCTGTATGCTATTACTGTGGCAAATACAAGCCATTATACATTTTGTTAAAATCTATAAAATTGTGCAGTGCCAAATGTAAATTATAATGTAAACTATAGACCATGGTTAGCAGCAATGCTTCAATATGTGTTCATCAATTGTAACAAATGTCCCACTCTAATGAAAAATGTTGTTAATGGGAGAAAGTGGTGGAGGGGGAGGAGGGTAGAGTATATGGGAATCCCCTATATTTTTTATGAAATTTTTATGCAATCTAAAGCTTATTTAAAAATAAAAAAAGCTTAACTTTTTAAAAAGATAGAGGTATAGCATATAAATATTCCTTAATATGAAAATAGCAGGAAGAGGAGAGTACAAGTAGAAAGAATAGAAGGATGCTAATAGCACACGTGCAAATAATTTTAATTCTGCATTTGTGCTTCTACAATAATAAGTCCAAAAACAACAACAATAATATTCATAATAATAATAGCAAACACAAAAATATCATTTGGGTTCTATTCAATCCACATTACAAATCATTATCCTCATTTTACAGATGAGAAAACTGAAGCAGGAAGATTGGCTAAGTGTCTAGTTTAACATCCCCTCAACTAATGTTTTTATCCTAAACTGTCTTCCTCTTTACCCCATAAAAAATACAAACATGATACAATTTGTGATGATCGTTTTGTTGCAAGGACTTTGTATATAGGTATGTGAACATGTATATACATATACATATATGTGTACACACACAATATTCAAAAATTCCAAAAGGCTGCAATGAAAAGCAATGAATTATAGATGAATTGAGGTGCTGAAGGAGATAGGATGGAGAGATGAAAGACAGCCTTTAAGAATATTTGGGACATATCTTCCTATAAGCCTGGTAGACAATAAGCATGGGTTAAAATGAAAGTGTTCTGTGGTTGATATCAGGAATTCTGAGGGATTTCATGCCTGAAAACAGTTCTTGGAGAAGTATGACACAGAGTATTCTGGAAAAAAACATGTGTTTTATCTATTTGTTGAGTCTTTTAGTCTGGACTAGCTTCCCCTTTTCTAACAACCTATCCTTTATCTATGTAAGATATGGATATTTGCCTATGATGGAAGTTAAATGAACCTTTATGGAGCAAGTTAGTTACATGTGGTTGCACTTTGTTTACACAAATTCTACCTAATAGCTCTTTTCAGCTCTCACAGAAATACTTTTGCCAATTTTACAATTTTATTACAATTTAATTACAAACTTTGTTCAAGGCTGTGTCAAGAGTGCCAATGTCTTTAATTTTTATGCTGGGCTCATGAAGAATATGTCAACAATGGAAGTCCCCTGAGCCTAAACTCAGATGACCACCGAAGCTAGGCAAGTAGCATAAGTGAATGAATGAATTTTGGAATGGGAAACATTGTATGGCTCTTTCAGTCTGCCTCTCATTTTGCCAATTTTCACAATGGCACAAATGCAGAAAATAATCTCTCTACTTAAAGAAAAGTTACAACAAAAGTGCTATGATAATGGTAAATCAACATCAGCCTTAGCCTCAGAAAGATAATAAGAGTGAGTAGGCACTGTCAGCAAACTAGCAAATGCAAGATCATCTAAAGCTGTCAGCTGCTACTCAGCCTTATCTATTCGTGCCATGCCTGCAATATCGCCCCGATGTTGTCAGAAGTTCTTAATTTTTAAGCAAAGTGTGGAAGATAAGGAAAATGACCCCATTCTCCCCCATTCCTTCCTGTATCCATGTTGTTTACCAAGTAACTATATGGTTCCTTCAAACTCTGACTATAGGCTTACCCATGTCACTTGCTTTGGACAACAAAATGAAGCACAAATGACATATATCAGTTCTAAGCCTAGAGCTCAAGAGGTCTTGCATGTTTGTTTGTTCTCTTTTACTTCTACCATCACCACGAGAATGCATGGTTGAGGATGTGGATCAATCCTGATAGCCTGATAAGAATGAAAGACAAGGATATGGAGAAAAGACAATCACCGCGGGAGATGAATTGTGAGCCCAGCCAAGATCAGTGAAGCCGTGTAGCTACCCACCAAATGATCTTTAACACACGAGCAATAAGCTTTCTGCTGTATGCCACTGAGGTTTTGTGGTTGTTTGCTATGCAGCATTATCATGGTAATAGATCTCTGATACACAACCCTAGAAAACCAGATTCTTAGGTAAAATATTCTGATTTTTAGAAGTTAGCTATTGATTCAAGTTTTTTAAACACCACAGTGTAAACACAAACTTTCTATGGGTCAGATCTAGACCACAGAGCACTATTTCATGTTCTCTGTTCTGTCTAATCTTTTTATTTTACATTTAGGAAATTACAGAGAGATAAAGTCTCTTTTCCAGAGCCAAGTAAATGGGCTTCAGTAGTAGTGGTTCACCTACTTGGGTCACTTTTTGTAAAGTGGCCTCATTTGAATGCATGTAGGTTTTCAGATTCCCCATCATTCCTGCCACGTTATTTTTGTCCAAAGGCTACAACCACATGAAGAAATCCCTGCATTCATCTCTACCAGGCTCAACTGAGTCCTCTTAACTACCATTTTTTTGAGAAGAGGATGTGAATTTTACATTTCGCAGTAAAGGAAGTACTTCTAGAAATGTGCTTGAGGACACAAAGTTAGTATATTATTTCAGCATTAAACTCACACCACCACCCTCTCCAAAACAAACAAATAAATTCTACTTCTACTTCTACTTTAAAAGGGAATCATTTTTATATAATGCTGACTAAGGCAAAACTCCCAAGAAACCTAAATGACGTTGATCTTAGCCAAACAAAAACAATATATGAGACGAGCTGACAGGCAAATTCTAATAGGGCATTTGTCCTTTCATTTAGAAAAGCATAGTTTCTCTTTCATGGAGCTACTAAAGGAGAACCCATATTGAAAGTTATGATTATTGTTTTAGCCAGGATTCATAAAGTGACTGAACAGCTGCACACTTTATTAGATCTAATCTAAATACCTGCTCCTTGTATTTTTGAGCTGAGAGATATTTATGTTATCAATTCAACTTTACACTAACTATCAGTAAGAATATTCCCTGTAGCTCTGCTGACTCAAAATAATGACTTGTAAGGGAGCTCTAATGACAGAACAAGGGGCAATTATAGACACAGCGTGAGACTTGGAATAACTATGTGATGTATTTTGTGGAGTTGATTGACCTCATGTGCAAGTTCATTTGTGCTGCACTATTGTAGATATGGCCTATGCCTCGGGGTACATGCCTTGTTAATTTCAATATAAACAGACAGAACCGATTAGATCAGATTGCTCAAACAAAACACAAACCTGCACCAGGGCTTGTCGGATAAGTGATGGCACATTGGGGTCTACCAGAAAAAAACATCAAAAATCTTTCAAGGAAGAATGAAAAGTTAGAATAATCAATATGCCGTGTTACTCCATTTCTACTCTTGGGGTGGCTAAAACAATGTACATCTTCTTGCATCTTTACATAATTGTAATGGCTGCTGGGAAGACTTAGAATTCATTGTAAAATGAGAGAGACAGAACAAGAATTCAATATAAGTAAGGTTACTCTGAGATGTCCATAGATTGTATTGCTTTAAAGCAAAACCATTTGGCAGTCTCTCTTCTGTACATGTCACTTTGAAAAACACTCCTGCTGGGAAAGGGGAAAAAAAGTCTTTTCTAAAGAGTTGTCTATAATCCCAATTCCAAAAATCCTTACATAAATTGGGAGAGAGGCATAAAAGATGTGGAGTGTAGGAAAGAAATGATTGTTTGTTATCAATGTTAATGTCTATCCAAAAAGGAACAAATTCTCTTGTTTTTATTGTATACAAAACTATAAAAAGAGTTCAAGTATATAACAAAATTGCAGACTGACTTGAAAAACAACATGGAATAACTGGCACTTATGCAATTTCTCAGAAATATAGCTTTGATTCTAAACTGCTGAAAAGAGGCGTTCCAAAATAGTAATTTCATCAGTCTTGGTTGTTTGCTAATAGTACCATCTAGTCAACTCTCCTCACATTTCCAAAATGGTTGTTATAAAAACTTACAGAAGCTTTGATAAAAAAACTTGAAATCAATGTTTTCTAAATGATATTAGGAACCACACATCTCTGGTCTTCTATTATTAGCCATATAATGTTTGAGAAAAAGTACAACTAATATCTAACATCAAATGAGGAAGCTCCTCCCTCAGAGTATTCAAATAAAGTGCCACCCTAACATAATATATGCAAACACTGCCGTGTGGTTAAAAATAGGAATAAGGGAATCTATTCCAAATTCATATGGCTTGAAAAATTGGGCCGAAAATAGGTCATAAGTGAAACTACCGTTAATGTAAAAGCTCTTATAGGCAGGACAAGCTGCTGATGTTTTCCACACCTACTTTTGTCTCAGATATTAGAGAAAGAGTAGGAAGTGTATGTTCAAACATAGCACTTTTTAAAAATTGATTTTCAATAGGCCATGTTTTAAAAAACAACAATAAGTTCTCTTCAAGACACTAGTCAGATAAAATATACTGTTTTTAAACAGTATGTAGAAGAATAATCATATATGGATTTTCAGATTTCTATGAGAAAACTGATTTCTGACTGAAAGCTCTTGGTTTAGGAGCAATGATTCCTTTCCACTGAGACAATATGTTTTATTAACTTGAGAGTAATAAATAAGATGCAGGCAATCCTAATAAAATAAGGATAGTACATCTGATTGATTCATTAATCCTAAATCACTTATATTCAATTTTATATTTTACCAGCACTGCTACTTCTTTTTCCTCAAATTAAGCCAAAGACAGAACTTTCAAAAATAAGATAGATAATGGTATTATTTTATTAGTATATGTTTTTAAGAAGTATAAATTCACTTATTTTAATGTCAATAAGTTGGAAAAATAAAGCCATTTTCATGATATCAATCATTAGAAGTTGGGTGATGCAGATAAAAGTTTTGTATAACATTTTAAGATTCAATCTGTTTCAGCTTTATGTTTGTTTTAGTTGAAGAATATTAGGTAAGAAGCTGCAATTTGGACATTTTTTCGCTGGGAAGCATCTATTCACCCTTTATCCAGTAACCATTAAGGTGCTCCTCCTCTGGGCACTACTAACCAAATTTTCAGTGCATGCATTTGGGGATGTTAGTGACTCCACCTCTGACATGTTATTCAGATTTGGCCAATCAGAGCTCCTTACTTTTCCTGGCTATAGCAATCCTTTCAAAATAGAGTATCTGACTCAGTTAAGATCCCTTAGAGAGTCAAACCCTGCATATTGTCTGCTCCAGCAGATAAGAGATCACGGGAGGAGATAAATGAAGTGGAGAAGAAATGAGGTATCCATCTGGTAGCCAGCACCAAGGCCCTAGACATGTAACTGAAGCTCTATTGGCCCCCCAAGCCTAGCCCATGCCCTAGGCAACCTCACATAGAGCAGAGCCAAACTGCCTGAATTTCTGACAAAAGAATCATGAGTAATAAAATGGTTGTTAGAGGCCACTAACCTTTTGGGTGGTTTGTTATGCAGCAATAGATAAAAAATACATTGTCTATTTTAGATAGAGAAGACAAAGGAGTCTCACTGAGGAAGTGACATCTGAGCAGAAAACTCAGACATAAGGAGAAGCAAACCATACTAAGACTAAGCATTCCAGGCAGACGTAACCATAAGGCTTAAATGACAATGTATTCTAGAAATCTCCAAAACTTTATTAAAGCTGGAGTGGTATAGGTAATATGAGGAGGAAAAAGAGTCAAAGTCAGTGAATAGGAACCAGAATTTAGTCCAGAGAAAGGAACTTGGATTTTGTTTTAAGTGTGAGTTAGAATGGCTGGGTCAAGCACACTACTCCATAACTTTCATGTTTCATGAACCTGTAAATTCTTTCTCACTCTCTCTAGGTTTGTTGAATTTACATCTGAAAGAGTCCTAATTAATACAATCGATTTACCTTGATGATAAGTTGCAGTGTTTTTGTTTGCCAAAGGGCTGCCAATGCAAAGTACCAGAAATGTGTTGGCTTTTATAAAGGGGATTTATTTGGGGTAAAAGCTTACAGTTTCAAGTCCGTGAAAAGTCCAACTCAAGGCACAATACGAGGTGTTTCCTCGCTCAAGTCAGCTGCCATGTGTTGAAGCAAGACGGCAGGCGATCTCTGCCTGGTCTCTGCCTTCCCCTCTGGATTCTCGGAGCTCAGCTGAGGGCAACCAGGCATAGGGCTTGTCTCTTACTTTCTCTCAGGCTTGGCTGTTCTGCTTTCTTCCCGATTTCTGCTGCAATCTATCAGCAAATGACTCATCTCTCCCCGGGCCTCAGCTGCTTGAGACTCCCCTTTCTGTCACATGGCGGGATGAAAATGGCAGAGCTCTCTTTTCCTGCTTATCTCCGTTTTTCATGGGACACAGCAAGAGGACGGAGACTCAACCTGAGTCATGCTTCACTGAGGTAGTCCAGTTGAAAAAAAGATCTCACACCCATAGGAGTGGACAAGTCCACAAACATAATTTTTTCTCTTTTAGGGACTCATAAAGTAATTTCAAACTGCCACACAAAGTAAAGTATTTTTATACCTTACCTTGAATTCTTAGGATAGCATTCTATTAACTATAAAAGACTAGACAAACTTTACCCTAATATATAAGTTCTGCACAAAAATGGGTTCCCCTACCAGGAATAACATACTGGAGGGTCTCCAGCATGTTCAAATGTGCTTGAATAACATATGTAACTATTTTAGAACTTATTTTATTTACAGTTCTAAAACATATTTTTAAAACGTTTATTAAGTTAAAGGAAAAAAGTAAAAATTATGGAATGCCTGAAGCATCATTCCATGAAACCAAGTTTAAAAATCACGATTTTAGTTTCAAAGGCTGATGTTATTCCATTTTGTTTTTAATGTTTCAATTTCACAGAATGATGAAAAATTGAGTTGAACAGAGACCAATAGATGGAAGAAATCAACTTATATTTTATGTATTGCATACTCATGGCACCAGTCTTCTTGGAACATTTGAAACTATTGGAAAAATCATTTTGAGAGTCCCAAATACTTCAGATGCCAAGCTCCAAGCATAAGAAATTCTTATTTTCATCTTGTTTTCACTAGAACCAGCCTAACTCTATTTTTAATGTGAATTACAATTTAAATTGCTACCCTACATGCCTAAAGGTGACTCAGAAGGAAATAAAGGAGGGAACCATTGTGATATAGATAAGCTTGGTGACATCTGTCAAACAAACAAAAAAAGCATCCTATAAATGTGATTGACTCCTTTTTGTTATGCATCCAGCTGAATAGCTGAATCAAAAATAATTGTGGCAACAGAGATTTAAAATAACACTGAAAACCATTGTGATATGATTTTGCCTATTCAAAGCTATATTTAATTGCAATTTCCATTTCTGACTACAAATGCAAATAATAGGTCTATACTCTTGATATATGGAATGTTTACTCATTTACTTTGCACATTTCTAGTTCTCATATGTCTAAGAATTTTGTGTTGGTAAGAATGCTTTCTGTTTCAAGTGACAAGAAAAGCAAATCAAATTGGATTTAGCAAAATAAAAAAATAGTTACTAACTTCTATAACTAAAGATTCCAGGGTTTCATTCATGAGTGGAGCTAGGTCTTATATGTGTCTCTCTCCATCACAGATCTACTTTCCTATGCACTGGCTTCATTCTCAAAAAGATTCTCTTCATGAGGTATCCCTATCAGTTCATGGATTATATTCTTTCCAGTTTGAATCCAATAAAAAAGTAAATGTCTTGCTTTCTAACCCTCCAGCAAAATTCCTAGGACTATTTTGGATGGGTCCTGTGCCTGATCCTTAACTAATCACTGCAGCTAGAAGGAAACAATGCTCTGATTTGCCAGTTCTAATATACTACTGAGCCAATTAACCTTGAGTAAACTCAACTCCCACAATAGTGGAAATTCAGCTTAGTCATTTTATATTCTTTACAGATATCAATGCAAGGAATATTCTCACTTATGTCTTTGCAATATTTACTAATTAGTTTAATAGAATAAATTCTGGTATTGCTATGTTAAAGTTTGTACATATTTTAAAGCTTTTAAAATGTGAACAAAATTGCCTCCCAGAAAAGTGGTACTAATTCATACTTCAACGAGTAGTGTATGAATTTTCCTTTACATTCTCATCAGATCTAGCTATTATTATCATATTTTGCTGATCTTTGCCATTTTGAAAAGCAAACTATTTCATGTTTATATATCCTTGATTACCAATGAAGCTAAACATAATTTTATGTCCCTTCAGCATTTGCATCTGCCTTTTTATTTTTATTTTTTTATTTTTTTATTTTTATTATTTTTTTAAGATTTTATTTATTTATTCATTTATCCCCCCCTTGCCGCTTGTGCTCGCTGGGTCAGCCAACCACGCCGTGCAGGCAGGCCCGCCCCCACCAGGAGGCCCCGGGAACCGAACCCGGGGCCTCCCATATGGTAAACGGGAGCCCTACTGACCGAGCCACAGCCGCTTCCCAGCATCTGCCTTTTTAAATGCTTGTTTTTATATTTTCCCATTATATATACTGGATTATTGGTTATTTTTATGATTTATTTATAAGAACCCAATATATATATTCACTCAATTGTTTAAAATATATAATTGAACTTTATGACAGGAATAATTGCATTGGAATTCAGAATACAAAAGTAAACAGATGAAAATCCCTAGCCTAATATATATTTTTGAAACAATATAAATATTTATCCCAAATTTGAAATTTTCAACCCAAAGCAAGTTGAAAGAATTGTGTAACAACACCAATATAATGTTAAACTAGTTTCACGAATTGTTAGATTTTGTAACAATAACTATTCTATCTCTTTACGTACACACAGCACACACACACACACGAAGGCATATAAGGATGCACAGACATTTTTGTTGAACCATTTGAAAGTAAGTTGCAGATATTGATAATCTTTTAAATATATTTTTATTGAAGTATATCATTCATACATGACCATATATAAACATATGTATAGTAAAGATTGTGAACTTACAAAATAACATATATAACATCATACAGGGGTCTCATACATCACCCCTCCACCAACACTTTGCATTGTTGTGAAACATTTCTTACAAACTATGCAAGAGCATCATCAAAATATTACTACTAACTATAGTCCCTATTTTACATTTGGTGTATTTTTCCCCCAACCCACTCTATTTTTTTTTTTTTTAATTTTTTAAAAGATATTCAGATTACATAAATGTTACAGAAATGATACAGGGATTGGATTCCCATATGCCCCACTCCCCACACCTCCCACACCCTCCCACATGAACATCCATCATTAGTGTGGCACATTCATTGCAATTGATAAATGCATCCTGGGGCTTTGCCATTAAGCATGGACCATAGTTCACATTGTAGTCTACACTCTCTCCCACACAGTTCTGCATGTTCTGTGATGAAATAAAATGGCCTATATCTGTCATTGCAATGTCACTCAGGACGATTCCCGAGTCCCAAAAAAGTCCCCATATTACAACTGTTTTTCCCTTTCCCTCCCCCTAGAGCCTCCAGTGGCCACTGGCTCCACATCAATGTTGTAATTTCTTCCATTGCTAGAATCAAAATATGTCTATAGCAGAATACCAGTAAGTCCACTCTAGTCCATAGCTCTACCCCTAATCCCAAGGATTCTGGGATGATGATGTCTACTCCACCTCCATATGAGAGGGGGCTTATATCCCATGGGGAAGATGGATGGGACTATCCTGCCTGCAGCTGCAGACTCTCTACATTCCCTGGGATGGCCATTGTCTATCATCATCTCCCCGCCAGTTGTCCTGGGTGAGTTCAATGTGTTGTAGAGTAGGTGCTCCAACTTCACTGAGGATCCGGGCCCAGCTGGCACATGGACAGCCCAAAGACTCGAGTCTCTGGATGTATACATACAAACTCCAGCACCAAGTATAGATTTAAATAAAAGGGACAGATGAACCATGTGCAGGAAAGACATAGTTGAGTCCAACTCTGTCACTCTCAGAAGCACAAACTCCAAAGTAGGGCCCACTGGCAAGGCACCAAACTCCAGAACTATCTGTCCTGACCATAGGACCTGGGTGTCTCCAGAGCCCTCAGGAGCCCCACTATTTGGGGTAGTATCCACTTTGGAAGTTTATGAGATCCTGCTGAGATGTGCATAAGCGTTACCTCTGAGATAACCTCTCGACTCACTTTGAAGTCTCTTAGCCATATAAACTCATATGTCTTTACCTTTTCCCCCTTTTATTTGAGCTCTTTTTCCAGTTGCATTGCTAGTTGGTGCTTGGTAGCTATCCCTTGGTGCCAGGGAGGCTCATCCCCGGGAGTAATGTCCCATGCTGGGGGGGAAGGTAATGCATTCATATGCTGAGTTTGGCTTAGAGAGAGGCCACATTTGAACAACAAGGAGGCTCTCAGGAGGCAACTCTTAGGCATCCCATAACAATAGGCTAAGTTTCAATTTCAAGAGCAAAGCCTCTTAAGCCTAGTCGTCCATACCAAGGACCCAACAGTGGATCATCCTCCTTCACCAGTCACTGCCCCTGCACTTGGGGGACTGTTGCTTCTCCCTTGGAGAATGTGGCAGAGCCCTTCAGGATGGGAATTCAGTATTCTCTCGGTTATTGTGTGAGTCTCCACCCACAGTGACAATGCCCCATGAATATTTGAACATTTTTACATACCTTATATGTATGCTCAGGTGAACTTCCTCCCATGCATCCCCCATCACTGACACCCCACACCAACAATCATCCCCCACCCCAATTGTAACCCTTCTGTGATCCAAAGCTTCTTCAAAAATGAAGCCATTACAATAGCCGAGTACAATTAATAGGAAAATCAAACAATAATGGTAACTTTAAATATAAGAGATAAAATACATAAAAATTTTAAAAAACAAAATATAAAATAAAATTAAATGATTGGGATATTTAAAAAATGAAAAATATTTAAAAAATATTTTTTTTCACATTTTGCCTTTCATCACCGCAATATCTGGTGTCCTGTCTGTACTGTGGCACCTTCCTCCACTCATTCCCCAGTGTCTCACTATTTTTCATTTTGTTTCCAAAGAAGTTTTAGGTCACAGCAAAGTCACACACAGAATACAAGAGACTCTTATAAACCCAACATCCTCCCCCTTTTCTTCCCCCCCATATTAATACCTTTTTATATGTGGATGGTACTGTTGTTATAACTGATATACAAATAGTGAAACATAGCTACTAAACATGGTCAATGGTTTACATTATGGTTTACATTTTAGACCGTACACTTTTATACATTTTGATGATATTTACCATTTCCTGTGTCCATCATTGTAAGACCATGTAGAACACTTCCACTGCCCACTAAATACCCCCTGTTCAATTTATTCTATTCTTCCCTCCCCCTCCCCTCAGGGCCCACAATGATCCCCTGGCTTCACTCCTTGAATGACAAGATTCATAGTTACATGCAACAAGACTGAGGTCTTGACACCCTGGTTTGTCCTCCCCTATTAGGAACCACCCATGCTCTCGAGAGACTCCCGCCTGTCAATTTGTGAACAAATCAGTCCTCCAGAGGAAGGGAGTACAACTCCTTCCCACTCATTATGTGGGTCTCCACCCGCTGATACAACACATTATGACAGAATGATCACTCACACACTCCCTAGAAGCCTGCTCCAGGTGCGCCCTATCCCAAATGTCCCCCATCCAACACCCTAAACAAGTAACTCTTCCTTGTCTTGTTCCCATAAGAGCATTCCCAACTTTATACTTTCAGCCATATACCCACAAATCCTGAGTGTTCATCTGGTCCCTCTCCCAACCCTACCCCCAGTACCCTGAACCTTCCAACCCACCTTCCCAATCTACCCACCTGTCAATGCTGCACAAGCCAACCCAATAATATCACTACCCTCCTGTCATATCCCTTCAATATGCAACTACACATTTTCACCTTACCATAGATTATATATATAGGTGTTGGTTTGCAACCTTCTTCTCCCTTAATATTTCTAGTAAACCAATCTTCAAGACAATACCTTTCTGAGTCTGCTCAATTTGCTTAATTCATATCAGTGAGGTCATGTACTGTTCATCCTTCAATGCCTGGCTTGCTTCATTCAACATAAGGTCCTCAAGACTCATCCATGTTATCCCATGTGTTAGCACTTTATTCCTTCTTACAGCTAAGTAATATCCCATTGTATGTATGTACCATCTTTTGTTTATCCATTTATCTGTTGATCGGCACCTGGGTTGATTCCACTTTGGACAACAGTGAATAATGCTGCTGTGAACATTGATGTGCATATATCTGTTCGTGTCTTTGCTTTCAATTCTTCTGGGTATATACCCAGCAGTGGAATTGCTGGATCATATGGAAGTTCTATAGTTAGTTTTTTGAGGAACTGCCAAACTGTCCTCCACAATGGCTGGACCATTCTACATTCCCACCAGCAGTGGATGAGGGTTCCCATTCCTCCACATCCTCTTCAACACTTATAGCCCACTGTTTTTTTTTTAATAGCCGCCATTCTAATGGGTGTAAGATGGTATCTCATTATAGTTTTGATTTGCATTTCCCTAATAGCTAGTGATGTCAAGCATTTTTTCATGTGCTTTTTAGCCATTTGTATTTCTTCCATGGAAAAGCGTCTTTTCAGATAGCTTGCCCATTTTTTAAACGGGTTGTTTGTCTTTTTTATCTTCTAGGTGTAGGATTTCTTTATATATGTAGGAATTAGGCTACTATTAGATATATGGTTTCCAAATATTTTCTCCCATTGGGTAGGCTGCCTTTTTACTTTCTGGATACGGTCCTTTGTAGTGCAAAAGTTTTTAATTTTGAGGAGATCCCATTTACCTATTTTTTCTTTTGCTTCTCATGCCTTGGGTGTGAAGTTCATGAAACCATTTCCTATTACAAGATCCTGTAGATGTTTCCCTACATTATCTTACAAGGTCTTCATGGTCTTGGCTCTTATGTTTAGATCTTTGATCCACCTTGAGTTGCTTTTTGCATAAGGTGTGAGATGGTGTTCCTCTTTCATTCTTTGGATATGGATATCCGGTTCTCCAAGCACCATTTGTTGAAAAGGCCATTCTCTCTCAGTTGAGTGGGCTTGGTGGCCTTGTCAAATATCAGATGACTATAATATGTGAGAATCTATATCAGAACCCAATTCGGGTCCATTGGTCGGTATGTCTATCCTTGTACCAATATCATGCAGTTTTGACCTCTGTAGTCTTGTAGTATGTTTTAAAGTCAGGTAGTATGATACCTCCTCCAATTTCATTTTTCTTTTTCAATCTGTCCTTGGCAATTTGGGGCCTCTTATCCTTTCAAATAAATTTTGTAGTTAGTTTTTCCAATTCAGTAAAAAATGCTTTGTTGATTTTTATTGGGATTGCTTTAAATCTGTAGATTAGTTTGGGTAGGATAGACATCTTAATGATGTTTAGTCTTCCTATCCATGAACAGGGAATATTCTTCCATTTATTTAAGTCTTCTTTGATTTCCTTTAACAGTGTTGTGTAGTTTTCTGTATAAAAGTCCTTTACATCTTTAGGTAAATTTATTCCTAGGTATTTGACTCTTTCAGTTGCTATTGCAAATGGTATTTTTTCCTTAATTTCCTCCTCAGATTGCTCGTTATTGGTGTACAGAAATGCTACTGTTTTTTGAGCACTGATCTTATAGACTGCAACTTTACTGAATTCATTTATAAGTTCTAGAAGTTTTGCTGTAGATTTCTCAGGGCTTTCTATGTATAGGACCATGTCGTCTGCAAATAGTGAAATTTTTACTTCTTCCTTTCCATTTTGGATGCCTTTTATATCTTTTTCTTGCCTCAGTGCTTGAGCAAGTACTTCTAAGATAATGTCAAATAGGAGCGATGATAGTGGGCATTCTTGTTTTGTTTCCAAGCTTAGAGGAAAAGCTTTTAGGATTTCACCATTGAACATGATGATGTTAGCTGTGGGTTTTCCATATATACACTTTATCAGGTTCAGAAAGTTTCTTTCTTATCAGGAAAGGGTGTTGTATTTTTGTTGAATGCTTTTTCTGCATCTAAGAGATCATCATGTGATTTTTTTTCTTTCAATCTGTTTATGTTGTGTATTACATTGATTGATTTTCTTATGTTGAACCATCTTTGCTTACCCAGGATGAAACCCACTTGGTCATGGTGTAAATTCATTTGATATGTTATTGAATGCAATTAGGAAGCATTTTGTTGAGGATTTTAGCATGTAGGCTCATTAGAGAGATTGGTCTGTGTTAGGCTAATGTTGGCATCATAGAATGAATTACACTATGTTCCTTCTACTTCTATGTTTTGGAAGAGCTTAAGCAGGATTGGTGTTAGTTCTTTCCAGAATGTTTGGTGAAATTCACCTGTGAAGCGTTCTGGTCCTGGGCTCTTCTTGGTTGGGAGGTTTTTGATGACTGAGTCTATCTCTTTACTTGTAATTGGACTGTTGAGTTAATCAATTTCTTCTTTCATCAATGTAGGCTGCTTGTGAGTTTCTAGGAATATGTCCATTTCCTCTAAATTATCATATCTGTTGGCATATAATTTTTCAAAGTATCCTCTTATGATACCCTTTATTTCTGTGGGGTCAGTGGTGATATCCACTTCCTCGTTTCTTATTTTGTCTATTTGAATCTATTCTCTTTTTTTCTTTGTTAGTCTGGCTAAGTGTTTGTCATTTTTATTGATCTTCTCAAAGAACCAGCTTTTGTTTTTATTTTTCTAGTGTTTCTTATTTTGTATTTCATTAGTTCTGCTCTAATCTTTGCTATTTCCTTCTTTCTACTTCCTTTAGGATTAGTTTGTTGTTGTTTTCTGACTCTTCCAGGTGTGCAGGTATAAGTCTTCAGTTTTAGCTCTTTCTTCTTTTTTGATATATGCATTTATGGCTATGAATTTTCCTTTCATTACAGCTTTTGCTGCATCTCTTTGGTTTTGATATATTGTGTCATCATTTTCATTCATTCCAATGTAGTTACTGATTTCTTTTGAGATTTTCTCTTTGGCCCACTGTTTGTCTAAGAGTGTGTTGTTTAACTTCCATATATTTGTGCCTAATCTTGTTCTCTGTCCCTTACTGATTTACAATTTCATTCCATTGTGGTCAAGGAAATTACTTTGTATAATCTTAATCTTTCTGAATTCATTGAGATTTTTTCTGTGGCCTTGTAAGTGGTCTATCTTGGAGTATGATCCATGTGCACTCGAGAAGAATGTATATACCTCTGTATTTGGGTGTAGTGTGCTCTATATGTCTATTAGATCCAGATCCTCTAATATATTATTCAGAGTCTTTGTTTATTTATTGATTCTCTAAAGAGATGTTCTTTCTAATGGTGATAATGGTGTATTAAAGACCCCCACTATAATTGTAGAGGCATCTATTTCTCCACTTAGTTTTTCCAGTGTTTGCCTCATGTATTTTGAGGTGCCCTGGTTAGGTGCATAAATGTTTATTATTGTTCTTTCTTCTTGAAAGAGTACCCCTTTTACTAATATATAGTGTCTGTCTTTGTCTCTTACAGTTGTTTTGCATTTAAAGTCTATTTTGTCTGATATTAGTATAGCTACTCCCACTCTTTTTTGTTTGTTTGCTTGTAAAATTGTTTTCCATCCATTCACTTTCTGACTCCTTGATTCCCTGGGTCTAAGGTGGGTTTCTTGTAGACAGCATATAGATGGGTCATATTTCCTTATCCATTCTGCCAATCTGTGTCTCTTGATTGGTGAGTTTAATCCATTAACATTCAGTGTTATTACTCTCAAGGAATTACTTATATCAGCCATAATTTCTTTGGGTTTATGTATGTCATATGATGTTTTTATTTCTTTTTTTTGAGTTTTCAGCTTTTCTTACACTCTCCTCCAACTCTTTCTCTCCTGTTTTTTTTCCTTTCAGCCTGCATTACTCCTTTTATCATTTCTTGAAGGGCAGGTTTTTTATTGGTATACTTTCTTAATTTCTGTTTACCTGTGAATATTCTGAACTCTCCATCATTCTTGAATGCTAGCTTTGCTGGGTAGAGAATTCTTGGCTGAAGCTTTTTTCTTTTAGTACCTTGACTATGACATACCACTGCCTTCTTGCCTCCATGGTTCCAGATGAGAAATCAGCACTTAGTCTTATTGAGATTCCCTTGTATGAGATGGTTCTCTTTTCTCTTGCTGCCTTGAGTATTTCTCTTTGTCTTGAGCATTGGACATTTTGACAAGTGTATGTCTTGGAGTAGGTCTATTGGGATTTATACTGTTTGGGGTGTGCTGTGCTTCCTGGGCATGTAGGTCCATCTCCTTCAATAGGGTTGGGAAGTTTTAGGCCATTATTTCCCTTCAATACTCCTTCTGTCCCCTTTCCCTTCTCTTCTCCCTCCTCTCTTTTCCATCCCTCTGGGATGCCTATAATGTGTATGTTTGTGTGTTTTGTGTTGTCATTCAAATCCCTAAGTCCCTGCTGGATTTTTTCTATATTTTTATCTATCTGTTCTACTATCTGTTTGATTTTAGATGTACTGTCTTCCACATCACTAATTCTTTCCTCTGCCTACTGTTATGTGCTTCCAGCATCTTTTTGATTTCCTGGATTGTGCCATTCATCACCATCAAATCCATTATCTTTTTATGTATGTTTACAATTTCTTCAGTATGTCCTCTCAGTGTCTACTTAATATCCTTAATCTCTTCCTTCACTTCATTAAGTTGGTCCATGATATTTGTTTGGACAGCTTTGATTAGTTGTTCAATGTTCTGCATCTCTTCCTGGTTTTTAGTTTGTTCATTGAACTGGGCCATGTCTTCCTGTTTCTTAGTATGGTTTGTAATTTTTTGTTGCCTTCTGGTCATTTTTTTATCTCGATGGGTTTATTCAGTTGTTTAGCTTCTCTCTTTACTCTATGGTTTTATTTAATTGCTGCTTTTGTGTGTGTGTTAAGTTTTCCCTTTGACACTTTATTCTGCTTATTCTTTCATGGCTGTTGTCTATGTTCCCTTGGAGGAAAAAAATTAGGGCCAGAGAAAGCGGAAGAGGTAAGAAAAGTAAAAGGATAATAGTAACAATAATAGTAATTGTTAGAAGAGGAACCATTTAAGACCTTGGAAAATGAATATTTAACTCATGTAAGAAGTATAGAGTAATAGAAATAAAAAAGTGGGGTACCAACAATGAAATGGGAAACCAAATAGAGAAATATATGTAGAATGGATTAAAAGGCCAGTATGATGAGGAGAGAGGGAAAGAGAAAAGAAAATTCAAAAAGAAAATTGTTAATAAAGAAAGAAAACATGATAGACAAGTTAGCAATGAAAATCAGAAAAATTGAGAACTAAACAAAGAGAGGTAGAATGTAAGAACAGAGAGCATAACCTAGAATGAAGAGGAAAGGAAAAGAGATAGTGTTGGTATACAAAATCAATATATACAGAAAAGGGGAAATCAAGGAAGAGGAAACACAATAACCAAGAAGCAAGCCAGCAGCATCTTGAGGAATTTATCACTTCATCCAGCTCCCTCCAGATCAATGTCCTGAAGCCTCCCACTATGTGGGTTCCCAAAACAGCTCACTTGGGCAGTATCTTGCCTCCACTCAGCTGTTTTTTGTGAGAGACATCTGCCTATGTTCCTTTGAAAGAAAACAAAAAAATTAGGACCAGAGAAAAGGAAAGAGATAGGAAGACAAAAAGAATAAAGTAATGGTAATAGTAAAAGGTAGGAGAGCAACCATACAAGACCTAGGAAATTGAAAAATTAACAGGAGTAAGAAGCACAGAGGAATAAGATTAGGAAAGTGGAATAGAAACAATGAAACAAGAAACAGAATAGAGAAAAAATATATAGAATGAATTAAAATGCTGAAATGGTGAGAAGAGGGGAAAGAAAACAGAAAAGAGAGAAAGAAAAAAGTATTAAAGAGAAAGTATACAGAGAAAAAGGGAGAGAGGGAGAAATACAAACAAGAAAAATTGGAGGTCAAATAAAAGAGGTGGAATGAAAGAACAACAACGAAAAACAAAAGATATAAAGATGAAGGAGTGAAAAGAAATAGCGTAGATAGAATAGATCAGTAACCAAGAGAATAAAAGAAAAAAAAAAGAGAGAAAGAAAAGAAACAAGCAGAGAAAGAAAGGGAGGGGATACAAAACAAGCAAGAAACAAGACAGCAGCAACTTGTTTTTTAAAGAAAAAGAGACAAAAGAAAAATAAATAAATAAACACGGAAAAACAGCCTTCTTTCTTAGACCCCTAAGGATCTTCTCAGGCTGCTGGTGTTCCTCAATCACTCACCCTGCAGCCTGCCCTCTGCAGGTTTTGAACTGGGTTTTAGTGAGTAAAGGAAAATAAAAGAAAATGAACTTTTTTTTTTTTTTTTAAATAAGAGATCCAAAAAAAGCTAATACAAAGAAAATGTCTATAAGTTTCCTGTCACAAAGTTTCAGCTGGATACCTGATAACCTGATGTATCTCTTCTCAAGGAATAACCAGGAATCAAACCAGGGACCTCATATATGCTAGGCAGGAACTGTTCAACTGAGCTATTTCCAGTCCTTGGGTTGATCTGTCTTTCAGAAGACTATCCGCCCCTTTTCCCTTGGGCAGGTTAGATTCCCTGCAGTCAGCTGGAGTGGTGCTGATTGCTGCCTGTCTCTGCCTCCTCACTGATGCAATTCCTCTCTTTACCTAGGTGGCTGGGCATGACCGCCAGCCTGAGACAAATCCCCAACCCTCTCCCTGTCGAGTCAGGTACCTTCCAATATTCAACGGGGGTCCAGCTGGCTAAACTCACCACAAAAAAATCGCTCTCCACTCTCCCAACCCCTCTTCCTCACAGGGAATCTGCCCTTTGGAGCAGGGAGCTGGCTCTCCACCTAGTCTGTCTGCCCTGAGGGCAGCTTCCAGCCACTGAGGTAAGCAACCCCTGATTATTCCTGACTTCCCTATCTGGTCAGTGCCCTCTTATATGACTCAGAGCATTTCCCATGGAGGTAGACATCTGCTCTACTCTCAGTTAGATACAATTCCCCAGGAGTTTTACCCTCACTTAATAGCTCAGGGGTGGGGGAGGGGAGCCCTTCCTGGCAGCCAGGAGGTTTAATAACTCACGATTACTTGTTTTGGCTTCTTCGTGTCTCTGACCCTCATTCTTCTAGGAGTTGGTAAGCGGTGTCCTGGTTTGCTGTGTCCCAAAGCAGGTTCCCACAGCAGCCTCTGGCTTTTCCTTTGTTGTTTTAGTGAGAGCTAAGAATTACATGTCTAACCCGTCGGCCATGTTCCCACAATGCTCCTCCTTGTGCTCATGAATGGATTAAGATTAAACATTTTAGGTAAAAATACCATATAGGTGATATTGTATACTTGCAATTATATCATGTCAAGTGGCATATGATGATCATTTTTTCCATTATTGGTGATGCCCAGTTTGATCTTTTAGTTAAGGTGGTGTGCAACAGATCTCTCGATTATGAAAGTGCATTTTTAAAATTAAAGGTATTTAAAAGTAAACTGTGGAGAATTCAGCCAATACTGGTTGAATATTTTGTTCCCCAGCAACTTTGTACACAATGGTTTGAGAATCCATTGATACTACTTGCCTAGTATCAATTATTATATTGGCAGTTTTAAAAGAGTGAATTTCTAACTTTATCATTACTTTTATATTTAGTAGCTAGAATTCTTCTATAGAGAAAAATTTCTCATCCCTCTTATTTGAGTATTAGTATACTTCCACAGATTCATTTTTATCTATTGTGTCATAATCCATATTAATTATTATCATGGTGATGCTCAATGCCAATGGTAGTGCCAGAAGAGTCAGCTACTATCTCTTTCAAAATGTCCTGTTTGTCTTTGAAAACTTTCTTGATTTATGCAACAAGATGTTCCAGGTTCAACTTACACTTTGTTTATTGCTGCCGTAGAACCATCAATTTCTCCAAGGAGCCTTGGTTACTTTTAGTGGAGAATAATGTTTAGAAACCAAGATCTCGGTGCTCAGTGTGCTCATTGTGATGGAAACACCATTGATTCTACTGCCTTTTAATAGTCAGAAAAGAAAATATATTTCAATAATCAATTTATCCTACAAAATATCCTAATACCACAGGCTTCATGATTATAACCAATTCCATATTTTCCTCTTGTTTCTCCCACAGTGAGAACCATAGTTCCTAACATAAATGTATACATTAAATGTTCTATCCTATAGTACTCCAAAAAATCAATGTACAAATACCACTCAACAAACTTACTCTGTAAATTTTTAAAGTTTTCAATTCTTAATTCTCTTACAATACATTCACTGTGGGTGAAGAGTCTGAAAGCTGCTTAACTAAATTACTTTTTTCTGGGTGGTTATTTTAAATGCGTTTAAGTTCATTTTTATCTATTTGTATTCAATTGAGTGTCTGACTTTTCATCCTTTCTAATTCAATCATATTTTGAATATGTAAAACATTCACACCATTCAAAATCAAATCTTTATAAAAGTATTTTCAGAGAAGTTTTACCTATATTCAAATCTTTTCCACTTACTCCTATACACCTTCCATAAATAACAGGAGTATTCTCCCAATTCCTCCCTTCCATTCTTTGGGCCATTGTTGTCATACATTTTACTTTTACATATGCTATAGATACAAAATACATTGTTATTATGCTGTTTTTGCTGCAGGCAGTTTATTATCTTTCAGAGCAATTAAAAATAAGAAAAAATAAATTTATATTTATGTCATCTTTTTTCTTTTATATTAATAGATTTTTTACAATACTTCTAGCATCTAAAGAGAACTCTAGCCATACATCACCAAGACAACTGATTAAATAACAGAAAATCTAGACAGACAATTGGATTGTGTAATCTACACACACTTTAATGAATAATATTTTAACTGGGCTTGTGCAATGGTATTATGGATATTAAAGGCAGTTCTTGGCCTGCTACCTCCTGTATAGCAAATGTGCCTTTGCACATGGCAAAACTTTCTCACCTTTTCCATCACTAATGTCTGCATTGTTCAGGCTCAGATTTGCTGGTATATTGGAAAGTTACTGCCCTTCCCTGATGAGAATCCAGTCTCTTCCCCATAGTGAGAAACTTTAAGAATTTCCATCCCCTCATTTGCCTTCTTCATATTGGTCAATCATATTGGATCTCAGCTGCATATAACAGAAAGTTCAATCCACATGACTTTATGCCAAGAGGGAATTTATGGGCTCTTGTGAATGGGAAGATCAGAGTGGTAGAGCTCACTTTGGGTATAGTTTGATGTTACAAAGACAATACCTCCACCTAGTTGTTTTCTTTTCTGCTTGATAGCTTTGTTCTTAAACAGCTCTTCTCTTGTGTTTCTATAATGATGGTATTAAATCCAGAATTTATCTTGCCTCAACTAGAAGTTCAGTGGGAATGAATGAGAGCACCTTTCCTAGGATTTCCAATGAGGTCTTATTACATCAGTGGTCCTGAATAAGTTATGGGCCCACCTCTGATCCAATCACTGTTGCCTGCAATATGCAAGATGGTGGTTGGCTAAGGCCAAGGCCATATGACCCCCTCTTTTTTTTTTTTAAATATATTTTTTATTTATTTTTAAAAGATACTTAGATTACATAAAATGTTACATGAAAAAATATAAGGGTTTCCCATTTGCCCCACTCCCCACAACTCCCACTTTTCCCCACATTAACAACTTCTTTCATTAGTGTGGTACATTCACTGCAACTGATGAACACACTTTTGCTGCATTGCCACTAAGCATGGATTATAGTTTACACTGTAGTTTACACTCTCTCCCCCTCAATTCTGTAGGTTATGGCAGGATATATAATGGCCTGTATCTGTCATTGCAATATCATTCAGGCCATATGATCCCCTCTTGAGGAAGGAATGGTGTCAGCTCCACTGGAAATACTTTGAAAAGAACTAGGTTGTATTGGGTAGCTAAGAGGAAAACAGGGATACAATTAATAGGAGATGGAAGAATGGATACCAGGCATCCAAATCAATGTACATCATCTACCTTGGCAAACTAGAAAAAGTTGTAGCCATTTGCATCGATTTTGGATGAACAATTTAAAAATAATTGTAATTTAATTTTTTTCTTATTTTTCTCCAGTTCATATTTACATGATTATATTACCAGAGTTTTGGGGTTTATTCAGTACTTAATTTAGTTTGGATTTATATTTACCACCTCTAGTCATGATTTCTACTCATGATATCACAATTAATTAAGCTACCATAGAGAGGATTTTCACACTACATACAAACTGAAGACTATAACTACACGTGAAATATGAAGAGCAGGAAGCAAGAAGAGAGAGGGGAAAAAAAAATTCTGATCTCATGTAAATGATTCCTGTATATGGCTGAAAATAAAAAATAAATTTTAAAAGTGATTTGTGATTTATTGTTCCCATTGTTTTTTAATTAAATATGCATATACATGTACACACATATACATTTCTTCATTTTACCCCTAAAGTATGCACTTGAATGTTAATAAAGATCATTTTTAAATATTGAATTGCCACAAACATCATTTACACTCTTAGTATTTTGAAACCAAAGTAATAAAACTAAATATACAATCACTCTATATTTATGTAATTGTATTAGAAATATTATAGGATTGGTAAAATTAAAAATACATTTGACAGTCCATGTAATTCATAAAAAATAACTACTGTATCAATATGATATGTACAAAGACTAAGGATATAACCTAAAAATCAATTAGAATTCTGCTGGAAGTGGTGAGGAAAAATAAACTAAATAAAAAGGTTTCTTATATTCAATATCACTGGTTTGGTTATAAGTTACAGAAATGATAGAGTACAATAGAATGAAGCTGAAGAAATCACATCTGACAAAGGAAGTCCTTAGTAGGGGTCATTAGTGTTAAATAAATATTCAACATTCACTTTCCACTTATATTGAAATGCTGACAGACTGAATCCCAAAGGCCCAGAGACCAAACTCACAGAAGTGTGGTATTGAATTAACAAAATATGTAGAGCTTAGTAAAGTACTTCATTTCTCAGATCCTGGGTCAGATGAAAAGAGGGAAATATGCAGAGAGTTCTTCAAGTATTGTTTCTTTTCCTACCCCACCTCAAGGAGAAAAAAGTGAAAATCACGTTGCATCTTCAATAAGCCAATGGGCTATGTTCACTTTACAACAACTTTTCGAGCTCCTAAAAGGAAGTGCCAGTGCCACTTCCAAATGTGTTTTAATGTTAGAGGTCACAGTACAGTGTAATCTCCACCAAGATCTCAGAATCTCCCCAGTTCTCTGGATAATTGTCATTAAGGCGATATCAAGTTGACCAAAAGGAGAGAAAAGGAAAAGATAGTGTTAGCTCTTGGGGGAAGTCTTCTCTAAATAACAAGAATTCCATCCCAGTATGGAGGGGTCAGGTGGAAAGAGTGTGAAATTTGGAGTCAGGCAGACCTGAAAATGAATCTTTATACCCAGCAATTGCTGACTGTAGACTTTGTCAACTTGCTGAACTTCTTTGAGCTTAAGTGTGACCATCCATAAAGGGGTAATCATTACAACTTCACAGGTTTGCTTGGAGCAAACACTCAATCTAAACTTTGGGGAGAATTCTTGTTTGACCTGAAATTGTGTGGACAAAAAATCTACATTTGTGTTATTTGAGTGGGTAGTAATACCATTCATTACTCTTTTAGTACACCATTGTCAAGCAGTGCAATAAACTAGCATATTAAATCTTGTTTTTCTTTAATTTTGTGATATTTGAAAGTGCATTATACACACACACACACACACACACAGTAATTCACCATCAATTCCTTTATTTCCAGTGCAGAAAAAGACCATCCTTTTACTTTCACTATGCTTTCAAAATCTTGATGTACCTCCATGTTTCTGAGTATCAGTGTAGCAGTTTGGCAGTTTGATATAGTTATGAATTCCAAAAATAGATCTGGATTATGTTTGTAAACTGGTCTGTTCATCTGGGCATGATTAAGTTATGATTAGGGCATTGACTGGACCACATCAGTAGGGCATTGAACCCCGTCCCTTGGTGGGTGGGGAATAAAAGATAAAGACACAGCTAAGGACAGAGTTGGAGCTTTGAGTTGGAGTTCTGATGTTGGAGTCTTGAGCTGGAGCCCTGGGAAGTAAGCATACAGAAGAGCTTGGTCATGAGGAAAGAGAGAAGGCCCCAGGAAAAGAGACGATCCATTCTCTTGATAGTCTACAGCTGGCCTTGTGGAGCGAAGTAAGCCTGAACCCAGAAAGAGGCAAGCCCCTGGAAGAGAGGAGCCCAGGAAGCCTGACCCTGGCAGACATCGGCAGCCATCTTGCTCCAACACGTGATTTATGGCCTGGTAACTCTGTAAGCTTCTACTTCAAATAAATACCCTTTATGAAAACCGACTGATTTCTGGTATTTTGCATCAGCACCCCTTTGGCTGACTAATACAATCAGTTAAGGATTTGGAGCAGAGGACTGCCAGGAAGCATCTTATTTTACCTCAGCGCCCAAGAGATTATTTTCACTTTGTCTAAATTATCTTATCCAGTAAGTAGAAGAGGGAAAGAATTTTTTCTATTTAATCGCTTCTTTGATTTGTATCAGCTGCTTTCCTTTTGCCATTGCCAAGCATAGTTAGAAGAGTTGGAAGGTGAGAGATAGCAGAACATTAACTTCTGTGTGGCTTATAGATGCAAAGCAAAGCATCTTTATTGATATTCTTTTTAAAGAGTTCACTGAGGTGCAATTCACAGTTGTGGAATGGAATGGAAAGCAGAAATCCCTTTGAAAATAAGAGATAAAATTCAAGGTCAGTCTCCCACAAACCACCCTTTCCTCTACTCCCACCTTTTTGGAAATAGTAAATCATTTATCTGGATTTGTTCACTATGTGCTGATGGTATCTCACCTTATCACTGTCTAAAAGAACACTTCAAAAGCATATTTTAAAAACAACAATTTATCTTCTCTTGTCCCCTAAGCTAATTTGAGTCCCCAATAGACTCACTGGAAAAAAAATGTGTAAGTTGCAATTTTTAAAAAAATAAAAGCTAAACTGTTTTATAGCTAGCATTCAAAGTTGTTAAAGTGGATACATTTTCTCTTAGGCTGGCCCACTCTGCCTTCTCTGATTTACAATTTTAGAAAACATTGAGACCATTTAGAACAAGAGGAGAATGATTATGTTATTCCTCTTTGGATGGCAATGTGTTCTTGACCATCTTTCCTCTATTTCTTCTATAAGTTGCTCAGAGCATTATATCACCAGAGAACAATATGTTAAATATCTTACTGCCTAAGACAGAGGTACTCAACATTTAACTCTACCCCAGAGTTTCTGATTCAGATCTAGGATGGGGCCTGAGAATTTGCATTTCTAAAAAGTTCCCAGATGATTGTGATGCTGATGCTGCTTACCTGGGGACCGCACTGAAAATCACTGGCCTAAGCACCCCCCCCCCGCCCCGCCACCCCCCCACAAAGATAAATTCATTAGTCATCAGCACTAGTTTCTTAAAGGACTGCTTCATTGCTGGTGCAAGGGATTCCAAAAATACTTGAACTGTAAACATGCAGGATAAAATAAAACAGAGCAAAATCTACATCATATCTGTAATAAAATTAGTCAGCCGGCAGGATATTTTGAAACCATGAAACTATGAGTATGCTACAAGGTATAAGTTTATGTTTTCTGCCAGCAGACACTTCAGATACCAACTACGTCAGTTATGGAAAAGTAAATTATGTTTTCCTGTACACGTAAGTTTCACGGCCTAAAACATTACAACTGTTTCATTCGTTTTTAAGGGGATGCATTTGCTCATGCCTTTCTACCAACAATAGTGCAATGATTTTCAATCTCTGTGCCAAATTCAATTAGTGTGTACAGTATATGTTTGCTAAACCAAATCTTGATCAGAGTGCAAGTTTTTTTTTTTTTATATTCAACCATTTATATCGTTAGAGGACTTTGTGCCTGCGGCAGTAGAGAAGAGAGTATATTTTTCTTAGAAAGAATAGATTAAGAGGCAAAAGGTCACTTCAAGTCAGGGTCAAAAAAACACAAAAAACGGTCATGTTTACTGCAACATGGGAGGGCTTTGTTTCATTATTATCCAAGTAAACACTTGACCTCTAAAGAGAAACGTCCTAAGAAAAACAAGGAAAATGGAATGATTTCTGTGGATTTCAAAAAGATAAAAGAAGTGATTAATAGAACTTACACATTTACAGTTTAATGTTTTCGGTCTTTTAATCCCTTCTAAGCTCCCCCCAAAATCTAGTACTATTTAAAGTGCCCTAAGAGCATAGAGAGAGAACTACAGAGCTAGCAGTAGAACTGTATGAACTTATTAAAACAAACAAAACAGGATAAAGCAATTATCCCTCATTATTCTTGTGAAAATTAAAGATTCTTGGACTTCAATCTCAAAAAAAAAAAAAAAAATGCCCAGGAATCTACTTTTATAAATGATCAAAAGGACCAATTTGGAAAACCCAGGAATACAGCATCATATTTAACTTTCTATCTCCAATGCATAGTCCAGTGCCTGACACAGAGAAGTATTAAATAAGGTTAGGTGATAGGGAAGCGGATGTGGCCCAAGTGATTGGGCTCCTATCTACCATATAGGAGGTCTAGGGTTTGAATCCCGGGACCTCCTGGTGAAAAGCAAGACTGGCCCACTTAGCCAGCTGACCCGAGTGTAAAGCTGGCCCACACAGAGTGCTGGCCCATGCAGGAGAGCTGGCCCAGGCGGAGTGCTGGCCTGCGCAGAAGTGTTGGCTCATGCAGGCATGCTGGCCTGCACAGAGAGCTGGTGCACCATGATGATGCAACAAAAAGAGACACCGAAGAGAGATAATAAGAGACACCGCAGATCAGGGAGCTGAGGTGGTGCAAGAGATTGAGCAGCCTCTCTCCACTCTGGAGAGAGTACCAGGATCAGTTCCCAGTTCCTCCTAAAGAGAAGACAAACAGACACAGAAGAATACACAGAGAGCAGACAGCGAGCTCAAAACAATGGGGATAGGAATAAATAAATAAATCTTTAAAAAAAATAATAAGGTTTCATGAATTAAAGAGTTTGGATGACTTTAAAATATTACTTTCCATAAACAACAGGTAATTTCCTTCTGTGTATGTGCTCGGTGCTGATTCTCCTAAGCCCCAACTCCTAACAAATGTGATTTAGCAGTCTTAAGCTGTATTTTAGTCACATATCCCATTTCCAAATGAGGCTTGCTCCTCTAAATGCTATTCATACAATGGTTGCCCTCAAACTTATCTGTCACAAGAATTGTTGAAGTACTAGGGAAGAGTCCCATTATCTTTTGTGAAGTTTGCTTTAGGGAAATAAAGAAATGCAGATATTTGCATGATTTAGGATTAGGACATTCAGTCCAGTCTTTTTAATGCCTGTCAACAAGGATGCCCCTAAAATCAAATTAAGTTAAGGTGGATTTCTCCTGATTCCTAGTGTCAGCTGGGAGGCATTAGACAGCCATTCCGACAACTGAAAAAGTGTCTTTCTGTGAGGGTGATAAATGTAGGACCAAATACTATGTTCAGACACCAATGTATTTGGTTCATATTTTGCTACCTCCTGGAAAGGAAGTTCTCCAGAAAATTTTCAATGAAGATGTTTAGGAAGAAATTCTGAAACTTTTTTAAAACCTGTATCTCAGAAACATCAGCAACACTTAAAGGTACAGAGGCCAGTAAATCCACTGTCACCACCTCATATCAATGAAGTTATGAAGACCCCCAAATACCCAGGAGTGTGTGTGTGTGTGGGGGCAATTACTTGGGCAGGTGTCTGTTGGCCTGTGAAGAGACAATTACTTGGGCAGGGGTCTGTTGGCCTGTGAAGAGACAATTACTTAGGCAGGTGTCTGTTGGCTGTGAAGAGAATATAACAGGACTTTGAAGACGACAGAGGTCCCATTCCTATATAAAAAACTTGGTAGCTGTCAGTTCTCACTGGTGTAGCTGATTTGAAGACTCTAGATGTAAATGACTCTTCTCTCCAACTCTTAATCTCTGCCCTTGTACCAAACAGACAAACTCCTTTACACATTTCCCTCATTCACGAGTGATGATGAGAAGCCCCTGGAAAGTATGCTTTGAGCCACAGCCTTTCAGCACTGGCTTTTGATATTCTGTCACTCTTGACTCTACCACTCATGCTTTCCCTTCACCTCTGCCTGAAATATCCAGCTCAAAGCCTTTTCTATTCCTCCCACACACCCCTCCATCACTTTGATGGCTTTCCTTTCAGCATCCTAACTCCTCTTGCTCTGACAAATAGACTAGTAAAAGACAGGAGCTCATGGCTTTTAGAAAGTCCTTTCACTTAAGCAACGGAGGAGAATGTAGCCCAGTCAATTTTTTTCCAAAGTATTCAAAAGGTGCTGAGACTATTTCTTCCATTTCACACCCATCTCTCATGCAAACAGCCAGCTTTGACAGTATATTCCATTCTGATGTCAACCACAGGCATGTGGTAGTTAGGTCAAAGCTTATTAACAAGAATGATTTGATCTCGATGAAAAGGAAATAAATTGGTAATAAAATTCTGGGTGATTTGCTTGATTCTAGCCTAAGGAGATAGAGCCATTTATTTTAAAGCATAGCAATTATTTTAAGGGTGCCTTCTACCATTAAGAACTTTACTTTCTCTTTTATTTAAGATATTCTTTAATTTTGTTATTGCTTTTGTTTGCCTTTTGCCTTAGCACACACCAATAAGTTTTGTGATAACCTTGCAGAAGACTAGCAGAACCCACCAGAATTGCTTCACAGCATATTTTTAAAGTTTCCCTAACAAATTTGCCATTTGACTCTCCCGGGCATCACTGGGTAAGTCTTGTTAAATAAAGAAAAATCACATTCTCTGCAAAAATCATTGTAATAGCACCTACTAGATATTTAAGGGTAAAGCAATGATTCTTTATTGTTGGATCTATATCATCACAGAATAAGAAATGCATCTTATATAGATTATAGACTTGTGTGAGTCATCAATTTTTATAGATTTAGGCATTAAATCTCTGTGGTTTCATGCAAACTAGTTTAGGAAAACAGAAAAATGGAAAGTCATGCCCAATAAATGACCGTGGTGTACAAAAGGAGGTATAGAAATCTTGGTTTAGTTTGCTCATTCCTCACCATTCTTATCTGTATTAGTCAGCAAAAAGGGGTACTGATGCAAAGTACCAGAATTCTGTTAGTTTTTACAAAAGGTATTTATTTGGGGTAGAAGCTTACAGTCACAAGGCTCTAAAGAGTTTAACTGAAGGTACCATAAGAGGTACTTTCTCACCCAAGTCATTGGCCATGTGTTGAAGCAAGATGGTGGGCGATGTCTTCAAGAGTTCAGCCTTCCTTCTTCCCCGTAAGGTTCCATGGTCCCAGCTTCTTCTGATGTCAGCTGTAGGCTGGCATAAGGCTCATCTCTCTCCCTGGGGCTGGTTTCTTTCTGGGCTCAGCTGCTCTGGTCCCTTCACAAGGTCAGCTGTAGACTATCAGGCTCATCTCTCTTCTCGGGGCCTCTGCCATGTCTAAAGAGCTGTCTCTCTTCCTCTGCAATGTCTTTTTCTGGTGAATGTCTAACCACAAAGGGGATGGGAACTCAATGCCCTACTGATGTGGCTGAATCAAAGCCCTAATCTTAACATAATTTAAGTAGACATCTGAGTTGAATCTGGGCATGATAATTGTAGCAGTTTGGCAGTTTGATATAGTTGTGAATTCCAAAAATAGATATTGGATTATGCTTGTAAACTAGTCTGTTAAGCTGGGCATGATTAAGTTATGATTAGGGTGTTGACTGGGCCAAGTCAGTAAGGCGTTGAGCCCCACCCCTTGGTGGGTGGGGAATCAAATATAGAATGCATGGCAAAGGACAGAATTGGAGTAGTTTTGATGCTGGAGTCTTGATGCCGGGGAGGTGAGCAGACAGAGGAGCTTGGTCATGAGGAAGGAGAGAAGGCCCCGGCATAGAGACAAGCCATTCGCCTGATAGTCTACAGCTGACCTTATGGAGGAAACAGCAGCTGAGCCCAGAGAGGAACAGAGCCCCGGGAAGAGAGGAACCCAAGAAGCCTGAACCCTGGCAAATGTTGGTAGCTGTTTTGCTCCAACACATGGCAATGGACTTTCGTGAGGGAAGAAACTTACACTTTATGGCCTGGTAACTGTGGACTTCTACCCCAAATAAATACCCTTTATAAAAACCAACTGATTTCTGGTATGTTGTATCAGCACCCCTTTGGCTGACTAATACAATAATCAAAGGATTATCACGCCCAGTAGAACAGACCAGTTTACAAACATAGTACCTCTTTTTGGAATTCATAAATAATATCACACTGACACAATATCTGTCACATTTTACTTAACTAGAGACTAGAGTATGAAAGTTTGTATTAACTGTTTTTACTCTATTTCACAAATGAATCATGCTAGAAATATGTGTGTTGGGGAAGCAGTTTGAAAGGTTTGGGGTTTTGAGAGTTAAGAGTTTGGGAGAGCTTTTTATTTTTCTTTGCTTTAACGAAATCACATTTTTAAAAAAGCCATGGACCATATCACTGTGGAATCCACAGTTACTTTTTCACATTATTCTCCTGGCCTCCTCAAAGCAGACTTATTGTATGATTCTTCATGTAGGTTTTTTTTGTTTTTTGTTTTTTAAGTTTATTTTAGAGAAATTTTAGATGACAGAAAAGTTACATCAAAAGTATAGGGGCGGGAAGCAGATGTGGCTCAAGCAACTGAGCTCCCTTCTACCATATAGGAGGTCCAGGGTTCAATTCCCAGGGCCTCCTGGTGAAGGCAAGCTGGCCCATGCAGCAAGCTAGCCCATGTGGAGAGCTGGCCCATGCAGAGTGCTGGCCCACGTGGAGTGCTGATGCAGCAAGACGACACAACAAAAAGAGACACAGAGGAAAGACAATAAGAGACACAGCAGACCAGGGAGCTGAGGTGGCACAAGAGATTGAGTGCCTCTCTCCCACTCCAGAATTTCCCAAGATTGGTTCTTGGTGCTGCCTAAAGAGAAGACAAGCAGACACAGAAGAACACATAGCGAATGGACACAGACAGCAGACAACTGGTGGGCGGAGGGGATAAATAAGTAAATAAATCTTTAAAAACAAAGTATAGGGGCACTGTTTACTGTGGCAGTCATTGAGATCCTGCTGAGACTTGCATAAGCATTACCTCTGGAGGGAACTCCTGACTCACTTCGAAATCTCTAAGCCATAAAAACTCTTTTGTCCTTGCCATTTCCCCCTTTTGGTCAAGGTATTTTTCCAGATGCATTTCTAGTTGGTACTTGGTAATTAACCCTCGGTGCCAGGATTCATGTCCCACACCAGGGGGAAGGTAGGGCATTTATATACTGAGTTTGGTTTAGAGAGAGGCCACATTTGAGCAACAAAGAGGCTTTCAGGAGGTAACTCTTAGGCAGTATATAATACTAGGCTAAGTTTCAATTTCATAAGAAAAGGTTCATAAGTACAATCATCAATGTCAAGGGCCTGGCATAATGGTCTGTCTTCCTTCACTAGACATTGCCCTTGCACTTGGGGGATTCTTGCTGTCCTATTAGAGAATGTAGCAGAACTCCCCAGAATGGGAATTCAATATTGTTTTGGTTATTGTGTGGATCTCCACCCACCGAGACAATGACCCATGAACACTTAAACATATTCATATGTCTTAGAGGCATGCCCCAGGTGAACCCCTTCCCATGCATCCCCACATCACTGACATCTCGCACAAGTGAACCTCCCCTGCCACTGTTGTGACCCTTCTGCAATCCAAAACCTCTCCAAAAGTGAAGCCAAGAAAATAAGTGAATAAAATTCATAAGAAAATGAAATAATAAATTTAAATTTAACCAATAAAATACAAAAAAAAATTTTAAACAATTTGAAATAATAAAAAATTTTTTTAGATATTGTGTCATTCATCACTTAAGATCTGTTGTCTTGTATGTACAGTGACATTTGGTTCTAGAGATATCCAGAAACTATAAGCAGGGCAGACAGCTCAGGAATTTAGCACTCTATCAGTGGGCCTTAATTTGGAATTTATGCTCTGCATTTTAACAGAGTTGGACTCATTTATAGGTTCTCTACACATGGCTCTTCTGCCTCTTTAATTTGAACTTATAATTAGCACTATACTTGATAAATATGTGTCCCAGAGACTTAAGACTTATTGTAGCACCTACTCTCCAGTTCATTCAACTCACCCAGGACAACTAACAAGGAGATGATGATGGTCAATGCCCATCTCAAAAAACAGAGAGTGTCTGCAACTGCAAGCAAGATAGCTCCATCCATCTGCCCCATGGGATCTAAGCCCCCTCTCAATTAGAAGCAGAGAGCATCACCATCCCAAATCCTCAAGATTGGGGAATGAACAATGGACTAAAGTAGACTTATAATTATTCTACTATAGACTTATTATTATTATTATTCTATCAGTGGAAGAACACTTATCACTGATGTAAAGGCAGTGGTCACCAGAGGTTCTGAGGGATGGGAGACGGAAGAATAGATGTAATATGGGGGCATTTTGGGTACATTGGAGTTGTCCTGCATGACATTGCAGTGACGGATACCGGCCATTGTATATTTTGTCAAAACTTACAAAATTGTGTGGGATAGAGTGTAAAGTATAATGTAAACTGTAGTCCATGGTTAGTAGCAATGCTTCAATATGGGTTCATCAATTATAACAAATGTACCACACTAATGAAAGAATGTTTTAATATGGGAAAGTGTGGGAGGGGGAGGGAGTAGGGCATATGGGAATTCCTTATATTTTTTATGTAACATTCATGTAATCTAAAGCTTCTTTAAAAATAAAAAAAAAAAATAACTAAATAAAAGATAAAAGGAAAAAAATATAGGGGATTCCCATATAATCCTCCCCACACACACACATTTTCCTACTATTAATAATATCTTACATGAGTATGCTACATTTGTTAAAATTGATGAATCAATATTGAAGCATTACTACTAACCAGGTCTATAGTTTACATTATAGTTTACACTTTGCACTGTACAGTTTTATAACTTCTGACAAAATGTATAATGGCCTGCATCTGCCATTGCAATTTTTTGCAGAACAATCCCAATGCCCTAAAAATGCCCTATGTTCCATTTAGTTTTAAATAACATTGAGATTTCCAAGTGGGATGCTATTCCCCTTCGGGGGCAACTCTTGTGGACAGGTGAATCTAATGCTCAGATCATCAAGGATATACACATTCAAACTTTGGCTTTTCCACTGCCTGTCATTATGCTGAGTTGCCAGTTGCTTTTTAAAGACCTATTTATACTGTCCATGTTTTAGAAGTCCATTCTTCCTCCATTCTCCCCTTACCAAGAAGAAGTTTGGTTAAATTTCAGTAGCTGGTCATTACCAAAGCCAATATTCAGAGACAACATTACTCTTGATTCATCCCAGGTATTCCAGCCTGAGATTCAAAGAGATCCAATATTTTCCCATTTGGGCTGTTCACCACACATAATATTAATTCCATTGGGTTTTCTAGGTCATTTTAGAGAAGAAGGAAGGAAGGGAGGGAAGAAGGGAAGGAGGGAGGAAGATAGATATTGGTAAATATTCATTATAGGCTCATTATAGGGTGAATGAGTAGTTTAACCATTTATGTATGCATGTGTAGCTGTGGTCCATTTGAAAAACTCATAGAAAGCATGTGGAAATGAACATTTATAAAAATAATCTTTTATATTGTCAAAATATTATGCATTATAATCTTTACATGGTCCTTGTGCTAAATTTATAAAAATGGTTTTGATTTTATAAGTGCCCTTCTACTCTCTCTTTTATTAGGAAACATAAAACAAGACATAATCCCTAATGTAGAGTTGATTACACTAAATATATACATATAAACCAAATGAAGTACAATAAAATCAAGTTCAAATTTTTCAGGTATTGAATTCATAAATGTACGTAATCTTATTTCATAATGATCCTGCACTTTGTCAAAGTCATTATAGAAACGGATTTGGCTTGGCAGAGGGCAGTCCAAGTAAGCGATGCAAAGGCACAGAGCAGGGTAGAGGCATGGTGTGCACAGTTAATATATGACTGTACACAGCAACAGAAGACTTTGTGAAGAAATTGTAAGAGAAAGTTCAGAAAGAAGGCAAATTGAATTCATAAATGTATGTAATATTATTTTGTATATAATCTTATATAGAAATAGCTATATAGTAAATATTGAAACTAAAAAAATCAGTTGAAATATTTTCATAAATTTCTACCCAATTTAGAAGCATAGTATGATTTGGTCAAATGTAGATTTTTCTGATATTTTTGTTTAGAACTCACCGTTTCCAATTGTGATTTTTTTTTCTATGTATTCATTTAAATCTGGGATAGGTGTTGCCAAAATAAAAAAGGGTTCCTTGTTTTGTTTAAATGCCAGATAAAGAATGCCCTTATTTTTAAGGATATGAAAGAGTAGAATTGTCCATTCTTGCTCTGGTTCCACAGTCAAAATCAAGGGGAGTTATCCAAGGCCCAGACAATCAGACCCAATTGAAGCAAGTTATTTTCCTTTTCCACTTCTGACTGTGAAAGACCTGGTGCCTGGTTATCATTTCCAGAAAAAAATCCATGCCAGCAAAACCTGCAGATACAGATTTTTTTTCTTTCTGAATTGTTAGTTGGTCTCTCAGCACATTTTGAATGTAACCTTTTTAATCCCTGAATTTGCAATTAGAGATTAAAATTCCATTCCCAGAGCCATTCAGCAGATGGCATAGCATGAACAAACTGGAAGCACTTTAAAATTATATTTATACAGAACACCAGATGAATTTGCCAGGCTGTTTCTTCCTGAGCTTATATATTCACTTGTGAAAATTGATTGTTTAAGATGTAGATTTCATTTGCTAGGATTTAGCATTTTTATAGGATTTTAAAGCATAAATTAACTCATCTCCTTTGTTTAGCACAGTTGCTTTAAATATGGAAGTAAAACCTATAGTAACAGAAACTGCTTCATAAAAAGATTAAATCACCTGTGTAAGGGTCGCCAAAGTAGGTTCAGCGAGGCTACATGATAATGGAATGGACAGGCCACTTGACCAACACATCTATTAAGTGGAAACTTCAACACATCTTAAGCAATTTAGGCAGTTTGATTCTTAATTAAGATTTTTCCTTAAGCTTCTTCCATGAGCTTATAAAAAATTCCTTATAGCTTTTAAACTTTGTATTGACATATAATAAATTCAGAAAAGTGCACAAATCATAAATGAATAGCTTGAGGAATTTTTAAAAAGTGAGCATACCCATGTAACTGGCTCCCAAATCAAGAAATAAAAAATAACTCATATCCCAGAAGCCTCCCCCATACTGTTTCCCAAGTTATTTCATTCCTCAAAGTAACCACTATTATAATTACTACCACCAAAGATTACTTTATCTTATTGAAATTTATATAAATAGATTCATAGAGTATTTCCTCTTTTGTGTCTAGTTTCATTCACAAATTATGTTTGAGATTCACCCATGCTGCTGCCTTAGGAATATATTTTGGTATCATGATTATGCTACTTTCAAAAAAATGAGGTGAGAAGGCATTTTAGTTTGCTAAAAGCTGCTGGGAGCAATATACCAGAAATGGGTTGGCTTTTACAATGGGGTTTATTTAGTTAAAAGCGTACAGTTCTGAGGCTGAGAATAATGTCCAAATCAAGTCATCAGTCAATGCTCTCTCCCCGAAGGTAAGCTGCTGGTGAAGGTGGATTCCTGCCATGTAACAAGGCACAATGCCAGCGCTGCTGGTCTCTGCCTTTTCCTCCAGGCTCATTTTCTCACTGAACCAGCTGTGGGTGATCAGACACATGACAGAGCACATTGCAGCAGCTGCTCATCTCTCCCCTCTGCTCTGGGCCCTGATGCTAGTTCTGCTTTGGCTTGCTCCGTCTGTGGCTTTTCTCTCTCCCAGGTTTGTTGATTTCAACTTCTGGAGACTTCTCTCTGTCACTGTGGCTTTTGTCCTGTGTCTGCAGCTTTTATTCATCCATTTATAAAGGATTAATATCCACCCTGGGTCATGCCCTACTGGAGCAATCTAACCAAATGGCCCTTCACTGATCTAATCTAATTAAAGGTTCACAATAGGTTCAATTTAAGAACACAATTTTTGGGGGTCCACAAAAGGCTAAAATCAACACAGAAGGGGACTCTCTTTTTCTATTCTATGTTAGAGTTTGATATTTCTTCCTTAAATTTTAGGAATAATTTACTGCTGAAACTACCTGTAACTAAAATTTTCTTTTATAAAATTTTGTTATTTATTTACTTATTTGGATTTAATTTCTTCCTTTGGTATAGGCAATTCATAATTTCTATTAATTTTTTTATCACTTTGATAATTTGTTTTACGGACTTTACTAATTTTATCTAAATTATGAAATGTATTGCTCTAAATCATTTTTATAAAACTTTTAAATATTTTTAATGCTTGCAAGGGAGTGGATGTTCATTTCTTCATTACTAATACTGGTAATTTGTGTTTTCTCTCTTTTTTAAAAATGAACTAATTCTTCAGTGATATTAGTCTTTCCACGCAACCAACTTTTGGTTTTGTTGATTTTTCTCTATGATAAATTTGTTTAATATTCTGTTATTTTTTATCTTATCTATTATTTTCTATTCCTTCTTTTAAAATTTTCTATTTTTATAACTTTTTGAAGCGAATAATTAAATAATCATTTTCAACCTTGTTTCCTTTTATAAAATACATATTTACGCCTATACATTTTATTGTAAGAACGTGCACTAACCACATTTTTTAGCTTTTGCAAATTGATGCTTTAACATCTATGGGTGATACCAGGTAGCCAAATCCCACCTATACCTCTGTTATGCCTAGAAAATTCTGACCCCAGTTGAGGCGATGCCACTTTCAAATATAGCCAGCCAGTCCCTCTCCAGTGTGCTCCTGCCCCACCTTGCATGCTTCCCACAGAAATCACAATAAAGACACTTTCTCAGTCCCACTTGCTCTTTTTGCCTTGAGACTGATCCTGGTGTTTTCTCCATTTGGCCCTACAAGGCATAATGCCCTCTCTCCAGGGAACTATGAGAGTAAGAAATCTCTCAAATTCTTCTGATCTATCTCTCTTGATCTGTGTCTGGTCTTACCATACCTTACACAAGGTAACATGAACAAAACATCGTAGCTCTAGCTGCATCTCATAGCTTTTAACATGTAGAGTGTTCTATCATTTAGTTATAAATATTTTCTAAATTTCTTTTTTATTTCTTCTTTGACCCATAGATTATATAGAAGTGTACAACTATGTTTTCAAATATGTCTGCTTGCTACTGATCTCTGGCTTAATTCCAATAGGGTTGGAGGACATTCTTGAAGACTGTAATCTTCTGAAACTTGTAAAAAATCACTTTATGAACTGACATATAATTTATTTCATGTGCATTTGAAATGAATGAATTCTGCAGTTACTAGTACTATGTTCCACAAGTGTCAACTAGTTCATGTTGTGTAATGTTAAAACTTTCTACATCTCTATTGATTTTCTGCAGTTTTTTAGTTAAAGGTACATTAAAATTTTCAACATTCACTGTGAATTTGACTTTTTAAATTTTGGTTTTATTTGTTTTGCTTTGTTTATTTTATTGTGCATACAAAAATAACTTTTATATTTTCCTTGTAGATTGACTCTTCATCATTGTGCAATGTCTGTATATCCAGCAATGGTTTTTGTCTTAAGGTCTACTTTGTCAGATGATAGTATAACAATGCCAGCATTCTTTCAGTTAGTTTTTGCCTCTTCTATCTTCATTCATCCTTTTACTTTCATCATCTCCCAGGCCATATATTTATGGTGTGTTCTGTGTATGTATATATTTGGGGTAATCTTTTATCCAGACTGATGTTATTTTTCAATTGGGATATTTTTTCCATATATATTTAATGTGATTATTGATATATTTGGGTGTATCTACTACTTTACTTTTTATTTTTTAATAGGCCATCTGTACTTTGTCCCTTTAATTTGTATTTTTTTAAGTAACCAAATATATTTTATTCCTTTTTCACTCACCCATTAAACTGTTAGTTATTCCTAATTTTATTATTTTTAAATATTACCCTAAAGATTACACCACTATTTGGGGACTATTTAATTCTACCATCAATTATTACTTCATACATTTCCCGGACAATGCAGAGATGTTAGGACACTTTAAATCCATATGCTCCTCTCCAATCTTTTATGTAATTGTCATACATTTTGACACCACTTATACTTATTGTTTTATAAATCAATATCCATTTAGATTTATCCACATATTTACTTTTCATTGCTCTTTTTTACTGCATTTTCATGCTTTCATTTGAGATAATTTTCTTTCTGCCTGTAGAATTCCCCTAAATTTTTCTTTTAGTCTGGACAATTAATTTCTTCTTTCTTTATTTTTTTCTGGTAATGTCATTTTCTTCACTTTAGACATTGAAGATTGGAAAGTATCTCTTTTCAGCATGTTAAAGATAAAGGTTTAAAGCCTTCTGGCTTCCATCATTTGTGCTGAAAGTTCTGAGGCACTTCTCTCCATCCATATCACTTATTAATTATTGAACACCTTGTTTTGGTAATGGATAGTAGTGATAGCAGAATAACATGGTGAATGTAATTAACACCACTGAATTTGGAAGTGGTTAAAATAGAAAATTTTAATTTTTATACAAGCTACCAGAATAAAATAAATTAAAAAACATAGAACTGTACAACACAATAAACCCTAATGTAAAATATGGATTATAGTTAGTAGTATAATTATAATAAGACTGTTTCATTAATGGTAACAAGGATATTACATTAGTACAAAATGTTATTGATGGGAAAACTGTGTGTGGGGGGGATATATGGGAATGCTGTACTTTCTGCATAATTTTTCTGGAAAGCTCAACTTCTCTAACAAATCATAAATAATAATAATAATGAATAAAAATAAAGGAATAGAAGGAAAAAAGCAGATGAGAATGTTGAATTCACTACACCCTTTCGTATACAATATTTAATCCTCAAGTCCTGGCTTCTTTGGATATTTTCAGTGTGTCTTGTATTTATTGCCAGTTTTATGGTTTTTCTCCATAGAAGGGTTGATCTGATATAAATTATTCTATCATAGCCAGAAGCAAAAATATATTATCTTTTTATAAAACTTCAACTGCACTTATCAAAGTTTGAAGCAATAAGATGTATTGGGGTAAAAAAATTAGTGTATCTTTGGTCACTTCTCATAATAAAAATGGTATTATAAAAAAAAAATGGTATTATAGATTCAAATATATTGGAAGATGGAAGATCTCTAAACCCAAATTGGTAATCAACTTATTTATTATGAATATGGGAGGAAGAGAAATTACACGATTTGGAAGGAAAGAAGCTACTTTTAAATCCCTGTGATAAAGTTCACAAACTGTAGGAACAAGGCTAAACCCAGACATAAATGTTTTGAGTGTCAGTTTTTAACTCAAAAGGACAATAATAATAAATGGGCTTGAGTCTTTTACATTAAAATACTTTGTAAATTGGAATGCAAGATACTATGGGATAAAACCTCTTGTCATGTCAAATAAATACAAAAAATTTAAAAGATGGTCTATGCAAGAAGAAATAGAAAAACTGAAAGACATATAACGAGTAAAGAGATTGAGTTAGTAATAAAAAATTTCCCTCCAAGTAAATCACAGACCCAGATGCTTTATTGGTAAATTTTACAAAAATTTAAAGAAGAATTAGAACCAATTCTTCACAAACGCTTCCAAATAAAACAGAAGAGAAGGGAACACTTCTCCACTCATTCTATAAGGCATCTCTTACCCTGATGAGAAAACCAGACAAAGATACCACAAAAAAGAAAAATGCAGACCCCTATCACTTATGAAGATAGACATCAATATCCTCAACCAAACACTGTACTAAGTCAGACAGAAAAGGACAAATACTGTATATTTGCGCTATTATGAACTAAATATGCTGTGTAAACTCATGCACCTAATAATTAGAATATAGGTCACCAGAAATTAGAAGGAGGGTAGAGAATGGAAAGCTGAGGATTAATCTGCACAGAATTGGTTAAATGGTTGTTTGTAAATCTTTGGAAATTAATAGAAATGGTGAAAGCGTATCATATTGTTTGTAACTAGCAGTGCTATTATATGGGTATGACAGTGGTTGAAAAGGAAAGTCTAAGGTCATGTATATTACTAGAAGGAAAGCTAAAAATTGTAACATGAGACTGCATAAGATAGTAAAACCTCATGTAAAACACAAATATGGGTGATATTGCATATATAAGACTGTTTTTACAAAATATAAATACAAATATACTAGAGAGAAGAAAAAATAGCAGCTATGTATGGCAGGTGAGGCATAGATTGAGAGGTGATGAGTTTTATTTATTTGTTTATTATTATTGGAACAATGAAAGTGTTCTGGGAGTGACTGGGGATGAATGCACAACATGTGATTACACTTAATACCATTGTACTCTTTGGATGGATTTATGATTTATTGATATGTATCAATAAAATTGAAAAATCAACAACACTGCATTAGCAAGTTACAAAAGACCACATATTATATGGTTCCATTTACATGAAATTTCCAGTATAGGCAAATCTATAAAGATAGAATGTATATTAGTGGCTTCCTGAGGCTGAGGGATGGAGATAAAGGACTTGAGGAGTGATAGCTAAAGGGTACAGGGTTTCTTTTTGGGGTGATAACGTTATAAAATTGATTGTATTGATGGCATGCAACCCTGAGGATATACTGAAAACAACTGAGTTGTACATTTTAAATGGATGATGTTTACGGTATGTGGATTATATCTTGATAAAGTTGTTGCTAAAACAAAATACACACATATGGTACTTGTGCTCAGCACTGGTGCTAAGTACTATAAGATCTTAAAGTATATCAGTCCCTGGTTTTGAGATGTATTTTAATAGCTATAGAAGGAATACACACACTTATGTATTTTAAACACCAGCAAACACATATTTCCCACATTACTTAGATCCTGAATTTCAGGTTTATTTTATCTTAACATGTCTAAAATGTATAAAATTAGGATAGATCTTATAATCAGTGTATTAGCTAATGTACATTATCACTTCTCATAAGAACTTATGAGTTACCCTTGAAAACTTAGAATCAAAATAAAGTTAACTGAGGACTGTAATAGAAAATAATTTGTATTATATAGGTCTAATCTCATTGCAAATTCATGCAAGAAGTTCTAACATGGTCAAAGAAGACTTCATGGGATTTATACTCAAATAAGTGTTTGAAGAATGGACAATGTGCAGATTGGGGGGAAAAACAAGAAAGCAATTTCAGGCATGTTTTATAGAATTTCTACTCAGTCCTTATACTTTCATTACCTTTGCTTCTACTTATATGTCCTTAATTTTAACCATATTTGATACATATATCTACTCCATAAAAACATACAAATAAAGAATGAGTTCCATGTTTTTCCTTTCATAAGCACGCATATTTCCAACACAAATACCTGCATATCACTCAAGGTAAAGATGATGAAAACATAGCAGTTTTTTTTTAAGATTTATTTATTCATTTCTTCCCACCTCCTCATTGTTTGCACTTGCTGTGTCTGTTCATCTTCATTTCTTTAGGTGGCACCAGGAACTGAAACCCGGCCCTCAGATATGGGAGGGAGGCACCTAATCGCTTAAGCCACCTCTGTTCCTTGCTTTGTTGTGTCTCTCATCATGATTTTCTTCTTGTGTCTCTTGTTGCTGCATCATCTTGTTATGTCAGCTTGCTGTGCCTACCCATCGTGCCAGCTTGCTGTCTTCTTTAGGAGGCACCAGGAACCGAACCATGGACCTCCCATGTGGTAAGCAGGAGCTCTATCGCTTCAGCCACATCTGCTTTCCAATATAGCAAATTTTTAGCTAAAGGGTAAGGATTCACAAGGATTCTGATAGTTTTCTATTCCTATGTGAGCAAGAATTATATTTATAGGAAATCCAAATGCATAAAATGATTTTAGATTTTACAGAATTTTACATCCCTAGCTACAAAGATAACTGATGCCACAAAACAATATAGGATAAGTCCAGGCATTATTTCCTTTAAAGCCAGACAGAAGAGCATAATTATTATGAGCTGAGGCTCATTTCAAAACCCAAACTCTGTCAATTACAATATGTTTAGACTTTGTGCATGTTCACTAATCTCTTTGAGTCTCAATTTTCTCATCTTAAAGTAAAGATAATAATAATATCTAGCTGTGGGAAAATGGATTTGTTTTCATGGTCACCTTATGAACTCAGTATTAAAACCACTGTGATAAAAGACTATTAAACCAAACCATAGGAAGACTTCAGGAAAATGGATTTTATGGAGTACAAAAAAACTGGAGGAGAAAATAAATCTACTTTCTGCTTCCAGATAATAATATGGGCTTGATTCTCCTAAGTTTGGTTTAAGAATCAGGAGAGTCCCATGACTGTGAACGTTTCTTTAAAAGATAATGAAGATATTATTTGTGTAACTTTCTGAATGACACAAAAGACCAGAGTGTTAAAGGACTGCACTGCATCAAAGACTCTCGGGTCTGGTAGGATACTATCTTGCTTTAAAAAGCTGGGTAACTCCAGTTAGGGGCTCTGGGACACATGGGAACTATGCTAAGATACGCTGGCATCTGGTTATGCTCTTTCTCAGCATCCATCTCACTCCCCCAAAGATTCTGCATCTTTGACTAACTCAGGATCACAATCTAACCTGCAAGGGATGCAGGTGTAAGTACAATATCTCTAACTTCATAGGTGGTTGTGTGCACATAATGATATAATGCATTTAAAGTGCCTGATTTAGAGTAAAGCCCTAAGTAAATACTGGTTAGGACTACAATGAAGGCAAGGATGCTGATTATGAAATGAACAGATGCACAAATGATGCCAGCATTCTATTTTGATGGATGATCAATAAGACATGATTTGGATGATGTCTCCCTTATCCCTTTAAAAGATATCACTGGCATGAAAGAGAAGGAATTTTAACCAGTCCTTTAGCATCTTGCTTTCCTAATTTCATGACACTTTTAAAGTAAGATAGTTAAAGTTAATTTGGTGGTCCAGAAATTACACAAGAAACACTTTTTCCTTTGTCTTTAAGATTAAAAATTGAGTTGTGAATATTAAATTAAGTTGGTGTTCTTTAACACCTGACAAGAAATCTGGTCATTTTTGTAATTCAGAGAGATTCTATGTTGGCAACAATTTTTAAAATACAAAAACAGTTCACTTATTAGTAGACAACCTCATAAGATCATCTGTAGGGCATATTATTAGATGTGATAGCCCGAAGAGTGAAAGTAACACGTAGGGATGAATTACCCCACACTTCTGCCTCTGCCTCCTCTTATGTTGCCATTACCAGCATTGTGGTCATGGGCAAATTATTTACACTGCTTGTAAAACTGGTAAAGTAGAAGTTAATTCATAAATTTTACAGGGATGATCATTTTCACCATTAAAATTGTTATTTAAATATCTTAATTAAAAAGAAAGAAGAAAAGGAAGCCTATAGTATTAGGAAGCCATGGCATGGCTTCCTTTCTAGCTTCTTCTAAAATACCCCTCAACTCCTCCATTACAGATGCACCAAAATATTAATTGCTCCCTAATTACATCCTAACTAATTCACTTACAAATATTTTCTTAAGCATCAACACCAATTAAAAACAATGACACTAAAATAAAACAATGATACAACTTGGACCCTGTCCTTAAAGAGTTTACAATCTGGTAAAGACCAATGTTATACCATTGTTTACACTGCTCCCTTAATCTGAATATAATTACCTACAACCATCTCCACTCAGGAAACATTTTCCAATACACCCAAGCAGTCTGAATCTACATGCTCTCCTTGTCTGGTAACAGTTTGTTTTTGTTTTGATTGTAGCAATTAGAACGTGGGTCATACAAAGAAGTTAGTCATATATGTGTTAAACTCCATTATGGAAAACATGGTGTCTTTATCTTTGGGTTTTATTTATTTCTTTTCTTTTAGCTTATTTTTTATGAGAAGTTGTAGGTTTACAGAAAAGTCATGCATAAAATACAGAGTTCCCATATACCACCCTATTATTAACATCTTCCATTAGTGTGGTACATTTGTTACAATTCACGAAGAAACATTTTTATAATAGTACTATTAATTATAACCCATTGTTTAAATTAGGGTTCTCTATTTGTGTTGTACAGTTCTATGATTTTTGTTTTTTAAATTTTTATTCTAGTAACAATTTCACCCCCTTTAGCCATATTCAAATATATAATTCAGTGCTGTTTTTTCCTGCATCTCCAATAGCACTATCAGCAGACATTATGCATACATACATCCACATGCATCCAAATTATGATGATGATACCTGTAGTGTTTAGCTTTTTACAGTTTCCAAAACACTTTCTCTGCATCTCTTCTTTTAACCTCACAATAACTTCCAAAATGTATGAATGTAAAAGAGAAGACTTTAAATAATTTGCCAAAGTCACCAAATTATCAAGTTGGGGAGACTAGAACAAAAGACTTCCAACTCCTGCTGCAGTTTTTTGTGTTTTTTTTTTCTTAACCACGATCTCACTGCTTTCTAAGTGCTGTCCTACACTTTGTCAATTTTCACATGAGCTTTGCAGAAACATTTAGACAGAACTTTGGGATGTTAGAAATGAGATAGAATAGAAGAGTGAAAGATTTACTGCCTTCTTGAAAAGGATAAAAAGGCTATTGCTAACAAATCAGAAGCCTAAATCCTAAATGCAATTCTAGTCAATAGCCTCTGGCACTGTTTACCTACAGAAATATAAACTAAGTCAATACCTTACACTTCTGCGAGTGGCCACCTTGCTTGTGTGTTGGTAGCACTCTGGTTCAGTGCTCCCATAATCACCCATTAATAAACCTTATCAAATTGCATACTATGCTCATAAACATTACTGATTTCCCTATTTCCACACATATGACTTTGTCATTGTACAAAAGAAGTACTAGTCAAGTTCCTAGTTCAGAGAGCTCTCACTAAATATTCTCCTCTCTCAGCAGTGTGTTTCTTCCTGGAGAAAGAGGTCAGCTGGGCAGAATCAAGCAAGTGACCTGAGCCTGAATTCATGAGCTGTCATCTGTGATCCAGCAGACACTTTCTAGCATGTAATTTTTTTTTGAAAATTATGTCTGATTTAAACAATTATTTCTCAACATGTATGACTTACTAGTCGATGCTGGTATTAGACATGAGGTACACTTTAAAAAGGGATTTGGGTAAGGTGAGAGGCATACAACTGCCTAAGAGGCTATGTTCCCAAAGACTAGACTTGAGACTTTCCTGAATTCCACTGACCTCTGTTCCTTTAACTGGCCAAGACCCCCACAGTCGTTTGGATAATCTTACCCAGTGAAGCAAGAACTTTGCACTGATACTGAGTTCACCACTTCCCCTAAAGTTCAGGGTGCCAAAGGAGATGATATTATATTGTCCCCAAAAATAGCTTTGTAGCATGGAAAGAAAGAAGGGGCAAGCGGGTAGTTTTTAAAATAAGAATTTATCCCTGTTTAAAAATTTACCAGGTTCAACATGTAGCCTTTGCACATGCTAAATGTTGTTCTTTATTTCTCCTCCATTACTTTGTACATACACCTTCTAAAAGGATCTTAGTCACCAGGTGGCTATTCCAAGCTCTCCCAAGTTTTAATTATCAGTTCACCTGATGGGTCTAAAACCAAGTGCCAAATCAGATTTATTGGTGTGGGGACAAGGCTGTGTGCATAAACTATCAGCCTTGTTGGCCAACTGCCAGCTCTTTTTGTTTGCACACTCTTCCAATTACTTCCAGGTCATTAGGCCCATCTTGAGTAGATATTTTACTGACATTAAGAAAAGTAGTATAATGACATTCAGGGATTTCATGATTAGAGCAATAAAAGGGACAGTGGGAGGGGGGCAATGAGAAAGATATCTAGGCATTGAATTTAAGCTAAATTTTATAAGAAAAAAGATAAAAATCCGCATTTGTATACATTAATTATTGGTAGATTTGTTCCAATAGACAAAACTATTTTGAGTGCCTACAATGAGACAGACAACTGCTCTAGATGCTGAATGATAGAGCAGTAGATAAAACAGACAAGGCCTTTGAATTTACAGAATTTATTTTCAAGTAGTATATTAGTTTTCCTGGGCTGTTTTGACAAATACCACATAATAGGTTGGCTTAAAACAATGGGAATTTATTGGCTTGTAGTTTTGAGTCTAGCAGAAGTCCAAAAACTGAGGCAACAGCATGGTAATGCTTTCTCCCCAAAGTCTGTAACATTCTGTTGCTGGCTGCTGGCAATCCTGGACTTCTTTGGCTTGTATGTCTGCTTCCTGTCATCACATGGCAATATCCACTCCTTTTTTCTTCTGGGTTCCCTTGACTTCAGGCTTCTGGCTCCTCTCTAGGGCTTCCTCTACTATGTCTTAATTTCTTCTGCTTATAAAGGACTCTATTAATCCAGAGTAAGGGCCAGCCAACTTCAGTTGGGCCACACCTTAACTAAAGTTAAGAGAATCTATTTACAATGAGTTCACACCGACAGGAATTTGGATCAATACAAAGAACATATCTAAATCAGGGTTCAGAATTCATTCCACCACAAGTAGGATGAAATAGATAAATGAACAGAGAAACCAGAAACTATTCATTAGTTGTATATGCTATTAAGAAAATCAGACTAAGTGAGGTGATTGAAAATGGGCAGGAGATAATATAGAAGTACTTCCTGAAGTGTTACACTTAAACTTAGACACAAATGAAAAAAAGTACTGAGCCATTTATAGATTTAATAAAAATATGGGGAAGCTGTATAATGACTGTGAGATAGGAAAAAACTTAGAATTTTTGGGGTGGGGGGAAAGATCAATGGGACTAGAGAATATTGACCTGGAGGAAAGAGAGAAGTAGGCAGGGACTAGATCCTAAAAGACCTGGTAGGCCCAAGTATTTGTAATAATTATTTATTAGAAAACTACTATATATCAGGTATTTTACTAAACCCTAGTGATATATCAGTGACCAAAAAGGGCAAAATTACATGACCTCAGAGAGTATATCTTCTAGTTGTAACAGATTAATAATAATAATAGTAATAATATATTTGCTATATAAAGAAAATAAAAGTGGCATAAGATAACTGGTATACAGTGTGTAGGGGGTGAGAATATACTATCTTACATAGAGTAGTGTGGTAGATGGAGCTATGAATGCAGGTTCTTTGCCACTCCTTGTAGTGACAGGTTGAGTCTGATTCCCTTCCCCTTGAATCTGGGCTGGACTTGGTGATTTGCTTGACCAATATGAGACTTCTGAAGCTAAGTCATAGGAAGTCTTGCAGCTTCTGCTCTGGTCTTTTGGAACTCTCTCTCTCTGGAATCCCTGAGAGAACCATGCTGAAGACACCACGTGCAGGAACTGTGGCTGGGGTAGGCAAACTCTAACATGGCTCCCACTGTTCCTTGCTTCCTGGTGTTCACATCCTTTTGTAATCCTCTCCCCTTGAATGCAGGCCAGACCTAGTGACTGGCTTCTAACAAATACAATATGGCAAAGTGCTGGGATGGTACTTCTAAATTTGGTTACAAAAAAAAAAACATGTCTTCTGTCTTTCTTAACATGTCCTGCTCTTTGTCTCTCCCAAAACCCTCAGACTGGGGGAAGCAAGTTGCCAATAGTGAGTAAGGCCATTAAGAGGCCCAGGTATAAAGAAATTAATGTCCCAGGCCAACAACAGGCAAGGAGCTAAGGTCTGTCAACAACCATGTGAGTCACCTTGGAAGTAACTCTTCCTCAGCTGAGACCTGAGATGATTGCAACCCTAGCAAACACCTTGATTGCAGGCTCAAGAGAGACCCTAAGCCAGAGGACCTAGCCAAGTTGTGCTGGATTCCTGAACTACAGAAACTGTGAGCTATTATTCTTTATTCTTTAAAGCAGCTACATTTTGGGATCATTTATTACACAGCAACAGGCAACTAATATATTGGGAGACAATCCTAGTAGAGCTCAGCCTTCCATAAATCCCTGCCAACAGGTCAGGCATGTGAGTGAAGTCATTTTGGAACCTTCCTACAAGTCTATCCACTGACCAAAAGACCTGACCTTTGTCAGTGCAACTTGCAATAGAAGATTCATCCATCCAAGCCATGCCCAAATTCCTGATGCAAAATTGGGAGCTATGATAAAATTGGTTACTGTTTTAAGCCACTATGTTTTGGGGTGGTTTGATATGCAGTGAAAGATAGCTGGCATAAGTGGTCAGGAATGCTTTTATGGTAAGATGACATCAGCAAACATCTGAAAGAAATAAGGGAGTGAGCCAGGCCAGCATCAGATAGAGGGGAGAGCAAATAAAGGATCTATGTGAAAGCATGTTTGATATGTTCAAGGAACATCAGGACTGTGACTCATGTGGCTTAAGTAAAGTGGTAGGAGATGAGCTCAAAGAGGAAGCAGGAGAGCAGCTCGTGAAGGCCATTACAAGGACGTCAGTATTGACTCTGAATTAATTGCAGTTTTGAGCAGGCACCATTAAAATATTTGGTCATGAAATTGTCTCTCAGTCCTACTCCCTTCAACTATAATATCTGGGTCCAAATAATGAGAACCACAAGCCTACAGAAGACACCCTTCATAGCATCAAGCACTGACCAACAACCATTTTCAAACTTTCCCTAACAGAATGTTTCATGGACTCCGGAGTCTATGTGTGGCCTGTACCTTGACCCCTTCACGTTTCTCTTCTTTGTCTGGCCATATTTGCAGTTCAGCACCAGCACTTTCATTTTCAGAGTGTTTACATTAACTTGAAGTTGTTAACCTAGTTGTGCTGCAAAATGTTTCAGACAGGGCCAGAGGCTATAAATAAATAACAATTATTTCAGGTCTGCCTGGCAAACAAGTGCCTGGATTCTGCTGAGCCTCCAGAGACTGGCTGCCACAGTGCTGAATACCTCAAATAAGGCTAAAAACAGGTATTCTCAAGGAATACTAAGCAGACGCACTCCATATGACACAGTTATGTCTCCCATCAACAGACGTCTCCTGATTGCTACGGAGACCAGTAAATAGACTTCTCTGTCATACCCTCTTGGAATAAACCACAGCTAACCTGAGCCCAATTACTCCATATTACTAACCAGATTGCTTATCCTTCTTTGAACTTTAAAGGTAAGTGACCAAAACAAAGTCTTCCAAGGACATTTAAAAAAAAAAAAAAAAATGCTGCCATCTAGAACAATGGGTCCCAAATTTTTCAAGTTAGGAAGATCTATTTTTTTAACATCTTACTATCTGCCAGTTCCTATCAATACAAACTTGGACTAGATAATTAATCTCTCTGTGTCTCATTTTCTCCACTTGTAAAATGGTGTTGAAATTAGCTGTCTCATAGAGTTAATGAGAATTTAAACAACATAATACATATAAATGCATAGAATAGTATCTGACCTATAGTTAAGTCAATAAACATTAGTCATGATAATTTATCAATTGTTATCACTTATTGACTGTTTTCTTCACCTTATATTAGGAGTTATACTTTTAAGCAGCTATCTAAGGGGAAATGTCATGGCGAAGTTACAATGAATTCAGTAACACTTAAAATGAATTCATTAACTATTAGGGAATTGTTTAGACTTGCAACATAGGACATATTTGTCCTGCAGACGAGGCTGTGGAATCAGCCATGCCTCAGGAAGGTGTGGCCACCAGTTTGGGATGCTGAGTTTCAGAGGTTAGACCACATCCATCACCAAACTCTTGGTCATTTACTTCTCTAGTGTACAATGAAAATTATTGTTCAGAATTATGATACCCTAGCCCTGGAAGAGTATCACTTACCAAAGAATGTAATTAAAGTGCATTTTAAGAAAAAGATGCAAGAAATTTGAATTTGAAACTCTTTAACAACAAAAATGGAAACCAACAAAATGTCCTTCTGATTCATTTTCAGAAAATTCAACTAAGCAGCATACCTCTCTCCTTGGCAATCTAGCTTGCTAAAGTTTTATAAAATACCATTTCAATGAAGCACCTCAGTATGCAATCTAGCTTTCTATTGTTTGGTCTATATATTTCCTTATTTCTTCCAGCTTCACCTTTTGTCAAAATATCACCTAAGATAGAGTCTAAATGCAATGGAAAATGATATCCAATTCTCTTCTCTGGTAGATTTTTTTTATTCTCTTATAACAAAGTCTGGAAGAATAACATCTGTAACATGTGGTCTAATTACTAGTTTATAAATAGACTTCAAATAAAAATAAAAGTAAATATTTATTTTGAATTTACTAAATATTTATTAGGTATTATGGGAGGGAAATTAGAGGAGAAAAAGAGCTAAAAAGGTTACTCAATCCAAGAAATCACATTACTTACTGTCAATTTTGGAAAAGTGGGTTAACTGTTGCCTTGATCTAGTTTAACTTCATTAATGTGATTTTGGACCTAACTTTATATGGTAGTAGAGAATTTGTTATATTAAAGGTTATAAAGAAACAAAATATAATATCTTGGGGAAAAAAGGGGGGGGTAAAAAATATTATTTAAAGTACCATTAATGAGCCTATCCATCCTCATAAATATTCCTTTTGTACCATTTTCACATTTGCCTTAATCTTAGGAACATACGAAACTCCTTAAAGGTAAGTCAAGGTGCAAAATTAAATGCTATCATGACATGTAATTACTAAGAATAATTTTGTCTTCTGAACCAAAAAAACACATTACAGTTAATCTTATACGGAATATGGATCAAAATGTTGACCATTTTTCCTTCCCTAAATTGGCTGGCCACACCCATTTAAAGTCCCTGCCTTTGTTCTCTTGCTTGACTTTGCATTAACATGCCCCCAGCTGCTTTTTGCAGACTGAGATTGGACTAGGAATGCTCCACCCAGGTCTCAGCTCTGAGAAAGTCTTGATGGTATGGGTTAATTATCTCTCATCTTACCTCTCACTGACACTCACACAATTAAATACAAATATGAATGGGGAAAAAGTAGTTTTTTTCCCACACAAATGTTTGCTTTTAGCTTAATGCACTTTCCAAATAATTGGTTGCCATGGTGGCAGGCACTTTGGACAAAGAACCTCAGAATCAGTAAACATCATTAAAAATGACTAATTAACCATCAGATAGGAAGCTGCTATTTTCATTCTCAGGTGAGAACCACAATTCTTCCATATTTCATATACATGCACATAAAATGGAGGAGAAGAATAAATGATGAGGTGAAAGTTTCTACCAAAAAACTCTGAATAGTATTTTCTTTTGTTGTTTTTTCTAGCACTGATTAGGACTCTATTTCAAAATCATATTATAGTCTACAAAATTTGCTTGCTCCTCTTGGTTACCTGAATAGGAGTTATTGCTGCCTTTCTAGAATATCCATGCAATAGCCGTCCTTTCATGGGTCAGTTATGTGTGATGTATATGAAAGCATGTAGTTATTAGTACTTTAGTCATAATTTGATTCTGCAAATTTCCTCACCAATTCAAAGCTTGCGATTGTATTTCCAGAGAAACATTTCTAAGCACAAGGTCACAGAGACACTACCAATTTCAGTTTAACCTGCCTCTTCAATTGACTACTTAAACTGACAGCTCTAATTGTCCACTAGTGGACACATTTATGCATTAAAATGTCTAGTTATATTGTTCTAAACCAAAGGATAAACTGACTTCAATAATCAGGTCTGAATTTAGAGGCTAATTGCATCTCATCCTTTAACCTTTAAAATGAGTCGCCCTTATAATTTAGCAGAATCTTCTGCACATTTGTCCAAAGCCAAGAGTTCTAAAGGGATGAAAATAAAAAGAACAGATTATTTTATGTGACTAAAAGTGCCAAAGCAATGACCTCCCCTAGTCTTCAATTTCAAAAGGGTTATGAAATCTATGTGCATATTGTGTACTTGTTGGATTTATAATTTGTTCATTGCCCGTTGCTCTCATTTGCATCAAAAAGAAGAGAAAGGTCAATATGTTCTTGTTAAAGTGTCTGAATTTCACTTCCAGAAAGCACTGTTTAATGGGTGGGTTTTCTCTCAGAAAACAAACCCATAGTGTTGTTTGGCTTCAGAAAAACCTGAGTTTTGATCCTAACCCTAAGAAGTCAAATGACCTGAGGCCAACTTCTATATTTTTTTCAATAATATTAACTTCTTCAGTGTAAAGCATGTTTTCCAACCCACTAAGTTAGTATTAGTGTCTAGGATATGCTTCATAGACAGTCACTAAATGCTTGTATGTTGTCATATCATTTGGTTCCTCTGTAAAAGGCTGAGCAGAAATGAAATTAATTATGTATGTTTATTAATTGTTGCAGACACTGCCCTCCATGAGGTAATAACCATATACCTACCAGGCATAAGGAAACAATGAAAATGTATCCTCAAAGAAAGATGAAACCATAAGTAAATGCCAGGTATTATTACTTCTTTAGATTTAATGGGCACTTGTTTAGCCTGCTATACAAAAGAAACAGTAACTCATAACTCATGAGCTTTACTTCTGATTCCTGGACTGACTCTAAATTGTAGATTCTCCCATTCATTCTGATTTTTTTCCATGTACAACACCACTTTCAATTGGGTAATATTGGTGAAAAATAACAATATCAAAGAAAGTAAAGTACAAATATGCCTATTTATGCCTATTTGATTGACTGTTAATTAAACTGACCATTTCATTTATACCATTTTGCCTATTTGACTAGACCATAGGAGGGTATCCCCCTTTACCAATCAGAACTGCTCCATTAAAAGTCTAGGAAAGCCTTTACTCCATTAGTAATTAGGAAGTCATTGGGATTTGAAGGAAGCATTTGAATGGTCAGACATTTATCACTAATAGGTTTAATAATAATTTGCTGACCACCACAAAAAAAGACTATTTTTCTTCTCCCACAATGAGCAGACTATATTTGACATGCGTGTTTGATATGCAATTTCTAGGACTCCCAGAGATTCTTATTCAGCAGGTTGTCTTTGCAGCTCCTACATCTGCATTTTTAACAGCACTTTCAGGATTTATAGGCAGAGGTCTACGGACCACACTTTGGAGTGTGTACACTAAATCCCAAGGACAAAGTGGATGGATCCATTTATAATACCTCTCATAGCTTCTGCTGAAACATACACCTGGGATACATTGGCTGGGGTATACTTAGAATCATGAAATAGTGTAATATTAAGGGGTCATGGAATAAAAGGCATGACTGTGGCACTGTTAATGGCAATAACGGGTTGCCATGGTGACAGCAACTATGGTCAAAGTGCCTCACATACGGAGTAAATTTTATTAAAAATGGTGAATTTGCCATGAAAAGGGAATTTACAAAAATAGCTATAATTCATGGGCAAGGTTATATAATAGAAGAAAAAATAAAGAGGAAAAAACTATCCTTAAATCTGCCAGATCTCAAAGTCTTTATTTTTTCAGAGCTCCTTATAAATACATTGAGACATCTGGATTTTGATGCTGGAACTTTAACCATTCATTTGGCTGCTTTCAATTATACTATCACTAACAATGATATCCCCAAGTCCAAGAATATTTCAAGATTACAATTCTCTTCTTTTGTCTTTCATTAGAATGAAGAACTTTTTCCATTCAAAAATCTTTAAATCATCTTCATGACATGTTGGTATTCTTGGACTATTCTTTTTTTTTACATAAGGTCCAATGACTATAAATACAAAACCATCAAATAGACCCATACTCTCAGACAATAATTTCCTGGATACTTGTATATTTTAAGATGTCTTAGAATATGTAAAAATCCCCCTTTCCTAATCAGACTTGCTTCAACAGAAGTCCAAGTAAGTCTTTCATAACGTTTTAGTTTCCTTGGCTACTCAAGCAAATACCATGCAATAGGTTGGATTAAACAATGAGAATATATTAGCTTACAGTTTTGAGGCTAGAAAAAGGTCCAAATCAAGGTGTCATCAAGGCAATGTTTTCCTTCTGAAGATGGGTATTCTGGGGCAGGCTGCCTGTGATCCTTGGCCCTGGACTTCTCTGTCACATGGCAATGCACAGGGCTATCTCTCCGGACCTCTCTTTCCCTTCTTGGTTCCACTAACCATCACCTCTTGCTTCCTTTCTTTCTGAACTTCATTCTACTTATAAAAGACTCCAGAAATAGGATTAAGACCTATCCTGATTGAGTTGAGCAACTCAAGATGTAACCTTGGGAAGCGGCTGTGGCTCAATCAGTAGGGCTCCCGTTTGCCATATGGGAGGCCCTGGGTTCGGTTCCCGGGGCCTCCTGGTGAAGGCAAGCCTGCCCGCATGGCATGGTTAGCTGACCCAGCGAGCACAAGCAGCAAGGGGGGGATAAATGAATAAATAAATAAAATCTTAAAAAAAAAAAAAAAAAAAAAAGATGTAACCTTAACTGAAGTAACATCTTGAAAAGATCTCATTTACAATGGGTCCACACATAGATGAATGGATTAAGAACATGTTTTTCTGGGGTACATAGCTCCAAGCCATACACACATAACATAGGTGATTAAGAAGCCATTGGGCTGTAAAGGAAAGATTTAAATAATACAATTTCTATAATGACACAAAATTGCCAAGTCCTTCATAGACTGCTTGCATTTGTATTTTTCTTTCTTCAACTACACTCACTAGACCATGCTATCAATAAAAAAAAATCAGTTTCAAGACAAATTTATAACCAGACTAGACTGGTTATATCCATTAGACTGGATAATCCATGTCTTTCAGCCTTTAAGAAAGTTTGTCAGAGTTTTCTCTTTATCAAAAATAAAATAATAAACCATCAGAAGAGAAGTTGCAAATCAACAATACTTTAAATGAAATCTAAAACCATGTTCCATCTTTCCAGTCCAAGGAAATGGTTTCACAGAAAGGACAATAATTTTAATAACTTCAAGATTTTGCTTCCATGGAGTGATGATGGGTGTAAGACCACGTTAGGCAACAGAAGCATAAAGCTAAACAGAAAAAGGTCTCTGCTACACCCTCAGGGAGGCTGCCCTCTAGGGCCTGATCATCACAGAGCCAACTACTGCCAATATAATAAGAATCATAATCCAGTTATGCAAAAAACGGTGTGCAGGGGAGTTACCAAATGTTTTAACATTCACCTCTGCCCTGTGAGCAGGAGTAGACCTCAGGCAAACAGAAATGAATTAAGTATAGCTGGGCATTTGTGGTGGTGGGTACAACAAGTAGCAGGACTCGAAAGTGCATGGACTTATTATTTAGTCATAAAAAGGGATGAAGTTCTGTTATATGTTACAACATAAATGAACCTTGAACATGTTGAGTGAAATAAGCCCATTATGGCAAATGTAATTAATATTACTGAATTGTACACTTGAAAGTGGTTAAAATGGAAAATTTTGAGTTGTATATATGTTAGGACAATGAAAAAAAGAAGAGGAAAGGGAAAAAAGTGCATGGGCTGTTTCACAAGGCTGAAGGACAGAGAAAATAGGGGGGACAGGCAGGACGTGAGAATGGCAAATTTTTTCCAATCAAAAATCAAGCTTGTTGTTTTCCTCAGTCTACTAGCATTTTCTGCGGGCCTACCATTCTCATCCTGTGACAGAGAAGGGCTTTTCAACTTGTTCCACATTGTATTACACACATATATTTGTATGGCACACTGAAGTAACAATCCCCACCCAGGAATGAAGGAAGCAATTCTTCAGTACACCTGAAATTCATTCTCAGCCCACTAGAAATTGATTCACTATAGAGGTTTAGTTTATCAAAGACAAAATATCCCAGGAAATCGGTGGTGATTCTGTAGTAAAAATGCAAGGAAACGAAATAACATGAATCATTTGGGACTTGATTAAAGAAAAACTCATAGTACCTTATGTAAACTTGCACCTGCATAGCTATGTTTTAAGCATACAGAATTGTGATGCCACCAAAGACCATTTTCACCAAGGAAGCTGCAGAAGCTATATAGAAGTATTACATTGGCATCAAGTATGATATTAACATCCCTGATGAGAAGAGAGTTGTGAAGTTCAAGTTGAAACAAATGTAGAAATTGTCAAAGGGCACCATCTGAAATATTGTGGCTGTCACTGGCTTCCGGGAAGCTATTATTTGCAGAAATATCCCCTGGCTTGTAAGTGGATGGATACCATCATCATAGGTCATCATGCTTATGGGAACAGAGCAACTGATTTTGTTGTTCTCAGACCTGGCAAAGTAGAGGTACTCCACATGCCAAATGATGGAGCCCAAAAGGTGACATACTTGGTACATAACTTTGAAGAGTGTGGTGGTATTGCCATGGGGATGTACAATCAGGAGAAATTCATCAAGGATTTTGCACACAGTTCTTCCCAGATGGCTCTAAAGGTTGGCCTTTGTATATGAGCCCCCAAAACATTATTCACATACAATGGGTGTTTTAAAGACATCTTTCAGGAGATATATATTCAAAGCAGTACAAATCCCAATTTGAAGGCCCAAAGATCTGGTATGAACATAGACTCATTGATGGCATGGTGGCCCATGCCATGAAATCAGAGGGGGACTTCACCTGATGTCTGTAAAAACTATGATGGCAATGTACAGCCAAACTCCATGGCCCAAGGTTTTGGCTTTCTTGGCATAATGACCACCATGCTGGTTTGTCCAGGTGGCAAGATAGTAGAAGCAGAGGCTTCTAAAGTAATATGTCACATGCAACAGAAAGGATAGGAGATGTCCACAAATCCCATTACTTCCATTTTTGCTTGGACCAGAGGGTTAGCCCACAGAGCTAAGCTAGATAACAACAAAAAGCTTGGCCTTCCAAAGGCTTTGGAAGAAGTCTATGTTGAGACTATAGAGGGTGGTTTCATAACCAAGGACATGCTGCTTGCATTAAAGGTTTACCCAGCATGCAACATTCTGACTACTTGAATACATTTGAGTTCATGGACAAACTTGAAGACAACTTGAAAATAAAACTAGCTCAGGACAAACTTTAAGGTCATACCTCAGCTTAGGATGCTAAGGATTTTTTTTTTTTTTTTTTCTTTTTGGTAACTAGGTCAACTGGTTTACATTTTTTTGCATAACTCTCAAAGGTAAAGTTAAAAAATCAAACTGTAATTTAGAAGCTTAAGTTTTATCTTTTCTATATAAATTTATAGTCTTTCTCTTATACTTACATTTATTGCCACTTTCATGAATGTGGCAGGGGCTTTTCTTTAATTTTTTAGTAGCAGTCTGGGAATTACTTTTGTATGCATTTGTATCACTCTAACTTTTTCTCATGTTCAGAAATGAATGACCAAAATCAAGGGTGCTATTTTTGAAAGGGTAAATTATAGCCACGGTATTTTTCCCTAAACCATGTGTAAAGAGAAATTCACCCCCTTCCCTGCCTTGTCCCATTATGACAGGGGGAGCTGTATATTGGACATGAACACGATCTGGAGCAAAGAGTATGCATGCAACTAAAATATGCTGAAGATGTGCTCACTTCGGTAGCACATATACAAAAACATGCTGAAGACACTGCAGTCATTTTTATAAAGAGTCCTTGTCAAATGTTTTGAAGAAATGTTTTTGAGGCCACAGGAGAATTTGGAATGAAGATAAATAGTTCTGTGTTTGTCCCCTCCTCCTTGTCAGGTGTGACCTGAGTATTATGCTACCCTAATTAGCATAATTTCGTCCAAGTGCAAAAATACAAGTGGCACCTTTTTGGGACTTGTGCTGGCCTGTTTCGTTTCTTTTATAAAAACGTGATATTTCAGAAGTTTATGTTCAACAGTTTCTAGTCATGTTCTTCATCTGAACTGCTAATTTTAATTAAAATTAACTGCTAATGTAAAAAAAATAAGTAGCTTATGAGGTAAGCACTATTCTTAGTCCTATTATTATTCCCTTTTTACAAATGAGGGAACTATAGCACAGAGAAGTTAAGTAATTACATAAGGTCACACAGCCAGAAATGATAGTTATCTGAAAAATGTTGGGAAAATTGCCATTCCAGGAAAGCCCATAGAAGAAGTATGTCTTCTTCTTTAACAAATGAAAAACAGTCATGTATCTCAAGCTTCTCTTACTAGGCATGATGCCATTTGCAAGTTTGTCTATACTTGCTTTATGTTCACTTATATTTTCTACTTTGGCTTCTGTGGTGCTTCCCCCTTTTCCTCTGTTTTTACTTCATTCAAATCACACAGCTCTTTGAGCTGGTACTTCCCAATTAGGACAAAAAGTCAATTTTCCTCTTAGACAAATGTTTCTAGCTCAGGCTTCATGCAGTAACTCCTTGTCCCCAATCCTTCACTAGATCTTTGTTTTAGGCTGTAAAATTCCTTTTTAAAGTGTGATACCCACAATTATACTTAAAATTTCAGGATAATTTGAGAAGTTGTGTTGATTCTTGTCTGCAGTACTATTTATTTTAACAAGAAGCTTAGAATAGGGAAGCGGCTGTGGCTCAATCAGTAGGGCTCCCGTTTACCATATGGGAGGCCCCAGGTTCGGTTCCCGGGGCCTCCTGGTGAAGGCAAGCCCGCCCGCACGGCGTGGTTAGCTGACCCAGCAAGCACAAGCAGTAAGGGGGGGATAAATGAATAAATAAATAAAATCTTTTAAAAAAAAAAAAAAGAAGCTTAGAATATAGTTAAGAGAGGCTAATGTACTGACATTAATGTTTACTGAATAATGTAAACACACTTCATATTATCCCCATATCCCCAATATCTTTTACCTTTTCTCTACTTACCCAAATACCATGCACCTCTCCATGGAAGCAAAAGAACACAATTTTTACAGGATGAATGAGATTTTCATAGAAAGCAGAAAAAAAGAAAAAGAAAAAAAAAAGCAGAGGATGTTACCGGTGAGAGAATTGCATATAACAATGCAGCCAGAAATGGCTGTCTGTTCATCACTCTTTTGCTGGCTTCAAAAACCAAAGTATTCTAGTTTAAACAAGTTAGGGAAAGGCTGGTTTCAACAGAGTAAGAGAGGCTCATATATTTTGGTTTGTTTTGGTTGTTGTTGTTTTAACATGACAGGACTCTTCAGAGCTTTCATACGGTAATGTATACTGTGAATTTGCAAGGGAGGAATATGGCAAAACACCGTAAAACATCCTGGTACGGAATGAGTATTCCATGGAACACAGATTAGGAAACACATTAACAAACTCAAAAAGGTAAGACAAAGATTGAGTATTTAAGGAACACAAGAAAACAAGTGAAAATGAATCAGAGTATCCACATGAGCTTTAGTGGAAGCTAATAGTCGGGAATGGGGAGGAAAAAGCCCAGCAAGGGGATTCAACTTTGATGAAACCAGAGGTCAGTTTCATGGAATATACCATCATAAGGACTCAGTCATTAAATATTTGAGGGTTGGGCTAGAGAACAACATTAACATTCAAGACATGTTTTTTTTCTTTAACAAAATATAGCTCCTGGTATGTCACTTGTTTTTTTCTCATAATGTTCTTTATTTTTTGTCTTTATTTTTAAAGAAGCTTTTGATTACATAAATGTTACATAAAAAAACATAGGAGATTCCCATATACCCCCTCCCCTCCCCCTCCCACACTTTTCCCCACAACATCTTTCATTAGTGTGGTATATTTGTTACAATTAATGAACACATATTGATTTATTACTACTAAGCATGGTCTACAGTTTACATTATGGTTTACACTTTGCACTGCTAAATTTTATAAGTTTTGACAAAATGTATAATAGCCTGTATCTGTCACTGCAATATCATGCAGAAAAATTCCAATGTCATAAAAACGCTCCATGTTACATTTATTCTTCCCTCTACCTCCCTTTAGAAACTTGGTGACCATTGTCTTTATATCAGTGTTACAAGTTCTTCCATTACTAGAATAATAATAAGTCTACTTTAGTCCATAGTTGCATTCCCCCCTTATGTTTGTTCATTCCTCAATCTTGAGGATTTGGGGATGGTGATGCCCACTCTGCTTCCAATTGAGAGGGGGCTTAGATCCCATGGGGCAGATGGCTAGAACTGTCTTACTTGCGGTTGTAGATTCTTTTATTTTTTATGGGTGTTGTCCATCATCATCCTTCTGTTAGTTGTCCTGGGTGAGTCTGATGAACTTACTTGATTGCACCTCTGCTGAGATTCAGGGCTCAATTGGCATATGAGCAGATGAAGATTTAAGTCTCTGGGACATATATTTAAAGGGTATAGTGATAATTTCAGGTTCAAATAAAAGGGGCAGAAGAACCATGTGTAGGAAAATTATAAAAGAGTCTAACTCTCATACATTGGGGAGAAAGGTTATCATATATTCCCAGTGAGACCCACAAATGGGGTGCCGATTTCCTGGGGTTGTCTGCCCTGTCTATTGTGTCCAGATGTCTCTAGAGCCCTCAGGTGCACCCCTGCTTCTTTTTTTTTTTAAGATTTATTTTATTTACCCCCCCCCATTGTTTGCGATCACTGTCTGCTCTGTGTGTCCATTTGCTGTGTGCTCTCTGTGTGTGCTCGTTTTCTCTTTAGGAGGTACCGGGAACCGAACCTGGGACCTCGCAGGTGGAAAAAAGGTGCTCAATCACCTGAGCCACCACAGCTCCCTGGTTTGTTGTGTCTCTCATTGACTTTCCTCTTTGTGTCTCTTTTGTTGTGTCATCTTGTTGTGTGTGTCAGCTTGCTGTGCCTGGCCGCCATTCTAGCATGCCTTCTCCAGGAGGCACCAGGAACCAAAACCAGGAACTCCCATGTGGTAGGTGGAAGCCCAATCACTTGAGCCATGTCTACTTCCCAGGAGCACCCTGCTTCAGGCACTGTTTACTGTGGCAGTCAGTTAGATCCTTCTGAGACATGCGTAATCATAACCTCTGGAATGATCTCCTGACTCTTAGCCATAAAAACTCATTTGTATTTAATATTTCCCCCTTTTGGTCTAAGTCTTTTCCAAATGCATCTCTAGTTGGTGCTTGGTAATAATCCTTGATGCCAGGGAGGCTTATCCCTGGGAGTAATGTCCCACACTGGGGGTGGGGGTGGGGGAGGAAGGTAGTGCATTTATATGCTGAGTTTGGCTTAGAGAGAGGCCACATTTCAAAAATAAAGAGGCTTTCAGGAGGTAACTCTTAGGCAATATATATTACTAGGCTAAGTTTCAATTTCACAAGAACAAGGATCATAAGTACAAGCATCAGTATCAAGGGCACGGTGTACTAGTCTGTCCTCCTTTGCTAGGGACTGTAGAGATTCTTGTCACTCTATGAGAGAATGTAGCAGGACTCCCCAGGATGGGAATTCAATATTCTGTCAGTTATGTGTTAGTATCCACCCACCGAGACAATATCCCATGACCACTTGAACACATTCATATTCCAAAGAGGTATGCATCAAGTGCACACCTTCCCACATATCCCCCTACTACCTACACCCTGCACCAGTAATATTCCCCTGCTATAGTTGCAACCCTTCTGCAATCTAAAACCTCTCCCAAAACAAAGATAAAATAAAATAAAATAAAATAAATAAATAAAAATAATTTTTTTGCATTGTGCCTTTCATCACCATAAGGTCTGTTATCTTTTACGTATATTGACAATTTCCTCTGTATGTTCCCCCAGTGTCTTTTTTTTTTTTTTTTTTTCCTCACTTTATTTTCCGGGAAGCTTTAGGTTACAGAAAAGTCACATAGAAAATATAGGGGATTCCCATATACCCTACTTATTGTTTTTCATGGTGCAAACATAATAAAGATAAACATTTGGCCTTCTGACATAATTTTCTACTTTGCACAAATAATTCCTATAAATTAAAATGTCACATAAAAAACTTGGTTGTCTGTTCAATGGAAAACTACATTTCGTCTTTATTCAGAAAGTCTGAGGTACATATTAATTTCTCAAATCACCAGATGAAAACTGGTTATTGTTTTCTGATAAAAGACCAGATAAACATGCAGAGAGAAACTTCCTAAATAGTCATCCTTGGTGTATCTTTACTATTCATAACAGAGGTAGGCAGAACAATCTTATTATTTCAAGACATAGAGGTAACTCCCAGATGAAACAGATAAAATAGTTTCAAAATAATTCTTCTGAGGAATAGAAGAATTGGCTAATTCTGAAGGCTGAGAGATTGGTAAAGGAAGGCACAGAGGACAGCTGTTTTGAATTATAACTCTTCCAGTATTGGTTGATATTTAAACACTTTCATAGTTTTGTAAAAATTTAAATTACTTTTTAAAAGGGGACATTCATTTGCCATTTAATGCTCAGTTGCTAAAATATGCAAGTGTAGATATGAATATTTAACCTGAGCATGATATGGCTACAATTTATGGCTAACATTGTGACAGGGGCCTATTTACAATTAGACTGTTGTTGAATATCCACCGTCTACCAAGCAATGTTGACAGTTTAAAATAAAATCAATCAAGGCAGCCTATTTCTTTAGCCAGGAAAAAATTTAAATGTGAAATACATCAAATGGGGTTTACCCTTTAATTGAAAATATAATGTACTTTCTTCTTCCCTATGGCATTTATTCCCAGTGTTATTTACTTGGCAATTAATCCTTTATTACTAATCCATAAATTCTTTGATGAAAGGTCCATATTTTCTTCAATTCTTATCCCCTATAGTAATTTCACATTGTAGATGCATGATGAAGGAAGAAAGGAGGTTAGAGGAAACAACTTAGGAAATTCCTACGCAGAGTTTTTATAAACAAACGTATTTTAAAACTATCTTTGAAGTCATAAAGCATATGGCAACATGGATGAACCTGGAGGACATTATGTTGAGTGAAGCAAGCCAGACACAAAAGGACAAATACTGTATGAATGCATTACTATGAACCAAATATATTGTGTAATATATTGTTTGATTAAAAAAAAATTACATGTATCCATTACATTTAATTGAGAAATGTATATAATTATTCATCTGTGTTAACTTTTTAGTTTTTAATTGTTTATGTTTTCAATTATTAAATGTACAAAATAAAGTTAAAAAAAAAAACTATCTTGAACTTTGGCAGCATTGCTCCTTCATTCTTCAGATGTTTTATCTAATTATATGAGACTAATTTCAGAAGCTCATGGTTTCAATTTGTCTCATAGAGAAAGGTAGAGAATTACCCTTCATAATATTTAATTAAACATTTCTATCAATTACACTGAGTAAATATGCAGTCACAACTACTGCTGGTTCATTTGGCATTTTAAAAGATGGCATATATTAAAGCCCCAGTTTGAATATGCAACACATTAGATTCAGTTAGCAAGCATAACAATTGTTTTTCCTAAGAAAATTGTCCCTTTTAATTAAAGCATTTGCTCTTCTCTTAGCACTTTACAATGTGTGATGCAAAATAAACATAAAATAGTTACTGCATGTCTTTCCTCAGTTTTCTTGGGCCAGATTCAGAAATAATTTGATTCAAAATCGTTTCTTGAGAGTTTCTTTACTTAGAGTAGGAGGAAAAAAAAAACACCACTGGAAATTTTGGTAATTTAAAAAACTATTTATCAATAAAGCATGCTACTTAGAAAACTCCTTAGAAAACATGGTGTGATATTATGATACCTTCATTTCACTCAATGATTAACAAATGAAATTTCCAGTTACATATTGAGATGTTATGTTGAAACATTGTCACATGAGAAAATAATTGTTGCAATTAATGAAGATTAGGTCAAAATAAAGAATATGGGTCTCAACTAAAGCAATTTATCATAATTGGTTGTGCATTCTCTCTGAAATACTGAAATTAGAGAAGAAAGGTGAGCTACTTCTGAGTTCATTTTGATTTATTTTTTACTGATCTCTGGTCATAACACAAATTGATCTATACTTCAATTGCTATTCAGAAATGTTTCAATTCTTTTGTGTGTCTCTCCCTCCCTCCTTCCCTTTTCTCTCTCTCCTCTCTCTCTCTCTCTCCACACACACACACACACACACACACACACACACACTTTTTTCCAGTTTCATGCCCTGGATCCACTTTTTTGAAATGTGTATTACATGAGTCTTCCGTTAGTATGCCTGAACCATCACAAAAATATGTTTCTGCTGGATTTTCTCTTCAAGTTAACATTAGAGGTTTTAGAAGCTCTGGAAACAATTTCTCCTATATAAATAGTTCCAATGGAAATTAAGTAATAAATTGTCAGAGTGTATACATACATCTGTGACAATTTTTTAAAGAAAATTCCAGTGAAATCATTTTATTGACCAAGATGATGCCAAACACAGGTTTCAGTTTATAATTAGGTTTTTACAATTCTTTTTAGCTATGGTTGAAAGAAGCAAAAGGGTACTCCAATTTGTTTAAATACACACACACACACACACACATACATGAAGGCTATAGGAGAAGGCCACAGAACTGAAGACACAAAGTTCATCTTTCTTCATGAGAACCAAAAATTAGGAATTGGAAAGAGTCAGAAACTATGCCCATGCTCTCTGTCCACCCATTCTTCTATGTGCATACTTGCACCTGCTACCTGTCCCACAGCTTTCTCCATTTCCCCACATTTTTCTCTTCTACCTCCTTTTTATGCTGAGTTAAGACCTTGCTTAATTTTGGGAATAAAAAATTAGACTTGTTTAGAGTTGGTTTTACCAACTAAAGGAAATCTGCCCAAACTCCAGTGGGCTTCACTAATGCAGTGAGCATTTTGGGACCTGTTTAGGAATTGCTTGAAACAAGGACTAAGAGATGTCACATGGGCATTCAGGAATGCATGCCCTGCAAATGCAGGGAATACAGGAAAAGTGACCAGTTTCTTATCATATATAGAGAAAAGCCCCCAAACACCAAATTTTATGACTGTATCTACTCCACAGACAAGGAACTAAAGCACTTATGGATTTAAATCAGTAGAAAGGAAACATAACAATAGGAATTCAGTTTGAGGGAAGAGAATTGGCTTTAAAGTTAAACTACCTTGAAATCAATTTCTGGCTCACTTATTTATTAGTCAAGTAACCCTGGGTAAATAATAATCTTTATGTGTATTGTTTCTACATTTGTAAAATGAAGATATAATCTATTTGGTAGGGTTGGAAAAGTAATGAGATAATGCATATAAAAGTTCTGGCACAGAGAAGTAGTCCTTACTAAGTGGGTAAGGGGGTCAGGGATGAAAGAGACCGGGGAGAAATGTCATTAAAAGAGAAATCTGTCATTTCCTGAATGACTGATCATTCATTGACAGGTCAGGGCATTCTAGGTTCTCTTTACCCAATATTTTCTTCTCCTTCAAGTACAGACAGCGAGAGTGGAAGACACATGGGCAGCTTAAAAAGTGTTTGTACATAACAAGCAGGACCAAAATTTTGATACATGGCATTGGAGTGAAAAGAATTGCTCTGCTAATAGTGGGAGAACCATTGGTTTTTCTCGAGAGACTCTGAGACTGCTAAAGAAGTGAGACAAGTAACCCAATATGCAAAGGAGCAGAAATATAAAACAAAGACTGAGATTTTCAAAGAAGAAAACACTCAGAGTCAGGAAAAACATAAGCACCCAGAAATACCAGGTGGATCCTGGGAGGAATGGGGAGTTCCTGGTATGAGGGGGTGAGGTAAGTTGATTCTGATTAAATCTTAAAAAACCTTATTGGTTTGTATTGTGAAAATTTTGATTTTTACCCACAATAAAAAAAAAAAAAAAAAAAAAAAAA